>JAVTVJ010000177.1:2400000-3000000 GCA_034509425.1 Eopsaltria australis | reverse complement strand
TTGAAATATCCTTGGCATAATTTATAACACAAATATCAAATACCCATGCTGTTGTAATTAAGCTCTAGTAACATCAGGATCTCAACAAGAAGATGAATAAAAAGTGGGAAATTTCCCCCTTGCATTCAGTTAACAATCTTTACTCTTCTTCCTCAGTTTCAGCTCTCTGTGGCTGGGTGGCCAAAGAAGTGCATTACAGCCTGCCAAAGAGGTGGTTGAATTTGGCCTCTTTCAGACCAAAGCAGAGAATCCTCCCAAGATAATCCCCTGCCAGCTGCCTCCTTCAAGAGCCGTGCCAGCGCAGCATGGGCCAGTCTCCAGGGAAGCTGGGGGCTGCTCTTGGCTCTGCCTCTGCCCAAAAACGTCATGCCACCCGTGTGGGGCTCCGCCTTGGGATCCAAGAGATGCATTCTTTTCTTTTCCCTATATACTTCGCATATGCTTAGGGCTAAGTTTTGCCATTGTGCAAGTATGTGCATAAAGTAGCTTTAGCTGAAGAACAGGCCAGAGGATACTGGAAAAATAAGAGCATTGATTGAGTAAGAATGCCCAGCTTGATTTCTTAGCCAGGCTTCCTCTCTTTCTTCCCTGTTTTTGCCCAAATTCCACCCTTGCTGGGAAATATGTTTACTACTGAATGTTGGAGAAACTGGTATAAAGTGGTAGCACTGATAGTCATGATTTAGAAGAGCTCTTGGAGAGGAGTGATTGTACAGGTTAATTGTGCAAAAGGCTTGAATAAGAAACAATCAAGAGATCATTATTAACTGCAAAAAGTTGCAGAGCCTAACTACTATCAAGGGAGAAATATTAATTTTCATAATAGAGAAGAATGTAGTAGGGAATAGAGGGACAAAAACAAGAAACAAGTTATGTAGAGTGATTATCTAGGAAAGAAAACCAGTGAGTTCACAGTCTTTGATAACAGAATGATCTCTTAACTGTGCAAGTAGTAGACTTTGTATTCATGAGTTTAAAGGTAGCATTTACAGCTTTGTGCTGATGGAAATAGGGAAACAAACTTTTAACAACATGAAAAGATGGTATAAATTGGTCTGTTCTAATTTCCTAATTTGCATGTCTTAGTAACAGGTATTGGAAGGTATTATTTGTGGTAGAGTCCACTCTGTCAAATTTAGACATTTACCTTGAGCCTGTAGTTCAAGTTCTCAGCAAAGATATCCTACTGAAAGTGAGTAATTTCCCTGTGCAACCATCAAAGGGAGATTCTGTCTCCAAATTTAAGAGCTCCCCACACTGATTGTGTGAAAATTTGCAGACCAGCATTGTTTTGTGGTGCAGAAGGAAGCACTACACACCTGGGAATTATGTTGAAGGAGACATGGGGAAGGTGTAGAAATAGGGAGCTGTGATATGACACAACTGAACATAGCCTAGGGTGTATATCCAGTTTACATGCAGACATATCCCTGCTGGGTTTAGCCCAGCAAGGGAAGTGCAAAGTCCTGCTCCTGGGGAAGAGCAACCCTAGGCATCAGCATCTGCTGGGGCCACCAGGCTGGAAAGCAGCTGGAGATCCTGGTCAACACTAAGTTGGCCAGGAGTCAGCAATGTGGCTCTACTGCAGAGAAGGCTGATGGGATCCTGGGCTGCAATAGGAGTTGCCAGTGTTGCCAGCAGGTCGAGGGAGGTGATGCTGCCCCTCTGCTCAGCACTGGTGAGGCCACACCTGGCGAGCTGCATTTGGTTCTGCGCTTCTCAGTAAGAGAGACATGGACATCCTGTAGAGAGTTCTGGGCCACAGAGATGATTAAGAGACTGAAGCACACACAAGAGCTTCTCTCTGAACATCAAGAAACACTTTTTCACTGTGAGGGAGTCCAAGCACTGCCACAAGTTGCCCAGGGATGCTGGTGTTTATCCTTGGAGACAATCAAAAGCTGTCTGGACATGGTTCTGGACAACCATCTGTAGGTGGCCCTGCTTGAGCAGGGGAGTTAGATTAGATGGCTTCCAGAAACCCCTGCCAACCTCAGATTGTTTGTGACGCTGTGATTTTGTGAAAGCCATCACTGTTTTGAGCTGGAAGCTGATCAGATTATTTTACATCAGTACTGGTTTGGGTTTAAACCTTTAACTGGAAAAATGTCAACACAGAGAAAGAAAATGTCACTAACTCCTTTGTTAAACTTCCCCTCTTTTCCTCCTTGCTCTACCAAAAGTTTCAGTCTGCCTGGGAAAACAATATTTTTTAGTGTTATTAACTTACAATCAGAGCTAGTTTAAGGGTCTGTGCTTGAACTGAGTTTGAGTCTCTGCCCTAAGAGGGCATTTTGGATGTCAGGAGTGGCAGGAAGTATCACAGACCCTTAATCAGCTTGCAACTTTATGTCCACGATCACTTCCCTCTTCCAATTGGGTGGGATGCTGAAAGAGGTCATACAGGACATGAAACACTCCTACTTGCCTGGAAGGCTAGATCTCTGCTGGCTGTAAATCAGGTTGATATCCAGAGGTATTAGAAAGTTGGTCAATAGCCTTCACAATATGGGTCTTTTTGAGTGACTTATGATTTAGCAGATCCTACTTAAAATCGTAATATGAAAAAATTCGCATATGTGAAGAAAAGCCTCCTCTCCCTAAGCATGCACACACACACTCCCCAACTCATATTTTTGAGTTATGGCTCTGTCTGCAGACACTGCACAGACTGTTGCGACCTTGGGGCTGTGTGCTGGCATGGAGATCTGGATCTGCTCAAGCTCATCTGAATAATTTCTAGAGGAGTCAACTGGACCTTCTCAAAATACAGCTTCTCCAGGGTGAAGGCTTTGAATAGGAGGCTAATCGCTAATGTGTGTGTTTTTGTAGCTGAAACTTTTCCCACTGCACTTGTGTGTTAGAAGCTGGAATTTGGCTTCCTGTCTGCCTAGTTTCTGCCTGAAGCAAAATTTTTATGGCTGAGCTGTGAACCCCTTAGTGGAGACGGTTGTAAAAGAAAAGCTTACAGCCTTTTTGACTAATTGTGGCCTTACCAATGATTACCATAATTTTTTGAATTTATTTTTAAAATGTTTGTCCCCTCTGATCTCATCCCATGTCCCTGACTGAGCTGGAGCTGAAGTGTGAGAGTAGGATGCAGGGGTAAAAATATGAAAAAAAAAAAAAAGATCCTGGGAAAAGATTTTACAACTTTCACAGCTTCCCACTCATCTCCCCAGGCTTTGGATCAAACCCTCACAGACCAGTCAGAAAGGAAAGGGACAGCGAGGTCGCTGAGATGCTAATGCTCCTTTTCCCAATGGAAAAGTAATCTTATATGTTAAACAAAATAATTCTCAATCCCATTACAACCAGCAGCTCATTTTAAAAATTAATTAGTCATAAAAAAGGTATATTTATCTCTGGGAATAAAAAATAATCTCATAAATTAATCACCTCTGAGAATGCCAGAATGTTGGTTTCTTGAGACTGCACTTGGATCTGCAATTTCATGACTATTTTTTATTAATTTTTCCTTGGACAACCACCTTTTTCATGTGTGCTATGTAGCTGCTGCATTGCTCCTCATAAAAGCCAGGGAGCACTTTATGCATCTCATGATCATAATATCTTACCTGAGCTCTTTTGCGGTCTTTCTGGTACCTGAGCAATTTCTTCAGCAATAAGCAGTAAGAGGCCATGGCAGGACAGGGTCTGTTATTTATTAAACTGTTGATAACTTCTGAGAGACTGAACTCCATAATTTCTGTCATGTAGTTTAAAACGACAGGATTCAATCCACTGGGGCAAAATCTGAAATATTAGGAAAAAGCATTTTAATATAAATGATGCGACCAGGTACAATGTCAGAATTTACAGTAAGCAGACAATACACTTCTTGTGATGCAGCTGGAGTTGGCTAAGTTGATTTTATAGGCAAATTATGATACACAGTTGAGCAATAATCTTGTCTGGCTACGCTAACTTCATTGCTGGGCTGAGGCTCTGTTACTGCATCATTAAACTTCCTATTGTTGATATAATTGATTACTCTGAAAGGACACCCACCAGGATTAAGCTTGAAAAATTAAAATATGGAAAACAGCATTTTCTCATTTGATCAAGTGTGTGTATTTCAGTTCTCAGTACAGTAGCCTCAAATGGATTAAAAGGGACATAATGTGCATGCATGTATGTAAGAAGACAGAAAAGTAGCAAAGTAGTAAAGGAAAATCTTGAAGGAAAAAAGAGAACTAAAGAAAGTACTGAAGGATTTTAATTATTATATAAATCAGATTGTGAAATAAAACGTGTTTTGTTATAATGATAATTGTTTTACTTATGGGCTTCTGTGAGTAGTAAAGTCTAGCAAAGGCATTATAGAAGTACATCAGCCTTGGATTATGAGACTCCTAAGACTTTTTTTCAAACTTCAGTATGAATGAGCACAGACACATGAGGGGAGGAAGGAGAGCAAAGGTAGGAGCAGTGGGCAATTCTCACAGAAATTGCACACAGATTTCTAACAGTTCTGGCTGTGACTGGCAGTGGATCACCATGGTAGGAAAACCTGCTAAGAGTCCTCTAGACACCAGTGCAGATGGTGCAGATTACACAGGCCAAATTATTCTCTTTTTCAATTAGTGTGAAATACTGACTTTTACAGAACAAATTGGGAATAAAATATGTGACCCATTACTAGCTACTTTCAGCAGTGAGTATGATGTAAAAGGTCCATCACTGAATTTAGGTATTTAAAGACATGCAAAGCATGCTTTGCAGCCTCTCAGTATGAAAGATGAATAACATCTTGAAAGTTGGCAATGTTTATGTGAAGTGTCATATGGCACATATCTATTTCAAGCTTTTATAATAATCTTAAACCATAAAGTGCCTTGCTAAGAAAAGATGGAGACTAGTTAAAACCAGTTACAAAGAAGGGTGAGAATAAAAATTATTAGAACAACAAGAACTTTGGTGTAATATAAAAATATTTCCTCAGGTGGGCATATGAGACCTAGTTTTCTAGGAAAGGATTAGAAGCACACTGAAATTAGTGGCAGCTGTGAGGTATGTTAAGAACAAAATTATTGATACAATGGATATAAACAGTCCTATAAGGATGTTTCCTCTTAAATAAAATTTATCCACAGTTAGAAGTGTTGTATTGTTTTCTGAAGTAAAACTTTTATTTTGGAACAGCACATAGTAGATAATAAAAATCTTCTAAAACAAACAAACAAAAAATCCTAAAAACACTTCCCTCCCAAATCCCTAATCCTGAAATCCCAAGGTAGAAGATAGATATCAAAACTGTTACCTGTTCTCATAGGCAGCAGTGTTCAGTATTTTCCTGGTAAAACCTTCATTCAACCATTTGTCTTTTATTGCTTCTTTGACTCCAGGCCTCTTAGCAGGGTCAGGCTCAAGTAGAGACTGCATGAAGTGTACAGCTCCTGTGCAGTATTCCAATAAAATGGCTTGTTTGCTAATAATATTTCACTCTCTGACCACTGCATATTTTTCCTGTTTCAGAAATGTGGCACTTACCCTGCTTCTCCACATTGTAAAAGCCTCAGCTAAAATTCTGTCTCTAGAGCTTTTCTCTGACTCTGCTGTCCCCCAAGGACAGGGTAAGCAGCAGTGGCCAAACCATGCTGGGATGCCTGCTGGGGATCTTTGGATGCGGCTGTAGGTACAGTACTGGAACTCAGTTCCTAATTTGCTTGATTTACCCCAGTGAATGCAGTCTATGGCATCAGCAGTTATCTCAGCATTGTGCTCCCCCAGCATTTGATCAGGCCTCTGAGAAGGGGCACTTCTGTGCCAGCTGACTACACAGGAGTTTTGTTCCTCGCCCAAAGAAGGCAATTGCATGGATAAAACTCTCCGTAATGAGGGATGGAGGTGGACTCCTGTGGCCACATGATGTGTTGGGTTTTGGCTCCCTGGAGTTAGGACAGAGAGAATTCAAATATTCCTGTATGTCAATCACTCAGCTCCAACATGGCATAAAGCCCCTCTTTTTTTTTTTTTTTTTTTTTTCTTCTTGGGAAAACTTTACTGAATTCTTCCATATTCCTTGGGGAAGTTTTGAACAAAAAAAATGGCAAGTGAACATTAAACTGGGAACATACTGCTCCTTTCACTTGCAATCTCCTTCAGAAGAATTTAGATCTAAAGTATGCTAAGCTAGTTTATTACTGCTCTCTCACTGAATTCCCAGTGGGCAAGGGAACAATGGAGTTATCCACAATCTTCCACTAACTGTGTGGGCTTTGTAGAAAACCAGAGATAATGCATTTAATAGTAGAAGCTATAACAATAACATAAATAAGAAAAATTAGAAATAAAATAATTGCAGCTATGGAGGGATTCTACAAAAACGAAGCTGCTATCTGGCAACTATCTCCAAAGACTGAGAAATGAGAGACTAATGCACAGACATTCTTGACAGCTATGGTAGATATCCTTATTACATTTACTAGGGGAGAGAAAGAAACTGAATCATCACATTATCTTAATACTCCAGACTAGATCCAGCTAGCTTGGTCTGGAGCTGCCTGCTGCTTCCCAGTGCTTGGCTGCGGGCAGCCGCTGGAGCTAATCCTGGTTCCTAGGATCATTCTTGCCTAACATCAGAGCCAGGCTGCTCAAAACCATGGGGAGATCTGAACACTTGCTGGTGGATAGCTGGGCAAAACATGTCTCATTCTGCTCTCTTTGTGACTTGGCCAGTGAAGATGTACTGTGACAGCTGTGAGAAGGGACCTAAGCCTGTGATAGTCAGCAGATATGCTACTCCAGGTGGAGAGAAAATAGGGATTAAAGCCAGAGGTGTATAAGAATCATTGTAAAGCAGCAGAATTTTGGACTTTGAGGAAGTAAACCTTGAACTGCTGACTGAGAGAGTATGCACACCAATGTGACTTCTGGGGTTTAGAGTCATGGTTTGTAATTCAGACTAGAATTTTTGAGAACTATCTTTCTCAGTTGTCCTAAAAGACTTCATTGACTGTACCTCATTAAAGATTGTCAGTAAAATAAATTGAAAAATGTTACATTTCAGTTCTTTCTCATGAAAAATATGAATAGACTCTTTACAAAAATAGCCCTCCCATGTATTTAATAATCTCAGTGTTGTAGGCTCTGTCAGTAGCCAAAAGATAAGGTCTCCAGGAAAAAATATCTAAGGTTTAGATAACTTATTTGTGGGAAAAACAGGAAAGAATGCCTGGTTGTGACACACAGCATGGGACATACTAAACATGGCAGTGTTCTCATTTACTGCAGAGCTGCTCCACTGATGTAAAAGCAATGTACGTTTTATTCACCCTGTAAATGAGAACCAAGAATAATGGTCTTCTGAAGAAACAACGTTATTTTTTCTTGTAGCCTGAGAGAAAGAGATATTGCCTTAGGCTCAAAAAAGATATTTTTAAATGCAAACAAAGCAACTGGAAAAGGTACATCTTAATTTCCAGAAGACTGTGTTATTGCTAAATTCATATAATTACATGGGTTAAAACTTTTTTGCATCGGTACTCTTTACAAAAAGTGAAGTGCTTTACCAGGGGAAATATCTGATGGAATAGGGCTGATTTCTCCAATTAACATCTTTTGATGTAGTTGCTTGATATTAAAAGGTTCCACTGTGAAGGGTAATGTGCCCGTTAGCATGGCAAACATGCTCACACCTCTGTCAAAAGAAAAGACAAACATCAGAGCTCCATATAATGCTAATAAATACTTATTTAAAAATCTCACAAAGCTATGAGTCAGTTTTCAGAGAGCTGCCTTCAGCATCCCAAATGAGGTTACAAATTACCTCTAAGCAGAAATTTGTACTGAATACACATCTTACGCCTTTTTTTCTTTGAGTAAATGCTATTTTATCTAGAAAAGAATGTTGTGGGGAGTGTGTATAAAATAGAGTGTAGAGTGAGTGACGGGAAAGCCTGCAGTGTTGAAAGTGGAGACCTGCTGTTTATTTTAAAAATAAGCTAATTGGAGTGACAGTGTAATGTACCCAGCCCATCAGAATAAAGCATTTTGGTTTGGAGGCTGAGTGACAACACAGAACTGGGACTGATGCAATAGATCTTGTTCCAAATAGCAATTTGGTTCTTCTTGCCTTGCTCAGATTGCTAAATTAGGTGTGACTTATGACTAGAAGGCTTTCATTTGGTAACAGCTTGCTGTTGGCTAAAGACTTAAAACCTTAACTCTTGTGAAAGACTAACAGTCTGCTAGCAGTGAACAGCAAGCTTTGTGAAGGTTTGCCATTCATTCTGGAACAGTACCAACATTTGGAAAACTTGCTTAGCTGTCTTGAGTTTGTGAACAGGAAGGTTTCCTTGAACACTCTCCATGGTACTTCCTTGCTCCAGCTGAACTGCACTGCCACAACAGCACTGCTCTTCACCATAGAATGAATCATTGAACAATAGAATGGCCTGGGTTGGAGGGAATCTTAATGATCACACAATCCCTCTGGCTGAGGACAGTGACACCTTTCTCTAGACCAGGTTGCTCAGACCTCCCTGCAACTGTCCTTTACCATTTCTCTACTGAGCTGAGCTCAGCAGAGATAATAATTTTAGGAATTCAGGCAATTCTAATTTAGTTGACTTGGTTGATACAGTAGTGCAGATGATATCTCTGAAAGAAATCTGTGATGTGCTCAAATATGATTTTTATTAATGTGCTCAAAGAGTTGAAAAACCATGAGATGGAGCTGCTGTCTAAAATCTCTTTTAAAATGTTACACACATTTATAACTAGGAAACAATTACACACTTGGTAGCTAATTGTAGATGGAATCTGATAGTATGTTAAACTTGGAAATTTATTAGCCATAACAAACTGCTTCTGGCAACCCTTCCTTAATATATCTCTGCTTTTGCCTTTAATGCCCCAAAGCTGAATGCCACCAAGCCATTTAAATCAGATTCTTATCTAAACCATTCAGTGCTGAGATTGTTTCAAGAAGAACATTTTTAGATCTACTTACATGGACCAGACATCTACCTTTGGACCATATTTCTTATGAGCAAGGAGTTCTGGGGCAGCGTAAGCTGGACTTCCACACTGGGTATGTAACAGCTCCTGGGAGAGACCCTCAGACCTCGCAGTATTGCTCAGTCCAAAATCTGATGGTCACAAAGCCAAAGGCAAAGAAGTTTTAGTCTCTTTCCAAATTACTTTACCAATTATCTGAGAACAGGAGAAAGACAAAACCAGCAACCAGATGTAGCATCTATTGGTCTCAGCAGTGGATGCCAATTTGGGTTTGAATAAATATTCCACGAATTAGCAGGGGACTTAGAGTGAAGTTACCCAGCCATGGACCTTGTTTGGTTGATTCTGGCTTAATTATTTTGGTTTGCCTCTGTTGACTGCACGAGCTTAACAACACAGCCACATTAGCGTTGCTTAATTAGCTACGACATTGGGCTCAGCTCTGTGTGCTTCAGCCCATGGTAAATGTGGGGGGAAAAGTGCTAACTTAAACCTTTTTCTCTGTGTATGTGCATGTGTGCAAGGGGGAGGAAAGAGAAAGGTGTGATTGTAAGGACTGGCTGGCTATAAAACAGGGGTGAAGAGTTGGTGCCTTTTTTTCTGAGAGGTGTTAAGCTTTTAAAAGTTTGGGAAACACTGGGTTAAACATGTGGCTTCTCTAAGATTTAGCATCCCTTGTGGGGATTTTTCTGTGAGGTTTCCATAGAGTAAAATTAACGTTTCTCTGAGCTGTGTTAACTGCTTGGTGCAAATTCTCTCATTTTTATAAATGTTTGTTTCACAGCCCTAGCAAGATTTCTGTTAGTGACCAAAACAGTCTTTTTTTTTTTCAACACATACCAAACGATGAGGTCTCTAGTTGAAGTAATGACTCAAAAGAAACTAATATGTCCATACCTGTGTTTCACCCCAGAAGATTTATTTCTTTGTCTACAAATCACTTCTGCTGGGAAAAGCTTTCTACACATAAAAGCTGTAATTGTTTCTTACTTCTCCTCCAGCAATACACAGGGGAGAACAATAGGCAAAATTGTTTTCTTTGTTCTCTTAAAAATATGTTTCAGTTAAAGTTCAAATAAACAAGCTGTTAAGTTATACTTCATAACTTGTACTTATTCTAAAATCTCAAATATGTTTGTGGAATAATCACAAGCTCACTCATCAAGTATGGTGTTTGAACAGTAGCTGAAGCTGCACACACACAAAAAAAGCAGAAAACAACCTTCACAGACAGAAGTGCACCTACCAATGATTTTGATGTTGTTGTTCTCATCAAGAAGAAAATTCTCAATTTTTAGATCTCTGAAATTAAGGCAGAAAGCAAACTTTAGAATGCCTAATGTCCCAGCTAAACATTTGCACATAGTTTTTGGGAAAATTTAATTGGAATTATAACAATAGTTCTGCAAAGCTCTGCTTATAATTGTACCAAGATCCTTATTCATTCCTGAAGTTTTCAGTCAGGAAAATGGAAACTATCTGTATTTTAGGGAATATTTTATGAATATACATCTTAAATAGAGTATTAATTTTAGGAATTATCTGTTCTACTGATTTAGACTTTTAAAAAAATTAATTGCATTTATTTCTTCTTTTGAGTAAAAAAGTTGCACATATTGGACCACAGTTCTTTTGGCTTTTTGAAGTACTGAGCACTGCTGAATATTTCTGATTTCTTTGCAAGTAAATCATGCCTGGGAAATATGAAGGATGAGAGGGGAAGTGGAAAGTGAGATTTGCCTTGCTTGTAGAAGAGGGGAGATGTACCAAAACTGTGTTGGAGACACATACCCTGTAAGTGGAGACATCCTCAGTGATGTTTGTGCAAACAGGGTCAACCAATATCAGCCACCCTCTGTCAGGAGGATGTAATTCAAACTAGAATAAAAATGCTGGCTCAGGTACTTATGTGAACATTTACATATTTCCAAATTAAAAGCAAAGCCAGAATAATGCCCCACTGTGGGGAGTGCCTGAAGTGGCAACTGAAATCTTTTTCATCATGGAGGAGTTCTCAGCCAGTGATTTCAGAGCTGGGAGCCAGTCAATGAGCCTGTGATGCTTTGGTAAGTCCCATCAAAGCCTGCTGCTGGGGGCTTCCCTGGGCTCTGCAGGGGACATGGAGGGGGACAGAACAAGTTTCAAAAACAGCTCCAGGAATGTGGATTTCCCTCCCACCTGCTATGAAGTTATAAAGTGCTTTTGTCAGCTCTTGGAGAGACCTCAGAGAGCACAGGAGGACGAGGCAGGAGGAGTGATGGGAACAAGGGCCAGATGGGCTGGTGCTGCATGAACAGCACTGCATTGCTGCAGGGGATCAAGTCTGGAGGTGGTCATGATGGGTGGGTTTAGGGGAGCATCCTTTCAACTCTGTGGCTCTGGATGGGACAGCATTGCATTCAAAACCCTCTGCTGCCCCAGGCTGAGAATGGAAATGGGGATGGTTTTAATGATATCTCTTTAATAAGTTTTAATTTGAATAGCATGTTTTTTGTAGTGGCAAATTAGCCAGTGCCCAAAAGCTGGGGGGTAGATTTAAGGTAAGTTTGTTCATAGCCTGCCTGTGTCATAACCCTGTGCACTGAAATCTGCAGATTTAAACTATTTGTGTTTCAGGCTACTGCAAATCTGACATTTCTATCACATTTAGCACCCCACAGTGCACTCTGATGACTTTTACTCTCTGCCATTAAATAATGTTATATGGGGTTGCTACAACTGCTGTTCTGTAGGCTGAGCTGACTGCTCACAGAGTTAATAAAAATGTAGACTTTCTTGCCTGAAAAACCTGATAATGGTCACTATGAAAGTTTACATAATGTCATAAGTTATCTTACATCAAAGATACATCATGTCCTTTTATTTTCCCAAAGGAAACTTTTCAAGGAATGTTGTAAATTTAAGCAACACCATGATTTTTTCCCCTCCTCATTCCCATGGTGACTTCAGAGAGAGAGAGCCTAGAGGGCAGCTTGTGATGTTTCTCCAGGACTTTGGTTCAGTAGGGATTCAAAGGGATATATGACATTTTTATATGAGGGAAGGGAAGCTATCCAGGAAAAACTGCCAGGAAAAATTAGGAACTGTACATACAAGTAAGTTAGTGTCACCTCGCAAGCGCCAGCTGTAGGGGTTGGTAGCTGGCTGTGCGCATGCTCTATCCCAATCCAGTTGCAAGGCAGTGGGATTTCGCTTACACAACTTAATTTGAGGTTTCTAAGCTCAGATGCATTACCTCAACACTTGGCTGTCTCCAGACCAGGCGAAGGGAGAGTAAGCAGGACACAGTTGATGAGTGTTAGCTTGTGGAGCTGTTGAGCCAGATCTTGTGCCTGCGCCTTCTTATATCTGGCACAGTAAAATGCTGGGAGATCAAGTGAGTCAATGCTCCGTCTTCTGGGTCATTTTGGCAACTGTGGCAAAAGATCAGCCATGATCTTGTGTGGACAAGAACAGTTACTACCTTTTCTGTGAAATGTAGACTCAAACTTAATTTAGCCTATAAGGACTTGTTGCATCCGTGCTGATTTTAGTGATGAATCAGAGAAGTAAAGCTTAGGAAATGAAATATCTGTCTGAACACAGTGTCAAATTTTTGTCGAGATGTATCAATTTGGACTAAAAACAGTTACAAATTTGGCCAATTTTCCATCAAGTATATTTTTAAGACAGTAGAAGATATTGGTTTTCTGAGATACATGCAGGGTTAAAAATCAGGAATGCCCATAAGACACTTTTGAGAAAAGTAAATTAAATTAGCACATTCTTAAGAGATGAGCTTAGGGATGAGACCTTGCAACCACCAGACACCTCCATTCTTGGCACAGATCCAAGCATTGGCACACAATTATCCATCTCACGAACTTATAACTGGTGTCATTCTACCAGGATCTTCCCCATGGATCAGCAGCTGTTCCCAACAGGCAGCTTGGGAACCCTCCTTTCCTTGTTTTAAAGCAATGGAAGGAGTTGAGCTTTGCTCAGTGCTTAGATGGGAAAACCAGACTGGATTTGTGAGGTAACTTTCCTACTTCTTTGCTCATCTTTCTGGAAACACTGATGCCTTCTTTTCAGAAAAGGATACACCCACAATTATCCTCATTGGTTTAACCTCTGCAGCCAGTTGTCATAAATAACTGCAGCTGGAGCTGAGCAGGGAAACCCTTCCAGATCCTTCCCAATCTGCTTCTGGGAAGAGGTCAAGGCCACAGCTCTGAATCTCAAAGCTAGCAGCAGGTCACTAGTTGAAGTACTGCTGACTGAACCTACACCTGTGACTGGGCTCCTGCCAGACCATGTAAATCTATAAACCCCATGACAAAGTACTGGAGAGCCAGGAATGAATTTTCCTTTGGTTAAGGCAGTTTGACAGTAAATCAAGTCACCAGAGGAGCTCACACTACTTTGTACCTGCCTACTCTCAGGGTCTGCAGCAAAATTCTTCTGTCTCACAAAGCTTTTCCAGCAAAGCATGAACAAAAGAAGAAAGAAGTAGGGCAAGAAGTCAGGCTAGTCTCCAGATTGCTGTGAAGAATTATTCCAAAAAAGATGGGAACAGGATTTGAGAAATTAATGGTGAATGTTGTCATGGGAAGAATATAGATGTTATGATCATGAGCACTGAAGAAATGCTGTAAAACAGATTAGTTAGGGAACCAGCAAGGCAGGGATGTCAGCCTGGACTAAATGGGTGAAGCCCCTTGGGTTTATTTTCTGGTGGTTTTTTGTTTGTGTTGTTTGTTTAAATTCTCTAGGTCAGATACTGACTATTTCTTTCTTATCCGTTCTTTGTTAATTGACAAAGCCAATATAATGAAGTGCTGGATTGCAGGCATTTCGCGTCACAAAGCACTTGTAAATGCTGAGACATCACATTTACAGCTTATTTGTTTCATGGTTGCTGTAACGATGGAGTCAACTGGATTACTTGTTAGGTCCTGTGGGCTTTCTTGGTGAGTGCATTTACCATTTAAAATTAAGAATCTGATTGACTGTGAATCATTAAGTACAACAGAAAAACGGTGGGAAAAACTGCGTCTTGCCTATTCTTCCAGCTAAAATGGAAGTCTTATTTTGCTGCTCTTGGCTTATGTGCCAAGATCCCTGATAGAGGGAAAGATCAGCCCTCCTTGCAGGGGTTGCTGAGGTTCCTCTAGCAGTGACTCAAGTCATGATCTGTCCTCGTAATGCAAAAATCAACATGGAGAGTCATCAACCTGTCACAGACTCAGACCTGCAGGACATCTCCTCCTGACAAGAAGTGGACTGTGATGTCTTGGATTTCTGTTCTGAGTGACATATGGTTATTTCAACATGCTGTGGCTAAGCAAAGGGCAACAATATTTACATGCATAGCCACATTGAAATATTTGAATTAGATATACATTTGTCATGAACTAATTCTGAGATAATTGTAGCAAAGTGTTGATTCGTTGCAGTCATCAGCTCTTGTCCCTGAGATAAGTATCTTTTCTACTTTACAGCCCAAGGAGTTCATAACAACTTACAACAGTAGTAAACACTACTGAGAATAAAATGCTTTATTAATATGAGCTGAGATAACATAATCTTCTTTGCAATCCCTGTTTTTATGAGGGAAAAATAAAGAAATGCTCTTGATGAAGAAGAGCACTCTATGTTCTTGCGCACTTTCTATTCTTACTGTTTGAAAGAGCAGAAACATCTTACCTGTGAACAATCCCCTGGCAATGCAGGTGCTCTACTGCAGACAGAATTTGCCTGGTGTATCTCCTTACTTCCTGTTCCACCAGCCTCTTTTTGTCACAAATTCTGTCCAGGAGGTCCCCGCCGAGGCACAGCTCCATCACCATGTAATAGGAGTTTTCAGTCTCCAAGGTCTCATATAGCCGAACAATGTAATCCTGCTTGGCTTTCCTCTTGTCAATTACTTTTATGGCTACCTAAAGAGCAGGATATTTGCAAATTAGCAAAAAGCTTTGCAACCAGGATTAGTTTCCAGGAGGATATGGAGTAAGCTGACATGGGGGAGAGGCTTTTTTTGACGTGGTGTTGATAATCAGAATCACAGAGGGAGACATTCCTGATGGAAGAATGTGCTTTCTATTTCTCTTGAAGGTCAAAACAAGTAGGCTGAAGCCTGTCATATCTGTCACTGTCATTGCATTAATAAAGATTCACATATGAGATATTCTGAAATGCAAAAATCCCTTCATGTTTGACTTGTAACTGCATCTGAAATGTACCACATTTTTTTATAACATGCTCCCTTCTGACTTAGTCTAAAAACTATTCCAGATACTGGTTCTTATGGGCTGGGATTGGACTCTTTGCAGTTTGGGGAGCTAGTCAGACAGTGAAGCTACTGAAGCCAGAAGAAAAGTAAAATTCAAAAAGTCACTTGAGAGTAACCCACCTTTCCACACTTGTGTCTAGTGGCATGTTATTTTAGCCCAACTGAGCTGGAGACAACTGATGCTATCTGTGTCCTGCCATATAAACATTTGCTGTTGGAGTGGTTGGTTTTCCACTCAGCATTGTCCATAACTTTAAAGATCAGATGCACAGCACTAATTGCTCAATGAGGATTATTAGGCAAAGCAGATTTGAAATTGTCTTTATGCCAGCATCCTTCTTTCTTTCAGCAGGAGGATATCTTTGTTGTCTATATTTTATAATTGTGAAAATAGTTGCACTCAATACATATTCACACATGTGATTGATTATACATGAGCAATAAACTAAATTTACGAGGCTAATTTATGAGGATAAGGTTCAGAGGATAATTCACTGAGTAGATTGTGGTTTTCAGATTAAAAAGTCTGAAATTTTCTGCTGAAAATTAGTATGAGGTTACTTGTGCGTGTTATTATGAGCTTACCTTCTCCCCTGTGGGGATGTGCAGTCCCTCCATCACCTTGGCAAAGGAGCCCTTGTTGATCATTTTGCCTACTAGGTAATTCCCAACTTGTTTGGAGTGAGGGAAAGTCTTCCCAGTCTCTTGGGGCATCTTGTTTAAAAAAGCAGGTATTTTTATATCCTTTAAGTTTTTCTCCCATTCTAGTAGTATCTCATCCAAGTTGCCAGTATCTGTCATTTTGTCATCCAAGCCTGCTTTCATTGCCATGGGCATCCCTGGGGAGTTGGAATTATATTTCTACTTTCCAGATGTAGTTTCTGAACCATGACAGATCCAGGCATTAGGTCTGAACATCTCGTGGTGCAAGTGCCATCCTGCTGACCACAGAGCAACTAATTCCCCCCGAGACTCTGGGTTTGTCAACTGATCCCTAGCTTGGGCACACAGATCTGCTCAAGCAGAACCAAGTGGAAGATTATTAACCTGACCTGATATGCGATGCCAGTTAATGCCCCAGAGCTGCCAAGTCAGATGACATATAATGCCAGCCTTAGCCTGGAATATAAGGCTCTCTTCCTCCTACTACAGTTCCCTAAACACATGTTAAGTGTAAGTTGCACCGAACTAAACTGAGTCACTGTTTTCCTGACATGGGTATAGCTGGTGTGCAAGGACAGAAGTTTATTCTAAAAACACTGTGGTAGCACAAGTGCAAAGCTGAGTTATGTACCTGATGCTGTGCAAGCATTTATATATTTGCTGTGCAAAACATTTATGCACTTGTAGCACATTTAGGTACTGGTCTGACTCCAGGTCTCACAGAGGTCTTCCATGTTTCATGGGATGCAATTCTTGTTCTCTGCCCAGTGGGGACTCTGTGTGTCTATGTCTATATGGGTGTGTATGAGCTTTTTCCTCTGTACAGCAATTACTGATTAAAAAAAAAAAAAAACAACTGAAAAAAGAGGCTTTTTCTTTCCTACAGCTGTTGTCTATCTATATCTATCTTCATCACCTGGGCTCTTTCCAAAGTCATGGAGAGAGAAAAGAGCTTTTCCAAAGAGTGCTTTCACATACCTGCAATTTGAGATGGGAGTTGCCAACTCTCTCCGCTGATTACAATGTTTGGGACACAAAGCCCTTCCCAGAACTTAGTGCGATGACAAATCCTTTCTCCACCCTTCATCACTTGGAGTTGAAAAATAAGCAGTGTCCTGCTTGCCTGATTTGACTTGTGAAGCTCACTAAGAGCAAAAATTTCCCAGGATGAGTGAAAATCAGAAGGAATTGAAAAAAAAAAAAAAAAGTGTTTATACTCCCAAAAGGATTTACTGTATGCTTTGCAGTTCAAACTCTCTTGGGTGAGTTCAGTGCACTGCCATCTGTATGCAGCTGCTTGCAGGCACAGGGCAAACACTTGTCTTTTAGTGTCTAACTAAAAGTTAAAGTCCCACTAAGTTGAACAGGTTGTCACACTTTGAGATATATCTGTTGCCCAGCTGGAATGGGACTTAGGATGCTTTTAGCTATTCATTAGGGAAAGCCTGAAACAAATTAGGGAAGAATAAGGAAATTGTCCCTATTTGTGCTTACTATTTGCTCTGCCTCTTTCCTGTCTTCCTAAATCACCATTCCTACTAAAAACAGGACAAAAAAAGTGAGGGGAACCACTGTATAGAACAGAAACCCCATGTTTCTGGCACATTTCAGAAGCAAGGAAAAAACCTCTTAAAAAATATAACAAACATTTAAAACCTGATAGCTAGCTAACTTAACTATTGCTATTTTTGGGGAAAGTCCCAGCCCGACACCTTTAAAAATGTTGAAATCAAAAAGCTTCCAAATACCTTTCAAAGTTTGTTTTTTTTTTTTTTTTTTTGCACAGTGGAGAATTTAAAAAAGGGGGGTAGGGCAGAAGGAGCACAAGACAGTCCATCTCTGTGTTAGGAGTCAATGGCTACTGATCACAAGGCAAATAAAGCTGAAATGCTGAATGAGAAGGAAGCCACCCTCTGGTCCTAGTTGTGTCTCTGCTCTATGGTTCAGCTGTTTTGTCATGTGCTGCACAGAAATGTGAAAAAAGTGTGAGGAGAGACCGAACAGAAGAGATCTCTGACAGAAGATAGGTGCCAATAAGGAATAATCTCCAGCAAGGAGGAGGGGTTAGCACCATAGAAGGAATGACAACTTTAGTGGCTTCAAAAAACAAAGAACCTTCCTCCCCAAACAAGCCCTGTGGAGTGACCACCTTGCATTCATTGGGGGGTGTGGTGGGAGGGGAGACAGTTCTGCTCCCTTGAAAAATAAAACAAGCATAACCAACAAACCTGCAGATCTGAATAAGGTATACAGTTTTGCTATCCACAAGTAAAAAAAATATTTTGTAAAAATTGGAGACTAGCTCCATATTTAAGAAGAAAACTTTATCACTCTATATTCTTTCTATGTTCTAGAGAAACTGAAGAATGTTTCTCATGATACCTGTGCTAGTGATCCAAAAAGCATGAGGCCGTGTGGGTGCAAGAGGCCACTTTATGTTAATGCCAGGCTCATTAAACAGCCTCATTGAGTTCAGCAGAAATTAAACAGCACAAGCAGGAATTTGTCACTTTGCAGCCACCATCTTGGATTACCTACTGTGAAGCAAAATCCTGCCTGCAGCTCTTTCCAAAACTCTTCTTGTTTTACATTAGAGATGAGGCAATATAGTCCTGGCTTCTGGATTTTTCTACTGCAGGATGGAGCCTTGGCTTGATCAAAGGCTGGGGTTTACTTCTTGGAGGAATTCTTTTCGATGTCCTAATTTATACTCTTGTGAATACTGCCAGTTTTGTAAGATCTAGTGTGAGATTTTTCAAAAGGGCCAAAAAGTGCAATTCTTAGAGCTGTGAAGTCCCTCTGAATTGACTCAAGAGTTCCCCCAAAAACTGGATTTTTGGGATTGCAGAGCATATGCCCTACCTAGACATGTGTTTTCCACGGGTACTGATGGCAGGCCAAGTTGGTGGAGTCTGTGTTGCTGTGCAGGAGTGATGCTGCAGTGGGTTGGGAAACAAGACTCATTAGTCAGGGGGCAGTATCCCACTGGAGACAGGTCTGGTTAAGCGTTCTGCTTCCAGGACAAAGTCAGCATCTCCTGGATCAACATTGTCATGGAGATGTACCGGCATGTGCAGAACTAATGTGAGCATCTCTTTTCCAAGAGTGGTGCTTTAATGCACACAAATTCTTTGGTGCTTTGGCAATGCTCCCCACTTCCTTGACTTCCTACTTTCCCACTAACTGGCGCTGTCTGCTGCTTGAGATATTAATGGTGCTTGCTTAGGTTCTGAACTTGGCTCACTGTGAAAGTCTTGAAGGTTGTGAACAGTTTATATTCCCATGCAGCTTAGGTTACCTGGCTGTAGGATGTAGGCTCAGCAGCTCCTTCTAAGACTGAAAGCTTTTCGGGTTTTGTGCTGAGAAGTGGGGATTTCCTTTTCTGAGATGCAAGTCTAAGATGGTGGCATCTAAATGGGGTGAAGGGAGCAAATAAGGGGGAAAAAAATTGGTTTGAAGACACGGTAGGAGCAATTTAATCTAAATAGCAACCTCACAGTCTGCATCGTAATAACTCAGATCCTGGAACCACTTCAGTCTGTGTTTTATAAGGTACCTAAGATATGCCCTTACTGCACTGTAACACCTGCCATATTGTAAGTTATTTCTGACTTCTCATACACTTTTTGGCAGCCATGGAGTTTACTTTAGAAGTTACTGCATGTGCAAGTTCAGCAGCTTTTCTGCAGGATTTACTTACTGCCATGTGTTAAGGAGTTAAGAAAGCATGCACTCAAGGGCAGGTCACACTCTTCTCCCAGAACAGAGTAAATCAGGGATTGCTCTCTTTGAGAGTCCTAGTACTTCCTTAGTCAAAGTAGTGTCTGTTCTTCACCACCAAAAAACCAATGGAATCAGAAACATATGGTCTGTTATTTTCTCTGTATCAATCTGGTCCAGCATTCACACAAGTGAATGGGAATATTTCTTTTGTCTTCAGGGCTTGGATCAGGCTGTTAAAGTGCAAAAGACTTTATTCTCCATAATATATTAAATTTTAGTTCATGTAAGAGTATTTCCAAGATGTCACTTGAGAACATATTTCACGTACACCATCCATACCACCACTAGATTTACATCTGATTCTGCATGGATGCCTTAGGCTAGTGGTTAAATTTAAAGGTTTACTTCGCAGATAGTCTTTGTCTTCTGCAACACAATATATACTTACCAGATTTGCAAAAACTTTCTCATGAATGTTGATACTTCTTTTAAGATAATTTTCCATTTCTAGGAAAGAAATGTTACACATTTCATTAATTGTCCATGAGTACTGGCTCATGGTATATTTTAGATGAAGTATTTATGTCAGATGTAGTAATCCTTACTTTATTCCTTGAGATAGCCTTGTATTTTCATTCATTTTTCAGTATTGTGTCAGGCTCTTGTATGTGTAGAAGAATATAAAATCCAAAAAGCATCCCTAAGACTTTGAGCAAGGCCAAAACCTGGTACCTGGAGTTGAGCATGTCAGGTGAAGCCTACGGAACACCTCTCAGAAACACATCCCAGCTCCAACCACTTGCCCACTCAAGGGCTTCACGTGCCAAAGGTGGCTGCAGTTGACTATTTGCAATACTATTTACAGTGGTATCTTTCAAACTCTATAGATACCCACAGGTTTTATCCTTAAATTCAACATATTCTTCAGTGTTATGCCATGATGAGAAGTGCTAGCCCTTCGTGTGCGTACCAGGAACGGCAGAAGTATCTCTGCAATCTACCTCCTTTTTGGTTGGAAGGGAGCAGTGATGGTAAGAAGAAAGAGTAATTTCCCAAACCCAAATTGTATTTGGCATCTGCCACCAAAAGTGTCCATAGATTATATTTATATCAATCTTTGGGAAACTGAACCGAGACCTTCTGCTCTTTTCACTAAGGTATTAAGAATGTGTGGTCAGGGGCATGAGGTGGACTCAGATTGCCAATAGAACTGGAGAGTATCAAAGATTTTGCTGAAAATGGAGTTCTTTTTTTCAGTTATATAAATTTTTTTCCTGTTGTACCAATTTATGTTTACTTCCCAAGCAATAAGCATTTAGTGCAGATTGTGAAGAGCTGGGTCTATTGAGGCTTTTCTTTTTTTTGTTATTGGGACAAGATACTCACGAAAATACTGCAAATGCTGTAGCATCTGGATTCTTTTACTTGTTTACCTATAGCCCGATGAAGAGAAGGACCAAATTATTATGCATTCAGAAATGGGATATTGCTAGGGTTATTTATTTACTTTTTGACCTCTGGTGTTTCCATCTGACTTTGGTGGAATTAAGTTCAAGCATAAGACACCTTAATTTGATCATTTACAGTTAGGTGTCCTCATGGGGGCCAGTAAAGGGGGGTCTGTTGGTTAAGTTTAGGCACTTAGTGGTGTTTGAATTGCCCACAGATATCCTGTCAACTTTCAGATTCTGCTATAGACAGATGTGGTTATCCCCAGGGTCCCATGTCACATCTGCCAGCCCCAGGGGGGTGCCTTGGATACCATGCAGTGCCTCAAGTGACACTAGACAGCTATGTTAGACAATGGGACTGATCTTTCAGTGCCAAGATAAGGATGAGACTAATCACTGCTGAAGCTTCTCCAACTGTACTAGGATCTCCATGGAGTACATGGAGTAAAGGATCTCTGAGTTTCTTCCTCCATGTAGGAACTTCCATGTAGGAAATTTGATCTCAGACAGTACCACTCCTCAGCGTGTTAAGTGTGTGTGAAGATAATCCTTTGCCCTTGATAACCTGCTAATTTAGAGGTGGTTTTTATCACAGCAGCATTGTGAAGTGTTACATGTAACATTATGATTGTCAGCAGCTTGATGACTTCAGGAGATGAAGTTGTATTGCTGGGGCTATTCACTGATTAGATAAAGTCAGATTTCATTAATACCTTTCCCCATTAATGCCTTTTGGAGAAGGATAGCTATGTTCTTTTTTTGTGAGTTTGTCCTTATTGAACTCAGGGGAAATCAACAGTATCAAACTGTAACTCTTAATGAACTGAACTTTGAATGAACTCCCTTTCTTTGTTGATTTTTTGTCAGATTGTGTTGCTTGTTTTATACTTGCTTTCCTGCTCTGAATATAAGAAAGTGATACTATTATCTGGATCCTTTTTTAATCAGCAATTTTTTTCTCCCTTAAAACACTCAGTATAGACCTAACACTGTCCTTGCTCAAGTAAATGAAAAACTAACTCTCACTTCAATGGGAGCAGAATCATGGCGATAAATTGTCTTGAAATCCCACTGAAGATGGGCGGAGATCATGCCATTTCCTGATAGACTTTAATGCAAACATATGTTGGACTTTCATTAATAATGACCATCGGAGACCAAGAGAAGGGTGGACAATTACAAAAAAAAATTCTTAGACATTTTGTTTGTGGTCAGAGGTTTAATATACTGCTGGCAGAAAAAAGGCAAATGGGAGCCATTAGTTCATATTGTTGTGAGAGTTCTCTTTAGTTTCCTGTTCTCTGAGTCCCCACCATCCAGAGGTTTCAGGCATGCAGGAGTAGGAGTGGTGCCCTCTGCCCAGCACCCAAGATTACTGACATCCTGAACACGTAAAGGTCACGAATTCTACAAGATCAAAGCATGTTTTTGTGATGCCAAGAATACAAAGAATTACATTACTGTATCCATATTCTTGGCTGTCCATCTGCTGCTGAGTTCTGTATTGAATTGCATCTTCTGTTTGTTGAATTGCAGTTTGCAAGAAAAAGAATATGCTTCTTACAGGTTGCTTTTCTACAGCAGCATTGTTTCCATTTGCATGGCCACTGAGCACAGGAGAAATGAAAGCTGCAGAGATCTTTGCCTTTGCAAGCTCCACAACTTCTGTAAGGGTGAGTTCCCTGCTGTGATCTTGCAAATTGAGAGATCATGCTCGGGTGATAGCCAGGCTCCCACAGCTGGAGTCTAGTCCCTTTTACCTGGCTGAAGTGTAAGAAGGTAGGAGAAAGGATGCATCCCTGGATCTGACCGACACCCTGTTCCTGCAATGCGAAAAGAGCACACCTCTTTTGTGTTTTCTTCTTACATGGGAGTTAATCAGTCTTGAGGGAGACAACTCTTATTGTAACACCTGTCTTTGCTCCCAGATGGGAAAAGGAGAGATGTTAATACTGTCTGGGTGGTTAGGGGAAAACATAATATCCGAAATAACAGCATAAGGTTTTCACAACATGAACTAAACTCTCCATGAAAGTCATGAACGACACAGCCTTAGCGGAAATCTCCATCCTTTATCCTCACATGTCTCTTACAGGATCCCTTGTACTCTGCTGTAACCTTCACATGCATGGTTTGTAAGCTCTGAACAACACTAAAATGGTAAAAAAAACAAAAAAAAAAAAAAAAGGGAAAATATTAACCCATTCTCTACGTGTCTTACATGAGTTGTCCCTTTAACACCTTTCCATTAAATTGTTTGTTATTTTTTTTTTATTTTAGAAGTAAGAATAAGGACTACAGACCATGTTTACACGCAAGTTATTTATTTCTTTAAATGAAAATCTGCGGACTTTGTACTAACAAAGTGAACAACAGGAATGGGCTGGAGAGTAAGGCCTATTGTGCAAACCTATTGGCAAGCTGTCAGGTTTAAACTGACCTGGAATTTTTTATACCATGACAATACAGTGAGAACATGACAGGGATGTCCATTTCCAGAAATAGTTACAAGAAAGAAAAGGAGCTAAACCCCTTTTCTTCAAAAGAACCCACGCACAAGGAAGTTCGTACTGCCTTCAGGTTCTCATTTCTCTGTGGATCAATAAATTAAGTAGCACATCAATACCAGATAGCAAATGAATCTCTGCAAAGGAGAGCTTCCCGCTGTGAGTTTCTGTCTTGCCATGAGAAACGTTTGATCTGGGTGTGCTGTCAGGAAAAAAAAAAAGCTATTTCATCATTGGGGATTTTTGATTTACTAGCTAAAACTGATGGGATACCTGTTTCTCAGCCTTACTCTAAGATGGTACATTTTTATTAGTTTATTCCTTCCTTAGAGGGTTTGCATTTTGGTGGAGAATAACACTAAGTAAATAGCTGGAGTACTTGACTGTCTTTGAACAGGCAGTGCTAAGCTGGCAGGCAAAAGGCAGACGAGGGTAGAGCAATAACTGCTGTAAGCCCTCCTTGTGCTAGCAGTGTTTGCCAGGGCCAGACTGCTGAATCAGTACTGGATGCAGGATTTTGGAAATGGTTAATACTCCTCATGCTTCGTTAGATGGACCCCTCTGCACGGCCTCAAGCAGAGCCGGGAGCTCAGCTGGGTGTGCAGGGGGGTCCCTGCCGGGCCATGGGCAGCAGGGTCTCTCCCTTAAACTGCAGCACAAGATTTTCACACCAGCAAGGTAACTCCCCACTGATTTATACCAGGAATACCGTCTGGGAAATGTCAGGTGTGGGCTGGGGGTGCTTAGTCTTTCGTGCACATGCACGTCGTTTTGCTCCTGAAACACCTTTCCTCTGTGCATCCGGAGCTGTGCTGCGTTCCCGGCCGCTCTCCGGGAGCAAATCCAGTGTGCTGAGGGGTTTCCTTGGGGTCTGTGCTGCCACAAGAGGGAGCGCAGGGCTGGGGAGGGCTTGGGGACACAGCACACCCCGCAGCCCAGGGCATTCCTTTCCAGACAGTGAGGCAGTGGCGCTTTAAGCTCACAACACCTTCTACAAGGATAATTTTGCACGCTACATCTGCCAGACAAATCACATGTGCACGTAACACGTGCAACAGAGTTGCTTATAAATCAGATAATTAAAGATGTAGCTGATTATAATGTCTTGAAGGAAGCTTAGTATTGGGCAGTGACTTTTATTTACAATTTAACAGTTAAATGTATTATACCACATAAACCTTGAAATGGCTTGATTATAAAATGTGTTTTGGAAAGTCCATGTGCCTTCCCCACAGAGTGCTAAATCTGGTGAAAAATGGGTAGCATCAATAAACACCAAACCTTGTACCAATAAATGTGTTCCCTTCATTACTCAAAGAGCCCAGAGCTATGGAGGTATAAAGGGCCCCATTCTCCCCTACAGGGGAATAACACATGCAGGGTAGAGGAAACTCAATGAATTTCAGCATGCAGCTTCCTGCTCATTTCTCCATGGGAGGGGGTTGGGAAAGGACTTAGTGCGTGCATTCTCCATGGAACAAAATAAATATCTGCCTCCCTAACTTGCCGATGGAGCATCTTTTCTAGTCAGCTGTCCTACAGGCTGCTTTTGCAGCCATCATTAGGTGCCCCTCACAACACATCAGGCAAATAAGCTCAGTGCTCTTCTCTTGCCATTAGCACAAGAAGGGTGGCAGCTGTTTGTCCATGCAGCACTCCAGGCACCCTGGCAGACCTTCACACCAGCACAGTGTTTGGCTGTAAATTGCAGCCTTTGAGTTCCTGCAGTCCTAACAGGAAGTGTGAGGTCTGCTGTGTTTTTGAATAAAATAAAATTGCATTGTTGCCATAAAGTTATGCTGGATGGGTTTAATGCTTCTGATATTATGTGTGCTTTATGCCTATATAGAGAAAATATACAAAGACAGGGGATGTGTAATTTCTCTCAATTATTCAAAGAAACCTGTTCATCTGATGCAGATAGTGGCATTTGTTTATTCATATCACTACAGTGGCATCTACCTCCTTCAGCCCATGAACTGAGCTTGGGGACTGCCGCAGACCCAAACCTGAGCACATGAAGGTGTCTGATGGGAGGCAGATGCTGCCTCTGTGGAGGGAAAAAGAGAAGACTGGCAATTCAGACCATGATTTTTTCTCTGGTTTGGTGTGCATGTGTGTGAGGGGCATGTTAGCCTTTTCCACCCTCTCCTCCTCCCTCTTGCACTCTGCAGATGGATTTCCGAACCAGGGTAAATTTGTGCTACACTACAGTGACTGAGTTCCCAAATGCCATTTTTTGCAGCAAAATTTCTTCCTTCAGTTGGGCCATGTCTTAGTTTGAGCTTAAGAGACATCTTTTCCCAGACTTTGAAACAGATCTAGAGTTGTGTATATACTTTTGTTGAATGTTTTAAAGTGTCTGCTAAGTTATGGCAACCTTATTCTTTTTAGACTATTCTCTTTGGGTGAGCCTTTTTTACCTGATGTATATCTTCAGTAAGGATTCTCCCATGCAGATTTACCCTTAGTCTAGAAGGAAAGGTTGAATTTGCTTCAGTGTTTGGGTTTTTTTGTTTTGTTTTGTTTTGTTCTTTGTTTAATAAGCATTCTTTTTTGCACCTGACTTTCTCAAACATAAATCCCAAACCAAGAGTGAAGGCAGAAGTACTCCCCTCCAGGCCTCTGTGCAATCTCTCTAAAAAGGCAAAGTGGGAGCCTCCCCAGACATGACAGTTGTTGCAGATGCATTGCCACTGTGTGGCAGATGAGAGAATAAACAACATGTGGGAGCAGCGAAACGCTGCTCCAATGCTGCAGCAATAAGCACAGGATAAGAGCCCCTGTAAAACAAAATAGATTTTTTGCCCTAATCTCTTTTCAAGTGCCATAAAATTGCATTTATTTCAGGCACATTTCCTTAACTCTTGCATTCATTATGTTGTTCTCAAAGGTTTAAGTCACTGTATCTGAACACAGACCCCATGCAGTTCCTTGGATAACCAGAAAGATGCTTATCCTGAAAATTCAGTTGAGCTGCTGAATTTCATGAACTGGCTTTTCCTTTTCCATACCAGGGATGGCTTTCCCTGTAGCATGGTGGCAGCCAGCAGGTCCTAGCCATAGCTCATGTTTGTTCCCAAAATATGCCAGGAGATGGTCCGCAGACCCCCACTGCCTCTGCCCTGAGCCCCCCACCCATGCCAGGAGGCTGCTCCATCCAGAGCACACTGTAGTGGCTGTTTCATCCAGGCAGGAGAGACCTTCTCTTGTAAGCACTTCAACACAAGTGTGTTACCTCTGGGAAAGGTGCTTTTGTTGCTAAATATCTCACAAAGCTCAAAGAACTTATGATTTTGGACTCTTAAACTACTTTGTCAGTGAAAGCACAAGTTGTTATTTTCCATTGCTGTAGACAGCTGTAACAGTTATAACAACTTTGTTCTTTTGTTTTCCCCACTTGGAGAAGTCTTCATTGCCTAAACATCACCTCTGACCTTCTTTTATACTTTCAGCACGCATTTTATTAACTCCTTTTTCATATGGGGCATGTGGTGTCTGCCATTTGGTACAAAGAAGACAAAGTTTGCACTGAAGAGTGACAGTGAGAAAGCTGGATCCTTCCCAGCAGTTTGTACAAAACACCCTAAACTATTGTAGGGATGGGTGAATTCAATCTGTGCATATACAGTGAGAACTTCTTTGGGCTCCCAGGAGAATGGAGTGCATCCTTATCCCACCCCCTGCACACACTTTATGCAGCGATGATAAATTTCAATCGGTTGCCTGAGGAATTTATTTTCACAGCACCTCTTTACTTCCCAGGCTAAGAAACAAGGCATCCAGCCCTCCTCTGCCAGTAACACTCGAGGTTCTGCATTTATTATACATTTGGTGAAACAGTATGCGACAGTGAAAATTTACTAGATGTTGCAGAAAGAAGCAAGGGAAAGTTAAAGCACGGCCTAGAAATAAAAAATGAGTACTGTTTGCATGTACTTTTATTGATTTCTGACAGCCATGCAATTTTCAGGGGACAACAGAAGGGAAAAGAATTTCAGTCTTTGAATGGATGAGTGATATACTACCTTCTCCTTTTTAACTAGTCTTATATATTTATTTTTTTGTGCTAGTGTGTGCATGTGCAGGAGAGTGTCTACCTAATTGGCCTCAAGAGGGGATTAAACTAAATAAAATCACGGCCCACAGGGGGCCTCTAAATATGGAATTTTAATTTGAAAATTTTTGTGGGTTCCAGTGTAATTCAAGCTTTTCAAGCTTTATTAGTGCACAGTCGTTTGTGCAGCTTGCAAGGCTCCCATCTCGGCGAGTTTGATACGCCCGCCCCTGCGCGAGCAGCAGACAGAGCGCTCCCTTCAGCCGGGAAACACTCGGTGACACAACAAAAGCCCCACTGTAAATAAAACACACGCTCCTAACAGCGACAGCAGGCGGCAGAAAACGGCACGGCGCGCCCAGGCGGCGATGCCACTTGAAAGAGGCACTAGAGAGAGGCAATGACAGTCAGCAAACATCTCTGCTCTGCCTGCCTCGGGGGCGCTGGGAGCAGATAGGAGCAAATACCAGCGATTCTACATGTTCGCTTGTAGTAAAAGTCAAAATATGCAGCTTGGTGTAACTAATTGCTGTGGAAAGAACGAACCAATAGTGCTCGTTGCTGTGAAACTGTTAATGGAGAACTTATGGAGAGAAAGTCCAAGTTCCCCCATCCAAATTGGAATGTGAAAGAAATCTGTTGGAAGGTGATGACAGAAATGAAGTAAAACAGTTGTTTCCTGATCCATGTGCCAGATGTGTCACATACTGTGATAAATAAGATCTGCATCTTACACTCCAGAAATTGGGGAATATTACAAGCGTTTATTATAGTGAGGTACAAAAAAATGTACTTGAAATGCTTTGTTTCTCCTGGCACCAAGCAGTGAGAAGTTATTGCACAATGCCTGGAGCTGCTAATTCTTTTGTTTAGGTTCAATCCAACACAGCCTATTAAAAGCTTAAATTCAATTTTATTGTTAAGGTATTTATTAACTGATTATGAAAAGACATTAAAGGGCTCATAATTAAACTAGTAAGTTGTTCCTTACCTTGACGAATCCTCCATTTTCTGACTTCCACAGTATAAAATATCAGGGTTGTAATTTGGAGAAGAATGCTGCTCACAGGAAAACCCCTGTTTTTGCTTCAGCTCTTGAGTTGATCCCAGGCTGTCTTGCTGCTGTTCATAAGCCCAGAATATCATGGCAGACAGCCTAACGCATTGGTGGCATTTCTTGGGAAGACTGCTCTGTAGGTTTGTGGCATGTTGTCACACATTTGCAGAAATAGCTGCATGTTGATGTTGGATAACCCAGTCTTATTACTCAGGAAAAAAGCCTCATTGACTTTTGGCCCATATGCTTTTGAAACTGTGTGCTGTGAACCGCTTGCTGGCCCTGCTGGGACTGAGGGCATGTGCTTCCAGGCAAAGCAGATTCCCAGAATTAGATGCAGTTCCCCCAAATTCAAAGCCTGGGAAGACAGTGGAAGCTGAGTGACTGGATCTCCCCAAGCAGCTCGGCATAAGACCTCAAAGAATCTGCAGACCCTCCAAGGCAATGATTTTATATAGGCAACTGCATTATGGCTTCATCCAGATGACTGATGTTTGGTTGGGGTGAGATGGAGGCAGGAGGCAGACAAGGGATTTGAGTCTCTTTGTGGCTTCCCTTTGGAAATTGCTCTATTCTTCAGGAAGATCATATGTCCTGCACCTGCACCAGGGATAACAGAGTGACTGGGTTGTCCTCCCAGACGTCTTACATCTCTCAGCTCTCTCTGGCAGCCTGTGTCTTGCATAACTCACCTGCAGAGCTGAAATACTCCTTTCACACAGACTCACTCCATCAGGAGGCTCTTGCTATGAGAACCGACAGAAAATACGTGTCTGATCATCACAAGCAGAGATAAAGCTTGAAACCCCACACAAGTGAGATTTGGGTGAACCTCTGCAGTCCCAGGAACCTGATGATGAACAGTAATTCCCAGAATACGTGAGCTGTCTTTAAAAGAGAAAACCAGTAAGTTAGTCTGTCCCACCATGACGATGTGACATCACTTATGACCTTTACTCACGTTTCAGAGAAAAAGACCTCTGCATCAGTTTTATAATTCTTGGAGACAAGTTTGCTGTGAGGTTATGTCTTTGCTGCTGGATGAGTGCTTGCTTACCCCATGGAAAAACCTCAATTCAGAGCAGCACAGGTAGCTTTTACTTTGAGATAGGTCTTTCATTCCTCCTGGGATTTGCCTTCATCAGTCATATGCTCTTTTGCCTTCCCTTCCACTGAAATTTCCCAGTGAGATACTGAATTTAGCAACCCCATTGGAAAAACCACCCTTTATTTTTGGCAGAGGAGCTGCAGCTGTAAGTGTTTATGGGAAATAAAGATATCTGATTAGGGTTTTTTTTTACACACTAAGCTGCATACCCTCTGGTAACCTTATTATTTGTTATACTCTTGGAGGCTGTGGAAGAATGGAAAGACTGTAGTTTCTCAGCAGCACAGCTAGAGCTGGCTCACCTTTGAAAATACAGAGGTGCTGTTGCTTTTCAAAAATACTTTACTGAAGAAAGCGATACTGTTTTTGACAAAACCAGGCCCAGCCTTACAGAAAGGGCTAGTTAGGAGACTCAGCAAAATGTTATTTTCATCTGGAGTCATATTTACCCTTAGGGGACACATTAGAAAAGACAATGGACAGTGGGCCACACTGACAGCTTATGGGAGGAAATAAATGAAAGAAATAAAGCTTCCCATGCTTTTGTGAAGCTGACACAAAGAGAGCTGACAAAGGTCAGTACTTTATGGCTTTGCAAATGGCAAAACTATCGACTGTCCTGACTTGTCATGGAAAGTGAAAACACCTATCGTGCAGGCTGAGTGTATGAAAAAAGAGATGATACTGCAGTGAACAGTCAGTGATGAATGTGGTGAATAACACATGATGCACATTGCCTGAGCCAGTGAGTGGATCCCCTTGAGGAAAGGAATATTTTTGTGCTGCTTCTTTATACAGTGTATGATTTGTTTCTTCTAAATAGAGAACCTAAGACCTAAAGAGTTTAGTTTAGCCACTTTTCCAACTTCACAGGAAGCTAAATTCCTTAGGTTCTTCCCCCTCTAGTTTGAAGGATTCTGGAGCAATGAATGTTAGTGGCCAGAAACACCAGTTCTGGGAAGGGGATGCTCATCTGCCCCCACACACCATCCCAGAAATCTGTTGTGACCCAGAGGTGATTGGAGAAGAGCCTCAGCTCCACCCGGGGTCTTGGGGGAGTCGAAGCATGGAGTTGCAGTGGGGATGAGGAGAGCTCCATCTGCCACCTGGGACAGGGACTGAAGCCTTAAACTAGAACACACTCAAGTCAGAATCCAAAGGACTGGATGCACTGGATTCCTTCCAGTGTAACCAGTGACACTATGATTCCAGTCTGGTTCACAGAGAATCTGTGTCACAGGGTTCACAGATAACAACTGGGATTATTTATGTTTTCAAAATTTACACGGTGGATTTCTTGGTCTAGCACAGATGGTCTACAATTGCCAAATAAAGTACATCCCTAGCTCTGGTTAGATTATCCAACCTTGCTCTTTCAATCTGACATGACATGGGTTTCAGGCAATGCCTATGTCTTAAAACCAGGTTTATACGGAAGACTGGAGCAGCTTGCTCAGGCTGTGTTGGCTTTGGGGGTCTTTTCACCTAAGTCAGGCAAAATAGAGCAGAAAGCTTTAGAGTCCAGAAAACTTGCAAGATCACTTCAGAATTCTGTTGTATGTGGCTCACTGGCCATACAGTCAAGGCAGTGCCTACCTCTGCAAGAGGCACCCAGAGTGACACAGGGATGGATGTGGGACCCCATGCAGTCCAGAGAGTACCTGGGGTAGCTTTCCTTCTGAACCCATACCAAGGTTTGTCCATTCATATTTCACAGTTTGTACTGCTCTTTGCATTTAGGAAGAAAAAGCTGGTCCTGTCTTTGCAAATAGAGCACTGAATATGGTTCGAGTGACCCCAGTCACTCGACTGGCAGTGAGAGGAGGGCAGTGTGGGGTGCAAGACAAGTGCAGTGTCTCTCGTGCAAGCCTGGGCCTGCCATCAGCCTCGCTGAAGAAATGTGTGCTGGCAGCTCCTGACCATACGTGGTACTGACTGACAGATAGCGATGGAGGCAGAAAAATGTCAGTGTTAGAAAAGTCAATATTATTAAGACCTTGCTCCCCTTGCTTCCCTGTTCTGAGTAGTTTCTTGAGTATGACCAATTACATTCTTTTTTTATGACCAGTCAGAAAAGCAGTTTTTATTAGCTAGTTTGCTCAATGATTCAAATGTATAGACTTTATTTCAGTCTCATTTGAGTTGGAGGAAAGCATACAAAGATTTTTGCTGGCTTAAATTAGTGGAACTGCCCCTTTGGCTGAATGACAGGGCCCTCGCCTTGCAGAGCACAGCTCCAGCCCCGTCTCTGACTTTTGCCTGTAAATTAGTTTGTGAAGTGGTGTTTATTGCTACATTGGGAGGTTAAGACAGCCTAATTGTATGTTTGTACAGGAGAAAACATCACGCCAGAGCCTTAAGCAATTATTCTTTCCATGTCCTTTCACTGTTTAATCTTGACACTGTTCAGAGGGGAAAGGAGACAATTTGTCTTCACCCTACAGCCAATTAGCAGTAAAAGTGCAGAATGGCTAATGCAATATCCACTGAAGTGCCATCATCCATTCATCAAGATAAGATCCTGAAATAACATGCATCTAGAACCCCTTGTTGGGAATTGTTCTGAGTCCAAGCCTCATCACAGCCAAGGATATCTCTGTGATTTATAACCAGCATGTGGTTTCAACATCTGACAGTGCTCAGCACCTCTCCTCCTACTTTTCCTCTCCCATGGCCATCTTCTCTTTATGGAAAAGCTATTCTCCAGAGGGTAAGTTTTTTCAACAGACCATTGCTCACTGAAATGTTTTGTCTTTTCTAAACAGCTATGGCGAGTCACAGTGAATTACCTTTCTTTTGCAAGGAGGACATGCCAAATATAAGCCAGACAGGTAGTGTCTCCTCTGAGTTGATTAAAGAACATGACACAGCAAAAGTAGTCCTTTGATATGAAAGTCACCATGTTAGAAAGAAGAAATCTCTCTTTCAGACCATATCATTTACAGAAGTGTCTAATCTCTCAAAACCATCCAGGTCTTGAGCCTCACATTTACATGCAAGGATAATACAGAGACAGAGTCAGACCCATGGTAAAAGACAGATACCAGTGGAGTTCTGGCCATGGACACATGATCTGTATTTGGTTATGGATGTCCAGGATTCAGTTTCCTTGAGAGTGTCTGCAAGCAGGTTCCCTAGTTGTTGTTGTTGTTGTTGACAAAATATTTTCTTAAAAGTTATAAAAAACCCAGCAGGTCTATCTTCCCTGGGGCCAGCTCAAGAGGGCCCCAACTATTTTTCACTGTATGCTTAGGTATATGCAGTAAGAACAAGATCATGCTCCAATTTTGCTTTCAGTTGGCAGGGCATAAGTTTTCTGGGCTCTTACCCAAGAATGATCTGGTCCTATATGTTTTAAAAGGTTGAATTCAGCCCCTGACTGTTGGTAGAGGTAATTGCATTGTATCAGGAATGGGCATGACCCCTAATTTCACTGATCACTAAATACATACTGTGCTTCATCATCCTGACCCATTTTGGTGGAGCAAATAAAGATGCTGAGTTTTGATACAGGAAAACTACACTTTTTCAAAGAAACTCTATTTGCTGGATGAAATAAAAGGGAGGTGCCAAGAACATTTTAATCAAATGCTCATTATGGAGAAGATCCAAGAAAAAAAGCACTGCCTGCTCTATTCCTTTCCAAGTCAACAGACTATTTTGAAGGCTTCAGCATCTTTCTAGCTATGTATACATGCACAAGATGTTCTTAAGCTTCCTACAAAGGATAAGGTGGAGGAGGACTAGTGGTTAGCAGGACGGGAACAGGACTGCATGTCAGACAGATCTGGGAAACATGTTAGGCTGTTACAAAAGCTTCAGTTCTGACCTTTCTTCAGGGGGGAAAAAGCGGTTTCTGTAAAAACCCTCAGATCTTTAGCTTCTCAAAGAAATTTTCTTTTGCCAAGTAACACAGTCACTTACATTCCATACGTCTCTGCCAGAGTGTATGTCCCAGCCCGATGTGCTAATAAAATGGGGAGTGTAAATCTGGCCAGGATGCTCACGCCAACCTTGCGGATGTGAGAAGATGAGAGACAGGCTTTAAAAGCGTCACTACCTAAGAAGGTGGCTGTGGGTGCTGCAGTGCATGTGGAAACTCTGCTTCCCAGGTACCCCAGGGACAGGAAAAATGACATCACCATGATGTCATGCTCATCCCGAGCTTCTCTAATGTTAATCGCAGCAGCATCTGCCTCAGGGGAGCATTTCTGAGAGAAAGGTGTAAAAAACATGACACTTTCCAACTCTAGTCAGAGTGGGGAGTTTCAAGCAGCAGAGCACTGATGCTGTGTCCCCTGGGGCCTGAACCAACTTCTCTTGTAGGTGTCTGACTGTCAAATGTGCCGCGGCGCGTGTTTTTCCTCTCTTTCATTGACTTTATTGAGAACGGCATCGGTTACAGCTGTTTAAAAAATATCTGGGCAGGTTATTATGGGAAAGGACAGAAGAAGTTCTTGCTGCCCAAATGCAAAACTCAGATGGTTTTCCTTGCAAGGGTGAAGATCATTAGTGGTTTTTCTTCCTGGGCTGTTTTTGGGGAGGGGAGGCATCTTTGGTGTGAGAGAGCTAGCAGAATGGGCAGTTGGGGATTTTGAAGAGCTGACGGCAGCTCCGGCACTGATTCCCTCTGAAACTTAGCTAAAAATTTCAAACTGGAGTCTCTGAAAGGTCAATAATAATAAGTAATAGGGCTGGCCAGAAAACAAGAATTCTGTTTTGTGAAAAATGTTGCGGTTTCAAAATTTGTTTTCATTCCAGTGCAGAAAGAATATGAGATCTTTCTTCCTTTTTTTTTTCTTTTTCAAGGGAGAGGGGAGAAAATAAAACAATAGGCATATTAAAAAAACAGCTTAGTAGCCTAGTAGGATAGGGGAATGGTTCAGATGAGGAACTTGACCTGACATCTCCCCATCCAAGATGAGATGGGGGATCTTGGCTTTACAAAGGTGGTTTTCCCACAGTCATTCTCTCCCAGAGAATAAAAATTTTCTTGACAACTTTTTCATTGAAACATTTGTGTTTCTTTTAAAAGTTTTAATACCATGACTTTATTTTTCTTATTTACAAAAGAGATTGGGGACATTTCTTGATCATTTTTAATAGCCCCTTGCAAATGTACTTTTATTAATTATAACAAATGCCAGATGCAGAGACAGTCCTTCATCTCACAGACACTATCCAAACACTTGTTGAAATCAGGGGATATACAGAATGGCAACACTATTTTTCCATTTACATACATGGTTGATAAAAATTCTGGTTGTGTGTATTGTCCTGCAACTTCAGACAGCTGTGTTAGAGATACAGGTCTTAGCATCTCTGACTTCACCTCTGCCACCTCTGAAATGTTGATGGTAATACAAAAATCTTTTCCCAGCTGACATAGATGTTGATAAGTTCATTTAAAATCCACACAGCTCTTTGAATATGAATTTGCAGTCTTGAATGCAGTTTTGAATACCTCACCTCAAGTACCTTCTGTGGACAAGACAGAGGTGCAATCAAAGATACTGACATGCAAAAATATCAGAGGAGCACTCCAGACTGTCCAGACCAACCCAGACCAAACAAAGGTGTGCTTGACAGGCCAGCTAATGGCTGTTCTCAGTTTGGACATGGTACAACAACATGAGATTAGTTTTAAATAGTATTTTTTTAATTTTTAATTTTTTTTTAAACATTTTACCCAAATTTTTCACGTGAAAGCTTTGGAGGGTTCTTCTAGGTAACGTGAGCCATTGTGACGTACAACGAGGATGAAGTGCAGCTGTAGCTACTACTTTGCTTGTTATAGCTAATATCCAGTGCTTAAGTGGTGCTACAGGAGACGAAACTGCAATTGCAGGAAACTGCAAGAAACAGACCCTCTGCAAAGCACTGCAGGCATTAGACCAACAAATGCAGCCTGTGAACTTGTAATGTAATTTCAAAATTAAGCTGGGGCTTTCTGAAGAAAAATAAAATTTCTGTAGGTAAAGTAGATTTAGCACCTATTCTTGCATAGTGAGTCTCCTTAGCTACCACTGAAACTAATTCAACTTAAAAATAAAGTATCAGACTCTTGGTATATAATAGTTCTGTGCTAACTAATACTCAGATCACAATCTTTTTAGTTCAGCAGAAAAAAATCCTTGACAGGCCTGTCAATTCCCTCTGTAGGGAGTGTGAGATGCCACCTCATATTTTTGTAATATAGCAGAGACTCTAGTGAATTAATCCTTAGAAAACAACCTCCAAAGTGGCTTAAATGGGTTGAAGTGGGAAGATGGAGTTAAAACAGTCACATTTGGGCTTATATGGAAAGGCAACTAAATATGAGAATCTACAATTTTTCCCCTTGAAAGGCAGCACGCTCTGAGCTGCTTTACTTGGTGATGTCCAGGTTCAGAACTGGTTTACAGGACACAGGATTTACTCTTTGATCTTTCTTGAGGAGACCCAGTGTGTGCTTTTCCCAACATAAGCATTTCCCCAGCTGCTTGGAGATAAAAACTACCCCACAGACAAAATTAAGTGAATATGATTATTTTATAACATAAAAGATTTGGGGGAAAAAAGTCCATGCCTATCTTCTACATTTGGAAAGTCCTTGACATTTTATGGATATTGCAGAAACAGAAGTAGCTGTTCCATGATGCAGGACACACAATTATGCTGTTGAATAAGGGAATTACATAAAATAATACCTGGATCACAAGCAATAATTGCTATAAAAATATTGTGCTGTACTGAACTCACCCTACTGAGCAGCTGAAGCTGGTCTAGCTGGTATTTAGACTGTGCTGCTATGTTAGGTTTAGGTGCACATGATGATTACAACTTTCATACCATCACTGGCTCAGAAATCTAACAAAGGGATGATTTTAACTGCTCATGTTGCAAGAAATAAGCCAAAGAGCTAGGAAAAATCACTACACTTAAGGCAAGCCCTTCCCCAAAATACCTATTTTAAGGCCTGGATCAGTGTTGCCATATGGAAAGTGAGTGTAACTGGGAGACTGGGAGGGAGTTACAGGGGGGTGGCCTCAGCCAAAGAACTCTCACAAACTTCTTTTGACATTACTCTTGCTGTGTCTCTCATAAATATGGTCAGCAGTGTCAGAAAAATAAATACATGTATCCATGTGATAGTAGAGCTGTGCCTCAGGCCATATCTTACAGGTTTGACAAAGTACTCAGAAATAAACAAAAAAATCTGCCTCAATCCTTTTCATAAACACAGGAAAGTAACTGAAAGTTCTGTCCAGGGGTAGGGATCTATTGAGGGAGGACACTTACCCCAGGAAACAGAAGATTTGGCTGTTGCCACAGATCCTTTCTCCCAAGATTAAAAATAACACAGAGGAAGAGTTTGTGGAACCAGCTCCTGAGACATCAGGTTTTTGGAATTTGGAATCACAAAATGATTCTTTTGGCCCATGTTTGCTGAAAACAGTGGAAAGATTAGATTTATTTGAAAGAGAAATTAAAAAAACATGAGCAGTAATAAAAAATAGTACTGACTATGACAGTAGAACAATTTATAATTGGGGGTCAAGTATCCTATTAGTTTGGGGCTATTTCTCTTTAAATAGAAGACCAGTCACAAAGGATTCCTGAGAGATGATATAATCTCAAACTATATTGGAAAAAAGTTTGCTCCTCTCTTAAATTACCAGGGCCTTTTGTATCCTAGTAAAATACTTTATTACTTGATCTGGCTCTAGAGAAACAGTGATTCCATAACAAACCTTTCCCAGGACTTTAATTATTTCCTTTATTATATCCTAAAAAAGGACTAGGTCACTTCTGAAGGCCACAGAAAGAGTATAATTTTTTTTCCTGAGTAAACTAACAAAAAACAAAGGAATGTGTCTTTATATCACAATATCAAATTGAAGTTAGGTTGCTAAGTACTGAGAGTGCAATAATTCTGCTCCCAGAAACACGTCTCAGATTATATTTCAAAGAATCATCTGACAATCTTCCAGTGACTCTCTTAAAAACAGTCCTGCCCCAATACAACCGTGAATCTTCTTAGCCACTATAAAAATAAGGAGGGCTTTCAAATGAAAACCCACATGGCTTGTGAATCGAGGTGCTTCTATAAAGGCCCTGACAATTGAAGTTTCAGTGAGGGACCCATCTGTGCATCACAGCACATGTTCATGCTTTCAAGAGACTGAGAGAACCTCACTGCAGTTACAACTGCCTTGTGAGGGGAAGAGGAGGGCAAGGCACTGATCTCTTGTCCTTGGTATCCAGTGACAGGACCCAAGGGAATGGCCTGAAGTTGTGTCAGGGGAGGTTTATGTTGGACTTTAGCAAAAGGTTCTTTACCCAGAGGGTGGCTGGGCACTGACCAGGCTCCTCAGGGAAGTGGTCACAGCACCAAGCCTGACTTGGACAAGGCTCCTGGGCACACGATGGGATCTTGGGCATGGTGCTGTGCAGGGCCAGGAGTTAGATTTGATGATCCTTGTGGGTCCCTTACAATTCAGCATTTCCTGTGATTCTGTGAAATATCTGACAGTGCTTTACCAGTTCCCCCTATGACAGCCCACCACAATACTGTCACCCTGAAATCTGCCTGCTGACATGGGCGCTCAACACAGAGTAGCCAGTGAAAATTAGAAAGATGTGCAAAAATATTTGTCACCTTGAACAACACACAGGCAACTCAGGGTCCTCCTGTTTGTAATTCTACTGAGATTTTTTTGTAACAGAAAACTAGAGCTTCACATCTCAGTTGCTAATTCCTTCCTTCCTTCCTTCCTTCCTTCCTTCCTTCCTTCCTTCCTTCCTTCCTTCCTTCCTTCCTTCCTTCCTTCCTTCCTTCCTTCCTTCCTTCGTTCCTTCCTTCCTTCCTTCCTTCCTTCCTTCCTTCCTTCCTTCCTTCCTTCCTTCCTTCCTTCCTTCCTTCCTTCCTTCCTTCCTTCCTTCCTCCCTCATTTCTTCATTCTTTTCTTCCTTTCTCTACTAATTCCTCTCTTGATAATGAACTGAAAAGCATTTGCTTATCTAGAAGATATGATTTCTGTATGTGCAAGTCATTATTTGCTTCCCCAAGAAGAAAAGGAAAAAAAGAAAAACCACAAGCCATGCCACAGTCTCATTAAATATATACAAAAATAACAATCTTCATTGTGGCTAACATCCTACTTCTTCTATCACTGCCTTGTATTTCAGGGCATTCAAAACCTGTTGTTTATAGAAATACCCTGAGTAATACGTGGTACCTGATTGACTGCACGGGTAGAATTCAATCAGAGTCTTCTACTGACACAGGGAACCACCAGGGTACAACTCGAGGTTTTATGAATGGCAGAAAAGCTCCAAGATTGAATTATAACCCTGTTATTCAGTCTGAGAATATATTTTGTTATTTATTGCATATAGAAAATTAATATAGATTTTTTTCAGGTGAAGAATGACAAATCAGAGCAACAAAATAATCACTTCTAATTTCAAATGAAAAACCTGTGGAGTAAGTACAGAAGGGATTAATGTGCATATGATGCAAGATTATTAGGGTGTGATTGGGAGGGCCAAGGATGGTTTACATGGAAATCAAAGGGAAAAGTTAACTGGAAAATAAGCACTTTCTGTGGAAGATATTAGATGACCAACTACTATAACTAGTCCTAAAACCATAGTAACAAAACCCAAATAGAAAGGCAGATTTCACCAATGTCTTCTCCCTCCCAAACCACTTCAGGTCTGTTTTACTTTCAAGTGTGTTGTTTATATAGTTGTCAGTGGCAGTACCCTTCAATATCTCCTGTACTTATTGCTCTGGGAGTACTTGCATGTCTGGTTATGCCAACAGGTCTGGCATTTGAAGAGAAAGCCAACAAAGCACTGGTCTGACAGGCAGAAACCCTTACAGACTCCTGACAACAGGAACCCATATGTATTTTTTCTTTGTTTCTTTCAGAGTGTTTTATGGTGGGAAGAAAAAAAGAAGTCAAATGGTCATTACTGGTTAGTTGTGAGCACTTTTATAGCCAGTGGTGATTCTCGGTTATGGATTCTCAGGCATGTGAAGCCTGATTCTTCAATGGACCAATTTAAACTTGTCTGGGGTGGCTTTGCAATCTGTTTACCTGATCCTGCTCTCCCACCATCTTTTCAATACTTTGAGCCTCATTTCCTATATAGCAGTTAATAAAAACAAACTGGCAAGAAACCGTCTTTCCAAATTTATGAAACTGTTGTCTTGCTGTTATTTCACTTTTTTTTCTTTTCTTTCTTTTTTTTTTTTTTTTTGCCCCAGGTTTTGCTTGCCTGTCAAACCCATCGAGTACTAACATTTTTGAATTTTAGAAACCTAAGTTCACACAGTAATTGGAAGACCAGTCCCATAATTTCTAACTCCAGAGGGAAGCTATCTTGGAACACAACAGCATAAAGAAACCCTCGGGTGAAAGAAGAAACCTGGTCAAAATAAAATCACAGGTCATTGATTGAAAATGTAGATGTGATTATTTCTAATAAGCAATGAAGGAAGGCAATTAGAAGAAACTGTGTACATTTCTGGAGCCTAGCTGAGTAGTAATTTTTAGAGTGACAAAGATTTATAGAAGATCCAGCTTAAAGAAATAAATGCAAATATTATGGGGACCTATTCTTTAAGTTATCCTTTAGGCATGTGCTTAATTTTGCATCACTGGGATTTAACCAGTGAGTAAAGCTGAAGGGCTCCTTGATGACTCTGTTTTTACTCCTTCCATGCTGCCCTGAACAACTGCATCTTTCTGAGTGGGAGAGTTGCTCTCACAGAAAGCCCCACCAACCTTATTAGCAGGTGGTGTGTTTATTGCTCCAATCAGGAAAGCTGACAAAACAAGTGTGGTCCCATGTTTCCCTTGGCAGTGCCTTGTTGGGAATACTGACATTATTTATTCATAACCCATCAGGCTAACATCAGTGCTCTTAGTCCTTGAAGTGGCTTCTCAGTCACTTCTGCCACAGATTACTGGTCTCGTGTTAATAACATGGGCATGGCTAGGAACAGAAACTCAGTTGTTCACAGTATAATGCTCTCTCACTCTCAGATAAATTCTCTGCTAGTGTTGTAATCCCAAAGAAAAATCCTGAGAACTCACACCTAAGTGGGAAAGATAGCCAGCACTAAAAACATTCAGGATTTATATATCACATCTAGTACCTTGGATTCTGCCTCACAGTAACAGCAATCTGAGTGGACTTCAGGGAAGTGATAGAGCTGCCCCTCACTGCTGCTTCGGGATGAGGAGGGGCTGATCCAGCCCCTCTGCTGCCCACCAGCTGTGGGTGTGCAGTGCAAGCACCACTGCTGAACGTTGCCAGTGGGCATTGCTGGCAACAGGCCTGAGTGCTGCAAGAGCCACCTGAAAGGCAAAAAAGTGAAAACGCTTTCCCAGCACTCTTTGCAATGAGTGCCAGAACAGGAGGTGTAGGAATACAAAATACTCCTATGTTTGGTGGTTTTGGAGAGGGTGACATTCAGCATTGTGGATGGTCAACATGGTCATCACATCTTCTAGGACTGGAAAGTGAACACTTGCTGGTGCCCCAGGGCTTTCTGTACCACCCAGGCTGCACCTGTGACCCACGAGGTACCATGTGGCTGCCCCTCTCCTTCACAGCCTCCTGTGTTCTCCGCATGACGCTGCCTCTGCTGCCTGAGGACATGGGACAGTGAAGGGCAGGGTCCCTCCTCACACTCCAGGGGCAAGATGGACAGTACTGTGCATGACCAGGGTGCCAGCAGCTGGGGTCTCTGCTCCTGAGCTGTGATGTGTGGGACTGTACCCATTGTGCCTTTAATATTCTCCCAATCCAGGCTGTGATGTTTCAGGATACCTGAACGAGGTAGGAAGTGTTAGAGCTCGCCCTGTATTTTCTGCACTCAGGAAAGCTAGGGATGTTTTATCCCACATCATCTCTGCCTTTGCTATATGCAGCTTCTTATCCCCAGTCCCTGCTCTGCAGCAGGTAGTGATGAGGTGTTTCCCTGCCTGCAGGCAGTTCAGGATATATTTTCTCTGGCAACAAAAGCAGTTCCTGGCTGCTCTCTGCTGCTCCCCATTTGCAACTTGTTGCCCTGGCAGTGGGGCTGGCCTGGGGAGCCATGCTGTAACCAAAATAACAATAACAATCCAGGTTAAAAAAAATACCAACACATCTTTTCCAGGAGAAGGTCATTTTTGTTTTCAGTCTAAAACACGCACAGTCCCCACATGCATACTTGCCTCTTCAGGTAAGGGCTGGCAAACAGGATGCAGAAATGAACAGTTGCACGTAGAGGGGAGCAGGAAAAATGTGACTTCACTGCCAAAGGAAGTGTATCATGCATCAGCTTGGCTACTGAAATTAGACAGAGCAAGTCCTCGCCAGTGCGCTCGCCAGGTCTGACTCCAGCACAAAGGCAGCAGCCCTGGCTGTCCCTGGTCTAGGCTCTATTTTCATATCCCTGAAAAATAAATAACATAACACATACTTCCTACAGAAGGTAGCCAAGGACTTTTCCACACTGCATTGCACATTGTCACATAATCTTCACATCCAAGGAAAATTATTCCTCTTTTTTCAATATGTGAAATATACCTAGCATATCCATACATGGGGGCAACAATTAGGAAGTGCATTCCTATTTGTGAATTACCCTTAAATCCTGTCACACTCTCTGTCATATATAAAATAAAAATTTGGAAATTCAATTTAAAGCTCTGAGTTTATTCATTGGTGTATTTCCCCTCCTGCTTGGCAGGACCAGGATTGCACCAGAAGCATTGCTAATACCCAATTAATCAGCTGACACAAAGTCAACAAATGCAGAACTTTCTGAGCACAGGAAAGTAAAATGCCACAAGAATAAAAATTTATAGTGGTCAAGCTCTCTGTGGAGCAGACCAGGAGGGTAACTCCGTTCCCCATTGCAATTAGGATCATGTCGCTGCTCCCTGTCAAAGGAATGGACCTTGCCATGGCTTTTTCATTTCACAGAGCTGTTCCTGGGGATGCAGGAGCTGCTAACAGGCTTTGCTCCAGGTGTTCTCTCCTATTAAGCTAGTCTTAATCTCTGCTCTCTGTCTTGAGTTAAACAGGCAGCTGCAAACTAGAAGAAAGGAAGTGGTTACTCCAATGCCTATGGGAAAGGCATTGATGTTGCAAGAGGGCTTATCAACAACTTCTATATGTACAAAATTCATGGAACAGCTCCCTCCCCAGGGGCCGGCAAAAGCTAGTTCCCACTTCTGCTGCTTCTGAGACTGACTCTGTGCAGAGACTTCTGCTGATGCAGTAATGTCAGTCTGCAGTATGGTAGCTTTTAGGGAATGCGTGTATTGATAAAACCCTCAGTGGAAGTACAGCTTGCAACGGCAAAGACATTTATTTTACAAATGGTGTAGACTGCTTTCTTATTTCAATTCCACCTTTCAGGACAACTATAAGATCAGGGTGGGGAGAGGCTTCTGCACTAACTCTTGCACATGGGGACATTTGCAAAGCAGCAGCTGCCCTGACAGTGCTAACAGCTGTGTCTGCCACCAGTTTATACGCTATTATGAGCTCATAAGCAATTCAGGACTGGAAGTAGTAGAAAAAGAAAGACGAAAAAAGTGAGCTGCCTTCTCTTAGTTTTTGAGTAATTGTTGCTGCTTTTAACTAATTTTTCTACCAGTTCAATTTTCTGGGGTCACTGAAAAACTCCAGCTGAATATTGAAATATTCAACACTACATTTTCCCTGGAGCAGTGCTGGAGATAGCCTTTCTGTTTTCAGATGAGAAGCTTGACCACCTCTGGTGCTCATGGTGAGAGGATTCAGGAGCTGCAGGTTCAGCTGCTCAGTCCAGTTAGCAGCTCTTTGTGTGCTCCTGGCATGGGGGCTATACACTCTGCCTGCCAGGCTCTCACACTAGTGAGAAACATTCCTGCCTTCTACCCATACAACAGTGTTAAGGGGGACATCTGCATCACAAACACAGATGGGTGAGAAATCTTTTATGGACAGGAAGAGATTTGGACCCTAGTAGCAGAGCAGGGACTGTTCTTGCTTCCCACTCTCTTTAGCAGCAGGCTCTGGGGTGCCCAGTGGTCTCAACTGCAGGAAATATTGGAACACGAAGACTTCATGGTCTCCAAAGGGATGCATGGGCAGTTAAGTGCAGTTCACAGGAAACTAATTTTGGACTCAGACCTCCAGAATCAAACAGTGGGAAGGTTGTGTACTTAAGCTATTGTGTGGCTCTGGCCTTTCTGTGCACTTGCACATAAAAACATGCCAGAGTCAACACCACAGCTGGTCCTAGGACCACAAGAGATGTGCCTGTGGATTCTCTGCCCTCAGCAGAGTCATAAGGGTTTGACCAAAGCCAGCAGGAATTGTGCAGCCAAGTCCTATGGCATCCGGTCAGATCACAGGAGACCCAGCACTTCCGTGATAGTATTCCAAAGTTATCCCAGAGAGATAACTGGTCAGCAATGTTTTTGGCACACAATCCAGAAGATAAAAGACTTCTTCAATGTAAAGGAATATGTCTGCAGATGAATTTGGGTAGAGTGCTGTTGGACAATCTCAGTGGCCTCTCATTTGCTGGTAAATCACAACTGATCTGGTAAAATGTCTTTCTGGAGTGGCAAAGGGCAGGTGGCAAGGGCACAGGTGATTGCTGACCCAGCAGGGAAGGCAGTATGTTTTATCTGGTGCAAGGCTGACCCCTGTGACTGCCATAGTATGGGGGAAAGGATGAGGAGGCCATTTCAGCTGGCAGCCAGCCACCCCTTCACACAGCCCACCACATCCTGCAGGGCAGGTGGGCACAGATGGAGGGGCAGCAAGGCATGTCCAATTTGCTGTTACAAAGTGGTTTAATCGCTTTTGTGCCTGTGCCTTCCTCTCCTTTCTGTTTGGCTTATGGCAAGGTATTCATTGTCAGTGAAGAAACATAAACACATGTTTGAAGGATGTACATTTGCTCTAGCAACCAACTGCAACTATACCAGCTCTTGCTTATCCAAAATCTGATACATTAACTGCAGTTTAGTAGGGTCATCTGTATTATACTTTGAGTCTGTCAGGGTTGGGTGCACACAGAGATAAAAACTGAATCATGAGACTGTCAGGTTCAACTGTGTGACAGCTTTCCTACAACAAATTGTATGGGGAAGAAAGATTATTGATTATTAACCTTATTGTGTTAATGTGGCTTCAGTCTTCTCTGTTCTAAAGGACTCCATATGAAATATATTTATTGGAAAAAGGTATTATGTCTTTTTAGTTCCAGAGTCCTTTAGTAGGTTGAAAAGTCATACCACATTTGTTCAATATAGAAGTATTTTCTTAAGGATGAAATTCTGCCACTCTAGAAGTCAACATGAATTTCCAAAAAGAAAACTCCTACTGATTTCAGTAGAGTCAAGTTTTCACTCTATGAAAATCATTTGTGTATCATTTATCCCATGATACACAAATATTTTAAACATGGTAGAATTTTATTCTTTGAAATTTAATTAGGACCTGCTAAAACAGACATTTCAGTGAAATATCTAATCCACCAAAATAACCTAAAACCATGTGCTTTTCAAATCACCCCAAAAAGGGTCAGCTCTGCATACAGTTTCCAACATATTTGGACTGTAAAATGTTTCTTAATTTATGTTCTTTGGCTTGTCTCCAGCAGCTCGAACCTTCAATATTGTATTGATGCCATCCTCAAGACATCCAGTGCTTTGTTCTCCACAGGGATAGCTGTGGTCTGAAGTTACAGGTCTGTGTGGTTTCGAGTATGCATAACTATGCCAAGGTACAGGAAATTATTCTGTAGTTCTACCAAGAGTTTCAGTGAGGCAGACTGTACTTTGTGTCCAAATGCAGAATCCTGTGTCCATTACTATCAATAATCCTTGAATCTGCTTTAGCTCTACTTTGGGAAACACAATTATGTTGATTTTAACTATTAAAGGTCTTAGACATTTAATTGAGCATTTAACAGCATACATAGAATGGGCTAAAATAGCACTCCTGCTTGGCCACTTCTGTTAATTTAACAATAGCAGCATAACTCCTTTATTCTCTCATAGGATAAGATTAACTTACAGGATAGAACTACTTATCTTGTAGGATAAACACAATTTTGTCAAAAATAATGGATATTCAACCTGCAAAGTTGGAGTTGATTACTTTTACTTTGGTAGAGAGGGTTTCCCTGAGGAGCTAGAAAGTGCTATGCCAGGCAGTTTCAGGAAGGGAGTGATGGGGAGGGAAGCTGGGGTGATTTTCTTGACTGTATCTGTACCCCAAGGGGCTCATCGGAGCAATCCTGTACTTTTTCTTTAGACCCATTTCTCCAGCCTCTTCCCTGTGTCTCTTCCAGTTTTAAAGCTCAGCCTGTTTACGCAATATTTTTTGTGGGAGCTTTTTATTGGACCCATCCCAGCTCATTCTCCAAGTGTATTTGCTGAGGATGTGAGCTCACTGGCTACTGTGTGTGAAAGTTTAGGTGCTTATCACAGAGCCCAGCCCAGTGCCATTTCACGTGCAGCTGATACTCTCCTTTAAAATCCTGAAGCTTTGCCCCCAGTGCCTTTCAGGAACCTGTTTCTCAGTATTCCATCTGAGCATCTGCAAACCTGTTCTCTTGCAGAAAACCTAATAATGTGTGAGACAGAAAAGAAAAAGAAGTCCAGAGAAGTTTTTCTGTTTCAGCACTAAGAGAGGATCCCCCTTCCCTGTAGCTAAAGAATTGAGTAAAAACGAGCATTTTTTTTCTTTTCTGGTAGATTGAGAGATCAAAAGAATGAATAATCGTCCAAGCCTGAGTGGTTCTAATCGACTTCAGCCCTAGACTAACTCACTGTTCTGCACCTGTTTTGAAGAGCTGATTCACAGCTTGATCCAGAGCTCTCTATTGACTTTAGTTTTTACTGGGACTCACAATTTCAACTGAAAAGGAGTATTTCTTGCTGATTTTGGTGAATTACATTGCAGTGCCTTGGCCCTTTGATAGTGTTTTAAATAACTTCTTAAACTTCCCAGTGAAGCATTATAAAGCATTATTGAGTACATCTGAGTGCTAGCAAGACACTGAAGAATATACTGTAGGCCATATGTAGAACATGGGTATCGCACAGAACAAGGCTACTTTGAAGTAAATAAATGTTTAAAATTACCATTTTACTTTTTTCTTTTTTTTACTCAGTGTGGAGAAAACAGCTGCCTTCCATTCTCCGCTTCAGAAGTGTTCAGTTTTCAGTAGTCAAGTAATTTTATCAAACTTTTGTATTTTGATATTTCTAGACTTGTAGCTGAAAATGAGAAACTATTTTGGTCTTACAATGATTTCATAGGATGTACTGATAGTCTGAGAGCTTTCATCAACAATTTCTTCTCTTAATCTTATTCCACGTGATGCATCCCAGTCTTATTTAGCCTCTGGATTCTCAGTACATGGAGAGACTTTTGAGTCCAACCTCACAAGAAGTATGTGACCGATTTTATTTAGACTGATTTTTTTCAGATTTGTTTGTCTTCCATCATCCACTTGAACTTGCTGTTCCATCCTCCAGGTTCTGGGTGCAACAGGAAGTCTGTAGCATCCCTTAAGTGGGCAGTGTGCCTAAGGGAAGGAGTCCTCCCCTCCTCCTCTAGCATACCACAGTCCCACAAGGTCTCAAGGCTCCCATTTCCTGCTGAATGAAAGGTAAGAGAGTCTTGATCTTCCAGGACAACAGCCTTGTCTGAGGTAGATGCTCTTTATACCACTGAAAGTCTTTGTAAATTCCACACTTAAAATTGTGTCAAGTCCCTGCATATATGGGGTTTCTTCCCTTCCCTTCCCTTCCCTTCCCTTCCCTTCCCTTCCCTTCCCTTCCCTTCCCTTCCCTTCCCTTCCCTTCCCTTCCCTTCCCTTCCCTTCCCTCTCCCTTCCATCTCCCTTATTTTTTTGTTTTCTTATCTTTCTTTTTCCTCTTCTTTTCCATCTTCTTTGCTTTTTCCATCCCTGCAGTATTTTAACACTTCTGTGCACTCACAGAAAACCAAATCATGCTCTGGTCTTTAAGACTGTGAGAACTGACAGATTTGGTCAAGGGTGAGATTTTGCAAATGCTGTTAAAAACACAGCTTTTCATGTGGCAACATGTTCTTTTATACTGGAACACATCCTAAATTTTCACACATGTGCAGGAAGTGAAATCACACCTTTTTTATGGCAGAAACAGCTTAGCACAGTGAAATGACAGCTTTTGCCTATAAAAAATGCCTTTAGTTTTTGTGGAAAGCAGTGAATTACTCGAGGCAAAACCACAAAGTGTTTCATCAGCAGCACAATGGATTTTAATGCAGCTCTTCCTTGAAAAGAGCTTGAGGAAGGCAGAGATCAGGAGACACCATGACCAGGTATATCGGCCTCACAGCCCAAATATGCTGTACAAGGTTTGAGTGCTTTTTCAAATGACTTTTACTTTATTGGTGTCTTCTAAGTCTTCCTTTTCCCTCCATCCTCATCTTCAAAGTCAATTGTTTCCTCTCCTTTGATCCCAAAATTTCATCCCATGGTATTTTTAACTCTCCCTGCCCCCACCAGACTGACTCCCAGCGCTCCCCTCCACATGTGGCTGCCCAGCTGCTCCATCTGCCTCCCCCTGCCAGCCAGGGTTGCCAAGGGCCATGCAGGCTGCAGGCAAGGCTGCAGCTCCCTCACTGCTTTAGTGGCACCTGCACATCCCGGGTCAAACACACCCTGGGGTGTGTCCTGTCCAGCAGGACCTTTGATAACCCTGCTATCATAATTTTATTGCCTTCAGTGGCAACTGGAGCACTGTGGCAACTGGAGGAGCAAGGATATGACTTTTTGTTGGGAAAATCACTCTGTAGAGCTCATAGCTGCATATACAACTAGGAGGAAAAGGTATTTTAATTTTGCTTCTTCATGGGGCAGGAATTGCAGCGAGGAGAGATGGGTTGCCACGAATGCTATGTTTTTTTCCAAGCTACACCATTCTCAAATATATTTTCATTTCCCTCTCCCTCCTCTTCAACATCTGTGTGTGCTTCTTTCCCCTAGGCCACAGAGAAACCTGTAAATTTGGAGGAGGCTTACCATTGTCGCTCATGGGGGAGCTCTCAAAGTGGACTGTTAGAAGCCCTCCAGATGCTTTCAGCAGGAGTCATAGAGTCACTGCATGACCTCCATGGGATGCAGAGTAATTCCAGCTTCTGTGCTGATAATGAGAGAGCCTAAAGTGTGGCACAAGAGCACAGAGATGAGAAGCATAATTTGCAGTAGTTGAAATACAAATCAGTAAATAGTCAATGAAATGTGTGCATGCTCTCTCCTGCATTTGCAGGTACAGCCATGTGTGTGGGAAAGGGTACAAGTGAAACAGCCATTTGTGCGAGTTTCTGGGCAGGTTGAAAGCACTGAAGCTGAACTGCCTGTTTGTTGAAGGAGAGGTTTTAAATCTGCCTGCAAGTCCAATAGCCAACTTTCTAACCACACACATCCCACACCTACATTTTTGTGTTCTGCAGCTTTCATGTTGGTCAAATAAAAAGCATCAGCACCACATCTACTTGTTTGCATTGAGGACCAATATGTTTTCTTTGCACTTTAAATACTGTTTAGAGCTCTCTTTATGAGCTTCAATTAGGAGTTTGCTATGGAGGGCTTATTAGAGCAGTTTTATTGGTACTTTGACACATTTTCTTTGTTAAAAGCTAGTTTAGAAGCTAGTTTAAGAAGCTTGTAAATGGGAGCCACAGAGAGCTGTCTGTTCCACTGACAAACACTTATCAGCAGGCCTCCCAAAAGCTTCCTCACGTCACCTGGTCCACCCCTGTGTGAGCATCTGCAGTGAACCCCAGCATCTGCCAAGCACTCAGGAAAGGGAGCTGCATGGGGACCTCAAGGAATAAATATCAATTATGGGGAAAAAACAACCCCCAGCTAGAATTTTTGCATTTGATATAAACTTAGGATGTATGAGACATCCAGCCAATGTGGTATCCAGAGCAATCAGGTCAAAAAAACCACAAAGAGATTACCCACACTGGTCTCACCAGCAGCAGATGTGAAGTCTGCCCAAGAGCACTGCCCACCTTGAAAGGTACCTACAGCCCCTCTCAGGTGGCAGGACAATTGAAACTAATTCATGCTTTGGATTCCCCCTCACATGCTGTAGCTCTATTTGGATGTGGACACCCCATCCCCACTGGCTCCCTGCAGCTCCTGGCTCCCCCAGGCAGGGTTCCCCCTGCAGCTGGACTCCCAGCTGAGCAGCTGCTCTCTCAAACATCAACAGCTGCCATGCTGGCGCAACTGCCATCCTCCAGCCCCAAAGGCACTGTCAAACCTCCAAATCCAACTTTCTGCAAATGCCTACAAAGCCTCTGGCCACCAGGGTCTCACCTCAGATCCCTAACTATGACTGCTAAAGTAAGTTTGGGAGTAGGTGGAAAGTATCTCGCTCAGATCCCTTGGGGAGTGCTATGGAGTATCTAAACAAGTCTGTTTCATTAGCTACAGTTCTATTTTCCTAGGAAAAGTATGCAAGTAAATATTTTCTCCAGACTTTTTTCTTTTCTCTCCTCTTTTTCTTGGCTCCTTTTTTCTCTCTAAGCCTACAGTACATCACTCATGATGACTTAAATAGTGAAAACTGTCTACAGTTTATCTAAGGATCAAACAGCTGTTGTCTTCACAGGCCTTTTTTATTAATATGAATTAATGTTTTCCAACTTATTTCCTACATTTCTGCTGGGAAGAATAACCCTTCCCAGAAGCATTCTTTGGCAGATAGCAAAATAATTTGAGTAGCAGATATATGATCTCATTTTTTTCTGGACAGATTACAAATTGGAGATTGGCTGAAAGCGGATGAGCACAATAAGTATTTTAATCTTGCAGTGATTTCATGTGCCTAAATGCTTCAGCTGCCTACACTTTCCAAGCTATGAGCTGAATCCTTAAGCACTTACACTGTCTCTAATTATGGAGGATACCGTGGTCTGTTTCTATTGAAATGGAAGAGGGAGGAGGTTGTTTCCATTCGAATGTCACTGCAGAGATCTCTGTGCATTAACCACTTGCCTGACCAGCATTTCTCAGATGAAGTGCTTTGGAAATGTCAATGTCCACATCCTACTCCAGCCCAACAGTCACAGTAATAGCTTGCTTTTGACAAGATGGGCCAGTTTTTCTCTGCAGCTGGATCCTGCAAAGTGGGTCTGGACGTTAAGACCTAAGAACACTGCCTTAGAAAAGTTCTAGTATTATCTCCAGACACAGTCTTTACCCCTTTAAACTGCTTTAACCAGCTGTATGGAGAATCAATCTTTCTAAAAGACTACAGTTGGGCCTGAGAACCTTCCTGGGTTTATTCACGTGAGCTTTATAATCTACACGTGTGTCACAGAGACTTTTGCCACTTGACCCATGTGCTTTTGGAACATACATAGCTACAGCAGTGACACGTGAACCAGCACACTCCCATGTCTCTGAAACAAATAATTGTGCATATCTCTTCCACTGAGAACTTTGCACCCAAGGGAGTGATAGTCATCTGAGACACAGCAAATGCAAGAGAAACAGCTGACTCTCAATTACAATTACTTCTCCTTTTGGAGGAGGTTTAAAATTAATTTTCAGTTGCATCTACTCAGTGTAAATATGCTGGTGGTCATAAGCAGTCTTTCCATGCAAGTTCTGCATTCCTTAGTAGTCCATGCTTTTTCAGTGTTTCTTCTAATCAACTCAAGAATGATAAATAACTAGGAACACAGTCTCCTCTGCATCTCAAATTATATTTCAGTACAATGCTTGGAAATCCTGGAGCAGGTAGTTCCTTTTCCTTCAGTGATATTTGATAAGCAGTGTATTTGAACCGATTAAGTTGATGGGAAAGCTCTCAGTGATCTGGAGCCTTGCACTAGATCTTCATTCTACCAAACCATGCAGAAAGGCTGACAACACATGGGGAAAGCTGCTCGTTTCCTTCTGAAAAATGACTGAATGAAGAATTCTGTTCAGGTGTAAAGACACTGGTGCAACTGGGAGGCCCTGGTCTGTTCCTGAGCCCAGGCTGGACATGGTGCATGTCATGACCAGCACTGCACTGAAATTGGAGTGATTGATTTAAATCTCTACCAATTTTGCACCTCAGTTCCTTTTTCTTTCTTTTCATTTAATATCATTGTCTCTGGTTTCCTACTTGCATTCTTGATTATTTTCTTCCTTCAAGAGGGCTTTTCTGTATGTAGGTGATAGGGGCAGCTAAAGGAAACAATACAGGATTTTATGTCATAAGAGACCCATCATATTAGAGTGACCTCCATAAACTCATTTCTTGGTGCCTCAATCTCCTTCAGGCCTTGCACATAGCTGCAAACCAGTGGGCAGGTTTTCATCAGAATCTTTAATCAGGTTTCAAGACACTATAAAAACACAACAAAAATCATAAAAATTCCTTTTGTCTCAAGCACATACCTTAGCAGTAAGGGATGTATCCCTAAATATTTCCTCAGGAAAAATTAGTGAAGCAAATGAAAAGAAAAATTCTTTCAAGCTGTTCCAAACAAACTCATTTCACAGCCTTTTATCATACTTCCTTGCCGTTTGGGAAATTTATTTAAGTTATTAAAAAATTCCCTAAAATTCTCAGCTGAAAAGTTGGCTTCTGTTTTTTCTACAAAGCTAACTCACCTGATTTGTCAGAACAGCTCGAAAATGAAGTGCTAACTGGTGGGTTTTATTGAAAGGAAACCAAGTGGAACAACATATGTATTTTCTTAGGAAACTAAAAAGCTCACAGTCCTGTGGTGTTCCTTGGGGTAAATTCTTTGTTATGAATTACAACCTGCTTACTGATGAGTTGTTAATAAAAAGTAGACCTGCTGGGCCATTATTTTTTTCCACACAGTATACCCAGTTTAGCTTTTTTTTTACGTTTTCATTAATACACTGAGTGTGAATAAATCTGTTTCCAATTTGTAATTGTTTTCCCTTCATCTGGACATTAATTTATTGCCAAATCTAACACTCTTCTATTTTTAATATCCCTCCAAACTGAAGAGCTGTTTTAAAAAGAAAGAGATTAGAAGAATGTGGGATAGTGGGAAGGATCTCTCTTTCTTTCCTCTTTTTTCTTTCTTGTTTCTTCTCTCTTTATCTCTCATCTTTTGCTCTTTCACCCTCTCATTATCTTCTTCCTTCTTTCTCTCTTTCTCTCCTAGATCATATCCCAGGATCTGGGACCAGGAGAATGGGGCACTGTGGTTCTCCTGGGGCCCCACTGTGTTTAGAAACAACAGCCGCCAGCTGAACTCATAAGTAGTAGACAAAATGGTTGAAAGAAACTGCAATCAAAGTAGAAACAGATGGTAAACCTGAGGTGGCAGTACAACTTCATCTAATGTGGGATGGCGTTTTATTTATTTGATTTGTTTGTTTGTTTTCTGGCTAAGCCTCTCTTTGCACGTGGGAGCTTCCTTTCTCACTCATTACTGCACTGTAATCTGGGTTACAGCAGCAAATCTCATTTGTGGAAGAAAATGAAAGGATTAAGCAGAAGGCAGTCAAATGCTGGTGTATTTCAAGGGATATTATTAGCAAGTGGCTCTCTTCCTATTTTGGTTCTATACATTTGAAAGCATTCACATGAACTGGGGGCGTGAGTCCAGCCCCAAATGATGGAGCACTACTATCGCAGGCAGGAACACCTGCGGAATCAGCATCAAAAAAATGAGTCTATTTTTCTGATCTGTTTCTTGCCATGAGAAGGAGGAGGATGTATGGAGGACAGGGTAAGGGAGGGTTAGTGGTTGCTGGGATGTTTTCAGAAGCAGCAGCTACTGGGGTGGCAAACCTCTTGGCAGGCTTTAAGCTATGCTTGTGCATGTAACAAGACATGTCAGGAGAGGGATGGATACACATAAAATAAAAGCAGCTGAAGCAGTCCTCCTCAGATGCAGGGGGTCCAGCCAACAGCTCAGGCAGGGTGGCTTCGAGGGATGCTGCACACGGCCAGCAGCAGAGTCATTACCAGGAACACCTGGGCACCTGGTAGGCAAAAGCCCTGTACTACTCCCACAACCCGCAGCGTCCAGCTGCCTTGACCAGGAGAGATACTGCCAGAGAATGGGGTATTTGCATGCACTTTCTCTATGGCCTTCCACCTACCACCTGTTCAGCTTCATAAAGGCCTTTTCCTTAGAGTTCCCCCTCCCTCAAGAGCCCAGGCCATGGTTTTGAGGAGCAAAGAGCCACCAGAGGCCCTCAGGCTCCCTCACAGTCACAGGGAATCACAGAATTGCAGGATCATTAGGTTTGGAAGAAACCTCTGGAGATCATCCGGTCTAACTCCCCTGCCAAGGCAGGCTCACAGGTCATGCAGGAATGTGTCCAGGTAGGTTTTGAATGTCTCCAGAGAGGAGATCCATGATCTCCCTGGGCAGCCTGTTCCAGTGCTCTGCCACCTCAATGTAATGAAATTCTTCCTCATGTTGAGGTGGAACTTCTTGTGGTTTAGATTATGGAGAACTTATCATCCACCAAGACTCCCAGGTCCTTCTTAGCAGAGCTGCTCTCCAGTAGGTCATCCCCCAGCCTCTAGTGGTATTTGGGGTTATTCTTCCACAGGTACAGTAGCCTGAGAAGGGAGAGCAGTCATGTTCTTCCACTTTGAAAACCCCCAGGTTTCCAGGGAGGAGGACAGACACTGAAATCCAAACCTTTCTGGGCACTTAGGCTGATATTAATCAAGGCTAATTTTTGGGCTGTACTAAGCAGACACTCTCTGGGCTCTTGGACTCATCCCTGCCAGGGGGCTCTGATGTTACTGACACTGGTTTTTTATGCACTAAACACAGTCAGGACATGGATGAAAGTGTCAAAACAGATAACCATACATGTGGTGTTTGCGCAGCAATTGCACCCACTACACATACCAATGCCAGATGCAGTTCTGTGATGGACTGGATGTGCTTATCCTAAAACCTCTGCCAGAAGTTGCAGGTACTTTTAACTACCCAGATGCTAGCATGGTAGCACAGGCTACAAGACATAAAATAAAGAGAAAGGAAAAAGAAATAAGCTTTTCTCCTACTCCCACATGGCGCCAGTATCCAGTTCCCTGCTGTGGGGAGCAGTGGGGACCCAGCACATTGCAGAGAGCAGTTGCAGAGTTTCTTTGTCTCCAATGATTTTGACAGCAACTTCTGTTGTCTCTGTTCCCCAAAGATGCTGGTTTCCTCACTGTGTGAACTGTACACTTTGGCAAGCCAGGGAAACTGATGCAGACACATTTTATGTCTCAAATATTTTTCTTTTTCTATTTTTTTTTAAACCACAGTTAATTCTTCCCTTTTGCCCTGGGTTATAGGACTTGTGTCCGGAAACAATAGGAGCCTAGCACCTTCCCACATGATCTCTTTCTTCGTTTTAGCTGCTTGTAAAAACCTATCTTGGTCCCTTGAGTCCTAAAGAGTAATAAGTCCGTTGCCTCCACAATTGCCTACTCCATCTGGGACTCTCATTGGGATGCAGTCCACACATTCAGTTCAGGTGGGATCTTCAGAAAAATCAATAACCAACATGTCTGGCAGCACTTTACTGCATGGTATCTGTGTCCTGCTTCCTGGTTGGGACTCTCAAAATACTGATGTTCTGTTGAATTGGGTTTTTTTCCAAGGTTTCCAGCCACCTCTCTGCTGCTCTGCAATTTTTTTTTCCAGTTGACTGTAATCTATCTCTCATAATCTGTACAGAGATGGCCATTCTTCCTGCTTCGCTGTTTCCCTTCTAGCTGAGGCCCTGCAGTTTGCAGTGTTCAAATTACAGCCTTTGGCATTATCAAGTGATGCTGCTACTTGGGAAAGCTGCGGGTGACTGCAGCCTGACAGTGACACCCGCTGCTGCTGCCAGCGTGCTCCAGCCATAGCACAGAGGACTCTGATCCTAGAGAGGGAGCATGGCTACGCAGGGCCTGTGCCCCAAGGTCACCTGGGCGGTGGGGGAGATGGGAGGTGTTGTTTTTCTAGGGTCATGTTTATACTGAAGCAGTAAGACAGGGTGGTACTGTCGCCCACAAATGCTAAGCCAGCTTTAAATTCAGTTGCTTGGGTACGAGTAGCAGCCTGCCTGAGGCAGCACAGAGCTGTAAAACAGCACAAGCTGTAAAACTGCTGAAGAACCTGGACCTGCTCCATATTGAGCTTTTGTATCCTGCTGCTAGCTCGGGGTTGAGGGCTGATAGTGTAGCTCTGTGTGCCTGCAGCTAATGCAAGGAGCTGCTGTGCAGCTGTTTCCCTAGGGAAAGGAACAGATCTCCATGCTGGACTGAAATGGCCCTTTTCGCTCCATTCATGTGAATTTAGCCATTCATGTTTGGGGAATATAGCTGCTGTTTCTAGCACAGGGAAGGTGAGGCACAAGGAGATCAGTGCCTGATTTTCAGCTACACTGTCCACTTCTACCTCTTGCGAATGGATATACAATGAAGCCTGGTCGGCACCGCTGAAGAAATCAAGCCTCAGCTGACTTACTTCAAGTCACAGAGGCAGTACCTGGAGAAGTATTGACCCTATAAATGCTTAGTCCCATGCGCGTGTGACAGCTGGGAGACCACTTCAAAAGCATCTTCCTTGAGCAAGCACTGATGAAGCTTTGCCAGTGTTGAAAATGGCCTGATTTTGTGTAATTATTAATTCTGCTGAGGCCGGCCCTGACTCAGTGCCTGGAACATAAAACCTGCAGAAAACTGCTGGTCTGTGCAATAGAAACTTAACTTATGCTTATGCAGAGCTTCAGCTTTGTAAGTAAGGAAAGCTGTTGACGACTCTGGATTTCAGTTCCCCTGACTATCACACTTGTTTCTCTTTAAGGAGTGGGAAGGGTGAGTACTGAGGTCCCCTGGAGAGATGGGGGCCCCTTATCTTCTATATTACTCTCTCTACAAACAACGATAAGCAATTGCACTTCTGCAACTCTACCGCAAAATACTGACATAATTTCAGCCCTGGACACGCCATTGCCACAAAACAGCAGCAAGCATCATCACTTTTAACTTGTCCTTTTCCACTCCTCAAAAGTCTAAAGAGCATTTTAAGCTGGCCACTTAAAGACTGAGCAGCTTTCCAGGCCTGTGGAGAAAGCGTAAGAGTTGGCTTTGGAGCACCTGAATTCTGTCATCTAACACCAGGGACAACTTCACAGGGCTGCTCTTCCATATAGGACAGGATGCCTCTTTAATGCAGCATCTGTAAAAATTCTTTAAAGACATCTTGAAATTTTGAATGATTTATAATTTTGCGCATATTTACATTGTATGTGGATACAAAAGAAAAGGAATCAGTTTTTAAAAAAAATGGCTTTAGGTTGGTTGCTTCCCAAATTATTGGAAGCTGACCACAATGCTTTTCACTAAACATACAATGCCCTATATGTGGACATTTCTTCTTTGGAAATTACTCTTTGCCACAATTTAGAGTAAAACAATATGTTAGAATAAAAAAGATAGGAAAAAAAAAATTGATCTTAAGGGTCTAGCCCAACTCCTTGGCAGGTTGAAGCTGATAAAGAATCATCCACAAATATTTGCCCCTTGTGCATTTAAATTCATGAAATAGCTGTTGTGTGTTGATAACTTCATATTCAGGAAATTTTCTTCCATCTAATAGCCAATTAAAACACCCATAGCTTATTTCTTCTGATACTCAATCCCATGCTTCTGGGGAAGAATCAGGCACATTGTCTCTTTTAACTCTTCTTGGATAACTAGACTGTCTTTTTGGTTCTCTTTGTGATTGATGCTTAGAACAAGGTCCATGGGAAAGAAGTACCATTGCTCTATAGCACTACAGAGAACTCCAGTTTAGCAGATTTAGAAAAGAAAAATTTGTCCTGAGGACCACTGCCAAAAAAAATCTATGAGTAAAAGGCAAGGCACAGTATGACTATTCCATTTCCTATAAAGATAAAAAGAAAATCTTCAAATGACCTGAATATTAAAATGCAACTTGTCTGGACATATTACAGGGAAAAAAATCAGCAAGAATACCATATAAAACTTTGAATAACATTTTTCACCTCATCTATCCTGTGATTAATGTTTAAGGAAAAATATATGACAGAAAAAGGAAAAAAAGAAACTTTTACTATTTTATTACTTTATGCCTTAGTCAAACTCAAAATATTCTCGACCATTGAAAATCCAAGTCACTTTGTTGTTTAGCAAATAAGTCACTGGGGAAAAGATCTGCTTGAGGAGGTGTGTTATTCTACAGATTTTTAGGTGGATTTCATGTTAGCATTTACTAAAGTATCATCAGAACCCAAAATCACAGCACAGTTTCCTGTCATACCATTCTCCTGTGTCCTGGTCCATGCCACGTAGCCCATTTTACATTAATCAGCCTTCCCAAGCTCTGATTCATAAACCTGTTATGAACTGCAGGCATTTACAACACGTGATATCTAGCAGAAACAAATTATCTGGGATGAAGGAATTTGAGGCATTTTTTTTTTTCAAATAAATACCTATATATTTTTCCTTATGGTAGTGCTGGGCTTAATGAATCTGATCTTATTTCATCTCAGGACCAAAGATGTTTCAGGCTGGTTAATGGAGAAACTTGGCTCAGGCCACAGACTCTGTATGAGAATTTGATGATTATTAAACCATAGAAACTGAATGGAAACACTGCTTTAGGTCCCATGAATACTGCAGAGCAGATGGACAAGAACACAAATTAATAACTTTCCCTTTACTGTTTCTGAAAATTAGAGTCTCACACATGCCTTTGTTGTAGTTTTCTTGTATGGGTAAGACAAAATAAATCAGAAAAACATTTCCAAAGGCAATTGTAGCACCAGCACACTGAAGTGTCACTGGAAATTAAAGGGAGTAAGCAAGCAAGTTTGGACCCCTGAGCCGCAATGTCTGTGTCCCAGGCCTCCACCCTTGAGGAGGTTATAAAACTTACAAACTTTGAAGCTGTTTTTTCTTTTTAATAGAGCAAGCAGCTTTTAGAAGGAGTTAACTGACCAGCAGAAATGTCGGGAAATTCAAGATTTCCATTTTGTGTGACAATGTGGCATGTTAAAAGAGATTTCACTCTCATTGAAAGGAAAAATCTCTCATGAAACCTCTGGCAACTTTTTCCTTTCAGGAATGTCAAGATAATTTCTTCTGACTTCTAAAAAATGAAACAGAGCAGGCAGCTACCCCAACACAACTTCCTCCATACAGGTTGTCATGGAGCCTAAGCGATCCAAACGATTTGGATTCCAGGGGGAATTACCTCCTTCTTGAACTAAAATGAATTGAAACAGACCTGAGATAGTTGTCCTTGTCAAAGATATTTGCATGTATTTACACTGTTAATCAGGTCTGTTAGACAACAAAACCAAACTCTACTTTTTAACTTGCAGGTCTCCAGACAACATTTCTACTCCGATTGATAGATTGTCTCTGCTTGCTCCTACACGGCTTAAATTGTTCTCTAGGTATGAAAAACTTGGCTAAAAGTGCTTATCAGGAAGACCACAGAACTGCATTAAAACATAAAAAAGAGCCAGCCAGACTGCAATAGTTGCCTCCCTGACACCTGTTCCAAAAGCTTTATATAGTTTATGCATGGTTTTTGACCTCACCAGTCTCCCTCCATACCCATTGCTCTGTGGCCCCACACACACCAAACCCACGTGCACTGTTTGAGCCAGAGCCTGGCCCATGTTCAGAGCAACTCTGCTCCTCTGCCTTGAGGGCAAGGACCTGTCCATGGAGCCCACAAGAAGCCTCTGTCTTCTTTGCAGCAACAAGATGTTGCTGACCTGTGATCAGTTATGATTTGCCAGAAGCACAAGATCTTTCCCAGAGAACCCATCCATCCTTTACTTGTCCAGGTGGTTGTTCCTGGTTAGGTGCAACATGCAGGAAGGAATCCAAAGTGAACAACATCCTGTCTCTTTGTCAGATCCTTTCTCCAATTCGCTCTTTCTGTCCTGAAGCTTTTCACACACTGAAATCTTCAATATACAACATCCAGATCACTAAAGAATATGCAAATGTTGCTAAGCTCAGGACAGACTCTTAAAGAATACCATTTCCACAGTAAGTTAATGGTTAACTATTATCTGAGAGCACTGTTCCACCCTTTTTTACATTTACTCAATATTGATTTCATCTAGACCATGTCTGTCTTTCAGTTATATGGCAATGTCAAAAATCTAGTTAAATCACAGTATACCAACATTTATTAGTTCTCTTCTATCCATCCATGAGATCTGTTACATTGTCAGAGAGGGAAATAATTCAAATTTAATCAGTGTACTCTGGAGAAATCCATGTTGCTGTTACTTGCATTGTTAGCTTTTAGGTTCTTATGGATCATTTTTCCTTGTTCTGGTCCTGTATTGAGAATTCAATCCAGTGTGAGGCAACTCTGATTCCAGCTTTGCTCTTTTAGAGACAGGAATGTTTCTTAGCCTGCTCCCTCCTCTTGATCTTCACCTGAAGTCTGCAAGTTTTTGCACTGTATTTGCAACCAGTAACACTTCGAGAGTACTTTAGCCACATACTTTAGAGTAGACGTGTGGCTGATCTGAAAGGCTCTTATTTATGTATGCACTCCCTTGCTTTTTCTTCCCATTCTCTAGCAGGAGATCTTACTTTCTGTCTGCTGTACTTTATTTAAGCTACCCAATTTAATCATTACTTTCAATGAGAGCTGAAGCAAAAGTCTTTGGCCTTCAGGAGATCACCATTCAATAGCTTTCCTTCAGTACTTTCCTGATTTCCTTCTTAGAGAGTGACTTCTCATATTCATTTTGTGCCTTTGCCTTCCTGATTTTGTCTTGTATTGTCATACTACTTATTTTTGGCTTTAGCAGTCTAAGTTTCCACTGCTTGTGTTTAAAGTCAAGAAAGAGCTTGCAGTGTAATCAATTTGGTTTATTACCATTGCTGCTTCTTCACCTGCTTTGGAATAGTTTATGCATCTACCTGCAATATTTGTTTCTCATAAAACCAAAAAAGTCAGTTTTCCTTAACTCCTTTTTCATATATCTTTACTTAAGAACTTACTTGTCTGTTCTCTGAATATATTGAAATCCATGCCCTTGAAGTCCCTTTTCTGGTCCTTCATGAACATCTGCATCCTTTTCTTCTAATATGCCAGTCATGAATCATCATAGAATTTTAGAATGTTTTGGGTTGGAAGAGACCTTAAAGACCATCTCATTCCAAGCCCCCTGCCATGGGCAGGGACACCTCCCACTAGACCAGGTTGCTCAGATCTCCATCCAGTCTGGCCTTGAACACTGCCAAGGATGAGGCATCCACAAGTTTTCTGGTCACTTTGTTCCAGTGTCTCATCTTGCTCTCAGTAAATGATTTCTTCCTAGTATGTGATCCAAATCTGCTCTCTTTCAATTATCCCACCACAAGCATATTTTATGCCTAATATTTTTTGATCATAACACATATACTTCCATTGCCTTTTATAAATCTCAATATTGACACCTCCCAGCACACACACTCTGTTTCACCCCTCCTATGATCCTTCTGTGGATGAATCTGCGATTACTTTTGGCTAGAAACGGATATTGGAAATTACTTCAATAGTAATAAAAATTAAGGAATTGGGTCAGGTGTGTTTTGTTCAGCTTCAGACAAAGAAAAAACGCTGCAGAAACAGGACAGTGACACCCCCTCTCCATGTGAACGTGGTTCATCTTCCTGGGATCGAGTTTGTGCTGGAAGCACGTGATATCCTGGCAGTAACACAGCAAATGTCCAAGAGGGAAATGACACGTTACAACGAAAAGACAAACACATTTTTCACCCTGACAGACAGCTGGCTTACATCTGTATTTTCACAGGCATCAGCAGTGTTGACTGTTATTGTTAAATGCTCAGATACTGCGCTGGAGTGTCAGAGGGCCTGAATTCTCTGCAGTGTTATTGCCACGTCTCAGACATCCTGAAGTGATTAATGGGCTTTGGGGTCTTCCCTCCAGGACGCCTGAACGTCAAAAAACACTGGCTGGAAAGCAGGACGCTGTCGGGGTGTTTCATGTCAGCACCGCATCCGCGGCAGAGATCGCTCCCGATCCAGGATCGGACGGAGGAGCGGGGCTGGAGCGCACCTGCAGCTCCGCCGCCCACGGCCGCGGGCGGGCCGGGAGCGGGAACGGGAACGGGAAAGGGGAAGGGAACGGGAACGGGAGCGGGAACGGGAAAGGGGAAGGGAACGGGAACGGGAACGGGAACCGGAGCTGAGAGCATCGCCCCACCGCCGGCGCCCAGGAGGTGGCAGCACCGGGGGCGGCGCTGGGGGGGCTGCGCCGGGAGCGGAGCGGGGCGGGGTGGGGCGGGTGTGTACGGAGCGGGGTGGGTGTGTGGGCAGCAATGAGAATGCAAGTATTTGGAAGGCCCTTGGACGTGTTGGAGCAAAATGAAGGCACCGGCACGTATTTATAAAGTGTAGAAGTCCTAGCTCTGTTTGTTGCTCGTCTGTTTCCACAGCGTTGGGGTGAGTGTCCAGAACCTTCCCCGCGCTGCCTTTCTGTCAGCGCAGAGGGATGTCGCAAATCTCATCACTCCTGTGCTTGTCCCTGGCAGCCGGGACAGCGGGCTCTCAGGCACAGCCACCAGCAGCAAGTACAGCCGCTCTCAGCCGTACTGCGCGGCTGGACTGGGCTCACACAATCGGGACGTGGAGGTGCTCAGGAAACATCTCCGTGAGATAAACTGAACACTCATGAGGAATGCGTGCCACTGTTTGGGAGCCCCCGCCATCAGCCCCTGCCACCAGAGCCAATCAGGATGGAAGAGGAGGATGTTAGGTGTCAGCATTTCTGCCTTGCTCACCAGTTCAGGTCATTCCTTCTCGCTGTGTCTTGCCAGTGCTGCATCTCATGCCCAAGGCTCCTCTCTAACAGTGGCTGCCATTTCTCTGTCAGGGTGCCAAGAGAAATTTGTTTGGCATTATGAATTTTGGGTTATGCTGTTGCTTTGATTTTATAATTCTTCTACAAGACCTTGAAGCAAAGGTAAGGGACATTTCCCAATCAGCCTCACCCAAGAAAATACCACAACAAGCTATGTTGTCAGTCCAGCAGCTGCACATGTACCAAAAACTGTGTGATAAAATCATTGTGAAAGATGTCAAAAAAAGGAGATGCAGACTGAGAATAGCAGGTTCTGGGCTTATGCTCACATGCAGTTGTCCCGTCATAAATGTGTCCTTGTTCTGCCTTTTTGGTGCCTTTGCAGCAGCCAGTTAATTGCATCGTAAGGCTTGTAGATCATGGCATTATGGAGAAGCCAGAGATTCATATAGCTAGCGGAGTGACAACCTGCTGCTAGAGGGGGTAAGAAAGTTCAGGGGAGGCAGCCTCAGTGTGAACCTCTGGAGCTGGCCTGGAGGCACATCAGCGAGTCCTGGCTTGGCCCCAGTTTGCACAGTGGAGGAGTGAGAAGTGTACTCTGCTGTTTCCTCCTCTGTGCTGCTTCCCATGGCTCCTTAGAATGTGGCTCCAGTGCCGTGAGCTGCATACACTTAAGGGGTCTGGGTGAAAAATGAGCCCCAAAAGCTCTTCCCTTCCTCATGGCCTCTGAGTGGGGGCTTGGTTTGTTTTGTGTTCTTGCACTCTGCAGGGTATAATACGAGCCTTAATGGATCCCAAAATGCAGAATGATGCACAGTTAAGGCTTTTTTTCTGTGCCCTAACAGATTTCCTGGGAAGCCCCTCTGTCCTTTGGCTTCTGAGCCCCAGTGTCCTCCCAGAGGAAGGAGCATTTTGCTTTCAGAGGAGGAGAGCCATCACAGCAGGCTCCACATCCCCTGATGCTTCTCTGGGTGAAGGAATTTGCTTGAGAGCCACATCTGTCCCTTGCCATGAGCTAGCCAAGATGCTGTCTCCTGAGGGCCAGCACCATTTCCAGGGAGAAGCCCCCTCCTAATTCAGAAAAAGAGAGATGCCAGCCCATCCTTCTTCAGAAGCCTACAGACTTCCTTTGCCCCTGGAGTGGTGAAAGGTGGGGACATTCAGAGTGTGCTGTAAGATGCTTCTGTTTTTTAGTGCCCCTGGAAGGGTTCAGATGTACAAGAGGCTGAGGGTCTCTGGGGAGGGTGGGATATTTTTATCTGTCACTTGACTGATGTTTGCTGTCATGTAGAGACAGTTTGTTATTCTTTGCTGTATGGCTTATATTCTTTCAGGAACAGCAAAAGTTCTGAGTCTGGGATAGGTGCTTTTCCTGCATTCACATAGGAATAACAGTAATAATAACAATAATAATAGTAGATTGGTAACATTAGGGAAATACTCAGTGTTTCACCAGAATGCCCCATCTACTTCAGTGTAGCTGCTCCTTTTTAAAAAGACAGTCTTGTGTCAGCCTTTATGAAAAAGGAAAATCTAGATTATGCAACTGGCATTATAGACCAGCAGTTTGCCTATTGTGAACTTGTGTAGCCCTTGAAAACAGTAGGTTTTGGCCCAAAATCAGCACATAACTTAGGCATATGCTTAACTTTAAGCATGAGAATAGTCATATTGAAATCGGGGGGAGTGTTCACATGTTTACAGTTAAATCTCAATCCAAATACTTTGCTGAATTTTGTCCTACTGGGAACTGAGGATGCTAATACAGTTTTCAGAGCCTGACACTGTAGAATATTAAATGCAGCTGAGCTCTCTAATTCCCACTGAAGTTAATGGAATTGAGGGTACTTGGCATTCCTTGGGTGCGTGCAGCCTGGCACAGAATCAAAGCCCAACTGCAGCTACCAAGCTTGAGCTTCCTGAAATCAAAGAATGATGCTCTTTGATTGCAGGTCAGATACGACCTGCCAAACATAGAGACCACTGTCTTAAAGAGGATGTTTCACCAGGGGCTTTTGGAATCCAGAGGACTCAAGGTTACATACATGACAAAAATACAGCATATGACTGTAAGAAATTATAAGAAGGTGTGGGGGTGACCTTGGAGGGTCTCAGCAACATGGTTTTTTTGCCATGTTCATTAATTGCGATCAGAATGTGATATTTCAGAGTCACTTAGAAGCACTGCTTCCTGACTTGCCTTGGTATTTGTTAATTTGCCAAATTCTTGTAGCTGTTGAAGCAAAGTTTTGACATGGGATTTGGAAAAGGAGAGCAGACCTGGCTGAAAGGACTGTATTTTGTAGATATTATTTTTATGTTTATGTTTTTATTGGCTTGCATGTCGTATTATTTTTATATTTCTTATTGGAAATCGCAATTCTGATGAAGAAAAGCTCCAAAAGTTTTCAAACCACAAACTCAACCGCATACTTAATGCTTTTAAAACAGTCTGCAGAACAGTCCATCAACTTTTGGCAATCAAAAATGCTGTTGAACATTTTAAATATTGGTAAGAATCAAGTAAAAATGCATTTATGTTTTGTTGCTTATTTTTCTCTAACCTTTTCAGAATACTGGCTGAAACCGTTGACAGCCCTCTTGACAGCAGTAATTTTCTGTTTTTCTTTAACTGCCACTAAATAACATAAAGGTTTTTCAGCCTGGAATAGAGGTTTGGATGGCTTTGCAGGTGGTTTGGGCTGGGGAATCACAAGGAGGTTGCCTGGCACAAGGAAGGCTGCAGTGGGTGACATGGGGGACAAGAGAGACAGTTCAAGGGCTTGATGGGGAAGAGGGTTTGACAGTAAAGAAAGAAACTGAAGAATTTCAAGAGGCATCAGGTTGCTCAGATTAGAGCAGTAGCAAAAAATGATTCTGGCTGTGTATGTACTGGAGGCTATGGAATGTTTTTATCAGGATGATTTTACAGTTGAGGACACAGCTTCTCAGCAATGGATGCTTTCTGTAGCCAAAAGAAAAGGCTTAATTTAAAGTTAGCTATTTTACTTTTTAAAATTAAAACGATGCAAACCATTTCATTTTTAAAAAAAAAGCATGGTGTATCCCTTAGGGGAAAAGAATGGGGACACCTATCTCCCATTGTGTGATCTGCAATCAGCACACCAGGTTGTGTGGTAGAGAAATGAGCATCCTTTTGGAGCCTGGTGGGAGCTGTAGGGCAGCCACGAAGTTCTGCTCTCTCTTCTTTCTGGCTGGAGTCTGTCGCTATACCATGTGTACTTCTCAATGCAAACTACTTGCTCTTCCCACTGTACCATGCAGTAGAGGCAGTGAAGACCACATGAATACACTGAAGTGTATTTTCCTATGGGTTTTGACTCAGAGCAAGCAGAGGATGCAATGGAAAGGTAATGTAGCCTGACATTGGTTCTACTCTAAATAAATAAAGCCTGCCAAATAAATTAAAAAAAAATTCAACATTTAGAATTTAGCAACTAGAAATGCTGGATAGTTTTGCCTACATATGTGAAACTTCAAATGTTAGTGTTTCTGAGGAGCTACTTTTAAAATTTGAGCCATTTATCCTGTTGGAGTTTTCAGCTGGAAATTATGCATTTCGGTCAAGTCTGAGCTAAACTGATGGGAAAAGAAATCGCAGATCCAGATAATGAAGATACGAGGTGATGAAAACTGGATGAAAATTTTAATAGACTACACAGGAAGTCTGAATGATTTAAAAATTGTAGAGGAAAGTACATTGCAACTTAGGTAATATTCTTGTATTCTAGCCAAGAGGAAAAAGGGAAATGGCCAAAAATTCTCACCACTCTTGAAATTGCGTAGCAAAATCATGTTAAAAACACCAGAGAGTGAGAGCTGTCCTGGAGAAAAACTGATGCATGTTTCATTCAGGCTGATACTGGAATCTGCAGGAGGCTGGGATGTGTAATGGTGTGAAGGGAAGCTGGACTGAAAAAGGCATCTGAAGAAATCAGATCTGAAGTCATGGGAGCAGGATGAATGCCCCAGAGAGGTGGGAAAAAAAAGGAGAAATCTGACACTGTGACCCTTTCCTCCTTTCCCATAGATCGTTCTTTAATACAGATGGGCCTGACCTTCCTCCTGGGATTTCAGTGGAGCACAGAGCAGTGTGGCATGTGGGTCCCGTGGCACTTCAGAGAGATTTGCACCTCTTAATGCTGTAAACACTCCCAAATATCTCAAATTCAGTTCCAAGGTTTCTGCTGAAGACAGCTGACCATGTAGCCTAATTTGATTGTACCTCACAGATTTATTGCTCTCAATGGAAAGCGCAAACAGCTGATCCTGGACTTAATGCATGGATAGAGCAGCCTGGGGGTGCACAACAGCATTGCTTGAGTGGGATCTCTTTCCCTGGGCTTTCTCATTCCTTCTCTCGTGTCCTGGGAATGCTCTGTTCCTCCCAGATCCCATGATGACCGAAATGCCACAAGACAAGAAAGGATATTTGCACTCGCCTGTGCACTGTTGCCCTCTGCTTCTCCAAACTGTCGGGGCCACCTTACAATAATACTTATATAGAGCTATATATTTTCTTAGCATTGTACAAATATTAACTAATTAATACCCAGGACTCCTGTCGCCCATTCTGCTAGACTCTACCAGCCTCAGGCAAGTCATTTAACCTCTGTTTGTCTTACCGCTCCCATCTGCTACGTATTGTTTTTAATTGTCCTCTGAGAAGCCAAGTAAAGTGAGTGAGATCTCAGACATGGAAAAACAACTTGCAAAGGATGGTGTGGAATGGCTGAGCTAAACTCCTTTTGTATCCTTTCAAAATCCAGGCTGTATTTTAGCATCACCGCTATGGCTAGACAAGGCACTTGGCAGATCTCATTCATATGTTACTTCAGAGGGGGAAAAATGAAGTTTTGGACTTCAAATCATTGAAGGGAAGGGGATAAAAGAGATAAAAGAGAGTATTTTGCATGAGACCAAAATACTGAAGTAGGAGGTGGCTTAACCTGTGCTAGTCTACAAAGGAGTGAATCCAGAGTTCTCCATGAGATGTTCTGGAGTTCTGTATGAGTTATACTGTGTGTTTCTCCAGCGTCCCTCACTTCCTAGAACAGACAGTAAGAAATGCAGTAAGACTCTGGAGAGCATCCTGACAGAGAACCAACCCCAGAGCAGACCAAAGTGCTTGGATTCTAAGTTGTGCACTTATCTTGGCCCTAATCTAGCTACAGCTTGGACCTCTGAGCCTGCCCTTCATGCTTAGGAGGAGCAGAGCTGGCGGAATGTGGGTGGTCAGTGTTGTGCTCACCTCTTTGTGAGTGCAGGATCTGAATGGGAGATTGAGGCTTTGCCGCTGGTCATAGATGAGTGGGGTCATGAGATCAGTCTTGCACTTCGGCCCTACTGGTCCAGAGAGATATTTCCCTGGACCATATGCACTGTGACAAAGTTGCAGGTGGTCTGTGATGGTCTAAATCAGTTTTTCTAGGCACAGATTACTGGGAGGAGAGGTATAAGCATGAAATTTGGTCAGCAGTGGTGAAGCAACTGGTGGAGACATGGCATCAAGTTTCCCAGGAACATCCCTAGCTCAGGGTAGAGCAATGTGTTTCCAGAAGCTCTTCTGATAGGGTTGATGGACCCTGCAATATTAGCCATAAGCCCCTCCTTCTCCTTTACCTTCCCTCTCCATGCAAGACACAGTGGATTGAAGCCCTTGTGATGGTAAAGTGCTATAGCAGCTCTGTACAGCTGGGGAGTTTTCCTCCAGCAGGGATGGAGGCCCACCTGCCTGACCCTGAAGATTGCTTTGCACTGCTGCTTGACCTTGCTCAGCGTTCAGAGCGGGAGGTCTTATCTGTGTCAGAGGTACCCATCAGAGTGACATGCTGCTGCCCCTCTTAAGGCAGAAATACTACAAAATGTTCCTACCAGGTTTTGTTTGCTTCACCTGACTTTCTGCTTAAATGAAGCTTCTCACCATACTCTTGAAGAAGCAGCTCGAGTCCTTTATACAGGCAGTGTCACTTTTCCAAAAGCTCGGCTTTTCCAACGCTGTTATTAAAAGGTAGGACTATACAACTTTGCACTAAAATGCATTTCTGACTGAATGAAATATTTTTCACTGATTTAAGTGGCCTTAGGATTTTTAAATGAAGGGATTTCGCTTGATCCAGTAAAGTGAAAGTACCTTATGTTGCAGGCTGTATTCAGGACATTCAGGGGCAAGTTTATACACAAACATTCACAAAGCTGGCTTTACTTTTTAGTGAAGATGAAAAACTGGCTCTTTTAATACAGTCTCTAAAATGGGTCACTGCAAGTGCATGTGTAGCATTGCAGGCTGTTCCTGGGCATAATCAATATGCACGTGAGAAAAGTTCTGAAATTGTAGCTTTCACAATGTGGTGAATTCTTGAAAGTATGGGAAATCTGTGCTTAAATCAAGGCTGAGTTAGACTGTGTTTACAGCTGTTAACATAAACAAGGAAACCTAGCTACAGAGCTCACAGCATGACTGCGACATCATGTTTTTGTTACACTGACTGAAAACTATGCATAATAATCAGCAGATTATTTGGTATTTAAATTCAAGTATGGATTCAGTTATAAACCTCTGAAGATGGATATTGAATTAAGGCTCCTTAACTCTGTCATCTTTTTGCAAATACCTAATAGTTAATTGTTGCTTATTTTTGCTTACAGCAAATCTGAAGTTAAAGTGGTTGCAATTAAGCAGTAAAACACTGTAATCAAGAATCAAATCAAAAGTTAGCTCAGCTCAGTGAGTGTGCTAAGAATGGAAAGAGGAGACTGACTAGGAAGGCATGCACTAGACACACACATCATTAAAACAGCTTTTCTTGATGTATGCAGCTTTCAGTGTGCTTACAGCTTTCTGCTGGATGAAATAAAAAAAAGTCAGCCATGGAATCTCTATTGGGCTAAGAGGGATTTGTTTGAAAGATTTGTGTTATTTTAGACAGTGAAATAGGCATTAGGCTTTCAAAATGCAGGGCTTCTCTAAAGCTTCTATGCAAACACTGTTGGAGGAAAAAATTGCTAGTACAGCCTCATTCTCTCTGTCCCAAACAAACAGTAAAATACTCTGGGAAGAAGCAGAAAGGTAATGAGGATATTTCAAAATTATTTCTGGCACATGCATGACCTAATTTTAAGCTTGTGGTGTTTAAAGGAGCTTTTGTTTGAATGTAACACTTTGGCAGGAAAATGAGGTTGATCAGAGGTGTTGAAATAGCACAAGAAATCTGGAAAAGCTGCCTCTGAACAGCCCTGGAGAACACATGCTATGTAGTTACATGTCCTCAGCTGGGGGATCCTTGTTCGGTTTTACTCCTGTTTCCCAGTGGAAAACCCAAATACTTCATACAGACATGACAGAGGATGGGCACAAGGTGCTCACTGTCCTGCATGGGGTTGTGATCCTGTGGTGTTCTAAGCACATGCCTTGTGTCACCTGTGTGAGAGGCTCCTGTGTTTGTAACCAAGGCTTTGTACGTCCAAAGCCTTCTTGTGTCTCAAAAGGTTATCTTGCAGAGTTCACAATGGAAAAACACACTTTTCCATCAGTCTTTAAGGTATTGTCCTAGTTTTGTGGAGACAAGGGGTTCCTCCTTGCTCTATGACCTCCATCCCCCAGCTCCGTAACCACCCAAAAGTGTTCAGAGACAAGGGGACTTCCTTGCCTTCCAGCTGACTGTTACCTGTGGCATGCAGCATGGCAGTGGGGGCTGCTGAGGGGGGTCAGGGACCCCACCAGGCAGAAAGTGTTGGATTTGTGACCACGGGTAGATGGAGGTCAGGGAAGAGATGCCTGCTGGAGGGAAAGGTGGGGTGGTTTGTGCGCAAAGGGCTGTGTAGGAAGGTAAGACCAGATAAGACTGGACTTCTTAGCTCTTGGTCAACCTCAGTGGTTTATTTAGTGTCCTGTGACTGAAGAGCAGCACTTTCTCATCAAAATGGGAATTGCTCTCTTCCAGCTTCTGACTTCTACACAGGGACCTTCTGAGGAAAGTGCCAAATTTGCAGTCAGTTTGCCATCAAGCTGCCCTTTAAGAGCAGTGAGGAAACTTCATTGCATGTGGAGATGCAGCACTGTTAAACAGCCTTGGCATTCAAATAAACACGTTGCTTTTTGTTTCATTCTCTCCTGGGGCAGCCCCAGATTTTGCTATGCTCAAATCTTTTCTTCATGGCTGCTGCTGACCTTGTTTCCTCCTCAGTGACTGGCGGAAGAGAGATATCCTAGGAGCTGGTGGGATGTGGAAAACCCAGATTCCTCCATCCTTTGACTAGGATTGTCCTCCATGACCTTTGCCAAGACATTCCCTCCACCTGCTGCTTCTGTCTGGCATTGATAAAAGCAGAAAACATATTTATCTAATAAATGGCCTTGTGAGGATGAAATCCAGCAATGACTGCAAGAGACTTAGTTGCTGTGTGGTGAAGACTGTTTAGGTGTATGGATAAAAGGCAGCTTTATGTGAAGGTTCTCCTGGTGCTGCCTCGCTTGCTGCCCTTTGACTGAGCAAGCCCAAACATCCACATTTTCTGAATGAAAGAACTTAAAAAGAAGTCTCTGGAGGGAGTGAAAAGGTGAAAGCCTCCACAGGACACTGCAGAAGTACTTACTTTGCTCTAAAAGTATGGATTAAAAAATACAGAACTTTTGGAGAGATTAAACTACATTCTTTCTGGCCTCAGAGGTGGGGATCCCCATGCGCGTTCTTGTCCCCCCCACAACTTTCATTTCCCCAAACATTGGCCATATTTGGTTTAGAAGCCAATTTTTAACTGAATTGAGAAAGGGCTCATGTGAAGGCAGCTCTGCTGTTCTGAAAAAGGCTCCAACATAACCAGTTTCAGTGTGCTGCTCTAAATTGCCTACTCAAACACTTCCATGCAGGTCTGGCTGTCTCTGTGGAGGGTACTGATATAAAAGCACCAGGATGGCAAGCATTGCTCTGATCCCCATTCCCAGAGCTGGCAGAGCTGGCAGCTGCAGGCGTCTAATCACCCCTCTGCAGCATGCACATCTGAAAGTGGTCAGCTCCCAAATCCTCTTGTGAACCCAGCCCAAAAAATGGAAACCCTTTGTTTCTGAAATAGGCAAAGTCTTATTACTTTTTCCAATGATTTCCCCACACCCCCCCTAAATTTTTTGGCTGGAGCCCAGTCACTAAATCTAACCCAAATTCAAAAATAGCTTTGGCTGTCAGTGAGGAGGGAAAGGCCTTACTCCAGACTGATGTTCCAAAAATCTGGGCTTTTGTGTGAGCTGAATTAGGGGGAGGTTGGTTTGGGTTTTTAATAGTCCACCAAACCTCATCCTGTCCTGACATTGGAGCTTTACTCAGAGCTGTTTCTCCTTTGCTGGTGTTGTACACCCAAGAGTTTTGACAAGTTGTTAATAGTGTACTCAGTATGTACTTGGTTCACAGCAATTGATCCTCATTGACATCTGAGCTGCTTTCTAAATGAGCCTTCCAAGCAGGCTCTTCATGATTAAGGCTTTAATATTTCCCACTATATGTTTTTTTTTCAGCAGATGACTTCAATGCAGAGGAAGAATTCCTTCTGTGTCTGGACTGGCAACTAAAGCAGAGGGGGGAGCAGTTTTTGATTTGCTTTTTAGCTTTAAAAGATAGTTTGATTTGACTCTTTCCCTTACAAGTCTCTCTCTCTTTTTCAAATCCCAGAATTTCCTTTTCTAAAATTCTTTCATTCTGCAAATATCCATGTTTGGACTTTCTTAACCAGGTTATTTTAACCAAAGTTGAAACTATAGGTTATATTTAAAATCTTGGGCGCATGGTCTGGCAAGGATATTGTACCTTCTATTTGGATAGCCAGAAATTCTGTGCTTATTCCTGATTCTCTAGTGCAGAAGCAAGGAGAGCATCAGCCCTCAGCAGGATGAGGGATGAGATCCTAAACTTTTCCTTTGTGAACAATCTCTTATTTGTGCTGTTAACTTCTGTGGAGTCACTTCCAAAGAACAGCCTTAATTGCTATGACCTGGAGCAGCCATATCTGGTCTTAAGAAAAGCAGGGACACTCTCTAAGTACATTAATGGGGATATAAAAGTTGTCTCCAGGAAGGAGGGAACAAGTGTGATGAATTGAGTTAGCAGGAAATGGAGCCAGCCACAATAGTTCTGGGAGACCTGTTTGTGGTCTCCCTCTCAAACCATAACCAACTGCAGCCAAGCGTGACTTCACTATTGTTTTTGAGGTGGCCCTGGTGAGTTTTTTATAAGGCTAGTGATAGGATTCCTTGGCGTGCAGCCTGGACTCTGCTGCTTCTTTCGTGGAAGGGGGACTGTTGGGTTTTCCCTGCTGTCTCCTGCTGCAGAAGTTGAACTCAGTTGCTACAGCACACGAAAGCACCCTGGAAATAGAAGGTTTTTTCCCTTCTATATGACTGTTGAAATTAGCCAGAGCCCTCAGCTACCCTACCACTGAGTTTCCATGTGCATTCCACACAACCAGGACTTTGCACATGTGGAGCAGTTCATCACCATGAGCACACTGCTGTAGTCAGCACCAGCTCCCATGAAGGGAAGATGGGTTTTTTCTCTGTGGGAAGTGGGGAAAGCAGAGCAGTGAACTGGCAGTGTTACCAAAACCACGTGAAGAGTCTGTATTGGAGTACAGCTTTGAAGGCACACATCCTTGGCTGAGTAAGAGAGGACTGACAACCCTTGTGCCTCTTGCTCTTCTCCTTAATTCCTGGTTAGGAATGGAGCCTGTGGCAGCCTGAGCATGGCTGTCTGTCTTGTGGAGATCCTCCTCCAGCTGCAGACTGGAGTGGGACCTTCAAATTTGGCAGTGGTGATGGTTTTTGCAGGCTTTACTGGCTTTGGTCAATCTTAGAGGTCTGTTGTTCCTCTGTCACCTCGAACTGGTGACTGACTTTGAAAGAGCAGGAGCAGTTTATATCCACTTACCCACTCACATAGATGAATAAAGCCTTTAAAAAGAAAGGTAGTTCCTCCTGCATCTCTGTACATACTGCAAATCCTTCTGTGGCTGTAGAGTTGATCCTGTCTCCTCTGTTGATAATGTGTGTGTGTTTATGCCATCCACCCCTACCAAAGCTGCTCTGCAATTCCTCTTTATTTGACTTGCTTTATAAAGTAATGTGTCAATTTGAAAATCATTAGGTATTCCTACCAGGAGTCAAAGACCACATTCAGAGTGGATTACACGCATGTTTCTTAAAAGTGTTAATGTGCTAATCTGCTGGTTACTTGATCCAGGCAAAATGCCATGATATTCCACATGAGCAAAATACCACGGTTCTTGGAGATTTCATATAAATATTACCCACTGTGTTTCCACATTTGAAGTGTTATACTTGTCTATTAAAATCAACAAGCTGGAACTAGTATCTGGAAATAAGTGATATTGCTATTTTATTTATGAACTTCAGATTCTTTTTAATAAAATACCTTACAAATAAGGAACAGAACATGAATCTTGCTGTTATTTCATGTATTCTGTGTAAATATTTCAGCTATGCCTTGCAGCAATAAAAGCACATTATATACACTCCACATTACCATTGTGACCAATAATGTTTGACTTACTGTACTGTATTTAGTCCAAAACCAAAACAGAGTCAGGGCAGCATCGTGGCTGTTTTAACAGTATGCTGCAAGTAAGGCATGCAGTGCATAAGGCCTCACACTAAATGAGAGCTTGTTCATTATGAAGTTGCTTGGATTATAGAGTTCTCCTGACTCTGTTAAAGAGTAAAAATTCCTTATTTGTGCTCTGGAACCGGGGTGGGATGAGGCCACACAAACAGTAGCCAGCCTGTGCTTTTGCATGTCACAGCATGGTCCCCACTGTTTCTTGCAAAGAAAATTCATGAATGGAAGAATACACTGACTTTTGGTACAGAGTGACCCTGCCAGGGAGCCTGCAGGTATCACCCAGACATGTCCAGAACTCTCTCTGCTAGGGATCACAGGGTCACTTCTGCTTCTTTTCTTTTATGCTTAAGTTGAATTATCCCTAAAAGGGCTTGTCACCATAGGGAGCAAAGGCCATTGCTGTGTCAGGATTTGGCTATCATTGACTCCCTCTGCTTATCAAAGGGAGCATGAGTATGCAGGAAGCTCCAGCACTGTGCAGTGTCTGACTGAGAGAGACCTTCCCTCCTAAGAATATGGTGCCAATAGGGATAATTTTTTTTTCCTTCTGTTTGCTGTCATGCTATCTGGCTCAAGGTAAAAAAGACCTGTGTATTTTCCAGCTCAACCTCAGATAGGCTTTTTTTGTGGGATTTGGCTTTTTTTTTTAGCAAAGTTTCAATGGGGCTGAATGCAGGTGTAGACACACCAGTACTTCTGAGCCTTACAATCAGGGGCATGAAATTTATGTTAGTCAGAACTAGTGGATGGAAAAGTGTGTAGTTATTGGTCTCATAATAAACTAGCAAGCTAACACAGAGTATGAGCCATTTCCTCCTCTTCATGTTTTTTGGAATCTTATTTTTAATTTTTATTAAAATGCCAGAGGAAAAAAATACTTCTAGTTGATTTAAACTCCTTTTAAATATTTTTTCAGATCAGTTCCAGCTTGCTCTTCTCCCGTTGGTTCAGGCCACTGAACTGGAAAACCTCACATTTTCTCAGTGCTACTTCACTGACTACTATTATACATATACCCATCACTTAAGGCTTAAGAAAAAGTTGACTTATATGCATTCCTTGGGTATAGATTTCACTCGGTATGGCTGCCAGACACTTAAATTCTTCTTATCAAGGGTATCACATGAGCCATAAGGAGACAATAGCCATATATCTTTGTATTCAGTGATAGAGGCTTGGGCCTGCCCATCTGCCATCTCTTGATGTAGCCCCTGCTACAGCTGAACTTTAACAAGTGTCTTTTATTCAGAGCTTATTCAGAGTGGACGTGGGATAAGAGCTAGGCTGGAAAACCACCTTTGGTTTAGAGACAGATGTGCAGCTAATGATGTCACAGCTGGTAAGACAACAGGATTAGGGGATTGATAATGGCATACAGAGCCTGTTCTTTTGGATCATATTTTGCTTAAGATGCCAGGCCGTACAGTAGAAAATTACCATCTGAGATCCATTTGGGACATCTGGTAAAGGTGATGCAATCTTATCTCCTTTCTGAGCATGTCACGGGTCTGCAGTGTTTGACCACCACTGCTGGCCCTGCTGGTAGCCTCAACAGCCACAGTGAAAGCACTCAGCCATTGGGTCTCCTGGCACATGCTCCTCTGTCTGTCCACTCTGTGCAATGGCCCAGGCTCATGTTCTCTGCAGCCACTTTAAGGTCTTGACTTTGGGACGTAAGTAATAAGCTTGGTAGGAGACTTGCCTGCTAAATGGATGGTCTGTTAGAGAGCAACTCAGCCCATGAAAGGAAGGGGTGTGCTAGTCTGTCTGCAGGGATTACTGAAGGAGCCTTTGGTGTCACGCTCCATGCCAAGGGATCTCATGCAAATATCTCAAATTAGGTGAGGTTAATCCAGATCTTTTTCTCTATGGCTTCAGAGTCAAAAGGTTTTCATGAACACTGAATTTATTAAAAGATACTGGGACACAGGTACAGCCGGGCTACAAAGTCAGAAATAGAAGAAGGGGATTTTATAACCCATTTTAATATCATGAGAAGCTCTTATTCATGGAAGATCCTATGTTCCAGTAAGAGCAACCCATATTTTCTTGATATTCTCCCTTTGTTGAGTCCTCCATGAACCCAACTGTTCTTTGGACACAAAATGAAAAAAGCTCTCCAAGCTCTGGCTTAGATGGTGTTAGAACTTCAGCTCTCTTGAGGAAAAAAAATTAAATAGCCACACACAGACTAAAATGGTAACACAGCAAATCAGCCAAAGCTCGTCAGCATGTAACCAAGGCTGCATTGTTCTTCCCTTCCTCCCTGCCAATAATTTTTGAGTCTAAGGATATTCTGCTATAATTCATTTCCTGTGCTTAAGAAATTCTGTCCACGATGCCAGAATATCTAAATCTGATAATTACTTCCACTGTCCCACTTGGCACAGCTCAATGGTATCTGTTTAAGCTCCCAATTAAATCTTGTAGTGTAGAAGTGATGCTACACTGGTTTAGAACATCACTAAAGTCAAGGTTAGCAGGAGACAGTTTTGCAGATTCCCTTGGAACGATGATGTAAAGGCAGGAGCCTCGCTCAAAACCCGTCACTGACTTGTAGAAACATTTCTGTCAAGTTTGTTTTTAGTTAATATTTATTTGTGCACATCTGAGATTTGGATTGGTTTTCCAGTGCCGTTTTAGTGAAGTGGTAGGGAGAAATAAACGTTTTAAGGTTTTCTGGCTTGTATGAGATGGTCTCTGAGTTGTCAGAAACCAGTTTCAATCCAGCTGAGATGAAACAATCAAGTTTTCACACAGATATTACTCCTTAACAATGCCCTTTCCCTACAGCTATTCAATATTTAGTTTCAATTCATAGGCCTCTTAAATTGAGTTAGTGATACAGCATAATCCTGGAGCTATCCTGTCTCTAATCCTACAACAATACATTTTGTCATTTCAAAAAATGGTCTCTCTTTCTTTCTTTTTTTTTGTTTGTCCCAAAGGCAAAGTCATGTCATGCTCCAGGAATGTGTCTATTGCAGCCAAAAGAGGAAATCAAACTAATCAAAATGTTATCAGCAATTAACAAAATAGTTTAATGATTTTTTTCAGCATTTCAGAAAAAAAGAAAATAAAACACCAGGTCCAACTAAGTTTATTTAGCTGCACTAGTCTCTGGTATTCTGCCAATATTCTTTATAACAGAGATTTAGAAGTTAATAGTATTGGAGATTAGAAATTGGTGTCAGTTACAGAACTGTGCAAAGTGATTTCTTTGCATTAAGACATAACAGCTGAAATGAATAAAATACATTTCATTCTTACTTTTTTCATTTAGCCATAATTGCAGTTTTGACATGCTGGCCAAGTCTCTTTGTCCTGGCAGGACGGCCCCATTCTTCATTCAAAGAATACCAGGAAAAATTTAAAAAGAGGAATGGATATCTTAATTTATCCTGAAAAAACCCCCAACTCAACAAACCCACCAGTCCCTTTACTTCCTTTACACGTAGCACAGAAAACCCTGATTAAAAAGCAAACAAACTAAAGGAGACTGTTGGCCTGCTCAGCGCAAGAGCTGAACCTCTTCTGCCAGCCTCGCAGCTGGTGAAGGCTGTTGTCTGCAGTGTGGCCTGGAGTGGCCACGTTGTACCCTCAGGGCTGGGGCTCTTGCCTGCCAAAAACCATCACCACTGTCCTGAGATGCTTTGGCAGTACCAGGTCTTGTCCCTGACCTTCCCTGCATAAACCTGGAGTGGAATGTCCCCTGCCTGCCAGCAGTGACAGCCAAACGTTCCTGCTCCTCCAGCTGGGTCTGGAGAAGCTGATGCCAGCCACAGCCCCCATGTGAGGGAAAGGTTCACAGCTGCTCCTGAAGAGGGAGGCATAAAGATCTGCGTAGGTATGGCTATGCTCTTCCATAGCCATTCACAGCTGTAGCTAAAAATAATACATAGCAGCCTTTAAAGTTGCCCAAAAGCTCTTAATGAAAGCTGCTGGGGGACGGGAAGGGGGCTGGAATCACAGAAAACCCATTGATTAGGTTCAATAGGGCCTTGTCTTTAAAAATGGAATTTGGGGCCCCAGAGTAACCCTTTAAACAGGTCTTTGTCAAATACCTCAGTGATTCAGCACGTGCCATTCCACATTGAGGATTTATTGCAAACTTAATAACATAAGTAATTTTAATGGACTGAGTGTGTCCACGTGTGTGTGCATGCATACTTGTAAGGGATTATAGTTTTCCAACTACTAATTTCCTTGCAAATTAAAATGTTAATATTTGACACACACTTGAAAGCCTCACAACAACAAACAAAAGTTAAGCTGAGTTGTTAGCACACAGAGAAAGTACAGAAGACTTGCCAACATCACCGATTTCAGTTTTATATAACCAATAGCTTATAAACACTTAATTGGAATCTGTGCAAAAATGTGTTTCTAGGCTGAAACCACCTGCCATGTCCGGTTTCAAATAAATGCCACCTGCTGAGGATCAGCCTTTGACAAACATGTGGGCAAATCAGTTCTTAGTCCGGCAAAGTGCCACCCAACAGCAGAGTGAGTCTCGTCTCGCCGAGGAACGCAGGGTTTGGATCACAGATGAAAAGAACCCTGCGCTGTAGCAGATGCAGCTGTGGTCTGGATAGGAGTGTTTTTAGTGGCTGTTTAACAAGGGCTGTCTCTTATCAGCAAAGCACTCGTTAGCCATCCTTGCTGACTAGTAATACAAGACAGGGCAAGATAGAAAATCTATTTTTATTCACAAAAAGAAAAAGAAGCAATAATGTGGGTTTAGTGATTTCTTAATGGGCAGGTAAAGCATTCTTTATATGTTATAAGTGTTTTTATGAACTAAAATTGATTTGAATGCTGATCTTCAGGTAAGACCCTGTGGCACAAAACCTAATAGCTGTGGGAAGACCTCTTGTGTACACGAGCCGCTTTACACAGATGTACATGCATGGACCACTAGCAAGGGGCACATCCTGCCTGCCCCAGTTGGCTTTTTGGCCACAGGCAGGACCATCCTGGCAAGATGTGAGAGGCTGTTTTGTGAGGATCCTTTGGAGAATATCCTTGCAGGACTTGGTTGGGAGCATATCTTGTACGAGAGTATCCCTGGAGGAGGAGAAGAATCATCACCATCCCCTGCCATTTCCTAAATAAGACCCATGACAGTGTTACCAGAAAGTCATGTTACAGGGCCCTTTGTATCTTGGAGGTGTTTGAAGTGCTGTGATTATTGACTAGGTCCTGCTTTTTACCAACTAGGCTCCACTTTTTACTGACTAAATCCTGCTTATCTTTGCCTTATTCGGTGAAATAACACACTCTGCTTTTTTACAATGCAGTACATAGCTTTTCTGGGACGTTCATGAGCAAACTTTGGACCTAAGTATGATTATCAAGAATGATGAAGCTGCAGTGAGAGTAAACATGAATAGAGCACTATTTGATTTACAAACCTGTTTAGACAGAGGAGACGCTCCTCAGCTGCACCGCAGGACAATGCAGCCCTTGGCCGCGCTGAGCCACGTGGGACCCCGTGCAGAAAGCTTTTTTGTTTCTTGCCAAAGAAAACCTTTGCCTGCTCTGAGACAGGCTGCAACCTGGGCTCCTCAGAGATCAATTCACTGCTAGCACTGGGAAGCGAGCAGCAACAGAAGGTGGGAACGTAGTAAAAGATTTTGTGGAGAATTTGCTGTTCATGGCCTGAAGAAATGCTGATTCTATTGAAGCACCAGGGCCAAAGGAAAGTAGCTGGGACCCCTGGCCAGACTCATCTGCACCTTGAGAATGGCATCAGAGGCAGCAGTCATAAGCCTGATTGGCATACATGAAATCCAGGGATATAGGTCCACACGAGAGCACTTTGCTCAGACCAGCACTGCAGCAAAATCCAATGTTACCCTCCTAACACAATGGCCCCAGATCCCCAAGTGATTGTTTGCCGTGTCCTTGTCCCCAGGAGCGCTCAGGATTGATGGAGGCACAGCTGCAGCACAGGGTGGGGAGAGTATTCTGCGCAGGTCAGGGGAAGGAATAGCATCTAAGCAAGCCAGGGAGGAAGGTGGGGATGTGGCAAGTGGGACCTAGGATGGCATGTAAGCTCATCTCCTGCTCAAACAAGAGACAAAGTAACCTTAGAGGTGCGGCCCTGACTTCTGCTTAAGGTTTGGATGAAACTTCTCTGGGAGATTGCCTCTGTCTCCTTTGTCCACTAGCTATTTTGTCCCAGTTAACTCTTCTGCTACACTAGTAGAAGCTTTACTTAATTACATGAGAATATTATCAAAACACTGATTTCTGAAAAAAGAGGTGTTTTTCTTCTTGGTATGAAATACCATGAAATTTAAACTATTTAAGTTTTGTTCTGATTTGTAATGAAAACAAGCTTGAACATGTCAAAATATGTCCAGAAATGGTAATTCCATTTTTTTTGACCAGCTGTATTGCTTGCTATTTTCCTGGAAATACCCAAAATATTTGCTGTATTTTTTAAAAAATCCTTCATATCTTTTTTTCAAAACTAGTTTTTGTATCTTAAATTGGTGCAGAGAAGAAATAAAATATATATCCCACCTCTGTGAGTCCAAATCAAGAAAATTAGGAAACTCTACTTTTATTTGCATATTAATTAGCAGCCTCTTTTTGCAAGGCTTGTTGCCTGGTTTTTAAACATGTGTGCTTGTTTTCTTTTGTCCCAGACAGCAGCAGTCAGAGGGAAGTCACAGTTTGCCCAACAAAACCATCTTTCCCACAGGAGCAAAGGTGTTATTAGTGAGCTTGTGGGCGTAAAAGGAGGCTGAGAGTTACGTGGATGTTTTACATTAAGGAAGCTCAAAATCTTGAGTGCTATCTGTTCAGAAATTCCTGCATCGTATTCCAGCCACCACCATTTTGTACCTTTCCTGGGTTTTGCTGCAGTGATGTCATGCTCCTGGTGGTTTTTAGGTCAATCTCTGAGCTGATGCACAGCCTCCAAAGGTCTCATGATATGTGTTGCACTTCGATAGTCTCATGGCATGTGACACATGCAAGCTACACCCAAAATGTAAGGGAGGAAAGAAGCTCAGGGTGCTTTTCCTGCTATCGAGGGTGAGCAGGACTCTCAGAGGGGACTTGGAGCCCCACTCAGTGGATGGGTGTGTGGAATGCCAGGAGGAAGGGGTGAGACAAGAGAAGGGCTTGGCTGTAGTCTCCCATCTGGAAGGGAATGGGAATGGAGGTGGGAGAGGGGCTGGGACAGGCAGGCAGTGTACAGACACCGAGGCTACAGCAGAGACCTTGGCTTCTCCCTTACAGGCTTGGGGGAAGGAGGGAGGATTGAAATCCCCTTTCCTGTGTAAATCTTGCTCTGCTGCAGGGAGACCTCAGGATTTTCACATGAAAGCTAAACCCCCTGGTCCCCGAGATGTTGAGGGGCCGAGTTGAGGTGAGAAGAGAGGCTGAGAGTGGATCTCACAGACCTTCTCATCCTTGCTATCTATCTCTCTTGTCTATTGTTCCCAGCCTGGTTTTACTCAGCTTGCCCAGAGTAATTTCCACACCTTGAGCATTTCTCCCAAGCAAAGGAACAGGGAGGTACCAAGGTGGCATCCAAATAATTGTTCCATGGACTCCTTTTCAATACTGCTGGTTTGCTATATAAATTAAGGACTGAGTCCATAAGGCCTTTCTGACATTATGGCCAGTCTTATGGTAAGAGACCTGGCTTTCACTCAAGAAAGGGGAATAACTCCACTTGAAGAACCCTTTACGGTTGGAGCTTCGCACAGCATAAACTCGGGATTAGATGTTTCAGGCAGTGCAAATGCGTGGACTTGTAATGTGTCTGCTCGAGTCCCAGCTAATCCCAACAGGTGCCATGCAGACATACTGCACATTAAAGATTTGTTGTGGGGATGAGGGTAAAAATAGCAAGGGGCTGGGAGAAAAAGTACATTTCAAAAGCGATTTTCCTCCTCATAGAAACACTGTACTAGCAACCAAATTTCACTGCTACACAAGATCCACATTCGCTAATTTTATTATGCAGTTTGGAGGAGAGTCTCAAATATGCCGATCCAGCATTGTTGGATTTAAAGAAATTAATAAAAACAACTCCAAGCAGCTGGTTGAAACAATTATGCTTTTCACAGAAAGCCTTGCAGACTGCACAGAAAGTTATGAAAATAATCCTTTCAATTAGTGTGTGGTCAGTGCACCTGCAAAGGAGACTTGTCCAAGTAAAAGTATCAACTAGTGTCAATGAGAACAATTCATGAATTCATCATGAGGGCCTTTTTCTATTACCACATTTACACAGATGTGAATCCCTGGGGTGCAGACACCAGAAGGGTAACCCTACTGTAATCCAAAGAGCATGAGAAACATGAGCCCAGATCAGGAAAGCTATTAATTTTTGTGTATATTTGACTTCAGCATCTTTTCCCCTCTTGCACACACTGCATTTAATAATCATATCTATCCACCTTCCCTGCACTTCTCAGCTCTCTAGTAAGAAATAACATATTATTCCTGGTGAAAAATGACATCAGCTAGAGGACTCTAGAAGACCAAAGGGATTTGCAGCTCTGTAATTTTATCACCTGTACCATAGCTGTAAATGAGTTCATCAAGCTGGTAGAATAATACTCATATTGTAGTGCAGTTTTAACCCACTGGTGCTGGGTGCGTGCAGCATTATTATGTATTGCCCAATGGGTCGTCACAGCAGAGTGACATTAGAAGGGAACAACTAAATAATTTGGAAAAAAATGTTGAAAGAATTGAAAGTCCTGAAGCAAAAACAGCTGAGACAAAAGTGGAGTTGTGTAAAGTGTATAGTATGTCCTCTTTTTCTTGATCTTCTACAATTATCTTTTGCAATTATGTAAGAACCTCCTATTTCTGTAATGAGAAGCTTGCATCAAATGATAGTAACTCTATAAATTTGATCTATAAAATGAGGAAAACCAATGAGTTTGTAGTTCAATAAACATTCAGTAAATTTCTGAAACAACATGAACATAAAGAATAGAGGAGGGGAAGACTGTGACGTTTATCAGCAGCTTGTGGGCAGGGGACATTATTTTAATTAAAGTATGTATTTATTGACTTCTTCTGTATCTGAGTATAATATTCTAGTGTTTGCAGCGTACAAAGTAGAGGCCAGCAGGGTGTATGTCAAAAAGCCAGGCCACAAAGGGATTGCTCTGATATCAAAGACCTCAGCACACTTTGAACATTTAGATAAACATCAGTTTATCCAAATTGCTTTAACAGTTTTTCCCAGCAAAAAACAAAATAAAAAAGTGGCTAGACTTTGTAAAAACTGCTGTTCTTTAGAGTTGGCTACTATTTGCAGGTTTTCCTTTTAAGTTATTCTTAATGAATAAGTAAGAAAAATGCCTGTTGGTATGATATGATATGGTACATGTTTTCTCATGGCTTCATTTTGTATTCCATGCAAACAAAAGGCAAATAGAGGTGTTTGTTTGTAATGCATTCTCAGTTGTATGATGAGACCAGTGAGAAAGCCCCACGCAGCTGTAACCGTGATTGAGCTGTGCCCTGGGATTTGCTGCACCGTAAACACAGGAGCCAAGGAAGCTCCAGAGCTGCTGGATGTCAGTGACACCCCTGATATTGGAAAATTGACTCCATCTCCACCTCCAGGGAGGGGGTGGGATGCAGCAGGACCACACTGTCCATATCCTAGTAAGTAGTGTGTGCTAGCCAAGGTGGAGATCGAGGGAATATATAAACCACAAGTAATGTTTGGAACAGTTAAATGGTATGTAGAGAGTACTGGTAACAAGATGGTGAGCAAACCCCTCCTTCACTACTCCGGGAAAGTTAATGTGTCTCCTTCAGCATGGAGGAGACTATCCCTCCTGGTACCCTCTGGTCAAACCAGGAAAATGAGATAGTGAAGTTTTTTCTTGCTTGATCTAAAAGAGTGCTTTTGCTTTCAGTCAGTAGAATTCAGGAGTGTTAATGAGAGCAGGGTTTGGTCCAGAGGTTTTATTTCCCTACTTGTCTTTTGCTGGAAGAGAGGCCCAGTTTCGCAGTGCTTTGTCCCTGGAGAAGTCATTTGCACCTGTGCAGCATGTAGGCAGCCCTGCCAAATCGCAGAGAGAAGTGTTCGTGGTGCCAAACGGGCCTTGCTGATTTCTTGTTTAGCAATCACATCTTAGCACATTTTTTCCTTCTTCCCTCTCTGTGATGTGCCTATTCAGCTCATTTGAAAGGGGTGCTTTGCAGCATTTGAAAGCAGTTTTGCACTGCCGCAGATGCGCACCGTTCTGCAAGGGCCAAGAGCAGAGCTTGTCAGCGGAGCCAAAGCACAGCATTCGCTTCCAATGCACACTGGCAAGTAATTTCTCATGGATTTCAACAAAAGATGGGATTTAACCCATCATCCTCCCTCCCCAGGATTGCCATTAAGGCTCAGGCCATGGGGGAAATGGTGAGTGCTTCCAGACTGTTAATCACTGCGTGTTTACAGTCTTGGAAACCAGAATTAAAGATCCTTGGAAATCCAAACCTGAGCGCTTCTAGGCCTGACTCAGTATTGTTTTGTCCCCAGAGCAGAAACCTGCCGTGGTGCTTTGGCAGGGCTTTGCAGCCCTGCTGCGCAGGTGCGAATGGCTGCTCTGCTGGGGGCTGTCCCGAGGATCCGAACCCTCTGTGCCCCGGCCAAGGTGAGCGCCACTGCAGCCGCTGGAGATGCGAGCTGGAAGAGCTGCTCCACACGTGACCTCCTTTCATCGCCCTTCCGTGGCCATCTCGGGAAGCCGACTGCTGCGCTGAGATAGCTTTACACTTTTTCTTTACAGCTGGTTGGAAGGGTTTGGGGTTTTTTTTTTACCTTGGGGTTTTTTACCTTGGATTTTATTTTTGGTTGTTTCTTTTTTTAATGAAATGAAGAGCCATTGAAATCTACAGTTTTCCAGAGGAGATGTGACAAAACAGATTTTAAAGTACATCATTGCAGTTCTTTAAGTATTTTATTTGAGCATTGAAAGAAACACCAGCTAGTCCTATTGTTTGACATCTAGACTATTTTCAAAATTAAAGTTTGATACAGGTATTTTTTTTAAGGCACTATTTTGAAGAGACTGAAATCTGTGACTGACTCATGGTAACTGAGACGGTCTGGTTGAGGATAAAAAGCTGGCATATCCTACCCATGGCCCTTCTGATTGTCCACAGAACTGCATTCCTACAGAAAAAACGTCCCTTACTTCTGAAAAGTCCTGGAAAAAAATAGCTTTGTCCATTTTCTTAATTTAGTTCTACAGACTTAGTCCTTTTGTTTTATTCATATAACTGTATTCTGTAAGTGTTCAATACAGCAGCTTGCTAGAGATAAAAATTCATGTAATTTTGATGTCTCAATGGGATACCATCTCTCCTCAAAGACTGCTGGTAGAATTTTTATTTTTGAAAAGAATCAGATCCAGGAAAAATAAAATGTGCTCTACTGTACATGCTGTGTATGTAATCCAGAAAGTCCTACAGAGGCACAAGTTTATCATTTTAGTGGCTGAATGGAAAGTTCTACTTCTTTCAGGTAAAACTGAACTGAATTCAGCTTCTCCTCAAACCAGAAAATGTCAAAATAAAGTTTGACCTTTCCCAAATGATTTACCCTTTTTTCTTTCCAGCACCTAGAAGTCAAAGCTGGATTTGATCTGACCGCACATGTAGTTTCTAGAGACCTGAAATAGTACCATTTGATGACTACCGTGAATCCTGCCCAGCTCCAGAGGAACTGCAGCTGCTCTATGGCAAGCACAGGAGATGGGCAGAGGAGGATGTGTCCCTGCCTCACCACCAGGCACAAGAAGGCTGCCTGGCTGTCAGCATCACCACCTGCAGCTGCCACACAGCTGTGTCTCACCCCCAGGTGTACCTCCTCCTCCCAGCCAGCATCCCTCTCCACTGGGTGGGCACAGGGAGCTCAGTTCACTTTCTGCCATAAGGGAGGCGGGAGGCTGGAGCAAGTCCCTGCTTTGGGAAGGGGCCACAGGTCAGGTCCTACAGCTGCTGTAAATAGTTGCAGCACTGTTTAATTCAATGCAGCCTTTATTTACATCAGCTGATCTGGCCCCACTTCTCCTGTTTTCCTGTGCTTGTTTCCTTTAAGATATATATTTTATAGCCTTGTAAAACACCACTGTATATTCCTGTATAAACTAGTAAAGATATAAGCACAATGTGATTCTGCGGTTGTTATTACAGCAGTGCCTGAAAAGGGACCCCAGTGTGCCAGGCTCTGTGTGGCTCTCTGAGTGACAGGGAGTTCATGTCCAAAATAGGCAGGGCAAGCAGCAGGGAGAGAGAGGAGGGAATGGAACAAGGGAGGTTGGCCCAGCCAGGAAAGGAGAAGCAAGGCAGCAGGAGCCGCGGGTCAAAAGGAATGAGATGAAGAGTTGTGAGCAGGAGGGGGAGATGGGCTTGGAGCACACAGCAGTGAAAGGCTGAATATGGCCAGCAAAAACTGTGCAAAATACTCTGGCATCTGACCCAGCTGCTCCTGCAGCTGTTCTGCCTGTGCTTGCCTTTGCTGGGCTTCTTCCTGCCTTTCTCTTTCCAGGGCAGGGGGTGGTGGGAATGGGGGACAACATGGTGAGAGGAACGTGGCAAGAGCACATACAGAGGTACGAAGGACATCTCCCTGAAAATCTCTGGGTCCAGCCGCTGAAGGGAGAAAGATGGCTCTTTAGAGCCCCACATTCCCTCCTTCTCCTCCTCTGCCCTCTTAACCACCTTTTAATGCTGCTCCCCAGCTCCCTAAGCAAAGTACTAGAAATAAATCCTGGCAGAGGTACGGGACTTGTCTGCCCTCCTGAGGGAAACCTTCCTTCTAACCAGAATAAAAGGAGAATATGCAGCAAAACCATCAATCTGACTCGGTGTCCCCAAGTATTCAGAAGGAAGGACTTACTTCAGCTGGGCAAGCTGGGCAGGATATGCAAAAGAGGAAGAGGTGATTTTTTTTTTACAATGTCATGACTGGGGTGGCAGACACCACATCAGCCTCCCAGCTCTAGGAATGCCCAAAGAGAAGAATGGCTGGTGGGTTCTCCACAAATACACCTGCTCACAGTCTGGCATAGGTGAGTTTTCTGTGCCCTCTCTGGAGAAGAGAACTATCATTTCAAAGGACTGTGGCAAATGATGCAGGCTCTCTTCTATGGGCAAACTTCACCAAGTTTGTTTTCTCAGACTATCTGAGTCCAGGCTACACCTTGAGCACGGAGTTTCACCACCATATGCAGCCAAAACACAGCTGTGTCCAGTCCTAGGATACTTCCCTCAGAAGAGAGGGAAAAGAGAGGAAAAGATGCTGCAGCAAGATCAACTCAATAAGATTATAAATGACAGATGTGAAGGAATTTCAGAAATAAACACATACTGAAAGCAGAGAAAATATTTTGAAATAAAGATTGCTTATGAATAAGGGAAGGTTAAAGGCAGTGGCTGGAGAGAAAAAAATCCAAGATGAAAGTGAGTAATGCAAATAAAAGAAAAATGAGAGAAGAAAATCAGTTCCCCTATAGAGAAAACTTCTAGTTGCTGGATGATAATCAATGATTACTCCAAGCACTGTGCCTAGTGCTGCAGCTTTGAATATGAGAAAGGTCGGGAACAATAGGGAAAGCACAAATCACAGTACAGACAGGAGGAACTGTGGTATAAAGAGTAAAGTTGTTTGTTTCTGTTGGCAAAACACATTCAAGAGCCTCAGGATGGGAGGTTTCTACATGAACAAATACAGAACGTTGTGCTACTGCTCCACTTGCTCTTGGAGCAATCCAAAAGCCCCTCAGTTTTGGCCACACAGCAGCCATAGCATAGCACTGTACTGGGCTTGGGTTGATTATACACGCACACTGAGCAGGACTTACTCTTTCAGGCTTTGGGCTATACAAATGTGCCTGCGTGTTGTGAATAGGAAAGCTGAGGTAGTGCCTGAGCACAGTGCAAGGACATCTGCCTGGGCCTGGGTATGTCAGTGTGCTGAGAGACCGGATGTAAAAACATACGCACTGGACCATCTGCTGTTGACTTTAAAAAAAATGCCTGTTTCTTCTTTGTTCAGACATATTTGACTGCTGGCTTGCATACTGAAGAGCAAGGAGAGATTTTACTTTTTGTTTCAGAAAAATACTGGTTTGTCTAACCCTTTTTTTCAAGAAGTAGCAGCTCTGAACAAGCTTTGATAATGAAAGAATTCTCAAGGGAATTTCTGATCGAAACATATCAAATTAATGGATTTCTGAGGTTGGTGGAATGCAGGAGGCTCATTCCAACCCAGCAACTGTCTTTTCTGGACTCCTTCAGTTTGGAGCTGGTTTGCTGTGCACAAACATACATTCCTTGGCATAGACACCTTCATCCTGTCTTCCGGCACCCTTCAGGAGTACAGCCTGCATGCTCTCTGCTTGCTGCCAGACTTTCCCTTACAGCCTCTCCTCCTGGCAAGAGAGGAAAAGCAGAGTCAGGGGACAGAGAAAAAGCAGAGCAAAGGCGTGTGAGTGGTGGGACCATCATTCCTCATTACAGGGGCTGATGTGCTCGCTTCATGTGATTCCTGCCTGAGACTCTGCAGCAGAAATGCTTGAAAGGACTTTTACTTCATTATTCTCATTTTAATCTTTGACCATTTTAACAATTTTGTTTATTCCAGGCAACTACCTGTTTCATTCACGCTGCATGCTTTCAGGCTAAGTGTACGAGGTCACAACAGGACAAAAACCAAGGCAATGAGAAGAGGATGATGTGCATGGAAAAGGATGATTTCAATTTGTACCGTCTTCAGCTGGGTGTAGCTTTTGTACCTTTTCAGGGTGGGAACAAGGGATGTAGAATCACAGACAGGTGGTTACATTTAGCATGAGTAATTTACTAGCCTCTTGAATTTTCCTTTTTTTCCCCCTGGCACCTCAAGCATGTTCCACCAGGGACTCCTATATGGTGTCAATCATCTAATGAATTTATTTGAATAAACATCTTATGTCAACCTGAGATCCAAAAGGAAAGTATCCCAGCTCAGGAGAATAAAGTGCAAAAAGTATGTAGAGGAGCTTTCAACAGTAGTAAAAATCAGCTCTCTTCAACAAAATTGTAAGGCTCCAATAATAGACCTTGATGACAAGCGGAATTAAATAAAACATGAGTGATGAAACCCTGTAATGTTTATGGTGAGGTAGTCCAGACAGATGATTATTAACTGTTACCAAAACAGTGTCTTGGCAGTAGATGTGCAGTAACCAGGATGGAGACTGGTAGCTAGTTTAAATTACTGGTAAAGATCTGTTGTAAGTTTCAAAAATCCTTCTAGCACAATGGAATAATAGCATGAAATCAGTAATTTTGTGTGTGGGTGAGTAGTGCCTGACATCATATTCAGAGGAGGGAAAGGGGTCATTTCCCATTTCATTCTGACTTGCTATCATATCTATTTCACAGCAAATACCTAAGGAGTAGGGTTGGGTCTCATGTTTTTCAGCTAAGCAGCCATGAACATACCATGTCACACCCTGCTTGAAAAAGAAAAAAAAATGGGAAAAAAATGATGATTTTTTGCTCTCTGACACACCTGGAAATAAAACATCAGCAGTCCCTAGACATAACTCACTGAGTGATTCCAGTCTGACTGAGACGCCCAAATCCAGCCTCTCCTTTGGCCAGGAGCAGTGACGCCTGTCAGGCTCAGGGCTAAGTACTGAGGAAGCCTTTTGGGACTGAGAACACCTACATCTCAGCTAGGCAGGCGCAATCCATAAAAGCCTCCATCCACGCAAACGAACTGTTTCTGACCCATCACAGACCCCAAGCACCGTCACCGCCCGCTGCAGGGGACTGCTGTTTATGTCCCTTATTGACAGGCTGCTCTTGTAAAGGCTTGGGAGCCCTCAGGGAGATGGATAGAAACTTCCAGGACTTGTCACCCTGCTACAAAACAGTGCTTGTCTCACATGTGTGCTGCACTGTGCCTTAAGCACCCTGTTGCCTTAGCCTTTGTAATGCTCGGAGCCTGTGGTCTGCAGCTCCAAAACCTTCTCCCGAAGCTGATGAGGCAGTGTTTTCCAGACTCTCTTTGGCCGTACTTTTCCTTAATTGTTTTTATGCTGTTGTTTTTCTGCTGTTATTTTCAGGGGTCTGCACCTGCAAATCCTGGCAGCGCTGTTAGGACAGGGCCTCATGGGAAGCAGCTCCCACTGCTGTGGGATTTGACCTCCTCTCCCCCTCCTTTGTCTCTTGGTTTGTATATTTTAGTTTATATCACAGAAAACCAAATATAGGTCTCAGCAAAGTTAACAATAATAACAATAACAGTAATAATAAATACTAATATGCAATAATAATAAATATCCAGAAAATGTTATCCAATGGTATCTGTACCAAAATTTAACAACCAGTCAATGTGAAACATTTGCACTTAATTAGCATGCTTCAATCAGCACAAACAGTATTCTTCTTTACAAAACAGGAATGCAAGTCCATGCAGCCAAATGGCAACTTTATCCTAAACTTTTAATCTCATTCTGAGACTTCCTAGAAATTAGCCCAAGTGACATGTATAGTACCAAATTAACTGCAATTTGTTTGTTTGAAAAAATGAACATCTGCCACCAAGATTTTTAAGTACATCACCCTGACATCAATCCTGAAGTATAATACGTGTAGCAATGGTTGTAAACCTAGGTAGCCCTTATTAAATCCAGCGCATGCTTCACACTTTAACTCAAAATCCAAGCATGTTATACAAGATAATACAGTTGTCTTCAGCAAAGAACTGCAAGCTCTGCTTTCAAGACACAGATGCATGGTCCCATCATGTTAGTCCCATACTTGGATGGGAGATTCCTCCAAAAGCCATCAAACATTCTCATGTTGTCCTAGACTTCATTTCTAATTCTAGTTCTTGCTGCAAACCCAGTGATGGACATTTCCCCTGGATTACAAGGGTTTATTGATCAGGTTTTAGCACTGCAGCTGAAAAGAACCATCTAGGTGAGAGCAATTTTGAATCTGGGAGTCACTGATCACTCTACAGACACAACACAGCTGAAAATAGAACATGGCCGCAAGTTATTTGTAGGTTTGGAGTCAGAGTCAAACTTTCACTTGCCATTAAGTCAGGAATTGAAGTTGTTGATGAATCAAGGTGGTACTCAAAAGATAAGTTTGGGGATATTACTATCAGGGTCCTTCTTCAGGTGTTCAGATGTAGTCCGACACCCTTCACTGGCCTATTCTTGGGTATGGATTTAGAGTTGTGTTTCATTTCTACAGGAGAACAGGGTTTGACTGGCATTGGGCATTAGTCCTTAGTTACTGTTTGATCCAGAAGTAACTACCAAACATTTTAATAACTCTAACAAAACGTACCAGGAAGCCCATGGTCATTTTGGTGTCTGTCAGGGTTTCCTGAATGAATTTTAGAATTAAGATTTATTCTAAGATTTAAAACTTGGGTTTCTTCAGTTAAAATTCTACCTCCTACCTATCACTGAGTTTACTAGACATTGATTTGCACTCCTTACGTTCAATCCCTTTCCCATTCAAGCAAGCCACCTGGCTCAGTCAACTGGCAAGCTTTTTATCCTGTGCAAACAGTTCTCCTTTTACACACATGGTGCAAAACCACAGTCAGCCCACAGTCACTCACAGTCTGCCCCTGCATTCAGCTGTGTCATTTGAACTGAAGCTGGCCTTTCTGCTGCTGTGAGGTGAGTGGTGTTTTTGTGCCAGTGTTCGAGCTCATGCAAGATGCACTTGGATTTGCATTTTACTGGAAAACATGTACTGTTTTTAATATCCTTTTTGTGTAGATGGGGTAGGTAGGTTCTTGGTGTAGAAAATGAGGCCCCTTCTGTAGATCTCCAGCAGTAACTGTGAGCTGTGAGTTGCTCTAGCCCATAGCAGAGATACTCTGGCCCTCACCTCTGTGGCACTGTGGATCATGTGCTGCTTTCAAGACCATACTGGCATCAAACCAAGTCTCTGCCTCCTGTCTTGCTTGTGCACAGAGATGTGGAAACATCTGCATTGTCTTGGCTCAACCCCAGCCAGCAGACAAGCCCCACACAGCCACTCACTCACTCTCCCACTAGTGAGACTGGAGAGAGAATCAGAAGGGTAAAAGCCAGAGAACTTATGGGTTGAGATAAAGACAGTTTAGGAGAGAAAGCAAAAGCTGCACAGACAAGCAAAACTAAACAAGGAATTAATTCACTGCTTCCCATGGGCAGGTGGGTGTTCAGCCACCTCCAGGAGAGCAGGGCCCCATCATGGAACCATGTACTGGTTACTTGGAAAGACAAGCATCATCATTTGGTACATTCCCCCTTTCTTCTTCCCCACTTTATGTGCTGAGTGTGATGCCATACAGTCTGGAATGTCCGTTTGGTCTGTTTGGGTCACCTGTCCTGGCTGTGTCTCCTCCCAACCTCCCAGGCACCCCCAGCCCCCTCCCCAGTGTGGCAGCACAAAAATCAGGAAAGGCCTTGGCTCTGTGTAAGCCCTGCTCAGCAATAACAAAAACATCTCTATTTTATCAACCCTGTGTTCAGCACAAATCCAAAACACAGCCCCACACTGTGAAGAAATTAACTCTACCCCAGCTAAAACCAGCAGATGCAAGAACTAACCTTCTCTTCTTGGGCAAGCTGAGGTGAATTACACTGCCCTTGGCTGACCCTCTAAGCATGGGTGGATCCATCCCAGTATTTCATTTCAGTAGCACAGTGAAATAAGCATCCTTCCTTTTTCCTGCTTCTCAAGGTGTCTCCAAAATAATTTACCAGCCTATCACCCTGCCACCTGACCGGTGGAAAGCTTTAGTCCACTGCTGTTCCTGTATTTGAAAGTATTTGAATAGCACAGAAATACTTCCCCAGCACAGTGTTAAGTACAGACCAAATTCACACTAAATTGATCACTGCATGACAATAGCAATGTCACACGCACACAGATTTCATTAAGTGGTAGGAAGAACTACTTAATTTGCAGTATATATTTTCTTGTTGCTACCAGAGACCCTGAGTTATGTTCTTGTGCATGTACAGTCTGTGTTGCCAGAGAGCCCCCAGCGGCCCCCTGGCCCACAGCTGCCTATCATTTATTCCACACACAAAGTATGAATTAGTATTCTACTCCAATTTTAAAGCTGTTCATCATTAAAATAATTTGGATGAATAAACAACACATTGGACTAACTCATGCCTTTAAAAATTGTTAGGTATTGCAGGGTTGAATCTTCTTGGTCCTCTTGTTTTTCTGTGTATTGTTTTTTTCCTTTTTGATCTTTGCCGTAGGTCCTTTCTTTCCTTATTTAATACCCCTCCCCACTCTCAAAGGGCTCTGAGTTTTCCTCGCTCCAGAAAGCAAAGGACAAGACATCAAATCCAGATCTCTTGGAAAAGAGCATAATGCACAAACCACAGGAGCAATGGGTGTTCTGAGAGCATCTTTTCAATGCTAACTTTGTCCCCCACTTTGATGCTTTTCCATATGCTCTCTTGAAACATGGTGAATCTCTGTTAAAGGCTCTACCTTCTGGTTTTATTCCATGTCCAAGGCAGATCCTGTAGCCTTGTAAAAGTTAGTAGTACAGGATAATAGAAAAAGTATGGAGAAGCCTTTCAGTCTAGAGAAGAAATTAGAGTTGACAACCAACATGCCACCCACTTCCTATTAAAAGATAGTGGTTATTTGCTAAAGCCCCGAGGATTAAATCCTAGCATTACCTTTTATATCAGCTTTAACAAACATCTCCCACAAATCACAAGCAGATCTTCAGATAAATTAGACTAATTCCCTGTGAAAACTGCAAACACTGTTTCTCTTCAAGTTAAGAAATTGTCAGCGCAAGGAAGGCTTCACTTCTTTCTGTGCCCTCACATCCCCTTCATTTTTTTTCTGCTTGATGTAATCCTTGTGAGATTGTCAAAGAACATTTGCACAGTCAGTATTGGAGATGAGTTAAAAGGCATTTTAACAAATTGCTAAGCCTGGGTGAAAGGACCATGGGTTGAACTGCCAGGTTCCCATGGAAGACAGTGCTCTCACTACTAAACTGCAGTACATTTTTGAGAGGGACCATCCTTCACCTGCTGCTAGGCATACAAAGGTTGTACCAGCATATGGACCAGAGCCTTTTCTTTGCTTTAAGATGTGTGGCTGCCTATTTCACATCCACACAGATACTCCTGTATCCCTCCAAAAATGGCAGGGGGATGTAGTCCCTGGCCCTGTGAGTGTCCTTTGAGCAGGGCTTGGCACTGCCTGGAAGAAGGTGGGTTGGCATCAGCCCCAGCCTGGTGGAGAGCATGCCAGCAGCTGTGCAGGCTGTACAATCCCATGCTAGTGCTCGAGGCTGTATTTGTATTTTAGTTACAGGTACAGTCCAAGAGCTTAGTCATAACCACTGGTGAGGATGATCAAATAGGGCCGGAAAATCTGCACTCTGCCTCTCACCATCCTAGTTTTTAAGGAAACCAAAGCCATCTCAGCTACACTGGCCAGAGACTGCCCTGAGGAGCAAAACTTCCTACTCCTTCCTAACACTCAACCCAAAGGCCCTTATAAAGAAGCTGTGAGGTGTCAGAGTTTCCAGCACTGTCAGTATAGGCAGAAAGAAGACCCATTTTGGCATCATGACTTGCTCCCTGGGAGCCTTCAAAAGCATCCATCTGTATTGACTATAGGGAGGAAGCCCCCGCTTTGGCTGAGGAGCAGAAGTTACCTTCATGGAGCTGGAAGTGAAGTAGCTACTACTGAATACATGGAGCTGTGCATCACTATTTCCCAAAACCAGGCTGCAATGGCAAGCTGATGCCTGAAGCTATCTTACGCCTTGGCACCACACTCCAGAACTCCTCTGCCTACAAAATACTTTGCAAAAGACTCCCAGGGGGTGGGGGTATAAAATCGGAATGAAAGATGGGAAGAATCATAAATAGAAGGGTAGGTCAGATGCCAAAGCATAGTGAGGCTGGTGACAAAATGAATGTTCCCATGTGTAAGCACAGCTCTCTGTAGCACAGCTAACTTCCAGCTTTGCTAAATGGTGGAAAGTCTGAGAATGGCATCAGCTCAGCCCTGAGAAATTTGGGACATGCGGTACTTGGTGAGCAGCACCTGGAAGTGATTGGCGATCACCCACAGCATAAAGGCAGGGTTGGCCTGAGAATTGTTTCCCACTAGTGCAGCTCCAAGATGCAGGTTCCCTTTTTGAGTGCCCAAAGAGGCAGCTGCATTAACTTGCTCCGGCAGAGATGCTGCAGAAATTATGCATAAAGGCCTCTCCTGGCAATATGTTCATCCCTTGCTTTGCCAGCTTTGAGGAGCACCATGATTTAAAGAGTCACCGGCTGTGAAATTGGAATCACGCCTTTGGCCAAAAAGGAGGGTTATCACTAAGGTGAGGCTGTTCTTTTCTTACCTGCTGTATGGTCTCTAGCTGTTATGGAGGAAGGATGAAAGAAATGTCCTGAACTCACACTCAAGGATTGTGATCCTGGCTTGCAGAGGCTGTCTGTGACTTGTGAGTTGGTTCTGGAGCAGGCACTTCTGCACCACCTTACTGCAATTTGTCAACAGAAGTATGGCTATGTTTCTAGGACCAGTTGTGGAAAGGGTTTAAACAAGAAGTAAAGAAACTTTAGGAACTACTAACTTCTAGTGTGGTTTTCATTTTCTAATGCAGGCTTTTGCCAAAATACGTGAGCTGCTTCATCCAAGAAAAGGTTTGGCCCACATTTTCAGACTAGCAGATTGGGCAGTGGCAGGGATTTTGGAGGCTGGAAGAAACTTTGAAGCAGAGAGATGACAGACTAATTATTCACAAATTGTCCATCTAAATATGTATCTGTGGATTTACCCAATAACCTAAGTGTTCATACTCTTTCCAAATACACCTATTATAATTCTGAATAAAGGGATATGTACTCTTTTCTAGACAAAACAGCAATAGTTTCCTGTTTTTTTTCAGGAAAATATCGTGAAAGATGTTTCTCTTTCCCTTCTCTATCCTGTCCTTCTTTTCTTCTAGTATGTCATATTGCTTTTATAAAAGTCTGTAAACAACATCTCTGGATTTAATTCATACATATTACTGGGAAAAAAGGATGCAACAGTAATAACCTATAGTAACAGGGACACCTGGAGTCCAGAAGGTCCCTGTTTTGATGGGAAGAACAGGTATCATGGAGCAGCTTTCCCACCATGTGAGGAGTCTGTTCCACATAATTTCTCTTTGTTCAGATTTGTCTCAAAGTGGCCAGATTCTTGCTAACTGAGAAAACTGAGCTGAAAATTCATTCCTACCTCTCACTTTAATACTGCAGCAACTGAGAGTGAGGACGTATACACAAAGAAACTTTCCATTTCTCCTTTTTTTTTTAAATTCCTTTTTAATCAAAGCCATGCTTTGGGGTATTTTGCTTATATGACTTGAGGTTTTTAACCCTTTGAAATATGTAAGAGTGGAAAAGAAGGAACATTAGAATTTTTGTAACTTTTCCCTTTCCATATTTTCTTAGTTACATCACTGCTGTTCTTTTAAAGTGGTTTGCTCAGCAGAAGATATTATTTTTCAAATCCTTGTGTTTGAAAAAAGTATTTTCCTTTTTTTCCTAACATTCTCTTCTTCTTTCCCTAGTTTGCTTTAGCAGGGATAAAGGCTTTGCTGAAGGAATGAAACTCTCCGTCACAAGTGAAAGGGGCCACATGAGTGAAACGGGCTGGAACCGGGAACATCCTTTTCATGCTGGTACAGTTAAAACTGGCCTTAAAAGAAGGGCTTTTCATCACTTAGGCAAGCAAGGCAGATGGAATAAGCTCAGGAATCTCACCAACTTCTTAGTGGTGCCAATTTCACTTAACTAGTCCTTCAAGTAGAGCCACACATTAGCAACTTTGAATTTTCTTCCATTTCCTTGTCCTTATTTTGTGGCTGAGAACTTCTTGCCAGACCCACAGAGGTATTTAGGTGGCCATTTCCCATATAAGTGTCCAACTTGACAAAGTGAAATCAAAACCTTTTGAATCCTGACGAGCTGTATCCTTCCTTTCCTTTGTTATTGTGAACTGCATTTGGCTTTTATGGCATTTATTTTTCAGAAGAGGATAAAACATTTTATCACTTATGAAAATGTGGTTACAATTTGTATGCAGCTCTATAGAATATGACTTGGAGGTGTAACTCTTGCCATGCCATTTTCTGAATAGTCTATTTACTAAGTGTTAATGTGAGTCCCAGCAGGGTGCAGTTAGTAAACTTATGGGTGTTTAGAAGCATTACTCTGAAGGCTGTATTCAATGTCCAAGCCTGCAATTAGAAAACATGGAACTAATGCTTGCTCATACAAATTGTTTCTATTGTCTGAGGTATTTGGATTGAGGACAATTAGGCTGTTCCCTTTTTCAGACCCTGCACACAAGTGTCTCTACACACATACGTACTTACATATGTATATATACATATGTATGCATGTGTGCACTCTCTAATGCATCCAGAACCCCAAATTTGATTCAAACTCCCTGGCTGTAGTTCTGCTGCAGTTCTCAGCAGAAGAGTTTAAGGTGATTTATCCTGCAGGAGATGCCTACACTGCTATTGCTCTGGCTGCTTCTGTGAGTGTGCTTTCAATCCCAGATTCACCACGTCTAACTTATGCCACCTGAAAATGAGGAGCCAGGCAGTGACGGAGTAACCCTCTTTCTGTTTAACTGCAGAGGTAACTTAGACTTATGCTTGGAATTTTGGTTGCTGAAGCTTTGTGAGATTAGTCCTATTCCCAATGGAATGTCTGAGGTCCCGGTGGAAATCTTTGCTGAAGCTAGACTGGAAACAGGATTCCCAAGGGCAAACTATCAGCCAAGCCCTTCAACTAACTTCTTTTTCACGTAGAATGGATGTACGCATTTCAAACTGTAGTTATTCTTCTGGTAGTCAAATTCTTGATTTTCTTAATTTAGGCTGAGATTTGTTTAAAACTAATTTCATCCATGGCCCCGCAATAATTTGTCTTAATCTATATTGCTGTAGAAAATAGAAATAAAAAGTCAGCAAGGTCTACTTTTTTAGCTTATCTGACCTTAAATTCCTGAATTATGTCTGAAACACTCTTTACCATATCTTGATTACACTGCTTCATGATTCACGTATATATAAAGCCTTTCTTTATTCTAGAAGATAAACTATTATAAAAAGGGGTGGAAAAATCTAACTATAGTGAACTTCTTTGCACTAATTTGTCACTTTTACTCAGGCATCCTCAATATGCATCACACCTGTTGGCTTCATGGGCTGGAAACCGGAGTTATTAATACTGAGAAATAAACCCAACTGCTGTTTTGTTTCACTGACCTCCTTTTTCTGAAATGCTATTTTACGGCTTTTGCCATTTCTGCCTGTGAGGGGTGCAAAGTGAACAAGAACTCTCACATCCTCATGGATATAGTCTATTTCTAATCTCAGGTGTAACATCTTCCCAGTGTCACAAGTCATGTGCTGTCCCCAGGTCTCCTTACTTCCTAGCCTGCAGATAGTGAACCTGCAGAAGGGGTGTATGAAGGGGTAAGAGGAAAGGCTGACAGTAAGGATCTTCCAGCAGATTAAATATATATAAAAAAAATGTGTAGAGGAGATCAAAAGGATATTTCAGAACAGCATTTGTAAAATTACAGGTTTTTAATGAAAACCATAATTGAGGAAATAGTTTTTCCTTAAGAAACGTCGGTATTTACTTAGACAGCAGAAGGAGAGAGTCTGCCCAGAATGTGTAGATTTTGTTTGGTATTGGAGTTAATCTTGCAACAGACATAAATTTAACATTTTTTTAAGGGTGGGGTGCATGGGGGGGTGGAGATCAACAAAGAAGGAAACTCTCAAAGCTTTGATCTTTCACAGTGTTTTCCTGAGCACTCTACTACCTGTTGAAACCACAAAACCTTGTATTTTTAATTGGAAAAAGGATAGTATGTGGCTATGTTTGTCTGTGATGGCATTTCGTAGGAATGTCAGATTTGTGGGTCAAGCATGTGTTTGAAGCTATTTCTGTGGATGGCACCAGCTGCTTCTTTGCCAGTCTGGCACAGAAAGGGCATCTGCACCAGCAAAGAGCTCAGCTCCCAGAGCAGCATATGTCCCTCTTCTCATCCCACCACTGCTACAGCTACTCACTGAGCTGAAAAGGAAAACAAGGCTGTCTAAACAAGCCTGGCAGCCGGGGCAAGGATGGAAGCAGATAGGTCAGCCTTGGCAGAAATGCAGAGTCCTTGCTGTGTCTTAGTTAATGCAAGACTTTCCTGTCTCAAGGAGATTTGCTTGGCTGGAACTTTAGATATAATTATATATTTAAAAAAATCAAAATCAAACAAGCAAAATAAATAAAATACAAAAATCCCCACCACCAAAACAAAATGAGCTCACTTACTGTAACTGGGGAATTGCAAAGTGCAGTATTTTCCAGACTCCAGGCTAGGAAAATGTGTTGCTGTTTTTTCCTCTGAAATCTCCAGGGACATCAGGAGAATCAGCAGAAAGCAGCCTGACTTTTTCTTAAAACCAGTGGCAAGGGTTCCCTGGTAGGCAGTGTTTCTAAGCTTTGTTAGTATTTCTCAAGACAGGTAGCAAAGCTTGCAACAGATCAATTAGGTTTCATTGCAAAAGCTCAGTGTCCCTCAGGGAACACTGTGCCATTTTCCTTTTTATTTCCTAACTAGCATTACTTGGGAAGGACATTTATCAAATTTGTCTTTTAATGGGCAAATGCCAGTAAAATGATCAGATACTAAATATCAGGCACAGATCTATTTGGAAATGCCAGTAGAAGTTTTTTATTACGCCAGGCAATAAGGGTGAATTAAATTGAACTTCTGCAATCAAAGAAGGTTTAATCATATTTGTAAGTAAACTCAATTGGTTATCCACTATCTCTGCAGGTGCAAAAGTATTCTGTCTGCCAAAAAGCCATAGGTTTTAGTGATTGATTTTCCTGTAAACAAACAGGAAAATGAAGCTACTGTAGTGACCTTGGGATTTCCACCTATAGATATTTTATAAATATTTGGTGATACCTAAAATGTACTTTTAACATGTGTTTATTATAATATACTATACTAAAATGAAAAACAGAGTAAACTCCAATTACTTCCTAAACATTTTGCCTGATAAATCTGGAACATGTTAAAAATATTTTAGGAATAATTGAAACATTTCACACATTCAGCATTGATGCAGCATTCTTTTTTATATCTAAACCATCTGTGTGCTACCCGGTGCTTGTCAGATGGGCACTGTGAGAAGGGTCCGCTGATTTTCTGGGAATTGTTCTGGCTGAGAAAGCATTTGACCAGTATAACCACACAGGTCACGATTTATTAGCCAAGGCAGCACGTCACAGCACTCAGGCAGGTATCCAACATGAAACTCGCCTCAGAAAGCTGCAACCCCCTACTGTTTTCCCCTGGAACCTAATCCAGAAAACATGACTTGAGGGAGGATCCAGCAGAGGAGTTTCATGATCTTCTGCTGTTTCATGGAAATGCGTTTGGAAGATATTTTTCTGGGGTAATTCATCATGAAATAATCATGGAATAAATGTGTCTTATGTAAAGATTCAACTATTCCTTCCTTGGCTTCTCTATCCACTGCAGTGGTCACTACAACAGTGGCCCTACTTCTGCCTTACACAGACAGATTATCTCCTTCCCATTCCCACACCTCACCTCTGTATTTCTGATTATCATATTAGCCCTTAACCACAAAACTATTTTAGGAATTCATGGATAATCAATTATTTGTAACAATTTCCACAGCCCTTTTTTGTTTCTTTTGATGTAGTGCCCCATCCTGTCAATGTAGCTTGTATGCTTTAATTTCCAAATATGAACCTGTATTTGAACGCATTTGGTTACACTTAGCTTATGAAGTGAGTCAGATCTCCTTCACTCACAGGAGTATGGTCATCTTTACTGCTTTCAAATCTGTGTCATCTGAAAAATGTATAAGCAGTCATTTATGTGGTATTTGTGATTTAAACAAAGATCATATTGGGTGGAAAGGAAAAAGGATCCTTTCCCTTCCAGAAAGTAGCCACCCATTGATAGTTGCCCATAAAATATCTATGTTGAATTCTGGGAGGTACTTTTAAAAATGCTATTTCTTGGAATTTTACAATCAGTAGACTGGTTTGTCAGACTTCCATTTGTTGAAATTATTTTTCTGTGAATAAAATGATGCTGATTTGACAAGCTCCAGCTTCCCCAAAGTCATAGTATTTGGCAGAGATTTTTACCTCTGCCTTCAGTATCCACTATTTCCTGTGTGCCACTCTCAAATGAAAGCTAGGCTGGTCAATTTACACTTATTTGGGTTGTCCCGTTCACTTCTTTTTTTTTTTTTAATTGCATATATAGCATTCACTGCCCACCTAAAGAAAAAGTAAGATCCTTACCTACTCCTCAAGACATCTTGGGACAGTTAATCCAGCCTTTCTGAATTGAGCACAGCTAAGCAGACTTGCATTCTGCCAGTTTACTGATAGATCAGAAAACATTTCATCAGCATCATATGATACTCATACTTCCTCCAGCTTTGATCCACCAGAACAGAGATACTTATTGAATGCATCTGTCTCGTAACGTCTCATTACTAGGAGTTTAACCATCAACATTTAGTAATGGACTCACAGAAGTTCCTTTCATACCTCATGTAAATTTATGGAAGGCATTTCTTGTCTTATGTGGGGTTTAACCTCCTTTCCCCGATGCAATGTATGGGGGTAGAAGCAGCTGGTTACTACAGCTCAGGTTGGGAAGGCTCTAAGGAGGCAGAGCTTACATGAATCAGGCTTGGGCAAAACCACCCAAACACCTGGGAGCCACTTCTGTAGGGAATCTTCTGGAGGAGATTTTGGACAGAGCAGTCTTACAGTGTTCGGGCCAGATGCCAACTGTAAGGCTCTGGTAACGCACTTTTAAAAATATCTTTTTTCTTCCTAGTGAGCTGACGAGATACTTTCCTCCAGATCACACTACCTGACCCAGGACACAGGATCTCTGCGCTCCCATGAGGCTGCTGCTTGTGTTGGTGAAGTCCTGACATCAGCAGGAGTATGATGACACAAAAGAATGCCATTGCCTTAGAAAGGAAGAGCAGAACAGACCATCACTTCATCTCATCCAAGCTCTCCTGCTCAGCAGACCATAATGTCTCACCCAAAGAGGCTCTTCTCAGCTCCAGCCAGCACAGGTGAGATCCTCTTGCTGCCGTCTCACACCAGGCTCTCAGTGCCAGACAGGTGGCTCAGCAACCCCCAGGGAGTTGTTAGGAAAGCCAAGGATTTGTTGGCTGCCATCAGGCCACGAGATCAAGACACAGCTGGAGCAGAGGGAGAAGGACCAGGAATGTCTCTGTGAAGACCACTGGGGCATGAACGGTGCTTGCCCCAAGCTTGAGACTTCCAAACGCTGACACCACAGCACCTGGAGCCAGTTCCTGGGGAGGTTGCCTGCTGGGCAGGGCTCTGGCATGGTGCTCCAGACAATTCCTCATGGAAGTGTTGGTGTGATGCTGCTCACAGTCCGTGCAAACATCCCCCGAAGCTGCTTTTCTCAGCTGCCTCAGGTCTCTCTGCAGTGTGGCACAAGCAGAGGCAGGTGCAAGATGGCCTGGGTGGAGCACTTGGTGACATGGCTTTTTCCACATTTTTGGTGGCAGTGCGTCTGCAGTCACCCTTCCACTAGAGCCCCACCAGGACCTTCTCAGTGACCCAGCAATGAACCACCTCACTGGGTCAGGTTCCATATACAGAACTGAGCTGGAAGAGATAAAATAAACCCAAATCCACCCATCTGGTGCTCACTGCAGGACCTCTGCCAGCATGGAGTTCCACTGGGATCCAGGCCTTACATGTTACATTTTCTGCAGATATTCTTACAATTAAAAACAGGACTACAAAGGAATCTGGGAGGGAGCTCTTGGCAGCATGTTGAAAGCCCCTGAATAATTTTTTAAAAGAAGATTAATGTAACTGTTGCTGGTACCTCTAGGGAAAAGAACAGCTCCATTTTGCAGCAGGCTGTAATTTGTAAATTGAATCTAATACTGCCACATAAATAATACTGCAGTGATTAAATCTGGAGAAAGGTGTGAAATGAGAGAGCTACAGCATCTAAGAAGCAAATGCAGCAAACATTTGTAAAGTCGCTGCAGAGCAGAATGTATTAACAAACATTTCTATTGTTCAAGTCAGCTCTCTGCTAAATGAGAATAACATGCACTTTATATCACAGGGAAAGTGCCAAATACTGCAAATTTTTCTTCTATTTCCTCGAAGCTAGCCTCTTTAGTCTCCATGTTGCAGTCTTGTGTTATTGTTCCAAGAAAACTTTTGTGTTTTATGTATTATCTATAAACTGCAAAAACTCCTACTTAATATGAAAACTTTGTATTTTTCCTGTCTGGCATAGAGGTCATGAAGCTACCAGAATGCACATGTGCATGAAAACATTACTGCGTCTTAAAAAAACGAGCAAAATGTAAAATGTCCTGGTTTTGTTCTTTCATCCCGTGGCACCATGTGACATCCAGAAGCCTGTGCATAAGCCTGATCCCAGAGTGTGAGATTTTATTGGTATTTAGAACACTCTTGTAACCCATTACTCACTGTGAATAGTTATATCTACTAGAACGTACAACTAGTAAAGGAAGAAAGAGACCTCTATGTGCTGTTAAAGTAGTTAAAACAGTAATTCTCTGAGATATGAGCTCAAATTTGGTCAAAGGGAACATTTCACGGGCAAGTATTCCTCAATGTCATCCAATAATCTATAGGGTTCTCTTTTCATTTGCTGTGTGTCCACCTCTGTCCTTATACCTCCAGGCAAATTTCTCCTTTGGCACAACAGGGCAGCAGCTGGGTCATCTCCCTTCCTGTGAATTATGCTAAAGCCTGGTCCCCTGCTCTGCTCCAGCCCGCTCAATGCCCATAAAAAGGGAGGAAGGACATCAGTACTGGCTGTGAAGTGACCAAAGGTAGTTTTCCAGCTTTGTCACAGACACTGCCTCAACTTCCAGGGTAGTCTATCACTGGGAGTAGAGTGTGTGCAGGGTGATGAGTGAGTTGAATGTTGTACTCTTCATTCTATTAAGTCAAACAGACCATCTGTGTTCAATAAGTCACAAAAAGTCCAAAAGTTTCATAGGTCTTTGCCTTGTTTTGGGCAGCTGCCATGTTCTGGTTGCATTTTTTACTCCTGTCAAAATGTTTTTCAATGCATAGCACTTTAGGTTTTCTGATTAGAAATGCTTGTGTGGTATCAGCCTCAAAAAGCTCAAATTCAATAAAAAATGTGGATGCCATTTTCTATTGCTATTTCCAGAGTTTCCTGAAACCTGTGAAAAGATTGAAAATTTCCAACCTGGAACAGAATATTTCTACAATTCCAGGAACTGACTATGCTTTTTCTTTTTTTTTTAGGGCTGAAAGAGAAACACTTTCCAAGCCACCCAAAGAGTTGCCAGTGTTTATTGCAGTATGGGTATTATCATAGAAGATCAGAAGTGAAAGAGAGACCTTCTAAACATACAAACTACTTAACACCTCGGAGGATGTTCAATATAGCATTTAGTTGTATATAAAGCTTCACCAACAGCCCTTTGAATCTGATGCACTCTAGAAGTTTCTTTCTTGCAAAATTTCTGCTACTTCTTGCAAACGTCTTGGATTTTTATCTTTTTTTTTGAAGATGAAAACGAAACCCACATGTTACTTGGGCAACAAGCCATTTCTTTCTGGATTTTTGAAATGCTTGAAGTCCCATAACTTACAAACATGAGAACAGCTGTAGCGGGTGAGATGAAGGGCCTGTCCAGCCCAGTATCCTTCATCTAATAGTGTGACAAGACCAGAGGGGAAGAGCAAATGAGCAAAGCAAATGCATGTGGTACTTCTCCTGTTGTCTCTCAGCCGTCCACCACCTGCACCACAAACGCTTCTCATGGCAGATGTGAAGGTGTATGGTGGCTTGCTCTGTTTTTGCATGGATTCCAACCATTTTAATGAATCCAGAAGGTAGGAAGGAAAAAGAAACATTGCATAGGATGGGAAGGGACTCCTGAATCCAGGCTCCCCACTTGTGAATTTCTATGGAAGACTACTCAATTACTTGTTCAAGATGAGGTGACCTTGCTAAAGCCTGTAGCAGCAATATGCAGGCTATGGTTACTTCACACACACTCCTGTGATGCCTTTTTTTGTGCACCACCCTTCCCCACTCCTCACTGGACTCTGTTAGTGCTGTACAGTTTTACCTCAAACTTTAATAAGAGGGTTAAGCAAATAGCTTTTTTATTTGAGTTTGGAAGTAGGCAAGAACAGCCTAGTAGACAGGCCACCACTTACTAGTCCATTGTTGGTATACGCTGAGTACTCAAGGAATATCAGCTCCTGTTGCTCACCCTACATCTTCCTATGGACAGTTCCAGGACAGGGGAGGAAGTCTATCCATCTATCCTTTCTCTGGCCCCCCAAGAAAAATGCTTTCATTACTTGTGGCAAGGGAAGCAAACCTGCTCCCCTCAGAGTGGCACCTCCTGGTTGGTAGAGCTGCTGGGGATCAGAGGATGGGATTAGCTTGCCATTGTACATGTCTTTCACATGGTTAGCAGCAAGAGGCTTTTGGAGGCATTTGTTGTTCTCCAGCATGGGATTGTCTGCTGTAAATGGTTCTTAGACAGCCAGATAGTCCTTCTGGGGGAAAGTGCCAAAATTATTCCTGGACATCTAGATGGGCTGTCTGTCATCTAGCCTTGCTGATCAAATCACACCATGTCCTCAAGAGGTGAATATTCGTTAAAGACCTGGTTCTCACTTTCTCAATGCAGAATCACTCTTCATCTCCCCACCTCCTGAAAAGAAAAAGGGGGGAGGGAATGAGGGAAGAGAGAAGAAAGCCATGAAAATTCAAAGTTCATCTAAATCTCTCAACATGTGCATAACGCATGTTTGCGTCTATTAATCACTGCTGGGGAAACACAAAGCCACAATGCCATTACGGAAAAGACAACAGATCATTCCAAAGCCATATGGCCACCACCATTGATCCTCACATCCAGGAATCAATGAATGATCTTGACTGGTAAGAATGTGGAGTAAGAGCCAATATTAGAACTCTGCTGCTTCCACAGACTGCGGGGAAATATACTTGGAGTGTAATTCAAAACTGCAACAAAGGGCACATGAATGTGCTATCGGTATTTGCTATCAAAGGATCTGATCATGTGGTGTGATGTGCTTCAAGAGTGATTACAGCAACATTTTAAAAAATTACATTGCCCTATTTGTTCCTTAATAAATCAGTTTTTTAAACAGAACCCTGAGTGGGTTGGAACCTGAGTTATATGGACAATCACCCAAATCCTTGATATATATGATTCCATATATTTGGATAGGAAATGTGTATACTGAATATGACAAGTGGATGTGGGACTCGGTGTCTTTGTTTTGGTGCTTTCACTGATGCAGAAACCAGATAGGGAACTTCCAGCTAGCATAACAGGCTCTAAATGTCTTCAACCATGTTTATAAGCTGTGTTAGAAGGTAGGTGGTCTCTGACATGGTCTTTAAATGCAATGGGCCAGATATTCAGCTGGTCTTAATTGTGACTCTTTTGTTTTGAGAGCACCATGCCAATTTAACCCAGTGTAGGATCTGGCTCAGCATGTCCTTTCCACAGTGTCTGCTTAATCTGTGTAAATCCAAGTTAATCTAAAGTAGCTTTCAGTATCATTCAAAACTACCCCAAGGAACAAACTTCTCTTAACAAGGATGAAATGGCATCCAGAGATATTTCCTTATAAAATGAGCCTTCAAAAGCTGATCTCCCATTCTGCAGAAATATGCAGCAGTCTTCAGTTCTCATCTGGCACAGGAGGGTCTAAATTTGAACCTGTCAATGGACCATTCAAGAAAATTTGGATTTATTGTGCAACTTTGTGTGATTTTCAGTTTAAAACTTTAGATAAATACATAGGAAAATGTCTTGTTACAAGGCACTGTTAACCTCTTCAGGCAAGATTTACAGCAAGAATTAGATGAAACGGTAACACACATTTCCCTTCACTGACATTCATGGGTTCTTTCTGGCTCCCATCTCAACTTTCATAAAGTTCAGTGTTCCCACTGGGTTGGCATTTGCATCATTTTATTATAAAAGTCCTATGGGCTTTAGTTTTTTTTCTGGCCTGTCTAGTTCAAGCTACTGCTGTCACTGACAAGCTCAGCCATGTTTTTCAGAGCTGAATGAGGAGCCACCAAATTTATTTCTCTTTCCTCAGTGTTTTACTAGTTGACACAGCCACCCTTGGAAAGTGAGACATGACTTCAAATGCCCAGTGCTCATGGGAGTGTATTCCAGGCCATGAAGTGTTAAGGAGGGGGATGTTTGGCTGCCTCCCCATATGTTAAAACATTGAATTGGATATTCAGTCTGGGATTTTTCCCTTCCTGCCTGAAGGTTGTCACAGGCCAGAGATAATTCCCAGAAGGCAAGGCATCTGCAGCCACCCTTTTTAAATTGAAAAGGTAGTGAATCTGTACTGGCCTGATCTGTGCAGCAGCACCCTAGTGAAGATGGAGCAGGGCAGAAGAACAGATATTTCCAGGGACTGTTTTTCAGGCTGTGCTTGGGAGAGACGCTGGAAGATGGGTTGCAAAATGTAATTTCCAAACACCAGTGATGCAACAGAATAAATCTGTGAACCTGTGGAGTTAGAAGGAGGTTCCTTGGATGCCAGTGATACCTAAATATTAGACACCAGGCAGGGGTAACACCTGTGGTGCCAGGGACCTGTGCAGGAGCACCCTGCACCACGCAGCTATGCCGGGCTGTCTCTGTGTCCCAGATGCAGGAACTATGCATGTGCATCCCTTTGGCTGACTATCAGGCAAGAATGCATGAAAATTAAACAAATTACTGGTTATTACGAGAAACATATTTCACTAATTGGCTTCCGAGGGCAACATTTTATTGGGCAACAACTATCAATAAGTAAAGTGTGGCACTTGTTTAGTATTAGAACTTTATTCTAGCCTAAGGGAAAGGAAAGACTAAAGGATCAAGGAGACAAATGAAAAACAAACACGGAAAGCTGCAAAGTTAAAAACACTGAGGGGAGGAAGCCACAAGGGAATGGGATTAGATTTCAGAGTCTCCGTAAGTGAGCACTAGGATCTTTCTTGTAAATTAATTCCACACTTAATTTTTGGAATTCTTTCTTACTTTTCCAGACTCCAGCCAAAACTAAGTCAGATGAAATGTTATAAGAGATTGGCATCCTGGGATGTAGTGGTAAACTAGTTTACTTTCCCAGTTGCCTTTCATATGTAGATTAAGCACTGAATTTTCTTTTGTCATTGCTTGCAAAGATCTAAGTTTCCTTCCTAAGGCATCATCTTTTATTAATCAGCTTATCCACAACAGAGTCCAAAGAGACTGGAAATGGGTTCAGACAGATGTTGATAAATGTCTTAAGTTTCTTATAAACTAAATCAATGCCATCCATGTTTTATTAATAAGCTAACTTTCAAACATACTTTGCCCTCTGCATACTGTATCACACTTTATATGCCATCCTGTTTACAGTATTTGTCCCAATTTTATTCAAGGCTGTTAACATCCCTTTCTTAAAAAGGCAAAAATAATGTACATCTATAACACAGTCGTAAGGGGTAAATTATATCCTCTGCTAAAATACATGCTACATACCAGGTGTGGTAAGAATTTGGAAAGACTCGTTTCTTTATTGTTATACCTCCTCTTCTTTAATTTTATTTGATTTTTTTATACCTGTTGCTGACTAAACATATTTAACCAGCATGCAGCCTAACTGATACTATCATTTTGCCATGGAAAATAGACTTCTGTCATGTCCCTGAATCTTTCCCCCCTCTCCAGCAGCAATGTTGTGGAGCAGATCATATTATCCCTCTTCTAAGAGCCTATTCTCAGTCCAGACAGGATAGAAAACCCCAGGCCATTCCAGATCAACATGCAGTCTCATGATGGATCCCAAATCTCTCAGCTGTTGCCAAGCATGAAGTGGACACTCGAACATGCACTTTGGTTTTACAGATTGTTAACATCACTAAGATCATTCATAGAAGTTGTAAGCATTTAGAGTAAGGCCTCCGTAAAATAAATGCATGGAGGTACAAATAACTAGACAAGCCCTGTGACAAGGGTGATCTGTGAAACCAGAGGACCTGTTTAGTATTTCCAATGATTTTAGGGACAGATGACAACCCAAGAAAAATGTTTAGAGAGTTGGGGAGAGCATGGACAGTGATGTCTGGCTCAAAGTGTTAGAGAAATGTTGATCTGAATGTTCCCCAGAGATCAGAACTGTGAATGTGATTGGTGACATTATCACCTTCAAAAAAAAGCTTAGATTATTTTAGGAGTCAGAGGGAAAAAAAATCCCTCCAAATAGCTTTTGGCAACTTATTTTTTTAACCCATCCCTAGAGGTTAGTGTTTTAAAGGCATGACAATGTTAGTGAAAGAAGCATTACTGCAATTAGGGGAACATGACTGGTTAAAGGTGCCCTGCGATATGCCTTATGGCGTGACATCTATGGGGTTGCTTTTTTGTGCTCCAAAAACCCAATTGTCAGATGTTTTGCAGTATCAACCCTCATTAGAAAGCAAGTTACACAGAGAACATATCTTCAAAAGGTACCTTTTCTTTGTGATGGTGTTTTACAGAGTTTTAGGCTTTTGCAAGCTGATTTTTCAGAGATGCTGAACCTTTTTGTCTTTCATTAAAGTATTTTAGGGATGGACAGATGTCATAATTTTGAAAAACAAAAATCCAAAATCCTGTCTATACTGTTATGGATTACAACTTTATCATTGACTTAAACATTTTTTAATCATTGATAAAGTTTACACTATCTCTGCTAAAGCTGGAAATTATATATGTAAAACAAAGGGCCAAGAAAAAAGGATGTACAGTCAGAGGCTCCTCTCACAAATATGGCTCTGGGATATGCAGCTGAGAACAGGATGTTCACACAGCACAAATCCCAAGTAACGTGTATCATGAAACACTTCCTATTAGGTCGGAGTTACACTGCTGATTCATTAAAATACAAAGTGTTGCACTCAGACTTCAACTTTCAAATGAAATCTTCTGAAAAATGGACCGGTGTGGCTGAAACAGCATGAAGTCCTGTCCTGTCTTCTATGCTCCTCTCTCCTCCCAAGTTTCTTACAAAGTCTTCCTATGGGAAAAATAATGAGAAGATAAGCAGGATTCTAGCAGAGAACCTTGAAATGCAGCAAATAATTTATCTCAATAAAATGGAGTATCCATGAGAGATCTGAAAAGACCATCAGATAATTAAAGTGATACATGATTGGAAAACTATTTCTGACTGTGTCAATTAGACAGCTGTTAAATGTTTTAACAGAAACTAATGAAACTGTGGTGAAAAGAGAAAAAAATGCCAGAAAGATGTCTCCAATTTACTAGACCTATTGTTTCACAAATGCATTCCCCATTGTACCTCAGTGTGCTAAAACACTTTAAACGTCTTGCTCTCATCAGGTTCTTGCATAAAGGATCCCCTCTGCTCCTTAGGTGCTTTTTGACAACTGTAAGATTCCCCTTTGCTAACCAGCCTCAAATCTCACTGAAGCTAATGGGAAATCAGGACGGTCCTTCACCACACAGATTTTGGCCCAGAGGCACAAATGAAAATACTTTCACCATCTTTATCGTGTCCAGGAGATGAAAGGAGAAATTTCAGTGGTGCTTAGCACAAGCCTTCTAGGCCTCATATTCTGTGCATTTTCCAGGACACAGAAATCCCACGTGCCAATTCCTCTTATTTTTATTGTAGCTGATGAAAGTTCCCAGCATGGAGAATCATGAGAGTCTAACTGCCAAAATTCCCTTGCGAAAACCCAGCCTCTAAAAAATCAGTTTTCCCTCCAGAAAGAATATTCTACACAGTTCATGACTGCTCAGTGCAGGGTGTCCTGCTGAACACCAGTTCCAAGGATCTTCCTGTATCACCCTCATGAAGTTGTAGCATTACCTCCTGCCAGGCTGTTCTCCAGTGGTCACTACATTTCACTGAGGTTTAAAGCAGAAAAACTTTTCTGCAAAAAGCAAGTGAGCTGCAAGATTGAATAGCCACCTATTCCATGAAAAGAGGGACTATCAGTGAGTGCAGTAAAGCTTGAAATGCCTTGCTTTATAAAATCAGTAATTTATTTTCCTATCAGCTATATTTATATGTAGCAGCAGGCAGCCAGAAGCTCACTTGAGGTGGACAGGAAATTTTTTACATTAAAGTTGTCAAAAAATCTCTTAGTTATCCCAGTGTCATCAACAGAAAAATTAGGACCGTGCCTCTCCTAGCAAAATAAACAAAATCAGGACACAGGCACAGGCTTTTAGCACAGGCCAACCATCCTTCTTCCAAGAACAGCTCAAATAAAGTAATAAAGACTTTCTTCTTCAATTTCTTGGGATGTCCTCAGAGGGGATGTTCACTGCAGTTTGTATTCCTTGTTCTGTGTAATTTGCTGAAAAATATTAGCTGTACCTCTTCATCAATCGGAAAGATCAATTGGTCTTAGAGGGTGAACTGCCCCTCCCACTCTCTGCAGGGTGTTGGTACAGGGCAGGAACCCCCTAAACTCCCCTGATCACTCCCTCTAGCCTGGGAGTCATTCAAACTCTGCTGTAGCACAAACTATGGTCAAAACAGGCTGTTGCATGGTGTCCCAGTGGATCTGCCCTTCCCGTGGACACACCAGCAGAGCTCTCAGCTTTGGTGTGGCAGAGGCACTGGGGCTTCGCTGCCGCCCTCTCTGCCGTGCCCAGAGCCGCGGTCTGAGCCTGGGGAGCTCCTGTGCAGCGCGTGGCCAGCGAGCAGCTCTGGCGTGTGCCGTCTTTATGGCGCAGATGTTGGGCCAAGTGTCACAGCCCAGCTGCTGGCTTTGAAGGTGGAGCCCTGAGCCCATGCCAGACAGCAACCACAGGGAGCAGCTGAGGCCTGTGCGTGTGTGCGTGTGAGCGTGAGCGTGTATGGGTGTGTGTGTGTGTGTGTTTTGAAAAGCATTAATATGTCTGGCGGTTGGCGGGAAAATGACTTGTTAAATTGCTCAGAGGAGGCCTGGCCCACCTATAGTGAGACTGGAGCAGTGTATAATCACAGAGAGTGTAACTGATGGGAAAAATGTGCTGGGTTTACTGAGTGTAATAGATGCTAAAAGGTACAACCTGCTGTGTAGTTTAACAGCTCCTATTAAACCCCCAGACAAAGCATTTGCTGGGCTGGGGAAATTCTACAAAATTGCCTGTCCCAAAAGTCACTGGTGAGCAGAAAGCATTTCTCTCTTTATAAACTGAATCATAAAAGTAAAAAATAGAAAAAGCAATTTCTGAATATGTGACTGGATTAATGAAATTAACAGAGTACTACTAGTTAAAAAGAGTTTAATGATGCTCTAAGGAAAATGCAAACTGAAGGCATTAAAAAACAGCAACTGAATGACACTGACTCGATCCCTTCTGTGCTACAAATTGTTCCAGCAATGAAGACAGCTGCTAGAATGCCAGGGTGCTCTGACAGCATCTGGTAATCTTTACAGCAGATAAACTGGTGGTGGGACAGACAGCACAGGCGGGTCTTGGAGTATTCTTTTCTTTTCCCTTCTTATTGTGGTAAATTATCTTCAAAGCATGTTCAAGCACAAGCAAAACGCTGAAAAAAAAAGACAACAAAAAAAGAATAACCACCTTCTCAGAAGGGGAAGAGCAAAGGATTCCAAATCACCTTCTGGAGACTTTGGAGAACAATGTAGCAGCTCTACACTCAATTAAGAGGCATTTGGACTTCTTTGCAATTAAAGGAGTGAGCCTTAATGCAGAGCTCATTTCACAGTCTGCTGCTTGTAACTGCAATAAAAGCATCAGGAACTGCTGGAAAGCATATCTGGATGTGACTTCAGCACTGCTAAACCACACACAAAGGAAATCCTTGCTACAGTGACCTTGTTGCTACAGAGAATGTAAAAAAAAAAAAAAAAGAGGCACTGATTATGCTAAATACCTGAGAAACCAGTTGGCAACATCCAGCTCTGCAGCTGGGTGTATGGTTTGGTACCGTGAGAGCCACTACTCTCAGAGATAGAGCCAGCCCATGAGAGTGTGCTGTTCCAAGGTTTCACCAGCTGGCATCAGGGACATCCCCCCGCGCCATCCCCTGGGACAAGGCTGCAGCTCCTGCAGATTGACCACATCTGCTGCACCAGCAAGACAAGAAGTCGCAGCTCCTGTGGATGTAGGATGGCAGAGATGAGGCATTTTCAATATGCAGAAGGATCTCAATGAGAAGTTCATGACCACTGCAGCAGAAATTAGGCAGAGTTTAATCATATGGAAATTAAGAGTTGTGCATTGTGGTGGTGGAAGATTCCATGCGAGGTGTATGCAAGCATAATAAATCCGGGATGAACAGAAAATCTTGACCATCAGACAGTTACGGGATCACTGAGCAGCTTGTCACTGTGACAAAGACCAAACATGTCCAGACAGTCTATACTACAGCAGCATTTTCAATGGGAAGTGCTGGTGCTACCAGGCAAGGAAGGCCCTGGCAGACCTACCATGACTATAGATCTGGGCTGCTGGTGACTGCTTTTAACAGAGCTCTAAGACTCCACAGAACTGAGAGCTTTTCTCCAGTGATCCTTCTGAAACCAAGTGCCTCAGCTGCTCTCAGAAATTTTAAATGGCTCAGATTTTAATCATTCCAGTCAGTCTCTCTGATGTCACATCCATAATGAACTAACTCTCATTACTCAAAGAAATAGGCCTGAAAGAACATCCTGAAAGAACCCCATTTTGTGAACCATTACGGAGGCAATGAGTCTCATGATAGAAAAACTTGATTGTGTCACTGTAGGAAAACATGCTTGCCAGCCACAGGAGTCAAGTCTTCTACTTGTGCCTGTGGTTTTTACTGGGCTTGTGCACAGCCTTCGCTTGAATATGCAAACATAGGGACTGTGCATCCCTCAAGTGCCTCATAGCACCTCAAAACACATTTTGGGTACTAAGCAGCAGAAAAATAACTAAATTTATACCCTTCCTTACACCATCTACCCAAAAAACAAGGGTTCTATCCAGTCTATTTCATGTCTATTATTTCCTGCTCTTTCCACAGACAGAAGGCTAGTGACATCTGCCACATCATTTACTCTGTACTGACTTTAAAATTGAGTTTAATCAACCAGATCCCAGGAAGCTCTTTGATCTCAAAAGAACATACAAAAAGTCCTTCCATCACAGGCCTACTGAAAGCTCATAGAAAGTGCTGATCCTCGGACTAAATTGGAGCTTGCACGAATTTGTTTGTGAAACAAGATTTCACAGCCCCAATACACATTGCTATTTCTACAAAGACATCAGTGGATCCACTTCAGATAATTTCCAAGAATTGTGCCAGGCTGAACTTAAGCTCTCATATTTTCTTCTCGGTGCCTGGAAGCCCTGACTCACTAAGCAATCATGTCCTTCAGTCCTTTATATATTTCCATTTTGTTTTTATCCCCACGTGCAGAAAACAGTCAACGGTACATCACATTCTGTATTTGTACATTGGAGTGATCTTCCCTTTGTCTTAAGGTCAGATTACATTAGCAGTTCACATTCCTGGTTAAACATGCAGGCAGATGTTTTCTTCAGGGGGCAGATCATGTAGGAGGAGGCATCGTTTTCTCCTCCGGTCTTCAGTCAAACTAAACTTGTCATCTTCAGCTGTGTAAACGTGCATCTTAACTGAATGGCATATGCTTCATTTTGGATTAACATTTCAATGAACTTAAAACCATTTGAGGGTCTGTTATCTCTTTTCTTAAATCCTGGGACGCTGAAATTAATGGCAGGTCTGCTGTTAACTTCAGGAAATGGTACTGGAACTTCTGCCTCCCCCTCAGCTAAAATATGGTTCAGTCATGAAAAATGGAAATACATTTCACTCTATTTAGCAAGGACACATTCTGAAATGCAATTTGGCACTGAGGAAATAAGTCTGGTTCATGAAATAGCTATGTATGTAGAAAAGAAATTACTTTTGCAAGGCCTCCAGCTTCTCTTTAATTAGATGAAAAACCTAAGACTATGACAGGTTTTCTGCAGAGCTGGAGGTCCTTGTGGACCCAGTCTTCAGCTGCACATGAATGTTTCACCTCTACTAATTTTCTGTTATTTTCTCTGAAACTTGCATCCCCCAGCTTCAGTTTTCAAGGTCTAGTAGAACATGCCATGCCCTGGGCAAGAAACTTAATGTGAGTGTTTCACATTTGGGAGACCATAGCATAAAAGCAGCTTTCTGAAATATTTGCTTGTAGATCATAGCAAAGAGAAATTTGAAATCATGAAAAAAAGATTGTAAATAAAGCAGTGTTTCCTCCAAACAATACTCCCACGATATCACAGGCTCTGAAAGCTGATTTTTTTAAGGATTGAGGATGGTTGAGTAGGAACTCCCCTGCATCTAATCTGAGTCAGGAGGTAGAGATTGTCTCTGGCCCTGCCCCATCACCTATTCTCTGGGTGTTAGATGTATTCATCCATAAATTAGGTTAGCAGCAGAGTCTCCTGGTGGCTTCTTTTAGCTCATTCACATGTGACACAGTTCTCTTATATCACTGCCACAGCAGACTGAAGAGGAAGGCTGGGGTTTGGGCCCATACTTAGAGTCAAATGACTCTGTATGGGGTGGGTTTAGGGTGACTCTGCAGGACTACCTGTACTACCATTTGCTAAGAATATTGACACATCCCAGCAGAAGATCCCATTTTGCTAACAACTCTCCAAAACTATGATCTGAATATTCCAAATGGTCATTTGTGATTGGGTGAATCTTCTAATAAACAGTTGAACATGTAGGCAGCAGACAGAAGAAAATGTATCCATATCTATATCTACAGAGAAGATTGGACTAGGAAAAAAATAATCAACTCTGCTTCTCTTGAAGAAAGTGGTGACTTTTTCTTTAAAAAAAAGAAAACTCGAGTACTGTCACACTGGGTGACTCATCCCCTCTTATATGGCCTTTCTACCAGAGCTGGGTCTGCTCCTCTGAAAGCCTGCCCAGATAAGTTAAGCTTTGGGGAAAAGGCTGTTCCTTAGGTAGGAAGTTTTACTGGATCAGTTGGAAGAGTGCAGGGCTGCTGAGCATGCTCACCTTGCTTTCAGCCCACACAGGTGTCACCACTCAGGCAATGAACACATCCCAGTTCTGCCCTGCTCCCCTGGCTCCTCCAGTGCTCCTGTGGCCATCCACTAGGGAATCCCTGTGGAAAAGGAGGAGGAAGTCCTCTGATGTGATCCTAGCGCAGCCAGGTGGAAAGGAAAGAGACACATTATGGCAGCAAGATGTTTCCTGTAGGATCACTGGCAAGTGGAAAGGAAATGTGGGACTACTTAGGCAAGAGGCGTGGTCTGAGAGATGGAAACAAGGAAGGAAGAATAGATCAGAAGAGGATTTAGGAGGGAGAATTGGAGGTGAGCTGGAAAGGAAGTTGTGGCTGGAAGGTGAAATCTGAGAAACAGATCCTGGTATATTTAGGTAACAAGGACAAATTTCTCTTTCTCAGCTGCAATTCTTTTCCTAGTCTCAATCACTCAAAAATTAAGGATTTGGCAAAAAAAGTTATCTTGCAAACGAAAACATTGCAACCCTGTGGGAAAAATACTATGTGTTCATGTAATTAAAGTCTGCATCCTGATACATTTGTAAAGTAGGCCAAATTTAAATTGTGCAGACAGTAAATATTATTTTTTAAATTAAATTGTAGAAACATTTTATGACCTGATGACTTTTTTTGTTTTATTTAGGGGGAATAAAATTGTGGAAATATGTAGAGCAGCCAAAGCAATGAGATAGAGAACACTAATACTGGAAAATATTCAAGCAGTGGATCGAAGTGACAAGAGATGATCTCAAGAGACCCACAGGCTACCAGAATTTATTTCTCCTTCACTTTCAAGTTCATATTATTTTTGTTATATTTTCCTTTTTTTTTCCCCCCCTGGAAGCTACTCAAATATCTGCGGGGATAAATTTTAAGTCACAACACTGCATTTCAGTGACTAAATACTGATGATGTCTCCCTTAATGACTCAGTTTTCTGTTATTTCAAGAGGAAGTATGTGTCCATTCATGATAAGGGAAGAGCCTGAATTTTGCAGAAATTTCTCAAGTCTATGGAGTGCTATTACATCCAGCTCCAGACTAAACAAACACACAGCAACATATGGAATTAAAGGATAAGGATAAAGTCCACTAATATCAAAGGAACTATTTCTTCAAGTGCTTTGGATCAGACCTCACATTTCCATTGGAAAAACCTTCACAGCCCATTGTATTAGGAACATTTTAAGGGAGGACATTGCTTCGTGAATATTCATACTTTAAATTTTCTGTAAATGCTGTATATCAGAGGTAACTTTTGTTAGCTTCCAGCAATGTTTCTTTGTCTGACAAAATGGTAAATGGACAAGTTTCCTGATTCCTAGAAGAACTGGTTAGACAGTCTGTGATGGCAGAGTTTGGAAGCAGCAGCTCAGCCTTGGCTTTGCTCTTCCCATGGAAATAAAATGGAGCTTTGTGGCTTTTACTTCAAAGAAAGATAATTACAATGATCCTGAGGATCTGCAAGAATGGCACCCTCTGCCCAGCACTCCTGAAAGGGCTTAGTTCACACTGCCAAGACAGTGCCTTCCCACTTCCTTATAATGCTCCCTTTACCACTGAATACTACATTTATTATGGTTCATGGGGTTTCATATTTGGGGCCGAATTCTGTTTTGATTTACACTTTCTGCTTTTCTAGGAAGAATCTCACCATGCTGAGAAGCACCTGATTCAGGGTGAGCTCCTGCAAGCAAGCGGCCCTGGTCTCCAGCAGGATGGAGCATCAGACCACAGCACTCCCCAGGAACCAGCTCCTGAGCTGGTTCAGCAGCTCATTTTTGTGTGACAGGGGTGTCAGCATTTGACCAAGAATATCTTGGTCCCAAAGCTGCACAGTGTCAGATACAGCAATCTCGTGGTTTTCATCTACAGTGCCATTATTTTCCCTTTCTTTGTGTTTGCACAGTGAATTAAGTTATTTTGGAGTAGAGCCAGTATCCTTCTCAGACTATATCTGAATATATTCCCATAGACTGTCATTGTATTTTGAGGGAAAACTAGACCAAATCTGCACTTTCTACTCCTTTTATTATTAGTTTAAAGGAAAGGCTATCTTGCTGCTCTCTTAGATAAATGAAGTTTAGAAATGTCAGTGGGAGTTTAGCTCTTCTATCTGAAGAGATGAAAATCTGAGGGATTTTTAAAAAAAAATTAGTGTATTTTCTTTTAATTTGTGGATTTGGCTTCTATCATAAGTTCCAGAAGCATGTAGTCTTCTCCAAAATGTGGCCTTTTCCTTGATTTTAATTCACTTGCTGGAGGATTAGAGGAATCAGACCTTTGTCTTGCCCTGTTTGATAATGCCTTAGGTGTTGAAGCAATCAGTGAGCCTCTGTGGGTGTGGGCATAGGAATCAGAGTCACAGAACTGGTCAGGTTGGGAGGGACCACAGGGTGTCATCTGGTCCAACCTCCTTGCTCAAGCACAATCCTGGCCCCAGGATTGCATCCAGATCATTCCTGAATTTCACCAGGAAGGGAACCTCCACAACTTCTCTGGGTCCTGTGTGTGGTCACTCACCCTGTAAAGAAATTCTTCCTCATGTTCAGGTGAAACTTCCTGTGCAGGGAACTCCCCTACACCTGATCTGGGAGTGGCTTCTGGGCTGGCTGTGGCAGCACCAGGCTCTGCCTCTGCACATGGGCTGCCACAGGAACAGCCTCTTCAAGCCTGAAGATCAGGTCCCTCCTTAACCCTCAAGGGACTTCAGCAGCATTTATGCCTGTTTCTTGTAAACATACGTTGCAAACATATGTAATTTTTGTATTGCAGTTGATAGCTTTAGTGAGTAACTATTCGTAGGAGAAGCTACTCTTTGAAGTCAGTGCTTGAGACCACAAACAGAGGATGTGTGCCCAGCCACTTGGAGGAAAATAAACAGAGAGGCCCGTTCTGCTGTGCCACCTTTAACAAACATGCAGCACTATTCAGGGCTTTTAAAAGAAAACAACAGAGTTCCTCCTGCCACCCAGTAAAAAATATACATTTGCAATCGCGTCTTGTTTTGCATATGATTGGTAGCATACTTTTAAACTGCTGTAAGTAATAAAAATATATATGTGCAAGTTGGCTATAAGAAATGCCAAAGTTTCACCTAATAAAATTTTGGTATGCCTCAATTTTCAAAGTAAATTTGATTTATTTGAGCCACCAGCCATCTGATGACAGCCTTGTGTTTTTTATATGAGTCATGTCCCAAGGGGTCTAGAATATGCCAATAGTGTACCTTGGATTGGATCCAGTGTCCGCAAACAGGTTTTCATTAGACTTTGATGCCAGTTGCATTGGGGAGCAGAGAGGCTGCTGAAAACCAGCTTTACTTTGGGATCGTTTCTTTCTTTTAGAAAAAATAACAAAGATCTTTTTTAGAGAAGCTTTACGCCTCCACATTGTAGGTGTATGGCAATATTTTAGGGAACAGTAATCTGTTATTGCAGGTGGTCATGCTTCAAGCACTTCCGTATTTTGAGAATAGATCAGACAAAGTGCAACAACTTTTATTGAAAAATTGCCGAATTTGTAAATTAGAAACATATTTTTCTGTGGCTAAGATTAAGTTAGCATGTATTACAGTCACTGGGACTTCTCTGAAGCACTAAGGGGAATAAAATTACATAGAATATTCCACATATCCTGGGTAGGGACCATGGCATACAGGAGGGCACCTCAATCACCCAGTTCTAGATCCGGATGTTTAATATCTGCAGTAATACCACAGTGCCTTTGAACTGGAGGTCTTTGACAGGCAATGCATTCCTCCCTTCCCCTTGTCCCCCCAGTGTGGGCATTGCTGTCTCACAGGCCATGTGGGAAGGCAACAGGAACTGGATTTAAGTTCTGGGAAGAGCCATTGCTGTGTATTGCCTTACTGTGGTCTCTGTAATAGATTCAGAGGTATCACATTCAGCCTAAAAATGGACCCTGGCCTGCCCTCCCCTTCCTGTAAGGTAACTACACTTTGAAATTTTGAGTAAGACAGGAGAGTAAATGGGAGGAAATCCTGAGAGATTCTTGGAGAAGCTGTAGGTACATACAGCAGTTCAGTAAAATAATACCTTTGAGGCAGTCAGATTTGCATTCACCACTGATAATTCTGTATGAATTTGTAGAGCCTTTGGCCTATGTCTCTTATTGATAGCAGGAAAAATAGTAATAAAAAAGAGAAAAGTTTTTATTGACAGTCTTTTTCTTTCATAATCCCAGAACACTCCTGACCCTTCTTGACTGAAGTCGTCATGAGATAAAAAACCTTGTGCTTCTTTGGCTGGACACCGCTGTTGACAAGGAGAGGGAATGGGGAGTGATTCATCCTCCGCAGAGCCATGCAGTGCCAGATGGCAGCAGGAGGGAGGGACAGATGGAGGCAGGCTTTTATCCTGTCCCTGCACCCCTACCAGGGAGGGCAGGGCGAGCCCTGTGGTCATGTACCCCTGCCAGCTCCCACCATGCAAAATTCTATCCCTCCTGTTCTCACTGTGCAGGCTTCTCTCCCTGATTCTGCTATGGAGGCAGAATTACACCAATGCTGGAGATCCAGGATCCCCAGGGTGGGAAGCTGCATCCCTTTCCCATGAAGAAGGACGGTGAGGGAAAGAGCATCCTTTCTCTTCTTGAGTGGAGCCCTGCCACACCTTGGCCTAAGGGGTAAGGTGAGCTCTTTTCAGCTGGGGGGTTCCATGTGACTGCAAGTCTGACACAACTGCAAGACCAGAGACACTCCTGGATAGCCTCTGGTTGCTTTTGAAACATTCCCTCAGATAGCATTTTCCGAAAGCAGAGCTGCACAGGGCAAGGAAGGAGGTGCAGGGCTTCAGGTGGTAGGGAAAGCCAAGCTCACCTTCCCTGAGAGGCCATGAGCAAACACTTTGGGCAGGACCTGTCTAAGAGCCATTCACCCCAGCACCTCTGCTGCTTCTGGAGACAGACGGGCCTCCCCAACAAGCCACTCCTTCCTCCCTTCTCTGCCTTCTGAATTTGGTATCTCTGGCTTTTACACCCAGTGACAGGCAGCCCCAAAAATCATATTTCTCCTCCCTGGGAAAGCACAGAAAAATGTGTGCAGCACAGTCTGGGAGTTGGGCTGATGAAGGCCATGTGTACCTACTACAGACAGGACCAAGAACCTCACAGATTTGTCCCAGTGGCTCTCTAAAGATGCCCTGGGGCTGAGTCCAGCTCACAGCAGCATCTGAGCACCTCTCTTCTCACTGACTCCAACCAGACATGAGGTGTCACACAGCTGCTCAGGGTGTGCAAACCTGACGAGTCTCTGGAATTTCTGTTTTATGGTGCACAGTGCTTATGGTACAGGGAAGACTGGAACACTAAGGAACACATACTGAATACTTTTTGGTGATGTATTATCTTCCAGTTGAATGAGCAATTCTCATAATGCAGGTTACTGCCAAATACTCATTTTGTAATTTACAGGTAGCATTAATACGTGGTATTGATTTTCTTCTTTGTACTACTTCTTGGCTTCTAATCACACCAATCCTTGCAGGAAAACAATGTGCCCTCCTGATGCCAGAAGGATTTTTTTGCTTTTTTTCCTAAATAATTTTTACACAGTTCCCTATATTTACAAGTATTAGCATTCATACTTGTGATGCTTTAGGTGATAGTTTAGCTCGGTTTCATGGTGTTTAGTAGGCCGGGAGACTAAACACCACTAAACACCTTCTAACTACGTAGAGTTAGAAGACCAAACACTCTGTTTTTGTAAGCACTCAAGGTCTCCTAGCAGGACAGATTCTGTAAACTAGAAGTTAGCCCACCCAGGCCCCTTATTGGGCCCTCCTGATAGATATGCTAATGTGTAGAGTCTTTAATTGTATACTCGACTGGGGGAACGGGGCTTTTGCGACGCGTTCTACCTGGACGGTAGAAGCCATCGAATGGGATCCTATTAAAATACTGAGGTAAACAGCCCCAACCCTCTAACTGTGTCTGGGCTTTTATTTCCTAAGACCAGGAAAAAGGCATCACTCCCTCTCACTGGATGCAACCAAAGAGCTTCCTGGTGCCAGGAGACACTGGTTGTGTTGCTGTGATTATCCTGTACTACATGCGCCTTCTAAATTCTGAGTTCCTGTCTGTGCTGCTTATGCCTTTTCCTCAAATTGTCTGTTTTCACACAGTTGATGTTTGCAAACAGAATCCATGCAAATACCCCAGTAGTCATTAGTCATGATTGGTTACACTTTTCAACAACTTCTCAGTGTGAACCCTGAAAGGCCCTGCTCTGTTTTTCAGCTTTTAAAGCTTGCAACTGGTAGAGGTGAAGGACAGATTTCTGGTGTGTGTTTATTTGGCTTTTTAATTCCTCTACATTTTCATGGGAAAGAAATATTTCTGTGAATTCATGGACACCTACGGAGCACAACACTTAATTCATTTTGATGTTCAAAATAAAAGAAATTGGCTTTATTTTCACATATAAGGTTTTCCTTCCGGCTGTGATGAAAGCCTTTGAAAAGTAGCCCCAAGGAGATGCTAGATTTCCTCCCGGACAGACACGCTTCCAGAGTTTTCTGAGTGTGGAAACTTTAGCAGCATCTGCAAGAGGAGGGAGACTAGGATGTAAGGCTTGCCAGACAAGCTTAGGAAAAACACTGCTTCCATAGCTAACTGAAGAAGCTGTATTAAAAACTGAGGTGAAGACAGTGCCAACTGCACCCACCCATAATTTACACTGTGAGAGATTCTGGTCTCCTTATATTACACTCAACTTACTTGCAAAGAGAGGAGCAAAGGGACTGAAGTTAAACTGACATAAATTGGTCACATAAACCCGAAAAAGATTCGGTTTAAGTACCCCTCTGTGTCTAAATGTAAAGCACCCTCTAAGAGGAAATCTTTCAGAGTGCCTGGAGCACACATTGGACCAGCTTACTCCTGGCTTGAACATTAATAGATGTGATGCAAGTGGGCTTAAGGCTGCTTGAATGAGACCAAAGCTGATCTAACGCACAGCACTTCACACAATGGTTCTGAATGTGATCCAGTCTCTACTGGCAGGAACTGTGTGTGTATTCCTTTCCTCAATTTATAGCCCCCCGTTGTAGCAGAGGCAGGCACCATCCATAAAACAGAAATCATCTTCCATCACCAGTCCCACTGGTGGCCCTGGGGCTCCTGCCACTGCCACTCCCCATGCAGGGTTCCTTCCCTGCACTATCGGACTCTGCCAATTCTGGCTTTTTCTCCATTCCTCATTCTGAGGAAGCTAAAGGGAAACTTGAGGAATTTTTTTTTTTTTGTCAGAAGCCATTTTCCTCCACCCAGAGCAGACATACCATGACACTATTTGCCCAACTATTGCAACCTGGCTGCCACCTCCTTCTGGTTGAGTTTGCCTCAACCATCTCCTCATCTCCCAGCTGGGATGATGAGTGATGACAGCTCTGTATCTGGAGCCAAACACTCACTGTGCCTCTCAGCTTTGCACCCTTTCATTCTTGTGGCCCGGGCACTCTAGAAATGAAGGAGGGATGTTGATGTTTCTTAATACACTGTGTATGGGGAATAATTTCAACTTTTTCTATAGATCTCAAAGTCCTTAAGGTTTCTGTTGATAGCTTATTCTTTTTATGCTTATTCTTTCTTTTTTTTCAGTACCCATTGAAGGATTTATGCCACTCTTTGGGAAAGCCTGCTTCCCTTTCCCAAGGCAAAACATGCACCTGTGAAATTTTTGCTTGCAGAGTTTGCTGGGATTTGTATTGTACTCACTAAATTTTTTTGCTTCTTGCTCAGTGGATTCCAGAAACAAGTGTTAATGCAAGGGCAGCTCACCAACTTGCTTTATAACAAGATATACAGTGACCATGGGAAAGGATAGTATAAAACACATCTATGTAAGAAAAACTGGCTTGGAAAATAACTTAAAACTCTGATTTCTCTCCTCCTGTCTAAATCAATGAGAATTATAAATTTTTTTTAGTCAATCAAACCCCATAGAAATGAAACCTTTTCCCCAGTTGCTTTTTTGTATCTTTTTCCCCAAATCATAAGAAAACATTAGACAAACGGAATCATTTATGAAGTGTTTTCTTACTAGAAGTGTTAGAAGGAGAAGCTGACCTAGGTGTGTCCAAAAGAAAAGATGAAGGTAATTTGAAGATAGACAGAAAGACGACAGAGTCAGACTTGTCTCATCAGTAGGCAGCAAAATGTTGAGAGGCAATGGGCACAAATTACAATATGGCAAATTCCCATTATATATTAGGTGAATTTGTTCACACTGAGGATAGTAAAACAGTCCAAAGGGTTGCCCAATATCTCCTTGAATATTTTCAAAACTCAGTGATCTCACTCTAAGCAACCTGATCCAACTTTGGAAATGGACCTAACCTCAAAATTTGAGCAGGAATTTGGACCAGATGATGTCCAGAAATTTCTTCCAAACTAAACTAGTCTATGACCCTATGACAACCAGGAGGCTTTAGAAAAGCCATAGATGAAGCTCCGTTTGTCTCATGAACATTTCAGCTGTAAAGCTGGACACAGGTTGAAACTCTTGGGTGCAAGGACAGCTCACATTTTTTTAGCAGTGCAAATGTCACTGGATTGTTATTGCTCTCTGTATAAAGGTTTGCCCAGGCAAGAACTGACCATTTGAGTCGATGAAATTACATAGGGTGGGTGTGGGAAGGAAAAGGACTAGTCCTAGAACAGAGAAGCAGGAAAGCTCTGGAGAATTAGCTCATGGTACTGAGTGCTGCCAGGGAAAGTGAAGTATGGGGAGTTAGAAAATTTATCTTCTACTCCAGAAGTATTTACCTCCTTATATATACTCTCAGGCAGCCAGCTTGGCTTTAATGGGCTGTGGCACAGGCAACAGAGGCAGCAGAAGCAAGACTAATTTATGACCTTCTGTCATATTCAACCTCAAAGAAACAACAAGCTATTTCCTCTTCCTGAAACTGGCCCTCACTCATTTAATGTTATTGTACACTAAATTTTCTTCCTAGGGATGAATTCTGTATGAATCTCTATCATCCTGTTAAGTGACGATTTTGTTGATTTACTGGCATAGGTCTAATGTTGAGTGCCACTCTCCTTCTGCTCTGGTGTCAGTTCAGAAATGCAGAAGCAAGGAAATTCTAGTAGCAAACTCCCTGGTGGACCTACTTCTGAAAGCCCTCTGCTTCCCTTTCCCCATGCTTGTTCAGAAATAGACTGAATCTGGTGGCATTCAAATGTGCTACAAATCCCATCTCTCTCCATCCTAGCATTTAAGAAGGAAAAAGAATTGCTGAGGCAAGAGAACATTTAGATATCCATTCTCCTTGTAGTAGACTCCTGTAAAAGTTTTTGGACTTCACGATCAAATGTCATGCTAATCAAATATAAATCAACGTTTTGAAAAAGTTTTAGGTCTTCAACATGGAAAGGCCCAGCTTTCCTGAAAATTGGATTGTCTGAATGGGGTCTCCTCTAAGTCAATTAGATAAGCCAGCCATGGACTGAAGACTCTTAATTCAAGCCTTTAGTGTCAGTTGATGTTTTGCATTATCCTCAGACATTAAGCACTGTGGCCATAATAGTGATTTATTGATTTAACCCCAAGTTAATAGGTCTTAAATTTCTCTGAAACAAAAATGACTGGTTGCCCTAATTCTACTTCATTTTCAATAAATATGTATAAAAAGGAAGAGTTCTGAGTCTAGATCTCAGATATCTTGTTTATAGGATAAAAACAATGTCTGTGGATTTGTGTTGGCCTGGAAACAAGCATTGACATGAGAACCTTTTCCCATACAACAACTTATTTATTTTGAGATTATTTTTAAGCAACTACAGCATTCATTCTCTATCCAAGGACAAGACAAAAATCACTCAAAATTTTTTTTCTTGATGATGTCTGCTTTAGCAGTTTCTTACGTCGTATTTCTTAGAAAGGACTGATATCTGTTTCCAGTAAATGTCCCACAGAAGAGACTGGATTGATAATTTGGAAAACTGCTTCATCTTAACTTGATAAGTATCCCCATTGTTTGTTTACATTTCATACCTGTGTGTTATCTCTACATCTGTGTCAGCTTCCAATATCACTGGTTTTCATGTAAGCCTCTTAAAACTCAGGTCCTTCCATCTCTATTTCCTCCTCCACACTCCCTTGAGATGGACAGGTCTATCTGAATTTTTTTCCTGTCTTTTACTTTTCCTTTTACTTCTTGAATATGTGAAAGGAGGAAATACAGTCTACTTTGCTGCTCACAAGATGATTCTCCATTTTTTTTTCTGTCATTATGTCCTTAGGCATCAACTGATAGGAGGAAAAAAGCAATCCATGATCATAAATGCTGACAAAACAGAAAAAACCTTCATCAGAGTAGAGCTAGTGAGTGCAGAGGCAGGCCAGAATGGCTATGAAAACCAGCAAATGCAGGAATAAACTGAAACCCAGCCTCTGCCTTTACAGACAAAGGTGAATTTTTTGTATCAATTTTAAAAACTCTGTCTAGTATCTCATTCTTTGAATACATCTCCACTGGCCACTTTAAAGAGAAGGCCTTGGATTCTGGTCTTCAAATTCATATCATGGCTGAAGAAAACAGAGATAGATTTTGGAAGACCTAATTTAGGTAGGAACCTGCCAACAGGATAATATTATCCTTGTGCTTTGAGCCCTGGTTAAAATGTCTGGGATATATGCACACAGTTAAAATTAATTTCTCCATCCAATCTTGATTCAGGGCATAGGTATTCTCTCCAAAGTCATATAGGAGGTGTTTGGGAGAGCATTCACCCAGCTTTTGCTGTATTTCCCAGCCAGTCTAAATCTATGCCCAGACCTTTCTCCTTGGGGATAGACAGGATTCCTCAGACAAAACAAAACTTTCTTATTTCTCTTGATCTCTTCAACTGCCTCTTGTAAGAAAAATATTTGACCAAAATAAAATAGCTGGCATAAGAATAGAGCTGCTGTCAGGTTTTTGTCTTGCTGCTCATGGACATTCGAGCCTTTTTGATTTTCTCTAATTCGGATACACCTCTCCACATTGTACTTTGGAAGGAAGGCAAGCTTTTCTTCTGGAAGCACTGGTTTTATCCATGAGCTTAGATCCTTACTTAACATAAACTGCAATTCCCCAGTTCCCTTTGGCAACTGCTTCCCCCAGCAGTGCTCACCACCTTGACCATACAGATGTCAGAGATGGAGGAGAGCTCTTGGGCCACAGGAGCCTTATGGATGTGTCTTCCTCAGCACAAAAAGCAACTCACACTCAAGACCATGGAGCAGAACACTTTTCTCATGTCCTGCAAAGAGGGCATAAAAGGTCAAATTTTGCATTATTGCAGTGGTGAAATGCCACAGACCGCAGTAGAATAACTTTGAATTTCAATGTATTCTTGTGCAACAAATCTGGCCCACAACCTCCTCAACTGAAAGCTGGCAGATGACCCCTATCCCATCACCCAAACAAAACACATTAGGAGATGTAGTTCTTGGTTTGGCTTTGGGAATGAAAAGATAAAACACTTTCTTGTCACAATGGAAATATGCAGTATAACACAGTTAGAAGTTAAGAAAATGAGGAAAACTGAAACGGTTGAACTGAGGAGCCTTTACAGCATTTTTCAACATAATGACACATTATTTCATGCATTGGTAGAACTGTATAATTCTGATAAATAATGATCTAAATAATATAAACCGGAGTCACCATTGATTTTTTTCCAAATTGCCACTGGAATTGATTCAGACAGCCAATATTTGTAGCTCTTCAGCAAAGATTGTGGTCCTCAGGCTGCCATACGACCACTCACATCTGCTGTTTTGCTATACAGAATTATAAAACCTTCTAGTGCAGCCAATAAACATGACTCCAGAAAGGGAATCTGGGAAATGCTGAATAGAATACAGTCTAGGATGCCAAATACTGCATTGGCCTGCAAGCTGGACTGCTCCCCTGCCCTGATCTCAGGCAGCACAGGACTCAGGGCTGGGCATCCCATCAGCCCAACAAAACCATCTCATACTTGGAGGCTTTTTCCTTTACTTACACTATGCCTTTTTCTAGATGAATTGCAGAGGGAGAAGAATGTTTAAATGGAAGATGAATCACCCCTACACTCAGCCAATTTAATAAAGCAGAAAATATGAATGAAACAGCCCCTTTGACTGGTTCTGCATGGGGATTTAAAAATCAGAAGTGAAGCACTGGGCTTGGCATTTAGCTGGGAACCAGCAACATATGGAACAGGGCACCTGTATGACGTGCTTTTGGCAATCCAAAATGGGACATTTGCTTTCTGAGCCATCTGGAGCCTTTCTCTAAGGCCAGTGATTTCATTACTTAGCAATCTCAGTGACTCATCTGTTCTTAGCTTTGTGGCTCACTACAGGTGATGAGCTGGAACAAGTTCCTCTGCCAGTAGTGGCTGTTTCTTGAATAGGGCAGCAGCCAAGCGGGAAAGGTATCAAGACTAGGGGACCTTTTGAGAACTGGCCCTTTGATGCATTGGGACACCAGAGTTAGAGATACTTACATTCCTAGCTTCTGTGGGAGTCAGAAAGCCCAAATAACAGCCTGAATCTGGAACATTTGCTCTGCTTGGGGCATCTACCCCTTTTTAGCTATCTGAGCACATTGCACCTAAAAATAATCCTGGAGGATGGATATCTGATGTCTATATCATGCTGATGCTAATTGAAAAGATCACATGCAGGGGGAGACTAACAAGGAAGTATTAGCCTGTGCACTAGGGTGAAACCTATGAACAGCATTCCCTACAATCTCCCAGAACACAGCACACATTGTAATAACATCAAAATTATGTCTGAGAAGAGAATGGCAAGAAAGAATTGGTAAGGCTCGTGGCTTACTTTCCAAAGCTGGTTCTGCAACTTAAGCCTGGACTACGAACATAAACTTCCTTGGAAAGCACCTCAGTGCAAGATGAATATCTGAGAAGAACAAAGGGAGATGCAGGGCAGCAAAAAGGTGCCTTTTGCTCAAGTATTCATGCACAAAATAAAGGTGAGCATTGAGATCTCTTTTTAGTATTTGCATAGCCTGATGTAAGTATGGAAGCAATATTCCTGGATAACAATCAGTAAATTGTAGCACATACAATGTACAGCCACATCTTCTTATGTTCCTTCCTTGGAAGTGAAATGAAGAACTTAATTGAAATTGCCAGGCAAAGACCTGGGCCCATGCTCTGTGATTTTAGATATGGTGTTTTTAAGGGATAAATTTCAAGATGAATAAGAGGACGCCCCTCAGTAGAGGAAGGTCAGATTAATGAAGACATTGAACATACACAGGTCCATGGTGCCTACAGGGATACATCCATTAGTGCTGAGGGAGCTGGCTAATTTGTTTGTGAGGCCACTGTTGTTGGTTTCTGCTGTAAAATTATGGCAAAAGGGAGGGATTCCTGAGGAAGGGAATAAAGTATATGTGTGCTGTCTTCAAGAAAGGCAAAGAAAAGGATGTGAGGAGTGAGGCCAGTCAGTTTCACCTGTACCCCAGGGAAAGAATGGAGCAAATAATAATGGAAATGTTTTCAAAATATTGAGGACAAAAGGGTCATTTGGAAAAACAGCATTGCTATTCAGTAGACAAATCATGCTTGACATATTTGACAGCCTTCTATCATGACTTGACTAGTTTGATAGATAAGGTAAGAGTGTGAATGTTATTTTTGTTGATTGTAAAAGGGCTATCAAAATATCCCCACTGGCAGGGAGCAGGAAGTGCTGCCTAAGTGGACAGTGAGGGGGATTGAAAAGTGTCTGAATTGCTTAGCTCAAGGGGCTGGTGAAGAGTGGCAGAGAGTCCAGATGGAGGTCACTGAGGGTTGACACTGGGCCCATCAGGGTTTCTTATTCATTAATGACCTGGATGATGGGACAGAGCATTCCCCTCAGCAAGTTTGCTAAAGTTAACAAAATTGTGAGGAGTTGGTGATACAACCAAGGTTTGTGCTGCCATTCAGTGAGATCTCAGCACGCTGGAGAAAATGCAGATCCTGGACTTGGGGAAGAACAACCCCATGCACCAGGGGAGTCTGGGGGCCAACTGGTTGGCAAGAAGCTTTGCAGAAAAAGATCTGGAGGTCCCAGGGGACACCATTGTGCCAGCAGTGTAAGCCTGCAATGTTTCCTTGTGGCAAAGACCAACAGCATACTGGGCCATGCAGAGGGCACCAGCTTCAGCAGTCAAAGGTGATATGTTCCCCTTAGACCCTGTGAGACAGATCTAGAGTGCCAGAGCCAGTTCTGAGCTTCCCAATACAACAGAGATACTGAGTGACTGAAGGGAATTCAGTCAAGATGGCTTAGGGACTGGCACATCTGGCAAATTGGGAGAGTCTGAAGAGAGCTGGCAGTGCTCAGCACACACATTAACATCATTTTACAGACCACAGAAAATTATTGTCCGTACGCCAATGTCCTTTTGTTGACCCTCTGTTTAATTTTTGAATGACTTGACATGGCAGTGTGTGAAATATATAGGGTTACATAGATTAATTAAGCTACGGTGAACACAGTTATTGTTTGAGAAAGAATGAGATTTTAGGATTTGAGGAAAGAGAGAAGTTCATTAGTCCTGGGGTATACAGGGTTTTCCACCTTCCTCTTTAATCTAATCCCATCTGTTTTATGACCATTTACTTATGAGCATTATCTTCCCTATGAACACATGATGTTGTCTGCATGACTTCAGCTTCAGATACGACAGCCATAAGGGTGGGGAGGCTTGTTTTGCTTTCTAGTTTTGGGTGGAGGAGGCACCAGCTGCAGCTGAAGGAGTTAATTCCTCATTGGTTTAAGTCTCTAGGAATTGGCTGTTCTGAGCAACACATACCTCTGAGTCCAGTCATAGTTGTGTGAAACTATGTCACTTCTCACTTTAGCACAGACACGGAGGTACTGAGAGAGCCAGTAAGAGGCTTTCAATGGTAGGGTTTTTTGAAGGTATTTTTCCACTAGTGACTCAGTAAAACCAAAGTAGTGCTTCAAGCTGATTTATATTGTAGAGATTTTGAGAAGGGTTGACCAACCTTTCATTTAACTTTTAGGCCTGTCAGAAACTGGGATCTTATAACCATAATTTATTCACTGGACAGCCATTTGCGTAGCCGATTTCTTTCCCTCAAGTGCCCCTGGAAAAAGTCCTGACATATTGAATTGCTTTTAGAATTAGCAAATGGCTAATTGTACTTTAAGGTAGTCTGTAGCCATCTACACATTGTAATAAATCTCTGAGTTTTAAAAAAGTAGTTTCTGTACTAGCAGATGAATCCCGGCACACTTACCACAGTCCCCATTACTAATTTTCTATTACACATGATAAAACTGAAGATAACACATGATAAAATTGAAAACAAATCTTGCACAAGAAAATTGGTGGCATTAAAAGCAGGAGCAAAAGCCCCTCAAAAAATCTGCTTGAAGTAATCCCAATGTCAGTGTGGAAAATTACTCATTTTTCTGAGTGCTAGCTATGAAAACTTAAAAGGAGGAAAATTCTGCATCTTTGTATTTATTGGCATCCCATGTGAGAATATGCTGCCATTATCCAACAGATAAGTATTTGAAATCCAATATTGCACTTCACTGGAGCAAAGATCTGACACTTAGACTTTCTTCATAAAGAGAAACAGAAGTCATGCAGCTTTCCCCGCTTCTCGTAAAAATGGATGGTCTGTCATTGTGTGAACAGGTATTTGCTAACTATAACCATACCTTCATTCTTACCTCCCCCACTCAGGAAGAGAAAACCCCAGCAATGCCCAGCAACACTTTTTTCCCAAATATCCAGCATCTTATGACTTCCTGAGACTGAAGAATCTCCACTCTGGGTAAAAAGTGAAAGTCATGTTTTTAGGCTATTTCGTTTTAGCTGATGTCAATATATCACCAATTGCAAAACTTGGGTGGTTTTGTATGCAAAATGTAAACAGCAAGGAGAAGACAAGTCTTTGGGTGAAAAATATCACCTAGCTGAAATATGGTGTCATGGGTTTCACAAAAAAAGGATGGAAATAATGGAGAAAAAATTACACTTCTCTCAGGGAACAATTATTGTTGTCCATCTACACAATATCATCATCTTGCTGGATTTTTTTTTTCTACCCTCTTGGTACTGGCAAGGCAAGTGACTAATATATTTAATGTTATGAGAACTCTGCAAGGCAATGAGGCAATGACATCACATTACTCAATTTGTCTCTTGTGTCCTCTAAGGAGTCAAAGGTCTCATGTACACTCAAAAGAAAATCAAGTGACCTAGTCAGAAATGAAACGCTTTCCAATATAAACAAAACCAAAGATCCAGTGTTTTTGCAGTTATGACAAACTAATTTGGGACTTAACAGTTTTACCCTTCCTTTGAATTAGTAATTTTTTATTTTTTTTTTGTTAAGTGAAAGAAAAATGCCAAATGCTGTCAGAGTATGAAACCTTTCGGTGTGAGATTTCTCTGTTAGATGATGTTTTCCGTGCTGATCTTATGCTGCCAACAACTCAAATACCTTTTAATGTGATCTGGCTTTTCATGTATAGCACTGCCTGCATTCCATATGTTTACCATTATCCATAGGCTCATCAGTCCCCTTTATTTTCAATAGAGGCTGTAGTGGAAGGAGGCCAGATTGTGCAGCAACACAGTTCCGGTAGTGAAATTAGCAACTGAACAATATTCCCAGAGAAGTCGTCCTGTTTGCTTCTGGCCATAAGCCTGCTTCTGACACAAAAAAATCTCCATAGGAAAGAAGTTGTATGTGCAGGTATGTTTGAAAGAGCACATAATTTATGTGTAACTTATGGATGTGCAACATAGCATGTCCTGCATACATTCACAGAAGACACCTCATGTGCAGCTCAGATCTTCACCAGGTTGGGTGATTCCATTTTACAGCATAAGAAATAGAGGTCTGAAGTGCAGGAGTGGCAAGTAACTTTCCAGAGTCCCACTGTAAGTCTGTGCCAAGCTAGAAGCAGAATGTAAGGCTGCAGCTCTGCAGTGTCTTGTCCCCAGTGGCAGTAATGGCCGGAGGTATTGCTGTTTCATTCCATCCCCTGCTCTTCTTCTGCTTTCCAAGCTGCAGAACAGTGCCCCTGTAGCTTTGCCAGGACAGCTGTTTGTGGGGAAAGGCTCTGAAACATGTCAGGAAAACGGCTTTAGGAAAAAACTTATAATTTCTTTTTTTTTAAGGAAAAGAAGGCATTTTGCAAATCCAGACCCCTCACCTGATCTTGCATTGCTGCAAGAACCATTTTGTCAGCATAATCTGAAAGCAGAGAGAGGCAACAGGCAAGAGAGGATGAACAGACAGGGATGCCATAAGCCATCATTAGCACATCCATGGCCTAAGCTATCCATACGTGCTGATGACATCCATGTGGTACTCTGCAGAACAGGGCAGTAAATTATCATGTGCCTTTCACTTACCTCATTTCAAATTCCCTGTCTGCTCTCTAACATACTCTTCTTGTGCTCCACTTTTTCTTAATGAACTATTACCAAAAAAACCCTTAAACTACTCCTATTCCCTGAACATTGTACATTTATCCTCTGCTTACGCTATGTTTGGTCTTCGTGTAAGCAATATTTAGACATAGAATAGTGGTACTTAGAGCTAAAACTTAAGAGTTTTCTCAGCAGGAAAAAGGTATCTGAGGCATAAATGATAGTCCCTGGCTTTGCAGGAAAAGGACAGTGCTTAGATGCACAGAAGAGACTGTTTTTCATCTTTAAGAAACTGCCTGAAGGTCAGTTTTACAGGCCTTACCCAGCTGAGAGTTTTAGTTCATTCATCCCTTCATTCCTTCCTCCCCAGATGAACTGCAAACAACATTTCAGAATAGCTGAGGCATGTGATTTTGCAGAGGAGGCAATAAGAAAGCCCAGTAGATGGGACATACCTCCTGGAACATGGTTGAAGGTGAGCTCGAGACACCAAATATCACTCACATTCCTTGACATCCCTCTAACACAGGAGTGAGCAAGCCCAGAGTTGCTCTGCTTTTCATCTCCCTGCCACTCCCCTGCTTCCCAACAGCACAGGGCCTCCACCACCCGCTCTAGCTCAGGAGTCCCCTAAAGCTTAAGGTACTTCCCCACCTCTAGATGCTTCAATAACTGGGGAGGGACTCCAGTACAAGCCTGCTGTAATCTCTGTGCTTTAATCTAGACTGTCATATCATCACTTTTCTCAAGTAGAACAAAAATAGGTTATCTACCATTACCTCTTCAAAGATGTGGTTTGAATTATTTTGCTTCTTTTTATTTTCTTGGCTGGCTGGATCTTTCTTTATTTCATTAAGGCTGAATTTCCCAAAGTCCCCATCATATTCCTACATACTCTGTCTTTCCCTACTTAGTTTACCTGGGGAGCTAAACCCAGAGTATTGTAGGGAAAGATGGTTTTAAGATGTGCTGGCTCCTCCTGTGCTGGCCATTTGGAGCATGTACAGAGCAAATCTCTGCCAGTTTACATGGTTCTGCTTGTTTTCTGAGTAACACAGTTATCATATGGGCTTTTATTACTTTTTCTCCATGGCTCACCTGAGACAAGCCTATCTTCTGCCTCCCAACAATGCAAGGAATGCTCCTCCTGCTTTTCTGCATTCATACTCAATAGTTCGACCTGGAGTTATGAACATAATGTTGACATTTCCCAGGAAATCAGCCTGAAGGATCATGACTGGTTCCATCTGGCCTTGAAATCAAGGCGAATATTGAAGTTTTTTCTTAGGCGAGTACAGCCAAGTTGTCTGTTCTGCCTTTCTTTTTTCTCCTTTCTAATGCAGAAACTGGGTAATTTAACTTTATTCATTAAACATTCCAAACAAATTTCCATTAAATGTGTGTTCAGCCCATATTTAACATGTAGAGAATATATACTTGGAGGTGTAAATATAGTTTTACAGGTATGTGTCACTATGAATGCATTTCATGCATAGCAGCCTAAATCATGATTTAATATAGGTCTGTGTATAGAAGCCAGGATCCTGAAGTTACTTGACAGGTGAAACCAAACAAAGAACATTCTTATCTTTCCTCTAAGTAAGGATGACTGAAGGCTGCTTATAGATTCCAGAGAGAATAAATACTCTAAACAGAGTGCTCTGACAGCTTTTCAGCTTTCCCAGTTTCATGTAGCTTTCAAGCATGCAAACACTGCAACCACACCAAGGTCCAGGGTTGCAGAGATGGTGGGAAAAGAGGATGTACATGGGCCAATGGAATTCCCATTTAATTCCTCACCCACAAGTTCACACTAATTATGCTATGTCAGTGTGTCATCTCATGTCTCCTCAAGAATGTGAAATAAAAGGGGCTGTATCGGGGTGAAGAGCAGAGCAAAGAGGTGTTTGTCATACTGTGTCTGCCTTGGCCCAGCTCTATGTGCTTGAATTCTGAGTGCTCCCACTGATGAAGAGGTTTCCCACCTACTCTGTCTTTTTATTCTAAGCTTGTAGGTGCAGCTGAGCAGTCTCAGCTCCCCAACACCAAGAAGAAAAATCTGAAGAGAGAAATTTTCATCCTTCAGGGTTCCAGAAAAAAATTTCTAGAATTTAGTAGAAAAAAATAAAATGCATGGAAACTTTCAGTTCCTGCTGTACTTGATCTGATGAAAAAACTCCATGCAAATTGAGACAGTAAGTGACATGGCAGAAATGTGACTTGAGTTCCTGTGTACTTTGAATGTGCCTCGACTTTTGTACACAGTGAAGGAGCCATGTGTGTGTGACACCCTGTGAGATGATCTGAACACTAACTTGATGTTCCTTCCAGCTTGTTTCAAATGCACTCAGCTGTCTGGACTGCAAGCACATATGATGAGCTTCTTATCAACCAACACCCACAAGTCTTTCTCCTCAGGGCTGCTCTCAACCCATTCTCCACCCAGTCTGTGTTTGTGCTTGGGATTGCCCCAACCCAAGTGCAGACCTTTCACTTGGCTCTGTTGAATTTCATGAGGTTCACACAGACCCACCTCTCATGCCTGTCCTGGTCCCTCTGGATAACATCCCTTTTCTCCAGTGTGTTGACTGCTCCTTGTAGCTTGGTGTCATCAGCAAGCTTGCTGAGGGTGCACTCAGTCCCACTGTCCTTGTCACTGACAAAGGTGTTAAAGAGCTCCCATCCCAACACCAACCCCTGAGGAATGTCACTCATCTTTGGTGTCCACTTCCACACTGAGCCATTGATCTAAACCTGTCTGGACTGTTATATACTTCAATCATGATTATATGATGAATATTTGATTTATGTTCACTGTATTTGGGAAAAATGTTGCAAATTCAAATAACATTTTAACTTATGAAGATTTAAATAAGAGTGCCAGGAATTTGAAATATGACATAATGGTGGCTAAAGGGAAAATTCAAATACTTGAGACATTTCAAAACATAAAATACTGTGATTTTAAAAAACGAATGATCTAGGGAACTTTGCTCAGAAAATTGGATTTTGTAGGACCTAATTAGCTGGTTTCTTTCTTTTGAACATGACCATTTTATTTTTTTTAATGAGGGCTTTAACTTCCCTTATGTATTCTGGGACTATTTGTTTATCCAGAGAGGCTCATGTATTGGCATGAAGAGTTAGTTGCAATATGGGCAAGTACAGCAGTACACATTAATAATGCAGAATGTAACCATCAGAGGGAAGTATTACTGGTTGCTCTGGCTTGAACTCGTGCTGGCAGGAAAAAAACCAATACCATAATTTTGAAAGGGTTGAAGATGATGGATCCCATGGAGAGCATATGGAGAAGAATAGGTAGTGGAGAAGCTGAAGGAAGGTTTTTTCTTACTCTGAAATAGAGTGAAACAAGTGCATATGTGAACGAGGCAGTGAAGAAAAGCAATCTGATATGGCCGAACAGTGCCTGGCTGAAGATGATGCAGAACAAGACCTTTTAAAGCTGAATTAACTTAGAAACAAATCAGGAGGGGAGGCATACACCTCAATAAAAAGGTAGATCCGTTCTTGAGATTGGATCTTTTTATGCAAGAAAGGGGGAAACATAAAAGTTCCTTTAATAAAGAGAAAATTATTAGATCTTGGATACTCAGAATGAGAGAACAATATGTGGCATGTTGTAGAGAGAGAAATGAGCAAGAAGTGACCAGAGACAGAGAGGGGAAAAAAATGGCAGTGCCTAAACCATAAAAAATATTCGTATAGCCACAATAATATAAAAATTAGGAGCTACAGTTTCTATAATGCCACTCAGTTTTGAGAATTTGTTTGCATATTTTTCAACATCAGAAATCTTATCCAAAGGGGTCTTCACGAATTGCTGTATCTCTATGACAGCTACTTCTTCATTAAAGTGTAGGTTTTAGTGTGAGTGTGGCTTTGGGAACAGATCAAAGAGTCTAAATTCTAATTTTAGTTTCCAGTTTTAGCTGAAGACTGACAGAATCTGGATCTCCTCAAGCTTTTGGGGAAGGTTGTCCCATCTGAATATAATGAAAAGAATGCAGCAGTTGTCATGTGCACATGAAAGGGAGAGGGAAAAGATTTTCTGTGTGTCTACACCTCCTAATGAGGTCTTTCCTAGTCTTTCCTAGTAGTTACCAGATGGACAAATGCTTCATGGCTGCCCACAGCAAGAAACCCAAATTCTTAACTTCTATCCCTCACCCAAATACCCTGAGTGACTTCAAGATCCTGAAGTCCAAAGCCTTGTCAGTCCTCCTACATCTATTCCCACCATGATCCAGACAATGCATTAGATTCCCTCTGCTTACAGGACTCCTCCATGTCCTTCAAGTTCTATGCTCCCTCCCATGCTCCCCAGACATCCCCCTTTCTCTGACTTCTCTCTGCTGGCCTCATAATTTAGCACACCACATGTAGTTGTTATTTCAGTTTGCTTCCGTGGCCCCTCCAAAACTCAGGACTCTTCAGAGCCATGCCATGACCTTATTATCACTCACATAGGTGCCCAGCACCTCCAGCCAGCACCCTGCTGCAGCACAGCCAGCCTTCTGCCTCCCTCACAGATAACACCCCGAATTACAGGCTCTGTCCAAACCATCCTCTCAGTTAATAGTCCCCTGATCTCCAAGGGCAGAGAAGGAGGACATATCCAAAAGAAACACCCCAAACCCACTGAATATGGGGTGGTCCCAACCTTTGATTGGAAGTGTCTCATTCAATTCTTAATCATAACTCAGCCATAGCTTTCTTCTTTCCATAAAACTTAAGGCAGAAGAAACCATGTAAGGATTCATTTCATTCTCATTGGTGCTCCAGTCCATTCAGACAGTTGCATGTGTCTTGCTTAAAGACTGATGCACTTCAGCCTTTCAAGAAATTACTGCAAGCAGAGACCAGCATCAGTCGGGAGGTCCCTGTACTGTGGAGACATGGCTAGGCAGGACATGTTCAAATGTTCTGGTAAGAAAACCAGTGCCACAAAGAAGAGAAAAAGAAAAGATATGTCTACAAGTCCTACCAGTTTGATAGAAATGAAAATCCTTTCCTCGACCTAGTGCACAGAGGAGCCCAACTCTATGAGCTAAACAGCCAAGCTTTTCCCAAATGCTTGCTACACCATCTTATGCTGATCTATCTTGTCCCAGCATGTCCCTTTCTAGCTTTGAACTCTGTCTGTGCTAGCTGAATATTTACCCAGGTTCCAAAAACCTTTTCTAAGCTCTGTGCTGTTGCAGCCCTGGAGCTATCTGGTTGAGGCTAACTCAGGTTGATAAAGACAAGGTCACTACAGGGAAAGGCCAGACCCCTCACCTCCTCAGAGCATAAGAAAAATTCTTAACTTTCATCCAGATCATAACCTATCAGGCAGTCTTTTGATGGCTGCTGGTTACAAACATAAGATTCATTAAACTTGTTGTTTTAATGAAGAGAGACAAATATGATACTCCTTCCCCTCCTCACAGTGACAAAAAGTGCCATGACCAGAGGAACACACCAGCTCCTACAGTTCAAGACCAGCAAGATCAGGATCATGCAAACCAGCTTCCTCCTTCCCTTTGCAAACCTAGGCTCAACTCATTTTGTTGCCAGAGGGTCATGCTTTTCAGAAACATAACTAAGCTTGCTGAAGTCTGTGGTCTTCAGTGGTAAAGTGCTCCCATGTTTAATTACATTTAACAGCTAGGAAATTGCTTCTTTTTCAGACTAGGTTGACTTTATCTTCTTGCTCCGGGCTGTTGTTACACTTTTATCAGCAAGTCCGAAAGTCCATTGTTCCAGAGGAGTGCAGCTTTCCTAGTCATTTACAGATCAAACCCCAGTCTGATGTAGCTGGCATCTGAGTCATTATTTTCTCAGAAACTAGGACTGTGTCATCAGACTGCTGGTGGAAGCTGATGGGAAGCCACCAAAGGGATTTGAATATAGAATGATGTGTGTGTGGTGGCCTGAACCATAGAGATGGGATTTGTCTCTTTTCTGTGCCAGCTGGAGCCTGTGTATCCTCTATGCCTTTAGCTCAAGACACATAAACCACAGTAAACCGTCTCAGGAGGGTGGGGTTGAACCCTGAAGGGAGTACGGGCTTTGCTCCCACCAGGGAGGAAGGGATTATCTCCCTAGAAAGTAGGGGCTAACACTGACCCTGCTCAGTCCAGGTTCAGAGCGTCCAAAGAGTTCAAAACAGTTCAGATTCAGCTTCAATCCATTGTTTCTCCTCCAGAAGGATGTCTGCATGTGTTCATCCCTGTGAGAGCGGACAACTCCCCCTCATTAGGATAGGCGGAACCTAAGGCTTGCCCACAGGAAGACGGGGAGGAGTGCAGAGTCAAACCTTGGCTCCCACACTAGTTCCTTCAGGAAGAACTTTCTTCCTCAATGTCAGCCCAGCTGAGCTGAACAAAGAGCCTGACTGTCCTGAGAAGTGAGGGCAGGAACTGAAATGCAAAAGGCAATAGGACAGAGAGAAGTTTGATGAGATTTCAGCACTGAGATGGTAAAAAAAGGCACATGACCATTTAATAAATATTAAGGAATAGCAAGTAAAAAAAAATGCAGCCACAGAGAGACCCCACAGGGACATCAACAGAGTAAGAGAGGAAGGAAGAAACCACAAAATAGCCTGAAGGCTGGGGTTGGCTGCTGACTGTTGAGCTCTCTCAACAGTCTCTGAGTTAGGCTCCTATGCAAAGATTGTAGTTTTTAATTCCAAGGTCCTTTTCACTTCTAAACTCTCAAGGTTTTCCCATGAATCCAAATCATGAAAAAAGGACTTGGTCCCTCTCTACATACAGGTGTATTGATTGTTGTGATGAAAAATCAGTTCCTTAGTCCAATAACCATTTATCTTGGCAAGGATGTGAGCAAAGGAACAGAGAACAATGACTCCAAAATATCTGGAATACCAAAAGCTTTCTGAGAAACAAATGAACAAAACACATCAGTAAAAAAGAATTTTAAAAAACCCTTCTAGTAAACTAGATAATACAGAAAAGATATTTACTCTAGAAACTTATATTAATAAGCAGGAGATGTTTAGAATATGTGATCACACAAGGAACTTATTATCTGCTAGACATGAGTGCTGAGGGATGTGAGAAGATTAGCAAGGCAGCTTATTGTAGCATATGTTATATACTTTTTATTTGAATTAATATTGGGAGGTATGGGAAAATTAAAAATAAAAAAAGCACAAACACAGTACTACACTTCCAAAATGGAAGAATGACTTTGGCTATCATTGTCCCAGGGGAAAACATTGTAAATGGCTATAGATAATGGTCTCCTGAGCAATACCAGAGCTCATTGTACACAACAACTTTCCCTAGATATGCTTGGCCATTAGAGGAAAGAAAAGTAGTAGGAATCATACTTGGAAATATGTGTTTGGCCCCCATGTTTTGCAAAGTAATAAAGCTGTCTCAGGCATGTCTAGTTCTCATGGAGTCTGAGGACTTGACAAAGAGCAGCTGATAAAGAAATGGCAAAGTATAGAATATAAGGAAAGTGTCTAAGTGTTCAAATCAAAAGAACTAAATACTCTATCTTAACGTATTTGTACAATTTATGTGTACATTCACAGCACACAAGGAAAGAAGAAGTGCCAAGTAGTACAGTTTAGCATCAACTGCAGTGAACATGAAGATCCTACCATGAATGATGATAGGCGCAGACCTGTTAGATATTTTTCTTCATGATGTAGGGGAGTGAGATACAAATTTTTTATGAGAAAGGACTGAAAAGGTTATGACTGCATGAGGTTCTCTGCAGTACGGATGTAAAGAAAACAAGAGAAGAGAGCAGATGTTTGGAGGTCCAGGAAATTTCTGGGAATCAGATATCTCTAGAGGTAGCCACCAGGCAAGGAAAACTGAGCTCCTGTTAATGACCTCCAAACATCTGCTCTGCTCCCTCCCCTCTTTAGTTTCTACTATGATTTGGAGGATGTCTTACACAACCATGATTTGTCGCCGACAGGTTAGGGGGTTTGGCTGACTTCCAGTCTCTGTTTGAAGTGGATGTTTCTGCTATGAAGTTTTTGCTGTGTCCTTTGCAAGTGATTATCAATATTCAGTCTCATCTTTCTTGAAATAATACTGAATTGTGCTCCTGTCTCTGTTTCCTTCTCCTTATATTATGACCTTTTCTTTTCTAAAAAGTTTTTCCTGATGTGTTGATCTGGTTAGTCTCTAGTTCTGAGATGGCAGATTTGCTGTTACAAGGTAGACAAGACATCTGGCCCAAAGTTTGTTTCATGATGTTCACGACCAAAGCAAAGTAGAAGTTATCTCCAAGTGTTCTCTTGTACTGGTCAGTCACCTGAATGTAATGAACACTATGATGTTGTATGAGGCTCAGTGTCTGTAACCAATTATGTGCCTTCTGTATCTTCGCTGCAGGAAAAAAGGAAAAATATCTCTATTTTGTCAATGTGTAAAATTAAATTTTGTACTGGTAGAGATGAGGAAACCAGTGTTTTCTTTAGTGGGCTACTAAAACCTCAATGGTCAAGGAATTGGCTCTGTGAAATACTGGAAGGGTTTGTTTGAATACAATCTCCCCAGGCTGGCTGGGAATGGGCGGTCAGCTTTGGTAAACTCATCTGGTTCTTTTGCAAGCTAGGAATTCCCCTCCTCCCCCATCACTTTTATATATATAAAAGAAAACAAATCATTAGCCACGTCTGGTTTTAGCATATATTAGACTTTATATGACTATATGAGTAGGGAACTACATAGCAGTCAGATGGAGAAGATGAGATGTGAGGAGAATATAAAAATAAGGAACAGTCAGGGAAGTAAAGAGGAGCAAGTAACAGCTCTTTAGAAGAGACAGTTACAGTAAACAGTTTGTTTCATGAGAGTAAAGCTAAACAAACTTGATTTTCCCAAAAGCTTTGTCCTGTTCACCTTAAAAGCTTTTCCAGCATCCTCAACTTCCTATTGTTCTCTACCACTCAACAGCCCTTCCATACCTACCTGGTGTTTTAGTGTTGTGGCTGGTCCAGTGCTAATAGATCAGGCATCAGATGGCCACCACAGGTTGATCTCTGTTTACATTTTTCTTGGTGGAGATATAAATAAGGTCTCCTTCCTATGTTTAGAAGGCTACATTTACAATGGTTTAAGGCATTTTATAACTCTGAGGCATTCAGCCATCTCTTGAACTCCTCTAAAACTGGACCGCTCTTTTAGGAGGAGTGATGATTGTGGAGTTTCTGCCAACTGACAGACACAGGTAGATGCTGAGAATAGCATGTCGGTAGGCATGACATGCCAACACAAGAACATCTTAGGCAGTTCATCTAAATATGATGTTCAAAATGATAATATATGCAGACAGAATTAGAGGAAACAGAAGAGAAGACACTTAGAATCAAATCTTCGTGAAACAAATTGCATTTGCATTTTTACAAAGATCAGCCAACAGAAAAAGATTAGCTACTTCTCATGAGAAAACTAAATTAAAGACTCATCTAATTCAATGAATAATAGTCTATTTAAAACAGGAAGCTGGGAAGTGCAGTTCTACAAAAAAAAAAAAAGATATTATATAAATAGCTGATGACAAAGCTGATGGCTAAATGTGTGCTGTAAACTGCCATATAGTAAAAGGCTGATATTTAGGAGGACTAGGAAGGCAAAATGTGAGGGACTTAGACTGAATAGATGGAGGAAGAGAGATGGGACAACAACACTGGAAAAAAGTGTGGAAATGTTTTGCTGAAGGTTTAGGGCTTTGGATGCCTTTTTTACAGCAGCAGGTGCACAGGGAAGAGACATTGAAGTTCTGCAGGACTTCCCGGGTCCCAAAGTTTAAACATCCAATTTAAAACACTTCAAAATATCATTAGAAAGTTGGCATACAGCTCATACTTAGCAAAAGAGGTGAGAAGAAGTGCAAGAATTTAAGGTGGTTGGAAGATACCTGTCTGTCTCCTTACAACTGCACTTGCCCAAGCAAAATCTTGCTCCCACCTTTGCTCACACAACTGAAGTTGAATTCTGCTTAAATCAGTCTCTGTGACTTTGCATGGCAGAAAGTTCCTTAGCAACCAGAAACCGGGGGAAGTTCACCACACTGTAGTGCTCCACAGAATTCTGTTTTTCCTCATGCAAGTCCTTTGAAAGGAAAATATCCCGTCTAAATTTTCATCATTTAGGAGAATTTTGTTTATTTGAATGTATGTGTATTTGAATGTGTCTTTGAAACACATGTTCTCTTAGCAGTGTCTTCTTTGATATCATGGATTTTGGAACTGTTTTCAAACTGGATTTGAATGTTTCCAGCATTTAAGGTTGTAACCTCAGTGAACAGACAACCTTGAAGAGAGCAGTTTTGCAGGAAGTTGGTATGGAAGTCCCTCACTAGAGGCTGGCCATTCCATTTACTAGAGGAGAAACTTGCTTAGACTGGACAATTATGACACAGACTTAGGCAAAATGAAGCCCATTATTAAAACATGCAACAGTTTTGCTGAGGAAGGGACCCTGTTCTATAAAATGCTGTCATTCACTACAAGGTGTTTAGAAAATATGGCACTGAAGGCACTAGGCAGTGTTGGGTTAAAATAAACCTATATAACATAATGAAAGCCAAAGGACTGTTTCTGAGAAAGAGATTCATATCTCCTTGGCACTAGATCAGTCACCTTTCAATAACATATTTTAGGTGAAATATTGTGGTATAGATTTGTTAAGAGAAGTGCCAAATTTGATAGGCTCGAAGGCCAGTAGTATGGCAAATCTCCTCTTCATCATTAACAATTCCAGGTCTTGCCAGAAATAACTGCTGTGCAAAGGGAGAACCCTCTTCGATATGTTAAAATTAGCTAGAATAGTGTCTCCTAATCAAATTTTGTCCTGAATTGCCAAATGATGTATAGTTGTTTGTGTTGTAGATAACGCTCCAGTGGGGACTATGCTAAAATCCCTGAAAACTCATATTATGCAAGACCTCTGGCTGAACTTTAACTCCATGCTTAGAAGTGAGAGGTTGGTGCTATAAGCCACCCAGATCTCCATCAAATACTGTACACTTAATTGTACACTTAGCTAACAAAGACCAACTTAGATTAAAGGAGCAATAAATTCCCACCTCTACAAAATGAACGCGACATTTTAGAATAGTGTAACCTGCATTTGAGGACACTCTCAGAGGTAATGATGGCAGAAAAGGGACAAAGTGATCATCTAAACATTGGTAGGATTCTCGTATTCTCTGCCTTTGCCTGCAACAGATGTTTCCATGAGCTGGTCAGTTGTATCATAGAAGCTATAAAATAAAGACAGAAGGCTTAACAAATAACTGGCACAGACTCAACACTTAAATCAGCTTCAAGCAGTATGAGAAATTATGCTGCTTTGAGGGCAACTATAAGGAAAATCTACTCAGATAGAGTGTACCTATTGAGTTTTGGCTGATTGCTGTTTGAACTCCCCCTGCTTACAAGTACATTAGGGAGTATAAATTTTAAAAAAAAATTGCACAGCATTGCAAAGGACTCTGCATGTATTTATCCTGTCGAAATGTTTGAAGTTACAACCCACATATGAGTTTCTAATTTCTTTCCATTTTTAATATTCCCACTGGAAAATGTCGGTGCATCCACGCGTTGGACTTGTAGTGCCATTCCAAACCTCCGCAATTCTCTGTAATGGAGAGTTAGAGGCTGGAGCAAACATCTTTAGAGCTGAATGTTTGTACAAAACACCCTTTATCTTATTTGTTCTTTTCTGAGATCTACAAAGCCTGTTTCACTGTGCTGCTGTTCAGTCCTGGCTCCTTTCTATTCTCAGACTGAACAAAGCAGACTCTTCAGATTAGAATTTTCAGCGATTCCTGTAATGGAGACCTATATGAAGGGTTTCACAGTTGGATCTAAGCTGACTTGCACTGATTTCCTCCAGATGTCTGGTCATCGGGAGAAAGAGAAATACCAAAGGTCTCCCATGCATTTCAAAATGTATCTTTTCCTTCTGCTGAAAGAGGCCCTAGTACCCAGTAATGCTGCCATTGTTGGGACTGTTTCAGGGGAAGCCCCTTCTGTTGTCTGATGGAGTTATTCCTTCAAGGAGCTCACAGTTCCTTCAATGACCTCATAGTTTAAATTATAAGGGTGACCTGGGGCTTAACGCCATGCCCATGTTCAAAACCCCCCACACACCCCAGACTCAAGCTGATGCCATTTTTATAGCATGTTTGCATACAGCAGGCACCCCCTGAGGTCCCACTCCATGCTCACACTGGGGAAGAGTCTTTAAACAGACAGAAAAAAAATGAACATTGGAATATGAACCCCATTATCCTGTATGTCCATGTCATGATATTTTTCTCTGAATGAGAGCCAGCAGTCTTCAAAATTGTGGTTTAACACAACAGCAATGGAGAGCTTCTAGGTCCTGAAGACTACAGCCACTCACTCCTGTAACAATATAAGCATCTCAAGGGCTTCCTTCCTGTGAACTGATCCTTTCATTCACCATAGCTTTTGTTCTTAACTATTTGATATAGCATTTGCTGTTAGATTTTACTGTTGATGTTTTGCTTTTATTTTGTCCAAGAATCATTAAGACAACTGCACTTTTCCAGGTTAATACAGCAACCGAAACCCAAACAGTAGATAAAATAGCCCTTGCTGTCAAGAGATCCTGCTGTGGAAGTAGTTTACTATGGGAGGTGAAAGATAAACCTCCATTTAGCCACTTGCCACCTTTAGAACATGTGCAAGATTTCTTCTCTTTCAAATCTTGAACATATGAAAGTTCAAGTGTGTGGAACATGAGAACAGAGGTGGGTGACAGACAACAGTCAGTTTATATTTCAGTCAAGACCTGTACTGCAGCAAGGGAAGAAAAAGAGCAAAAGACACCAGGAGACATATTAGTCACTGTCCTTTCATACCAGAAGACTCTGAGAGGCTACTCTGAGAGGGTGGATGATGATAGCTTTAGAGCAGATAAAGAGAGAAGTGTCTTAGCTTGAATTTGGTTTAATGAATGACTTAGATATTTCCTCCCTTTTGGGTAAAAATAAAAAAAGAGCCTTCGCTTTTTCTTAATATACAAACATGTTTTCTTATTAAACCCTAAATGAGGACATGCAAGCCTTCCCTGGTGGTTGTGTATAACCTCACAAAACACCACAGATGATGATCTCTTTCTGAACCATTCTGATAACCATTTCTTCACCCTCAAAAGGCATCAAAGTCACACTGTTTCATCAGAGAGCCATCTGCATAAGTGGGGTTGCCACATACTCCTGACTGGGTGAGGCACATCTGGCAATTCCTCCCCCCCATGCCATCCATGCCTGCCCTGTGAGGCTGGTGTGGTCATGATGCACTGGGCAGTTGTTGGCACACGTAGTAACGCTGGCTCTTCTAGAGTCATTGCATTGATAATGTATCTACCATGGAAAAGGTCAACGCTTACACATCAGAAATGTCTGGTGATTCCTGATATTCAGCAGCTTGGGCAGTGCTACTGCTATGACTAGCTGGAGGCACTTCCAAAAATCCTCAGTGTATACTGAAGTTGGTCTCTTTACACTTGGATTTCCCTTCCTGGGAAAGGGAAAAATAAAAACAAGGTGGGGAAAAAGGGAAAATGTGTGAGGAAACCTGAATTTCCCAACCAGATCCCTTTGAGCTAAAAACCAGATTCCACAAGAAACAGTGGCAGAACTGCTAACACTCTTGGTAAAGTCAGGATTTAACCTCTGGCACTTACTTTCTGGTTCTCATCTCTTAGTTGTAGAATATGCCTACAGCATATAAAACTGGAGAAAGCAAAACTGAAAGGGACATGGCTGTTGGGACAGCAAGAGTGAGAATTGCCTGGTCAGTCATACACACACAAACATGAATAAAGCAGCCTTGTTTGGAAGCTCATGTGCCACTGCAGCATATTTCAAAAGCTTAGACAAGTGCCACAAAATCAGGGTGATGGTGAATGCAACAGTTGCTAACACCTCCATATAATTCTGTTCTCTAATTCAACAGGGTCATGGATGATAAGGGCAGAAAAAAATTGTTTTATCCACAGGTTCCATGTTCTTCTAGCATAACATCTGACACAGAGCTTCAAATTCAGCCCTGACTTGACTGAAGTAACTGGGTGGGTCAGCAATGTGGCTTCTACAAATTCATTGGAGAATTCTTGTTACCACAGCAGGATGGTAAGATTAAACCAAGTGTATGGTGGCACTTGTATGGTGGGTTAAGAATCCTCACTGTGGGTCCAAAGGTACGTGGCAAGCCTGGCTACAGATTGGTAACCATGGCCACCACCGGTCATTCCTGCTCTAAGTCAGTTCCTGCTCACCAGGTTTGGGAAAGCAAAGACAGTGGCATGGGGTATAGTGGCCATGCTAGTGTCCTGTTGGCCACAGAAAACAAGGTTCCAGCCTGATCTGTCAAGACAGGGAGTCTCAGATGGCTCCTGAATTCTGGGTAGGTGAAACTGATTTCCAACATTTCCAAAATGCCTGAACTAGGTATGTCATATACTACAGCTGCATCATATGCATAAGAACATCAATGCAAAATGCTTTTAGTGCTGCACCATCAAAGAGTTTTAGCTGTTCTCAAACTCAAAGAATTTGTATTTATGCCCTGAAATAAACAAGAAAATATCTTAAAAGAAAAGGTATGTTAAATATAAACTTTATCATCTCGTTATGATTCTTGCATTGATCCATTCTTCCTTTGCTTCTTGAGTATATAATATTGAGTATATTACTTTACTAATGCCTGGAAAAGGAGGAGTTAATGCATCACAGAAAATAACTTTGTGTGAAAGACATTTATTTTTATGAATCCGGCTCTAGAATTCTCTCTCTAGTTTTGAAATTACTATCACAGCCAGACTGTGCATCAAAAAGATCCCACTTAGCAGAATATATGATCTCAAAAATGAATATCTGTTAGACTGTTCATACAGAGTGCTTTGAGAAATAATTTCTCACAGATGGGAAGCTATAAAAATGGTGTTCTGCTATCTCATAGTTTGAACCACAATCTCAGAACATATGAAATATCGATATTGAATCAAGCTGTACCTGGTTCCGCTTGAATGAGTTCTTCCAAGTTCTTGACCTCTGTTCTAGCATTGTTTCATTTCAAGCTGGAGTCCAATGGAAAGAAAAAACCCAAAACCTATACAAAACACAAAAAACCCCCATCCTCAACCCTTCCTCCATGAGCAGAGGTAAATTAGAAATGACATACTGTTTTCTAATGAGCCTATTTGATATTATATACTGCCTTTGAAGAGTGTAGTTGTAATAAAGTAAAATGGCATTAACAGGTCACACACATGAACATTTACTTGGTGTGAAGTGTTTTCACTGCTCTCCCTACAGAATAGATATGTCTTGACAAAGAGAGATGGCATAGAGAGCACTGCTGACATTTTTAGGTGATGGAATAATGAAAATAAATGTTTGTTACTGCTGACTTTTTCTGGAGATGATTCTTTACTGACAGAAATATTCTCAGTGAAAAATTCTAACATCATCAGTAGAGAAGTCTATCTGTGAATAGCAAATTTTTCTCTTGGAGTCTTCTCTCTTCATTAAGCAGTTCAGTCCTGGCACAGTTTTCAGTGTGTACTGCAAGGATGCTTTCAAGCACATTGCCTTTAAATCACTACTTAGGCCACACCAAAACTACCAGTATAACCATTTCCTGGAAAGTTTCAGTGCTCTATCCAGGTGTTCCTAACTTTCTTAATAACAGTAATTCACAGTGTCAGGGTCCCATTAGTTACCAGATGGATCATTTAACCACTCGCAGAAGGCATCCAGCATCTGCCCCACTGGTCTGTGTTTCCCGATCAGTCAGCTGCCTCGTGCCTTTTGATCTTGAGCTGCAGTTTGACTGTGACTTGTTATGAACAGCAGCACAAAAGCTGACACCTAACGCCTCAAAGTCCACTCTTAAGCTAACAGAAATCCTGGAGAAACAGCTGGAGAAATGGAGCATCAGCAGTCAGAAAATTCTGCTCTTTACCACAGACCTTACACAGAGTCATTAAACCCAACTTTTTTTTTTTTTTTTTTTTTTTTTTTTTAATACCTCGTATGGATGGAGCAACTTGTCCCAGACAGGCTCTTATTTAGTTCAGCTCAGTATAGAATACCAGACCATTTACAGGTATATTACTTTTATTTTCCATACCTTTCATTTCAACATATTTATTATCCTTCACCTAATAAATCTTTTATCAAGTTATACATAAAGCTTGAATTGATTTGGAAAAGTGTCTGTGGAAGATTTTACAGCTGAAGATCTCCAAAGCGCTCTTTTATCTCTACTGGATTTTCCATATAATGGCTAATACTGGTTGCTCCCTTTGTACAGCCCAGGGACTAGCTGAAGTGTGTCCTTTGAGGGCACTCCAACTGCTTCTCCCATGACAGCCACTCCTTGCCCAGTTCAGGACTCATCAACTTGAACAGTGCTCACAAAACCTGGTCCTAAAACTGGTGCTAAAATCTATTCTTCAGGAAGCATGTGTTTGACAGGTGATGTGCCTGCAGATCCCCACAATAGCAGAAGCAGAGGTGGGAGTTTCATGTCCATGTGGCTTAGTTTGGGCTGAGGGCCCTTAGGAGCAAAGTCTGGCCACCCTTCCATGCAGGACGTGGTCATGAGAGCTGGCAGGAGGCACCAGACCACACCCTATGGATTAGCCTACGCCCCACTGAGAGCAGGCCCAGGGATCTCCTCTGGGTCAAAGTTCAGTATCTAAAATCAGACAGATTAGTTATTTCAAGCAAAAGATTTGAGGTGTCATTCAAACGTGGGATGGGTCTCATCCTGAAGGTCTGCTGGAAGTTGTACACTACTCTGAAAGGGCCTGGAAATTGCAACTGAAACAGACAATTTATTCCTGCCAGAGTGCTCATGTTTGTGGTGATGAGAATATTCCCTGAAAAAATTAGAAAGGGGCCTGTGGACTAAAAAGACTGACTGCTGCTGGATGAGAGGTACAGCTAAGGTACATCATAGAAAGCATGAAGTCAAACTTTCCTGATGCTCAGAGGTGTTGAACCCTCAAACTATGTTCTGTAAGATGCACTCAGACAGCTTTGCACTGCAGAGGAGAGGTAGTATTTTTTGAAAAGGTTATTGAAAAGGAATTTGGCTCTCACAGGAGGTCAGCAGGACTGAGCTACTTTAGATCTACATTAGCATATATCCTCTGTGTCCAGCCAGACATCATTGATTCATCATGACTTTGAACTTGAACGGAAGCTGAATGGCTTCTGCTACAACTTGCTCAGGGAAGGAGCCCCGAAATCCAATTATTTTGCTCTGCCGTGGAAGTCACACTGGAGAATCAAGCACGATGTGTGGGTGTTCAGTCTGGTCATAATCTCCTTGCTGCCTTTTATTTCCTTTGCAGAAAGGGAAAAGAGAGGCAGAGGGGAAAAAAAATAAAAAAGGAAATCAAGTGCTGTGTTTCCCCGATCTTTGGGTTTTTTTTCCTCCTGTGGAGGCAAAGGTAGGAAGAACAGGCAGGGAAAATTTAGTCTTGGATCCTTATTTATTTCAGGGCTTTTATAGTGCTGTTTGCTGTGCTAGTGTACCTTCACATCTTTGGTTTGCTGGTTTGTGTGAGCAAACGAGCAAGCGGACGTCAGGAGAGATGGTCCAGGTTTGCCCCACCAAACCTCAGGAACCTCAAGTCATCACTGGTCTAGGAACAAACTTCCCTGTAGACAGTGGAGAGTGAAAGTTCACTCCAGAGATGATACTCTAAAGTTACAAAAAGAACAGAAGATTAATGTGCTTCAGTCAAGTGCCCAAAGTTGGCATTTGTTACCGCAGGGATTTTCATTGGATTCTATCTATTCTAAAATGACTCTGTATTTCAAAATTCTATATAAAACCTTTGATACATCTTTTCTCAACAGGAGAGGCAGTAAACTGAAAATAGAAAATTTCCAGCAAGTAAGGCAGTATTGAGATCAGAGTGCAGGGAGAAAAGAGGAGGAAGAGGAGGAAGGAGGGAAGGAAGGAGAGGGAAATCTAGGGGGGCTCTGCTATGACTGATCAATACTCAGGGGTCTAGAAAATTAGGAAATGCATCTCCTTCTTCTCCCCAGACACCTGCAGCTGCCAAAAGGCTATTGCTTGTTCTGGGTCTGCTGGGGGAGCTGAGGACATGCCCTGGGAGCCCAGGGCCGCTTTTGGCTCCCCAGAGTTCACATCTACTCAAGCAGAAGAAGATGTAAAATCCAGCCTCACCAAGTTGTCTGGAAACAGAGCTGTCTGGAAAAGTGTTAAGGAAGGGCCTTAAAACCTGCCCACTGCAGCAGGTTTAGATTAAAACAGGTATGTAGCAAGCAAACCTAAACCCACTCAAATGGCTGGAGACACTACTCCTGCTCAGCTTGCAGGGATTAAGTGCCTCACACTGACCAACTTCACACTAACAGCCAGCCCCCATGCTGCTCAACTCCCATCTCAACTCTAGATCCCACCAGGACTCCTTTTTTCCGCAGGTGGTAGCCATTTACTCTGCAAAGCAAAGTCTGTGTTGAACCTGCTAACTGATGGCTGATACAGAGCTGTAGGCAGTCCTTTTTTTTTTATGTTACTGCACATAGGCATGGGAGCATCAGTGTGCCCAGCTGACCCTGAAGGGCAGTGCTTGCATAACACCTTTTTCCACTCACACATTAAAAATTGTCCTTTGTAGACACTTCCACACACTCTTGTGAACACTTTGCTTTTGTTCTTTCTTGTTTTGTTTCCCTTAATCTAAAAGAAATTACTCAAACTGAGAACACATTGTTGCTCTTTGAGTGTGGAAAAACATAACATAGCAACTTGTCTTAGCTTTCTAATAGTTTCACGATGTGCTTTTAAACAATGTCAAACTTGTTCAAGGCTTGTGACATTTGAAGTTGGCAAGTAAATCAACGTTTGGCTTTTTTTTCCAAAAGCAAAACTTTTTAGAAATAAAATGGTTGCATTTATTTCAAAAGAAAATATTCATCCCTGTTTTTTCTGGTTTGTGTTTTTTTTTTTTTAGACACAAAGTGCTGTGTATGCAGGATTATTTTTATTTTGTATGTATGTTGCAGTGCTCAACATTTTAATTGCCACTTCCTCAATAAAACTATTGGAAATCTTCCATCTTGCCATTAGCACTTACAAAATAACTGTTAACAATATGTTATCCAGACACAGAAACTTTATAATTACCATTGGACTAGTCTTCAAAGTCTAGTGACTAAAATATATCCTATAAAATTACTGGACTTCATTCAATGCTATTCTGCTGGTTTAATGTTCAATAAATGTGTTGAGGGGAGATATTTGGCAGTGTGCATTAGTCTCTCTGGCAGAGAGAATGACTACAATGGGGTTTGCTCTCTGCTCCATGGCAAGAGCACCCAGGCTCGGCTGGGCTGCCGCACAAACACTGAAAGGTTGCTGCTGGTGTGAAATAACATCGCTCCCAGACACACTGCTGTGCAATCCTTCACTGCAGCGCTCCTCCCCTGTCAACTGACAAGGAATTGGACAGTTTTCACATGAGCAATAAAACACAACAGGCAGTGTATTTCTGGACCATTATAGCACAACTGGGGTAATGTCAGAAGGCTGAAGGCCAAGCGTCTCAAATACGGGAGAAATACAAGATTGGCTCTGAAGCATCTTAATGCTATCCCTAAATGGAATTTCTACAGTACATTAAACAAGGGCGAATACTTAGTCCTGTGCCTTTAACACAGACATGGACATGACATCATTGGCAGCTAATTAAGACTTATTCCAGCCAGGATTGTGCTGCAGCCATAGCAGGCCATTTCACTGGTAAAGAGTTTGGGGGACAGGATGAAAAGGATTTGAACACACTTTTATTTAGATTAAACTATGAAAAAGGTATGCTAATGGATTAAAACTGACATAATTTTGCAGGATCAAGGTCATTTAAAGCACTGTCTCCAAATAATCTGGTCATTCAAAGATCTTTGCCCATGGGAAATATCTGAAAAAACTTCCTGCCTAGTTTCTGAGATAAACAAGACTAATGGACCAACAGACGTGTGGATACAGTTCTGGGAGTTATTTTTACTAGAGCTCAGTCCAGCCCACAGTATAGTTGTGTTTAACATTGTAGCTGCTTATGGGGTGAAGCAGTCACTGTCCCAGCACACTTTCCGTTCTTCATAGCTATGAAATACTTCACATGCAAGGTGATATCTATGCCAGGAGGTGCTGCAGGCAAGAGTCAGGCTGTACAGGGTTCCCACCTAGCAAGAAAAGTTGAGAAGTCAGAAGCAAAATCCTTGGCCTTAGAGCCATTGGACTCCTTAAGACACTGAAGAAAGGGGGGTTCTGAATGAGACATGCACAGCTCTCACAGCCCTGCAGTTTTTGTCCTGGGTGGACCCAAATATATAAAGAGAAAAATGCATAAATATTCACTATAAATATTAATACAGCTTTTCTGTATCCAAAAGGCAAAATTTACTGTTTTTCCAGACCACTTTACTAACTTTTACAGATTTTTTAGCAGGCAATATGAAAAAATACGACTGCAACATCTGAGCAGACTTTCCTTCCAAAAATAAGCTTCAGTAGGAACTTTTTTCTTATACTCTCCCTGTTCTCTGCTCACAGGTCATCTAGCGAGGCCACAGGTCAGAGTAAGGGCTTCAGCAGAAGAACAGCACCAGGGAAGGGCTTTCATCTTTCATGCTCGTTGCACACATGAACATTTTCTTTCTGTCAGCAATTTGGACACCCGGTCAGACCAGTTATTTTCAAGTTGTTTGTCATTGTCTGAGCAGGTTTTTCAGATCTGTCACATGCAGAAACAGACATCTGAGCAAGTGGCTGGGTTGCTGAGAGAAATTATTTGGCCTCAGAAATACCCACTAGGACACAGTGGAAGTTCCTGGAAGTCATCTGGATATTTGTCTGCATTGAATCAGTGGGCTTCTTCTATTCAATACTCTGCTTCCACTACAATCTAATAATACATTTGTGAAATTAGGTTACTGATCATTGTGAGGGTGACTGAGTTGTGCTAGTATAACATCACTATATCACAACAGTCAGGTTTGAGATGAAAAACATTGACAGTTTTTTAAAGGGAAAAAATCCTTTGTTTATTCACTGTCAAGCACTCAGACTGAAGAGAGAAACCTTATTTTGGAGGATATAATTTTTGCATATTTTTTGCCATCATCACACAGTTATCATTCACAAGGTAAGAGAAAAGGCACCTATAAGGGATCCTAAGATGTTGCCTAGCTGATCCACCTCCAACATGGTAGGGCATATAACTGTATGTATATCATTCCTACCATTTGTTTTCTAAGCTGTTTTTTGGTCTCTTTGATAATTTGGCTTCACAGTTTCCCTAGACAATCTATTTCAATGTTTGGTTATTTATTACAATAGAAACAATATTCTTTCTGTTCTGCTACCTAAGAGAATTATTCCTTGTTTAAATTGCCTCCTTTTTTATGCACAAAGGGCAAAGGACTTTCTTCATTCTTCTTGCTGTTCCCCTCATGTGTCTGAAGGCTATTTTCACAATTCCTTTTGATTCTTCTGCAGACTAAACAATCTAAATTCCTTCAGCCTTTATTTGTAAGATGTGATTTTAAACCTTTGCCCGTTGTTGGTGCTCTCCTGTGGTGCCCACTATGTCTTTTTGGTGTGCAACACCCAGGGTTTGCACATACTGAATAGAAGGAATATGACTTATACCTTACAGATATTATCCCTGTCAACTGCCTTCTTCTAAAGTCTAGGATTAGGAGGCAGAGAGAAGAGATGTGAATCATTCACACTCTGACCAGGTTAGGTATTGTAAGACAAAACATTTCTGTGATCTTTATCCAATAAAACCATTTTCATCTTGAACTCCATTTATTTTCCTGAACATTTGCCTGAATACACACAGAAGGTGAATGCAACTGAGGACACAAAGGCAGCTGTAACAAATTCAGACAGACATCCCTAAAGTAAGTGTAGATGTCATCTCATCCTGAGTTAATATAGGTACCCTTCCTTAGGATGATGCAAGATTATGAATTATTCTGCAAATTTGATAAAATAAAATGGTATATATTCATCAAACTGGTAGTAGATGCACATCATGTTGTAGTTTTAATGTTTTAAGAAAAATGATGCAATGCTCATAAAGAATACATGGTATCTTCTTCTGCTGTAAACAAGAAGGAAAATACACAAAAAATCCTCAACCACAAACTAACTAACTAACAAGCAGGCTTCTATCTTGGACCTGACAATGGGGTTTTGACCTGAAAGTTTGTCTCTTTTTTTCCAATGACATTAGTCAGCCTAATAAAAGCGATGGTATCTCTCCATAGATCTTGTTTCTCTGGCGGTTATCACTGTGATATTTGCCACCATAGGCCCCTAGGAATTCATGGATCATTCTGTCTCTCTTCCTCTGAAAAAGACAGTAAGGAAAAGGTCAGATGAAACCCTATCCCATTTCAGGTCTGTACTCCTGTGCAAAACAGCAGTGTCAGGGATTGCCACACTAGCTTCAGATGAGCTGATGGGTTGATAGCACAGGGTGCAGTGCCATGAAGAAACATGACCTTGTGTCCCAAAGCTACAAGGCCACCAGAATCAGCATTGCACTGGTGCAGTGACACCAGGGCTGGTTTTGGAGGCTTTCCTGCTGCTCCCTCTGCTGTAGTGCAGCTACCAGACTGCAGCTCCTTGGGTGCATGGTGGCTTTGGAAAATACAATCTTCATTCACAAGCAGGGGAAAATCACCAAGTGATTTGTTACAAATTATTTGCCATGCTCTAAGAACAACCAACTTATTTCATTTAAAAAGAGGGCACAGAGGTTGTCTGCAAGCACGTGAGCATTTTTCCCCAAGGAAAATTTCATAATGGTTAATATAAGCAGAACTACAGTAGTGCATATGGTTAACAGCTGCTTTAACATGATAAGGCATAACAACTGTCTGGAAATCATTAGCCTAACTTTTCTTTAGTATTTGGGTAATTAACCAACAGACAGAACTATTTCAGCTTATCAGATAATACTTTTTTTTATTATTATTTACGGTACATGTAGTGCTGTTTCTCAAAATAATACATGAAATGATTGCTGAGTGGATGAAAAAAAATCATAAGTCTCAACAGATATTTGACATATATTTAGATCTTTCCAAAACATTGAAGCATTCATGGGTTCCAAAGAAGACTTTCCTTGAAGGAAATTAAAACATAAAACGCTATTACTGTTAAGGTTGCATAGAGACTAACAAAAGCCTGGAATATAAATATTTATATGTATATATATAAATTTTGTTAAATTTATTAAACTGTAAAGCAGAATTCTCAGGGACTTTGATAATGTAGATCACCTTCTGGTACAAAGATTCTGTAGCACATTTTTATTGTTCTTGACAACTGCCACTTTCCCCCTTTTTTTTCTGCTCATAATAATTTTGTTAGAAATATAGTTATTCTTCAGTGATATCAGAAAAATGTGACCTCTTGTAGAGCCAAAATTGAAGAGGAAGGGAGAAGAGCACCACAGAGGGAGGCCAAAATAATCTTGTGTTGATCCACAGAAAGCAAGAAATCATTGTCGTCTTGTATGAAAACATATATAAACATGTGCTGCATGAAGAAAGTCTAGGAAGGCAGCCTGAAAATTGTTTAACAAGCCAAAAACTCTATAATTCATTAAGGTTGCTGGTCTAAGAGTCAAAATTTTATTAAAAAATATATAAATTTTGTTGCATATTAAAACTTTATTCATTCTGCAATAGAGTCACAATATAAAAATAATATCACTTTCAAAAGCTTCTTTATGAAGTAAATATGGTCAAAGGAATGTCCTAAAATTTAGAATGTATGTTAGTGGCAGAAATAAATATTTAAAATGGTAAGAGCTGAATTCTTTTCAACTTTGCAAGTCCAAGTAGTGGGGAGGTAAGGACTAAAGATGTAAAGCTTTCCTTTCTGCTTCGCAGGGTGTTTCATCTGGGGATTTGTACACCTGTCCTTCCTTGAGGACAGCTCAGAATTCATATGTAATACCCACAGAAGGCACCCTCGTGCAGGTGCATCAGGTTCTTTTGAGAGGGGAAGTGAAACGCTCTTAATAGTTTTGTCATAATGAAGCTTTGGGAGTGGGTAGGGAGAAGTGACAGGACGAAAATAGAAGTGGTTACTCAGTTGCCTGAGATTAAGCCAGAGATTAGTTTGACCCAATGGACTTCTATTTTGGATGCCACTAAATGCAGCCTTCTCTAGCTGTTCCACAGTACATAGCTTATTTTCCCACTAAGGACCTCATATGCACCAAAACACACACTTTTTTCCAGCACACATCTGAAAACAGAGTGGTAAATGCTAATCCTGTAATGGATTTTGGAGCTCAGCTATGTTCTTGCTTTATAAAGATTCCATTTCAACAGTAGCCATTTAGTTAGAAATACATTTAATGCACTGCTGCCTGAATCTGATCTATCACACTTCTAATACAAAACTTTCTAGACGCCAGACACAAAAGACTTATTAAACATCAGTAGCTTTTCCACAGACTCGTGACTGCTATTAATTAAGTGCCTGTTAATGAGGACAGCATGCTTTCTAAATCCAAACCTAGCAACTGGGACAGAACTCAACAATAAACCCACCATCCTGATAGGATTTGACAAACTACAAAAATGCCTGTTTGCAATCGTCATTGGATAATACAGTGTATAAAGACATCTGATGGTATTTCCACATTTACAGGAGCTCCATGTGTTTTGTGATCCAATGTGAACAGTGAGTGCAATATCTGTAAACTAATGGTGTAGATGTATCTGATTGCACTTTGTCAAAGGAAGTTGCAGAAGCATAGAGCAAGAGCTCATGTGACTCAGAGAGCTAAGCTTTGGGAATATGTGCAGTGCTGAATCTGTTCCTAGGTTTGGTCTTTTGGGAGACAAATAACTGAAAAACTCACATTTCCTCATAAATGTCATGAGTTTAGATATTTCTCCAAGATCTCCCTATAGCAGAGAAAACTTTTGGGCTGACAGTCTTGCACGATGTTTGATACTTGACTTATTACTCTCAGGAGAGTATTTAATTACATTTTGTCTTCTTCAAGCTTGACCCAGAATTCTGCTGAGTCACCCTGTGACTGAGAAGGACCTTTTGAGGTGCAAGAGTGGAAGCCCTACCATCTTCCAGATGAGCATTCCCCTCCTTGCAGAGTTCATGGGAATGCTTTTGGAGCACCTACCATGAACTGCCACGCACAAGCACATTTTGATGACAGCATCTGAGCTGGATTCCCAGCCTTCCCGGGGAGTTTATAGGAGCAGAATGTGCACTTTCCAATTGCTCCCATCTTTGTGCAAATGAGGCATTCAGCCATTCATGTACAGCAGGCCATTGCAGTAAACAAGCACGTAGGGATCTTGTGAGCATGGGTGAAACGCAATTCTTATTGGGGTAAAAGGGTTTTTACCTCACTTGCCCTTTTTCACTCTTATAGGACAATAGCTAGAGCAAATCTGCACAACAATAGAGTCGGATTTCTAATCACAGACTAATGTTTCCATTCACAGCACATTGTTGGCCTCTGACCAAGTTCCATGTGGGTCCAATACTGCAATCTTCATTCAAATAAGAAGAGATTTATCAAAGTGAGGATCAGGACTTTTGTCTATAAAATCAGCTGGTTCCTGTTAGAAGATTCATTCAATCATGATGACGTTTGTAATATCTCCACCAAAATCAGTTAAGCTCCTTCCTTTTGCTTTGCAAGATTTGTCTCATAGTATGTTATCAAAGTCTTTTTGTTATTCAGACAATGACTGTAAAGAATTACCAGAAAAAATTCTGAAACTGCTTAGAAATGCTGATTTCATGAGGTGGATGGGATGACTGCATAGAAATCCCCTTCCAAATTAATAGCATTTTAAACCTGAACCAAATGTAACACAATAAAATTGTCTTCAATATCACAATGATTTTAATGGGTCTTAGAACACTTCAGTCACAATAATGAAGCTCAAAATCATATAAATAACACTAACAGTAACAGAAGAATTCTAAGAATAAGTGTGGCATTTATCTGACAGTAACAATGGTAAGATAAGAAATTAAATCAAATCAGAAAGTGAACATTCACTTGAAAGCTTACTAACCAGGCAATCTATAATTTAAAGTATGTCTAAAATAAAAGTAGCAAGAAAATGTTACATATTCTACCATACTATTCATACTCCAATACTTTTTCCAGTTTCATAACTTCCATCTTTGTTTTTTGATATTTAGGGCAGGATTCCTGGGAATGCTTTTCATAGTTAGCTTCCTATTTATCCTGTCTCTTCTATTATTTGTTTCTAGGGGGCAAGAAATGACAGTAAAGGAAGAATAATGGGTCAGTTAAAGAAAGAGAAAATATCTAGCTTTAGTCCTATTTCCCATAACACTATAGGTACTCTCCTTTTGTGAAAAATGGGAAGTGACACATTATGGTGTCTAGATACTGTTAAATCCTGAATCTACCAGACCTGTAGTTCCCAGACTATTTGTGAATCTAGCATTGGGCTATAGCCCATGCTATTTGTAAATCCAACTGGGTCTTTTGCACGTGACTCAACCTGCAGTTTGTAAACTATTTGTGCATCCAAAGGACCTATAGTTAAATTTTCACAACACCAGCAACATTTTTGAGAGGACTGCTGCCAAAGAACAAATAATATCTACACTTCAAGGAACAGAATTCGTGTCCTAAAACTTCCTCCAAAAAAAGGAGAACATTACTCCCCATCTTTACATGTTTCTGAAGAAACATTTCATCCATGAGCTAATTGATTTATTTTGGCAGAAGAGCTGTCCTTTTCTCTCTTTTTTCTTTTTTTCTCTTTATTTTTTCATTTTCTCTTTTCCCCTGCCCTGTAAAACAACGATGCTATCAGGACAGCTTTTTTAAAATGTGAAGATCTGCTTAATAAACTGCTTTGAGACTATTTGGGACAGAGATGTTTCTTATAATTATTAGTTATAGCTAAAGATAAAATGATGATGGCAAATTAGAATGCTGACTTTTATATCCTGCACCTATTAAATCTCTGTTAGAGTCTTTATCCAACAGCATGCAACAAACATATTACTGCAGAGCATGTATTAACTATAACATGTAGCCAGACAGCTGAAGGACATACAAATGAGCAAGTATTTGCACTCTTCTTCCATGGGGATGCATTTAGTTTTGTAACATAAAGTAGTCCAAGTTCATCTAATATGAGAATCGGTGTTTTTATCATGGCAAATACATAAGTCTTCCCTCCTGGATACTTTTCCTGTAAAAATTATGTGGCTCAACCCTCTCACTACAGAAATAGGACAGCACACACTGTTGACCAGGACAACACGGCCATGTTAGACCTTGACCTTAAAAACAGGTCTTCAGTATTAGCTGTCCTGCTGGTGCTTAGAGGTCTCTATTAGTGATTAGGACCTCTTCTAGGCACCTCACATGCACTTAAGAGCAAAATTTTTGCTTCCCTGAAGAGTTCAGAGGCTTGAGAAAGTAATTTGCTCCTCAGCCAGGCAGCTGTGGCTGCAAGCTCCTCACCAAAGGCAGGCAAACATCTCCTGGATGAGAGCAAGGGCACACAGCCTTTGGTGCCCCTCCAGGCCGTGTTCTGAACTGCTGACTGCAAATAATTCTTGTTTTCTCCATTTTTGACATGTCATAGCTGTGTTTTCTTTCTCTCTGTTTTTTCTTTTTTGTTGTTGGGAGGCATTTTCCTTTTTTTTCTCTCTCATTCCACTTCAAACCCATCACTGTGTTGCCACAGAATGCATTTCAGCCACCAAGGGTTTAAATTTAGCTCTGGCAGAAGTCAGAGGGTAGGCTTATGCGCCTACCTCTGGTGATGTAAGGCTAACCTCAAGGTCCACACTTCCAGCTGAGCCCAGTGCTCAGCCCAGGAAAGCTAAACACACTGATTTTCCCATGCCCTCAGAGAGGCCTGCAAAGCCTCTCTGGGCTGCCTGATGGCAACCACTGGAGTAAACAAAAGCAAATTCAGCACAGTCAGTTCTTGTTTAATCCTTATGCATCAGGATTGACCTGATCAACCCAAGCTATGCCAGGTTCTGCCACCTGAGGGACCTGGACCCTGGTCTGAGGAGCCTGCCTTGAACTGGGCAACTTTCAGCCAAAAACCCTTTGTATTTCCCGTCCAACACTGGAAATTGTTGTTTTTCCAGCCCTCTGGAAATTCTCATAAAACATGTACTCTTGTTATTACTGTGGGACAGTAATGCTAATGTTATAGTAGCACCCAGATGCCTGGAATGAGGTCCCAGCAGGCTGTACACTGAACACAGCCACGGGTCTTGGCCAAGGCATCAGCCCTGCCATGGCAGCAATCACTGACATGTGCCTGCAGGGGAACTGGAGGTTGTGAGCTGGAGGAGACCCCCGTGGCTGCCAAGTAAGTGCACACCAGCCATGCCTGTCTTCAAATACGCAATCTTTTGTGCTGAGGGCACATTTTCACCCTCCTTTTCACAAACTCAAGAAGCCTGCTGGAAAGAAAAGTTATAGGATGCAACATAAAGCAGAGGGTAAGAAAGGGAGGTCATAGTGACCATCACAAAAGAAGAGAATATTTGATCTGTGCATCAACATCAGTGTGTTTTTCAACAGAAGTATTCCAGTCATAGTTTCTCTGAAAGAGGGGTTTTTAATGGCTTAGGGTAACCAATGACAGGCTTATGTTCCCTCCCGGGATTCCAAGATCACCCTTTCTCATTCAAAAGGGAGAGAAAATGTACAGTCTCCCAACTTCTGGCTCTCAGACACACCTTTAAAAACTGTACAGTGTCCTGAGAAAAGGTTACAGAGGAGATGTCACCAAATAACCTGTCTGAAACAAACTTTCCATGGTTCAGATAAGTGATCTGCTGGAGAGACATGGAAGCCCACAGCTCAGTTGTTCATTCATTTAGGTCAAGAATGTAAAAAATAAAAAGTATTCAATTAGCTTTAGCAGATTTGGTTAAATATTTAACTATTTTAGCATGAAAAACTCTCATTATTGTGCCAGTTTCTTTAATGGAGAAGCAATTATTGATTGACACATGCTATTTATTGGTACTCTTTAAACACTGTGTTGTTAACAGATTTCACATTCCTCAGTCCCAGTGCTGCCATTTTTTCTCTGTCCTAGGGTACCTGGAGACTGTCCCCACACTTTATCATTCTGCAAGGTACTCTGCAGCCATGTAATATTTTGCAAACTCTATTTTGAAGACTTTTGAAATCACGTTCATGGTTTCTGGACTGGTTTCTCTGTTAGTTTAGATTGGCAGCCCTGCATTGACTTCACTGAAAGTCTGGCAATTTACACCAACTGTGAATTTTGATCTTTATTTCTTCTTCTTTTTATTTCTGAGGACAGATTGGTTTATTTTAAAACCTGGCTGCTGATGCAAAATGTGTGAAATAGCTTTTTTTTTTTTGCTGCGTAAATATTTTCAAGGATTTTGCAATGAGCTACATGAAGCTGGCAAAGCTCTGGTACCCCCTTCATCTTGTGCAAACAGAATTATGTAAAGAATAGGCCTCTGGGACATTAGCATGTTCAAGCAAAAAGAACATTAAAAAGCAACTTTTTTCTCAGAGACCCTTAACCTTTCCCCATCCTGGCCCCTGGAGTGACATTCCACCATCTAGATATTTTACCTGATTTATCCTGACTAGATTTCCTTTATACCCCTGACAGAACCAGCTGGCCAGTTCACTGCTTGCATTTGCCATCACTGCAATGAACAACTTATCTCATGCTGTGAGTCCCTTGGTCTATAAAGCCTATTCCAGATTCAATTAAATTTCTAAATGTAGGCACACAGCCATCTAAAAGTTGTTTTTCCCTTGAATTTAATGGGGTTTGGCCTAGAAAGTTGGTTCTCTGGTCTGGTAGTCTTTCCCACATAAGGGACACCTTTCTCCCTTACTCAGAATAACCTTGAGATCTTCTTAGCAGTGAGTATTTACTTAGCTACACACCTTCCTAAAGTGCTTTAATGTGATGAAGCTGTTGAGCATTTCTAAACATAGATGCAAATTTGAGACTGTAGTGTAAATGGTTTCTGCATCCATTTGAGCATTGTCTGAGGCCAAAACTCATAGCCAAGGAAGCAAGTGTAAAACTTTGCTATGAAAATGAAGGCTCAGTATCTGGCTGTCAAAAGAGGCCTGCACCCTACTCTGAGGTTGCAGGGATGCTCTGCCTTCTCCAGAGCTGGTGTTCACCCAGATCCCTGCATGTGCCTCAGCATCCCCTCTCTCATCTAAGGTTTTCTGTCCCGTCTCAGCAGTGTTTTGGGGAAGCCAGTCCTACTTCATGAAATATCCAGTCTCTCTCCTGATGATGAAGAAATTTTCCTCCTCAGCTTTAACCACTGATTCCAGGCTTACAGTTAGCTGTCCACTGGTACTGCCAAAGGAAAAGGTGAACAAATTGGGTAACAGCAAGACACAGACACTGCCAGATACCTACATGGATGTGGGATGAGTTTGATCCCTCCTTTGAGCCTGAATTCCTTTCACTTCCTCATTTCCAAGGGCATGGTGATACAAGGCTGCATGCAGGTGGGTGAAAGCTGCACAGCCAGTTCCAATGCCAATGCCAATCCCAATGCCAATTCCAGTCCAAATCCCAATCCTGACATGAATAGCTGTCACAGGATTTTGGGCATTAGAATATTCATGGCTTCTCCTGACCTTTGCTTCATTTGACAAATCTGCATGCCTTGCACCAGTGCACTTCTCCATCTAACAACATGAGATTCTGCTTCCTGCCCCTTTCCACCTGCCCAGACCTGCTCCCTGCCTGCCCCTGCTGCCCAGCTCCATCTCACTTTGCATTTCCAGCCCCAAGGGCCTGCTTCCCCAGCTGCACTGTGGTTCCTCACTCTTGCATTCCCATCACACATGCACAAATATACTGCTGGTACATCTGCTTCTGCAGGGATTTCCCCTGCTCTCTGCCCATCTTCCTGCTCCCAGTTTTCCCATTCACATCATGGCAGCAGGAGCTGGCCAGGAAGATGTGCCTCCACCTGAGCTGCTTCCTTCTCCTGGAGGTGTAAGGGCAAGGCACAAGGGGCCAGGCAAGGAGGGCTTCCTCCCAAAGGCAAAGCTGAAATTTATTAGTGGGCTGGAGTTCTGTCTTTAGATCTTTCCTGGCTCTGCTCCCAAGAAAATCATGTCAGTGAGAAGAGCTGGCAGCACTGCTGGCTCCCCCGGCTCCTCAGCCCTGGAACACAGGCTCAGCACTCGGCCCTCCAGCTTCTGAATCGCGGCTGAGCTGCACGTGGAGCTGGCTGTCGCTCCCAGCCTTTGCTCTGCCTCTCCATGCGCCGCTTCTATGAATCACAGGTGTTGTGCATTTCCCTCCATGGACTGAAAGGAGTTTTCAAGAGCTCCAAAATCACTCAAAGTTAATGGGAGCCGGGAGCCCAAAGCGCCCCTGAGGAGCTGCACTGCCCCAGCGCTGCTCAAGCCCTGGTGTGTGCTGGAACTGGGATTCCTAAGTCACAGGATGCTTTTAAAAATGTGTTTCTCTCTCTGCACAAGTAGGAGCCAAGAGCTTGAGAGTTCTGGTCTTGCTTCTGCAATTAAACTGTTCTAAGTTTTTTTAGGCAAGTCACAATCCTACTGAGCCTCTTTCACCATCTGTAAACGGGAGATAACAATACTTAACATCCTTCCAAAGTAAACGTTAATGAGACTTCAGCAGCTTACGTCTGCATCGCGTCTTGGAGATACAAGGCACTGGGAGAGCATTATGTGCTGTTGTTACTAATTGTGAATATCCTTCACTTTAGTTTGTTGTCAATTATTATTAAAAGTGAGAATTTGTGATCCAATGTAATATTACTAGGAAAAGATTTAGTATCTTTCACAGCCTGTAAATAACTTGGTTGTATTTGTCTGATGCAGAGATGGTAATAGGAAACAGATTTCAAAAGTGGTGCAAAAAGGAATGTGTGGTTGTTCTGACAATATAGTTTTCTTAAATTTAAACCTGATAAATCAGCTTTAGACTTATATTTTCTATGAGGAGAATATTTTTAAGTGAGGCAACATAAATGAATTCCTTAACTGGAACATAAACATTAGCACTGTGTTTTTACCCTTCTATTGAATTCTAATGAATAAACAGACACATGTTGGAGCTTTAAACAACATTTGGCAAAGCAGTATAGAGAATTTGTTCACAAATTGTACAAGGAATCTGAGGAGGGTCTTCCTTTTACCAATTTTTTAACCCCAAAAAGTGAAAAGTGAAACACTCATTGCAAGTCTAGACACATTGGTGTCATGAAGGGCATTGTGACATTTCAGCTGTTTACCAAAGCTCTTTGTCTTCATTAACATGAAACACCAATCTGAAGCCATCTAAAATTTGTCAAATGCAAGTCAATTAAGCTGCAATGAAGATATTAGATCAACTAACCCCCTCACAGGGAAAATTACTCTGGCACAGGAGAGCTCTGCTCAGTTTCTTTCATTTTTTTCCTTTTCTTTATTTTCTCTGGAGCCACAGGACCCTAGATACACCCACTCAAACTTTGTGTCTCCAGCATGAATGTTGGGTTTTTCTCCCCCATCCTGTTCATTGCTATGGATTCACACTACCATGGGCTGCCCTGCAGTGGGGGCTATCCCTAAAAAGCAGTCTTACTGTAAAGGGAGGAATAGCTTTTGGCTGTTGTGCCATGAGGAAGTCAGTTGAGGAAATGCAGAAATTTTCCCAGGGATATGGGATTGCTGATTAGGGTTTTCCTCTTAGACACTTCCACCCCCCAACTGGCTGAGTCTACATTCCTAATACCACAGGGTTCCCAGCCCTTCTGGGCCATGGTGCACCAGCTGAAGGATTACTGATGTTGCTATACCTCTCCTTTTCACAGGAGTGAGTAACACACAAGTATGGGTCACTGACGTGAAGCAGCCGATTTGTCTGTGGAAAATGAAGCCTGGGCTCTTTCTTTCATGGCTGAAGGGTTTTTTGTGCTCTCAAGCCTCATAAAGCCACTGTGTAGCTCCAGGTGTATGCATGGTTTTGTGCATTTTTAATGTAGCTTCTTAAATACTTTAGATTTAAATCCATCATGTTTTTCTAATATAATAGAAAGTTTGGAAGAGTCATGTCTAATTAGTTTTATTATTGTTGGTAGCAGCTCATCGATCTTTATTGGAATCTTGACTTCTGTGGAGCTGGAGCAGATAGAAATTTCTCACAAGAACAAAAAGAAGTGAAAATTCTAGTCTTTTCCGTATTTCTAAGCAGCCAGTTATTTTGGAATCTATTGCAGATGTATCCCATTAACTGTCAAGTTACTTAGTAAACCCACCAAATTACTGCACACTCACTCAATAAAAGTGCTAGATATATAAAATAGCAAGGAAGCTCTCAAGGTTTTGTTTAAACCTCAACAGGGGGAAGAAAAAGATTTGGTTTGGTGTTTTTTGTTTTGCTGTATTTTTGGGTGGGTTTTTTTTGTTGTTGTTGTTGTTTTGCTTTGGTTTGGATTTTTTTGGTTTTGTTTTTGGTTTTTTCTGTTTTGTTTTGTTTTGCTTTTTTAAGCAAGGAGCACAGCCAGGGAAAATGAATGCTAAAAAACTAGCAGCACAAAATGAGGGCTTACATTTCCAAACCTCGACATACCACATGTGCCTATAAAATACAGGAAATGGGTACAAATGTGAAGCTGCACACAGGATTAGAGGCACATGAACACATTTAAAGCAGGTGGAAATAATGTCAGCTGGAGCTGTAATGTTAGGTTTGTACCAGGGGGCAAAGAGTGGATGGGGCTGTACTGCTATTAAAGTACTCTTGATACAATTTTCTGAGAAGAAGGCATCAACACAAACAATTTCTGACATCCTTAAACAAATGTACAGATGTTAGTTGCATCTCTTTCCATTGCTTTTAAAACAGGAATGCCTCCAGGCCTTCAGTTCCACTGCAAAGACTTCCAAATCCAGAGAGCTACTTTGTCAACAAAAGAAGCCTTGGGGAACAAGACAAAAATTACTTTTTTTTTGTCAACTGGCCTTACAATATCATGCAAGGCCAACACAGGACATCAAACTATTGGGAAATCTGTGGTCGGGTGCTAAGTTACCCTCAAATAGATGTGTCATGCAGTAAAACAATGACGGGATGTACAGAGGACAAGTAATAAGATGGCCTCTACTGCCCCCACAGACTCATCCCTACAAGATCAGCACAGGTAGGGGTAATCCTCTGAAAAAACTTCTGTTTACCCTCACATTTACCAATTAGGACCCTTTGGGGTATTCTATATCAGAAAGAGCCGGGATCAGTGTAAGGTCTACAGAGGAAACAAACTTTTCATCTCTTTTCAGATAATCCTGCTATCAGTGAGGGTAAAAGTAATTTGTCATAAACTATGCCCAGTGCTACAGTCTCCTCCCTCAAGATCCTGGGGGCAGCTTGAGCTACAAACCCACCAGCCAGGTGCAAGGGCTAAGAGATGGCACAGAGGCACAGGACGGGATGGCCCCGACCCTGTCTGCATCCTCTGGGACATGAGTTGCTCTGTGTGCACAGTTGGTAAAGTTTACTGCATCCTGTGCCTCTCCTGCCAAACTCTCGCTCACAGTGAGGATCTAAATCAAAGGCTCTTCTACTTCTGCAGCCCTGCCTCCTCATAGCAGCTTAGATTACACATTATCCATGGATTAGAGGAGCACCCATACCCTACAGTTTAAAAGCAAAACCTGAAGAACTGCTCGGACCAAAGAAATTTGTGTTTCCAAAAAAGACAAAATGCAAATGATTTCAGAGTCTGGAATCCCTTCAATCGGCGCCTTCCAAAAACAACCCTAGCCCTGCATCCAAAATCTACTGAGGGAGAGAAAACAAGCAAACCTTTCCCACTTCTGAAGATACAGCATACTTGCTTCAGTGCCCATTAAATGAGATAGTAAGTTTTCCTCCTCTTTGCCAGGTTAAACTACAGATATTCCTTCCCATTCTCTTGCACTGTGCTCTTCCAGAGCACAAATAGAGCACCATCTGGCCCTTCATTAACTCTATTTGATTTCTTTTGATCTCATGTAAACGATGAGAAAAAGATCTAAGACTCCCTTCTCCTCTTTAGACATGTGCATAACTCACATCAGTGTCAATGAGAGTTAAACATGCCTACAGAGAGGAAGAAATAGAAACCACTGTGTGTTTCACTGTAGCATCTTTGCATTTGCAAAATGGAAACAAAATGGTCCAAAACCTAATTCCCAGATCACATTCCTCCAAGTCTCAAAGTGAACCTCAGAGAGGATGTAGAAATACCAGGATACTGTGACAGGACACAATGGGGTTGTTGATGTTCTTATTCATAAAGAAAATCCTCTCGATTGTTATGAATTCAAGTGTCTGCAGCCCAAAGGAAGAGAAATAGAATAAAATTTAAAATGCATTTTGAAGTTTTCCACAATATACTTGATCTTCTGTTTATATAAAAGACAAAATTTGCTGTAAATTAAAGCCCAGGGTCACGGTGTTTTCCAAAGCTCCTCTTTTATTTGTCCTCCACAACTCCCCTCCCTAAACAGCACCATCACTCTCCAGATGAATGGAGCACGTTCAGCATTATCTTTTCTCACTGCTGGTCAATTTGTACGGACAAAAGATGCTCCCTCTGTTTCGCGTTGGGCAAAGAAGGAACGGCTCTGGAGAGCTTGCAGCAGCCAGTAATTCCTTCACCCTTTCCAAGGCACGTAGGGAAGTTTGCGCCGAAGTAACACCTCGGGCGCTGAAGGCCGGGGGTACCTACAGCCCCGGGAGTGCCTCAGTCATGCACGCAGTTATGGTCAGGCACGGGGGAGGGATGTGGCATATTCCCTCACACCCCTTGGAGCGGGGTGCTTGTAGTGGGACGCTGAGGCATTTACTCCGTCCTGCACCACACCCTGGCACTAAGGCTCCCGCTGTGCTCTCCTGACAGTGGGTTTCTCAGCCTCCGTCCCACACCTCAGCATTCCCTTCTGCCCCTTCAGTAAAACTTCCCGTGGAACAGGTGATGGATTTCAGGGTGCATGAGTGTGGTAAGAACAATCAAGCATGTCCAAGAGCTCATCGCTCTAAACATGTGGCCTCTCGCACCCAGCTGAAGTCCTCTCTATGCGTGTGTGCTTATTTGTATGTACACACTTACACATCCCAGGCCTGTCCCCGCAGTCCGGGTGCTCCCAGCCTGAGCACCCGCGGTACAGTCGCGCTGCTGCGGGACTTCGCGGCGGGTGCTGTGCTGCCGGACCTAGACGAGAGGAAACGGCGGGGCTGGGCTGGGGAGAGTGGAGCAACTGCGCGGGGTTCCGCGGTCGCGCAGGCGGGCACGGGCCGTGCCCAAGGGGCTTTGAGCCCTTTCGAGGAGGGCGGCTCGTCCCGTCATCCGCGGGTGAGGAGCGCGGCGGGTGCGGAGCGGCCCCGCGGAGCCCCGGCCCCGGCGAGCCGCGGGTACCGCGGGCGGGAGCCGGGCCCTCACAGCCGGTCCATTTCGTTCCCCCGGCGTTTAATGCGGGCTCTGATCTAGTTCAATAATCAATAACCATCCTTTAGTCTTTGAACACCAGGGGGCTGAGAGGACTTTTCAAGACAAATTCCTCGGGCGATGATGTATATTTCACACTTACTGTGCACTTTCCACTGAGAAAAGAGAAAGAAAAAGAAAGAAAAAAGAAGGAGGAAAAAGAAGAAAAAGGAATAGAGTGAAAGAAGAAAACATTAAAAGAATAATAATTATTGCATTTGTCTACAGACATGAACGACTGAAAGAATCTGGACCACAAGGCAGTTCTGTATTTAATATAGAACAGTGTAATCGTTATACATGTATGTGTGTATATGCGTTTGGACATACATATAGATCTGTATTATTATGTATATGTGCATGGATATATACACAGTCATTTGTTTATTGCTAAAAAGGCGCCAAGGGACCTTACCCGCGCCAACTTTAGAGGACAGCGATTTTAAAGCCCCGCTTTTATAGAGTCCCCCACTAGCGCCTCGTCCTCGCCCCGCTCCTCGGGTAATTACAAGCAGAGTGCTCGCACAGTTTCAGTAACTGTCTCCCTTTCAGCACATCATCGAAAAACCAATATATTTAAAAGATATATCTTGTATGCAACACTAGATAGGGAACTCGGGGGAAATGATCTCCTGGATGTTACTCTGAAAGCATTTTAGTCTAGCTGACTGCGGAGGAATTTAATTTTGACGAGTGAAATCCCTGCATTCAGGTGACAGGGTGAATTGAGCCACGCTCAGGGGTTCGGCCGGCACCTCGCTGCAGCGGGCGGCTGGGGCGGCGTGGGAAGCCGGCGTGCGTGGGCTGCACGGCAGAGAAGCTTGTTTGATGTCTCCTTCAGAAATCTCTGCCCGGAAGGAGCTCGGTTTTCTCCTCCATCAATGCCTTTCTAACCCTAAAGCCTGCCCGCCTGCCTCTTTCTCCGACAGCTCCCCGGTAAAGCGCTCTCCCACCGCTTCTTTGGCGCCCCGGCCGGGCGCGACGGCCCCGTTCCCCAGGCAGACTGCCCCCAAAACGCGGGCACGCGGACCCGAGGGAGCGCGGCTGCGGGCCCTGGTGATGTTCCAGCACGAACACGGGACTGCGGGGAGCCGCGGCGGGTCCTGGAGTGAGCGATGCCCCATCAGCGTCCCCAGACGTGGGCCGCCGCCAGCCCGCCGCTCGCCTGGGCTTCGGGGATGTTTGCAGGGGAGGGGAAAAAAAAAGCAGAAAACGAGTGCTGCCCCCAGAGTGAGCATGTTTGCTCTCCCTCGGCAGCGAGAGACGCGCGGGGCTGATCCGAAAATCCGGGCGTGAGGCTGCGAGGCGAAGCCTTCGGGCTCCCAGCGCCGCGTCCCACGGCTCGGGTAAAGACCAATCGGCGAAGGTGCGTTTCAGTCAGCGAGACAGTGCAATTCCCCTCGCATATAAACACAGGAACGGCCTTTCATGAAATTCAGACAACTTTGTAAAACACCATCTACTCACACGTTCACACCGAGAAGAGCAGTAAAAGGATATGAGTGCAGGGTCTGGATTTTATATTTTCCTGTCCTCTGGGGTCTGGTTTTAGACGAAGGTGATTGTGTTTTTTTATTTCAGGGATTTTTTTTTTCTTTTTCTGTGTGGGGAAAGATTAAGCTTTCGAGCTGAGAAATACAGGTGCTCCCAGGAATTTCTCTCTTCCCTTCCCCCCTCCCCCTCCCCGCCCCCCCCCCCCCCCTTCCTTCCACCACGGGCGCACACATCTAGGAAAGAAGGGCCAAGCTGAGCTCTGCGGGACAGGGAAAGGGAGATAGCAAGGTTGAAAGTTAAAACAAAGGGTTCTCGTGTTTCCCACCGAGCAGTAGTGGGCTAGTCATGGCAGGGAAAAAGTCAAGTCCGTAGCAAGTGAGGGAAAAAGGAAGAAAGCCGGTTCAAGACGGAGAGGCAGGCACTTTCGTTCAGAAATTGATCTACACTTGGAACAGGAAAAATTGACTCTTCACATCTGTCCAATTATTTCGGGTTATATATAACTGATGGGGAAATATCATCTTCTCCCTCGCCTCCCTGGAAACAGGAAAATCACTAGTAGCTCTTTCCGACGGGATAAGCTTTTCCGTCGCAGAGAACAAGCGCTGTCCGCGGGGTCCGGCGGCGGACGGCGGGGCGGGGGCTGCTCCGCGCACCTCCTGCCCCCGCCGCTGCCCCTCGGCCGTGTCCGACAGAGCCTCAGGGCGCCTCGCACGTCAGGCTCGTGTTTCGGGGGAGACCTGCGAGGCGCGGAAAGGAGGCCCGATCCTGCACTCACACCCGCATAGTGTTCGGGCTGAGCTGAGCAGAGACCGTAAGGTCAGCTTCCGAAGCAGCCTGCTGGGCCGTTTCGTGGCCATAAAGTCCTTAAGTAACCTTGCATTAAAAACACAGGGGGAAAAAAAGCAAAGGAAAAAAAAAAAAAGGCTTTTTGACACGGTTCAGTAATAAAACAATCGAAGAAGTTAAACCTCTCCTACTCGGGCACTCCAAGAAGGGAGTTCGCAATTAGCTGCAAAATCCCCTGGGAATTAATGACCTAATTTGTGAGGTATTAATTCACGAACTGTCTTGCTTTCCTCCTTTTTTTCTTCTTCTTTTTTTAAATTTTTTAAATTTTTTTTTTTTTTTAATTCCTTGGACCTCAGTGGAAATGTCTTTCTTATTTGTCATAATACAAGAAAGCTACAACTGGGAGACTCCACAATATTGAAAGAACAGAAAATACTCGCTTGGGTACCTTTGGCTTTGTAAATAACTGCTTTGCCAATAGATGGCATAGTGTCCTTTCCATTGTGAGGAAGCTCCGCTTCCCCGTTTATTTACCTGTCCTGCTTGTTTTGCTTGCAACATTTTTTTTTTAACGTGTAAACGTCGCTTTGCATTTCCTTCCCCGGAGTACAGAAAACATAGATATCTTTAAAAAGGTATATTGCAAAAATTAAAATTACAGATGTAATACATACTGTGAAACCTATAAAAATGCGTTTACAATGGTTACTTAAAAAAGAAATTTATAACTTTCATATGTACCTTACTCGTGCAATATGCAACTGCCATATGTTTCCTAGTTCCATAATTCAGTTTTTCCTGGACAGCTGGAGCAGGTAGTACTTCTTAAAGTACATTTCATGTAATATGAGAACTAGCTCTGACTAAAGACCGAGGGTTGCCATAAAAAGACACAAACCCTGCTTGAAAAATGTTGTTTAACTACACATCATTTCTTACAATGGTGTGATATAAATGTTCTCGTGACCCACGTTATGATAAAGAGGGGATATACTGTATCTTTTTACTGCTAAAATCCCAGCTTCGCAAACATAAATATTTCCGATTAGTGACTCTACCCTAAACAACAGTGATTTAAAGCTATGTAATTTAATTTTATTCCATACACGTTTTCATTTTTTTCCTGAGACAATAATGAAAATATGAATTAAATTTATAAGAAAGCAATAGAAAAATAAATCCAGCGGTTTCTTCAACCCTCGTTTAGCGTTTGCAAATGCTTATTTTGTGACTGGAATAATGAAAAGGCTATTTTAAAAAATCGTTTGTCTGAAACGAGCAGTAAATATAAGTGGGAACGTCGTATTAAAGACTAGAGATTTCCTTAAAAATTATTCATACTCGTGGCTATGTAATTAAGAATTAAAGACAGTAATAGAAGCGCTATAAAACGCAATCACCCGGATGTTTATAATTTTAACATGGATGCCTTTAAACTGTGTTTTCAATGCTTTAACGTAGTTCCTCAGCATTTTCACCCGTCCGGAAAGCCGGTGGCTTGGCTGAGCGTTTATTTCCTTACGCTGATCTTATTTATACACCGCAGCAGGGGAGCGACTATTTTTTTTCCCCCTAAGTTTTAAAACGAGACATGAGGCTGCGGGGGCACGGCCCGGTAAGGACGGCCGGGCCGGGCCGGGCCGGGCCGAGGGTTTCAGCGGGCGCACGGGGAAAGGCCGGTGCCCGCCGCGCGGGGGGTGACGCGCGCCTGCCGGCGGACCGCGCGCCCCGTCGGCGGCTGCGGCGGGCTGGCCCCGACCCGTTCGCCTCCTTCGGTGCGCGGCCGTCCCGCGGTGCTGAAGCGGGAGCAAAACTTGCCACGCCATATCTATGAGCCCTCCCCTAACCCCACTCGCGGCGTCTGTTTGAGGGCCGCCGTGGCCACGCTCCTGGCAGGTTGGGCTTGGCTTCTGCGTGACCGGCGACAGTCGCAACGAGGTTCCCTGCGGTTCAAGCTACAGCTGGATCACTGCAGGAGACAAAGAGCTCGGTGCGCGATGAGAGCTCGGGGGCTTCCCCTCTCTTCCCCGGCCCTGTTCCCTTTTCTCGGCTCCTGAGCTAGGAGCACCGAACGGGATGCTGCATGGTCTCTGGTCCTGGAGGCTGGGTACAGAGCGGCCTCGTCGTCCGGTTGTTTTGGGACCCGTCAGTCGAGTGATGTAGTTTGAACCCAGGGAGTCTCAAGTGCTGGGAAACCGACCCCGCTCCCTCTCGTTCCGGCTCGGCCGCAAAGCTAAAGCCTGTCGGGCGGGCACATGAGGCGATGTGTTCCGAACAGGCCCCGGGACGAATGCCACGGGGTTGCCCACGGCCACCAGGGCACAGCGAGCCTGGGCCAGGCGCGGGATCAGCCGGGACGGCCTGCGCCCCGCGTTCTGAGCCGCGCTCGTTTTGCGCCCGAGGAAGGTGACACACACAAGTGGGAGCAGAGGCCGAGCCGCTCTCATCGGAAACCAATAAAGAGCCCCGCCGCCGCTCCAGACGGCCGTTCCTGCCGGCTCCCTAGTGCCACCTCTTCCGTCAGGCTGCAGCCACCTGGCAGCGGGGAAAGCAGTCCGGCTAGAGGATCCCCGGTGGAGCGGGACGTGAGGGCTCCAGGGGACTTTTCTGCCTCTTTTAAATTTAAGCCACGCTTAACTTTCTCTCAGCCCTTTTGAGGGTCTGTATCGCGGGGACAGTCGCTCTAGGCTTGCTGTTCACCCCGTTATGAAAGAACTGGAAGTGCTAATTCGCCACCGACACACGCTCAGTTGCAAGCAAGGGCAAAGGAGAGGGATGGGGGCGAAGGTGCACTTGGGATTTACAGAAACAGGGTTTACGGACGACTTTTTAAACGGTGTCTATAATTTTTCTGCGGTTGATAATATTTGACTGACTAGCCGCCGTCAGCTCCTTGCTGTCAGTTTTACACGCCACGTCTCCTTAGGGTGAAGCGATTAGGCTCACTTGTGGGGCGGAGGGAAGAAGAGGCTAATGATATAAATATGTTTTCCTTAGTGACTGATCCTATGGATCCCTGCTGGGTAGTTACAGAAAATCATGTCTTTGAAGGGAAAAGGACCCTGTGGATATTTCACTCTCTGGTGGCACCCGGCTTCAATGTTAGAAAAGATTTGCAGAAACCACACTGTGAATGGCAAAACATGGCCATAACCTTCCTGTAAATGCCCTCAAGACTTTTGAAGGGAGGACAGGAAAATATCTTTCTGGTGGAAAACAATATATTTTTTCCGCTGAAGTCTAAATATGTGACTCTCCTACATCAAATAAGCAGTGCCTCACCCAATTGCCTAAAAACCCAGACTGCATTTAAGAGTCCGGAAATAAAAGTAACCCCAGAAAGGTGTTTTGGATATATATATATTATTCCATTAGCAGGTCACTATATATATATAGATTCTTCTCTCTTTCATCATCCCATAAAAAAATTAATCGGACAGACATATGGATAACAGGTTGTTCGATAAATTTAAATCCAAACAGTTATTTTAAAAAGTCAAGAAATGAAAACAACATGCCACATAACAACCTACAGAAATCTAGCGAGGAGTAAAAAAAATCAACAAGGGCCATTCCTCTAGAAATAAAAACAATCCTGGCGGTCTGTCCATCCGCCGTAGGGCGGGCAGGCTGCGCGCACCCCGCTGTGAGGCATGGAGGGGTGCGGAGCGGTGCGGAGCAAGGGGTCAGGGTCTCCTCGGCGGGAACGCGCGGCGGCTGGCTCTAGAGGGAGGGAAAAGAATAAAAAACGGGCAGGATCAGCAACCCCGTGCCCAGAGGCTTCTCCGGGACCTCCGCGGCACCACTGCCGCTTCGTTCCCGTCCCTGCCTGGCGCCGCAGCCGCCCTTCGCCAGCGCTACGCAGCGGAGAGCCCGGCGGAGGAGCGCGGCAACTCGCGCCTACGCCGGCAGGTCCCGGCGGCCGCTCGGGGCCGGTCCCGCACTCCACGCCCGCGCCGAGCTTCTCCAGAAGCTCAGCCTCGCCCTAATCCCCCGCGCTCCCCGTCGCTCGCACCCGGCCCCGCCGCCGCGGAGCGCGCCCTCGTCCTCTCTCGCAGCGGCGGCGGGAGTCGGTACCTGCTCCCGCGGGCCTCACCAGGGCCGTGGCACCGGTGGCGGTGGCGTGTGTGGCCCAGCGGCCGCGGGTGGCGGGAGCGCGGAGCGGGGCGGCGGAAGGTGCCGTCGGAGATGGGCGGGCGGGTGAGGAGGCTGCGGGAGCGCCCTCGGACAGATAACATCCATTTCCTTCCTTCCTCTCCTCTATCGATCTCATCTCCACCGCGACGGCGTTTAAACTCTTGCAAGATCCTCTAGCTTAGCACGTTTCGATCACTCTTGCACATCTGATTTCCTTCAGATTCAATCACGGCTGGAAAGGCAGAGCAGACAGACTTTAGACCACGGAACAGTTAATATGTCCCAGATTTAATGTAAAGATAAACTAACTCCACAGCACTGTTCGTCGGTGACAGGCATTAAGAATTTTCTGCTCTCCTATCAATTCAGAGCGACAGCCACTGCAGGCCAATTTTTTTCGTAGTGACGAATTTTTCTCAGACAAGTTGCCATCTCTTCCAGTGTGGAGAGAGTTAGTGCTCCTACCGCGGTTTCGTTTTGGTTTTGTTTTATTTTTTTCTTTAATTGATTGTCTTTCTGTCACATACCTAATTTTTCACTTCTGGAAAGCACTTTTATAATTTTAATGCTGATAACCTTATTTGAAGGGATAATTTATCTCTAGGGTATATTTATTAATCAGCCCATTCCTCACAGCCTCTGACGAAACCGCTATTGAAATTAGCGATAAATTTGCATTTTACGGGTCCGTAAAATGCGATAGTGGAAACGGCTACGTCTGCTAAATGGCAGCTATTTCCGTTTTAGATTACGATCAGAAATCTCAGCTGTGCCACTCGACGTCCCGAATAGGACCTCCAAGGCTGTGACACAGGCGAACCACATCACGAATTTCCTTCTCTCCGTTGCACAAAACAGCGAAATGAGTTTGAGATCCTAGTCCCCTAAACAGTGACATTTGCCCCATTGATTTTTTTACAGCTGGAGGGTTTCTATTCTGTTTGTTTCAAGGGAGCACGTCACTCCATTTAGTTCTGAGGCTAAAACATTTTTTAAAATGCCCTAACAAGGGGGGGGGGGGGGGAGAAAAAAAAAAAAGAAAACACAACAAAAATCTCACTAGCTTTTTCATCTCCCTGGATATGCAAAGGAAATAATATCCTGTTCCAAAACTTTAATAGTTTTACTCACTGGAAAGATACGAAAGAGGATTTTCCCTGTTACTATTTTATACACCTGAATACAATTATTACCAAAGTTGCTGCGGCTGGATGCATCGATGTTCATACAAGGTTCGGTTTAATTCCCATTTTATTGCAGCCTTAGCGCTGATGGGTTGGGTTTAGCGGAGATTGTGGATGCTACGCTGGAACCTCACTGCAGCCAGAGTTTGAATAACAACGCGATGAATCTCCAAGCGCAAGAGTAACAGCAAAAATTCCTAATCCCTTACAGTAGAACAGGGCACAACGTCATTTTTTAACGTCCGAACACTTTTCCCGGCCGAAACGCTGCGCTCCAGGAGAGCCCCCCCCTTCCCTCTGCGTTTCAGGGGGGAGATACGACTGGGGGCGGGGGTGTCCCTTTAGCGTTCATCGCGGGTGCATCTGCCGCGGGCTGGGGGCGCAGGGCTGTTCGGGCCGGGCCGGGGGAGGGCGGGGGCCGGCGGGGCGCTCCCCCCCGGCCGCGGCGGCGGGGCCCCCTGGAAGGGCGGCGGGGCCGGGGCGGCGGGGCCGGGGCGGCGCTGATTGGGCTGCGGGCGGCCGAGCCGCACCGCCCCCGCCCCGCGGCTCCGCCCGGCCCCCGCCGCCGCAGTGACACTAATGAGCGAGTTCTTCCCACAGGTCTCCTGCCTGGAAGTGCTGACAGATCAAGGCAACAAATTTCAATTACAAGCCCTAATCTGTGTCCGCAGAGCGTTTGTTACCCATGTCAGTCTTGCCTGGCCCATCAGACGGGGCAGAACGTGGAGGAGGAGGAGGAGGAGGGGGAGAGAAGGAACGCATCTGCAGAAAGGAATAGATTTTTTTTTCCACTTTAAAAAAAACCCAAAACAATCCCCCCCTCAAAAAAAAAAAAAAAACAACCCAACTTGGCTGATAACTGGGATTTAAAAAGAAAGGCGAGGAAAAGCCCCAGCCCCTTGCCTGCACGGTCGGGAGGACGGGAGGGCGGCCGGCGCGGCGGGCCGGGCGCGGGTGCCGGTGCCGGCGGCCGCGGGGCGCCTGGATGCGCGGGCTGTAGGGTGGCGGGCATGGCCGACAAGCGGCGGTCCTCGCCAGGCACCACCATGAGCCTCAAGGCTCACGCCTTCTCCGTGGAGGCTCTCATCGGGGCCGAGAAGCAGCAGCAGCAGCAGCCGCCGCAGCCGCCGCGGCAGTCCAAGCGGCGGAAGCTGGGCGGCGAGGACGAGGCGGCGGAGGACGAAGGGGGCAGCGGCTGCTGCGCCAAGAGCTCCCCTGCCGCTGCCGCCGGCAGGACCTGCGGCGACATGGACCTGGGCTGCGCCGCCCGCGCCCCCGCCGGTGAGTGCAGCCCCGCTCCCCGCCGCTGCCCGCGGCCCCGCTCCTCGGCGGGATCGGGATCCCCTTTCCCCGCCGCTACCGGCGCTTTGATTCCCCGTTATCTCTGCTGTCTTCCCACGCTGCGGGGGCACCCACCACCCTTCCCGCTTGCCCGGCGGTGAGGTTCCACGGCTCCCCTTGGCCGCCAGCACGGGGCAGGGCGGCTGCCGGCCGGGCTGTCGGTGCCGTAGCACAATGGAGCGACGGCGGGGGCTGTCCCGAGCCCTGCTTCCGAAGAAAGGCAAAAGAGCTCATACAACACACATATGTATGTGTGCTGCTAAAAGTGCATATGTAACTATGGATATAATTATGTGTGCATATATATACGCACAACTCCTACGTGTATGTGTGTGTGATTTGCTGTGTGTGCAGGGGAGCGCAGTTTCACGCTGCGGGGCAGAAGCCCGCGGCCAAACGAGATGCGCCGCCGGCCTCGCACCCCGGACCCTCTGCCGCCCGCCTCGGCCCGGCGCTGGAGGCGGCTGGTCCCTGGCAGCCCGGCCGTCCTGCCGCGGGCCCGGCGCTCGGGTCGCCCCCTCCCCGCAGCCAAGGCTGCCGCCCGGGCCGGGCCGGCGCAGGCCGTCGCGGCCGCCGGGCTAGCGGGTCGGCGGGGACCGAGGGAGCCCCCGGCCGCGAAGTCCGCGCTGCCCCGGCCGCTATCGCTTCCTCCTCTCTCTCCGCAGGCGGCTGCGAGGAGAGTTTCCTGGCGGCCTCGCCGCCCGCCTCCCCCAGCGGCTCCCCCAAGGGCTCGAGGCCCGGCTCGCCGCTGCCCACGCCGCAGGCGCCGCGGGTGGACCTGCAGGGCGCCGAGCTCTGGAAGCGCTTCCACGAGATCGGCACCGAGATGATCATCACCAAGGCGGGAAGGTAACGGGCACGGCGGGGCCGCCACCCGCGCGCTCCCGGGGCGGGCGGGCACATCAAAGCGGGCCAAAACCGGGGGAACCGTCCAGATTTACGAGGCAGGTAGATGGCGATAATGTTAGATGGGCACGGGAGCATGTGGCGTTTCGGGTTTCCTGTTCATTAGGGCGAGGTCTGGGAGCGCCTTGCCCTTCTGGGGGGAAGCTTTTTCCCTTTCCAGGGGATACACATGGTAAAAACCTGGGAAGTATAAAAGTATTTGAACTTATTAGAAATTACAAAAACGTATTTTATTGAATCCATATGCCACCGTCTGCATTTTCAGAGAGGCTTTATTAATGATTGAAACGCAGCCTTAAACAGCACAAAGCTACATTTGTCTTAAGAGAGTCCAGTCGGGGAATTTGTGTTTTATCTTACAGGTGCAATGAAATTACAGCAAAAACTAGTTAGCCACAGTCAGGATTTTATCCTCCTCCTCATTCAGAATATGATTTTTGTTTCTAGTAGTGACTTTTAATAGATTGTTTTTTAATACAGATATTTTTTTAGCACAGCAGCAAATACTGCGTAAAGTGGAATAATTTTCCGGTTTATAAAATACCGAAGAGTATTTTATTAGCTTGCAGTCAGAACGTTTCTGTTTTTCTTTTATTTATTTTTTTCCTTCAAGAATGAAGTTTTCTGATTCTGAAAAGAATGCCAAGCTAAGATGGGCAGTTTTATGTTAAAACCACTTCATTTGTTAATTATTCCGTTTCTCCACAGAAGGAACTAAATCTTGAACTTTTGGTTTTTCGTCGGTTTTTTTTTGGTTTTTTCAGAAATTAGCTCGTACATTCGTTTCTGCTTTCAATAAAGAAGTTTTACTATACCTTTCAAAGACAAAGTAGCTCTCGCACTTCACCTTTAGTAAGTTGCAGACAGGAAGTCCCGTCTCAATAAAGACCATATTGTTGGGTTAGAGCATGGCACATTGGCTTTTATAACTGCATCCTTGCGGTGTTATAATTGTATCACCGTGGATTTCGCTTTCTAATTCGCTGCTACAGCAATGATACACCATTTTCTGCAGTCACTTGAAACTTCAGTGGCAATTTGCCTTTCTGTAAGTCTTGGGCTTCCTGGGTGGAGGTGGTGTTTGCACATCTCTAGGAACACATTTCTTACTAATATCTCAAAAGGGCTTTAAATGTGTGTACTGCTAAAGCAAAGTCTCAAACCCAAATGATTTACTGTCTAACAATAAAGTTGAAATGATGTGGTAATAGCTGTACTCCCAAAGCGTATCCCCAAACATACGAAGCATTGTTCGAGTAAATGCACTTTAGAAATCTGTTTTGACATATCGAATGGGCCATTTCATGGCTATGTAACTATAATCGTCTAAAAGGACTCTGTAGGCTAAAAGGAAGAACGAGAAAAATCCCACGAAGCGGTTACTTTTCCTAAACAACCATTCCCGAGTCTGTTTCGTATTAAAAATGACCTCTCTCTCTTTCCAATGTTCAGGCGGATGTTTCCCGCAATGAGAGTGAAGATCTCAGGTTTAGACCCACATCAGCAGTATTATATTGCTATGGATATTGTGCCAGTGGATAACAAAAGATACAGGTATGGTGACTTTAAGGCAAAAAACATATGATGTGAGCTGTAGGGTGCTTGGCTGTTGGAAGAAAATATTAACACAACATAAATTAGCAGATGATCGTGTTTAACTCTCCTTAAAGATTCTTATTTTCATCCCAGTGCATTTTAAAAGACCATGCAGTACCAAGAATGCAAAAGCAACTAAAATTTGTGTCGAAGCTCTTTGTGATACATTTGCCTCACACTGTGTATGTACTGTGGGCAGATGCTCAGGTTCTGGCTTTCAGAGTGCAGTTCTAGTGCAGAATGTTATCTTAGTCAGGAAATGTTATCATATTTTATTCCTCATCCTGTCAGTGGCAATTGTTTCCTTATTATTTCCTTTCCTTCTTTATTAACAAATAAATATGAAAATGTACATTTTCTAGTGCTAAACGGTATTAACATTAATTAATAACATTAATAGCATGGATATCTGCTTAAAATACTTATAAGTTATCTTGGTCATGCTTCAAATTGCTTGTATAATTTAATTTAAAAGCTGTTTATCACTGGTTGCTTAGATTCAAAAAGAGCAATATTTCTAATTACTGTTATTTAAAGAATTAATGGCATTATTGTTTGAAGAATGATGTGAGGAACAAAAGAGGTTGCTCTTTGGACATTTAAGTGTAGAAATTATGTGCTGAAGCTCTCACTGTTTTGATGGTAGTTGTGTTTTGAGGGAGCTGGTTGGGCTCTGCAGAAGCCACTGTGGAAATGTTTGCAAGATTGGGCCCGCAGCAGTTCCTGTTGTGAGCTGAAGCCGTTTCCAAGGTCTTGCTTTACAGATGCAATTCCATAGCCAGGGGGGGAAGCCTGGCCAGAGAAGTTCAGAGGAGACAGGATCAGGTCTTTACCAATTGCGGATTTGATTGTTTTAACCTGGATTAGTATAATGCAGGGAAAACCACTGCAGATTTAATTCTGGAACTAGGAATATTTCAGACCAAGATTAAAAGGTTGGTTCTGCAGGAATGCTGCCTTGTTTCCTAAGCAAACGCTGCCCTGTGTTTTTCCTGTACTTGCCTGATTGACTGCTATTTTGTCATTTTCTCGTGTGGTGTGTAAGACCTTTCTTAGGACCATTTTAGTTTTTATGTTTTTCAACACGGGGCACCAGATACCCAGATACCAGGGCTGAGGATGCCCAGCATATACAGACAGGGGAGTCTTTCCTGTCTCTACCATAGAGGAAAAAATGCCTTTTTTAATTTATACCAGTGCAGTGCAGTTCAAATGGAAGCTTTTTTTTTTTTTTTTTTTTTTCTGCTTTGTGTTGTACGTGTACATTTACTTAACATATAATTCCTAGAAGGTCTGAACAAGTCATAAATTCATGGAAAAAGCAAGGTAATAATTCCAAATTAATTAAAATGTTAATACTAAAAATTAAAAGCAGTTATACTGAGTATGAATTGTTTAAACCTCATTTCATTTAAAATAATTACAGTCATGCTGACCTGCACTGTCTTCACAGTGTGATACATGGTGCCCAGATAACTGATGTAACCTAACAAGAGCTGTGTGAAGGACAGTATTTTCTTAGTTGACAAACTTGAGTTTTTTCGTATTTGTGTATTAGTAACCATGTCTTTGAGCTTTCTGCTAAATATTTATGTTTTACATGTTTTATTTGATGCCTCTTCCCATTCTCTTCTGTGCTTTTTATTGCTGACTGTTACTTCAACTCTGGCTGTTTGTGCAGCTTCACACACTGTCCTGTTCTTGAAATTTCATAGACATGACACCAGTCACATGGAGCCTAGTCTTTAGCTGACAGAGCAGATAGCAAAACTAATGCAAATGAAGAAAATTACATCTAGGTCTGGATTTCTAGCAAAATTTGACCTTATAAATATTTGGAAGCTTAAGCTGTAGCTCAAAATGTGTATTTATAACTAAATGTGTATTTATGTGTATTAATAACTTTATTTACTTTTCTAGGGAAAGCATATATTTAGTATAGACCAAGAAATAGAAAATAAATGAAAAATGTTACAACAGTGATCTGGGGTTGAGAATTTGTCTCTAGGAGAGAATTTCACCACCATTCTAGATCTGAGCTACACAGCTTAATTTGAATTGCATGGAGCAATACTTGTATTAGATCATTTTGTTTTCTGTTCTGATTATGTTGATTGTCTTTTTCCGATAAGGAACTGAATTGTACAAATACATGCTTTAATATAGCTGAATTACTGGAATTTTACTGTACTTGAAAAAACTAACTTCAATTAATGCCTTTTAAACTGCTTTGTGAAGTGTCTGCCTTCAAAACAGGTTTTCAACCAAAGCAGGCACAATTTTTGGTATAAAATCACCTTGGCCTATTAAATGAAATACAGATTCTGTGTTTTCATTTTTAACCTTTTTGCAATACTATTCAAGCCAATTAATATGGTCTACAGAAATATCAAGAGCATAATTTCACCTACTTTCATTATTTTTCCCAATCATAATGTTCTTTCCCTTCAATAGCTGTATTTATAGAGTCTTATTTAGAGTCAATGTGATAAATCTTCCAAATATGGAATTAATACTCAATTTGATAAAAGAAGGGTCAGATTCTTCCCTGTTTGCTGATGCCTTTTCAGAGCAGAGCTGTAGCAGTCAATGAACTGACACCAGCTTAAAGCTAATTTTGAAACCTAGTGTTGAGAATGTTACTGATTTAGGAAGGTCAGATCAGAGCATGGATTTTAACCCTATTTTTGCAGGTGCCAGAACTATATTTTGAAACAAACAAAAAAATTCTTTTTATTTATGTAAAATTGTGTTCTTTCATATTTTGTTAACTGATGTGTTCTTGCAGTATGCATGGGCCCTAATTTATTAATGCTGAATGGGTCTAATAAATTGTTTAGGTTCTTGTGGTTAAAGACATTTGTTTTCTTTGAATAGGTATGTTTATCATAGTTCCAAGTGGATGGTGGCTGGAAATGCTGACTCCCCGGTGCCGCCTCGTGTTTATATTCACCCTGATTCACCTGCCTCGGGGGAGACGTGGATGAGACAAGTGATCAGCTTTGACAAACTGAAGCTCACCAATAACGAGCTGGATGATCAAGGGCATGTGAGTACTTGCTCTTCGGTGGCATTATGTGTCGGCACATTGCTCAGCCCTGAGAGGCTCTGACGTGCAGCTTCGGGGTGCCAGAAATAGGCTTGAATTTTGAGTTGTTTTGGAACTTTACTGTCCAAATCTAAAAGCTTCTTACTTTCTGCTCTGATAATTAACTGCTTATTAGAGCCCGCTGTTTTACTCCCCTCTCAAATAGAGAGCTCCTTCAGAAAAGTAAGACTTTACAAGGCTAAATTGCCTAGTACAGAGGGGCAGAATTGCTCTCAGTATTTCCCACCGAGCGTGTTACTCGCAACTTCTGCTACGATTGAAAAGGACGCTAAAATTCACCAGTGGCCAGGAGAAACATTAATAGTGTGCAATAACCTCACGTGAATAAAAATACACTTAAGTATTTTCTTAACCTAAAGATTTGTGTGAAATCCCGTGAGGTGTTAATAATTGCAGTCAAAAACGAACAACATGGGAGCTGGGTTTGCTCCGATGATGATTTATTACATACCTTATGAAGCAAGACCCTTTCACAGCTGAGGCTCATTACTTCTGAAAAAGCTGGCGAGGACGTATGCAGTATGAGTGTTCTGTTTGCAAGTTCTAAATTGTTTAGTTATGACATTATCTAATGTGACAAAATGTGTTATGTTAATATTTCCTTTTCTCTTCAAAACTGTTGAAACATGACAGATGTAAGCCAGTATCATTCCAGCAATCCCTAAAATAGTTTTACTTGACACCTTGAGAAATAATTAAAAAATGACGATTGTTTTTAGTCAGGGTGAAGTCTTTGATTTTACAAACCCCTATAATAAATGGCAAATGTTGGCATCCTTTCAGAAGGAGCATCAAGTTCCAAGTGGTAGAGTTTTAAGATGTTGAAGGAAAATTTTGAGACAGGATGTGGATTCCATTGTCCTTAGCGTAACCCGATTTATTAATAAAGGATTTATTTCCTTTCTCCTTCAAGGAAAGGAGTGAAAGAAAACATACCTGGCACAGAGCACTAAGATACCACACTCATCCTTCAGTATGGTTGTAACTCTGTGACATTGAGCCAGGTATTTTGTTAATACACAGTCCGAGATTTTTCCCCCTCATTCATTTGTGTTTCCAAATGAGGTTAACAGAGACAGGAATACGGGAGCGTGGCTGTGCTAGCAAATGTGATAACAAGGATAAAAAGACTTCCATTTGTACGATAATTTTCATAATTTAATTTTGTTCTTCCTTCAAAGAAATGTGGGGGTATTCACATCTCTTAAGTTAGCAGTGCTTTTCTTAGGATAGTAAAAAAGAAGTTTAAGATTGCTTCATTCCAGAATTATGGTTACGGAGTCTTATTTGGCAGTGTGGATTTGAATTAAGGTTAGCACACAAAATTCCCTTAGTTTCCCCAGTGTCGGTGTATTTGTGACTCCTCTCAAGTGGGAGTTGCTTTCCCTGAATCCTGAGTCTATTGTAAGGGCTCTGAAAGTGAAGGAGACGCAAATGGATAAAATGTTGCTTTTCCAGCAGCGAGCTGGCTTTTGTACTTGCTGGGTGCAGACGGATGGTCTGCGGGTACCCGTGCACTTGCAGTTGCAGTTGCAAACTAGCCTGTGATAAAATCTCAGCTATGCAGAGAATTGTGTTACTATATTTTTCAATATAGTGAAAAAATCTTTGTTTTTATTCTGAACTGAAACCTGTGTAATGTACACAGCACACCGTTATTTGTAATTTGGGGGGATATAAATTTTCTGGTCTTTAGTGAAGTATTTCAGCTTGGAAATGAGTGAAACAAAGCTCAAATACAGTGATTTGAGACACATTGAACTGATTCAGAGCTATGGCAATGCCCCTCCTCCCCAAAATGGAAATTTAAGTATTAAAATAAAAGGACAAAAGAAGGATGACTGTAAAATAATTTCATATTTCTCAAATCTGGGAAATTGCAAACATGTCATTCATAATTACCAGAAAAGGCAAAAGCAGAAAGCAGAGAAGTGTCTCTTCCAATGGGTACATTTTTTCTTTTAAAGCTATGGTAGTGTGGAATGCTGTATTGAAAAAGCTATGTAGCCTCTGAATGCCTCTAGCAATAATGGAAAACGAATAATCATATTTTGTGATGAATATAAAAAACCAATTGTTTCTCATAAGCAGGAAGAAACCATTTTTCTCAGGAGGGCACCAGGGGACGGATGGCAAATTAGAAGAGCTAGGAGTCAAGGCTCTACTGTCCCCCCAATATTTGTTCTTATATCAGATGTTCTGACCCTCCCACCCCTGTATGGGACATGGGGTGTATCTTAAATTATAAGAAAGTGACTTTTTTTCCTCTCGTGCACAGGCAGAGTGGCTCGGAGAAACCTTGGTGGGATTTTCACCAAGCAGCATTTGGGAATGCTTTCCCTTCTTTCTGGTTTTGGCAATTTAATCCTTGTTGAAATTGTTCCTTTATGCTTCCTGTGCTCATTGAAGGCATAAGCTTTTGCATAATTTTGTGTTAAAATCCCAGGGGTAGGTTTTGATCTTGCAGGCATTGAGGTAGGGAGCTTGCATGATATCGATCTAGAGCCCTTTTACTATTCTAGAGTATTTAACTCTCAGAATCTCTGAGAGAAGTGGCCCATTTAGGTGGGAATAGAGACAGTATTTGCAAATAGGCACTAAGGTAGAATTTCTACGCAGTTTTTATGTTGTGGTAGTAGTTGGTGGCAGCCAGTTCATTCCCCTTGCTTCGTGTTGCCCTGGGTTTAGCATTCTGTGAAAGGAGATCAGCCATCTCCAAGAGACTCACTGCTTGAGCACTTTCCAGATTCTGTGCTGCCTGCTGCAATTTCCATCAGTATTTCAACTGGGAGTTTGTGACTATGCAATTTTATAGTGCTGCTCAGCAGAGAGATTTTGAAGTACATATCTGCACATAAGATGCTCCCTGATACACGAGTTCCACTTGGAGTCTGAGGAGATGGAGCAAAATTTGTATGGGCATGTTTTCCTTGTATGTTTCTGACCTCAAAAGGGAGTTCCAGGGTGAATTCTCTGCATTGGAAATACCATGTTATTACAGAGTTGTTAAGACACACACTGTGGCTTTTGGGTGTTTCATCTAAGTTGTGATGCTAAGGAAAAGTAACCCTGGAGTTTGCAGTTGCCACTGAAAAGTGCATGGTCTGGATGCTCGTTGTTAATGCCTCTTACCCCTCTCTCATCTGTGGAGTGAGTGCTGCATTGTAAAAGCAGTCTCTCCCTCTGGCTGGTTAGAGCTGGTTAATTTTTCTATTTCAATGCAGTTTTAAAACTGAATTTCAGTGGAGGCGAAAAGTCAATATTTTTTATGCTATTTTCCATGCTTTTCAACTGAGTATTTTTTGATGCAGAGGAACATCTTTTGACTTTTAGTGAAAATGAGGCTGTTAGTCTGTTAATTGTTCCTTGGTGGTTGGGGTGGGTTTTTTCCCCATTTGAAAGTGGGGCGAGGCTGGAAGCAGAGGCGGACTGTAACTCTGCCCAGACTTGGCTCCAAGCAGTGGGCTCTGCTTACAGTCAGCGGCAGTTAGATGTTCTTGTCACAATGAAAAGCTGTGAAACATCAGCATTTGCACTTGCAGTTTTTGTCTTGGTACAGAGGGAATCCATGCGCTTCAGCCCCACACACTTCCTTAAGTGCAGGGAGCCTGAATGTTTGTGCTTTGGAGAAAGGATAAAGGAGGATTTTTGGCAAAAACAGCAGAAAGGACTATGCCAGTGGTGGGGAAATGACTGTGTAGTCTTGGTACTGTTAGGTTGCTGGAGGATTGGCATCTCCCCTGTAAAAGAGTATCTGGCTCTCATTTGTTCTGGCTGAGATGGTTGTGCCATGATTGTGCTTATGCTCAGAGTCAGCTCTGAGGCCTCATCGTGGCAGCAGCTTTCAAAAGCCATTGCAAAGGTAATCCCAGCTTTGTGTGTATGCAGGTGCTCTAGTGGCTTTTGCTCTGCCTCCTACCTGCAGGGTCCCTGCTGCGGTGTCTTCGGTCTGATCATGATTTCTTGACAGCTGCTGTGGCCAAAGTCAAATTTTACTTTTTGTGAGAGAGTTCCCTCATGAAGTGTTTTGATCTTGTTCTGTGAGGGCTTTGTAGAGAGAAGCAGGTTCTTGAACTGTGAATTGAATGTAATGCCAGCTCATATTCGGGAACACAGTGTGACTTCTGATTGGGGTTTTTTGCTGTTGGATTTTAAGAGCATGAAGGGAAAGTTGCTGTTTCTGCAGATAAACTGTTAGATCCCGTTGGTGCTTTTAAATGTGCAAGCAGTCTGAAATAAAAAGCTGGAATCTCCTTTTCCTTAGATTTTTCTTCACAGTAGCTTTAGGTGATGCTTTGAATAATAGAGCTAAACTGCTTTTGGGTGGATGTTGCAGCTCCCTCTCATTTTATGTCCTGTCTTCATATGTTGCTCTTTAATTCACAAAAGTTTTGCAATTATGCATTATTTAGAGTTCAGAGTCCTTCAGATCACTAACAAAGATCCCTTTGTTAGAAGACATGGTACAAAATCAAGAGAAAGAAATTATTGCTATGGATTTGCTAATTGCCAAAACAGTGTGTTAGCACAGGAAATTTCAGTACAGGATGCCAGACAAGTTGCTCTTAGGAGATGACATGGATCAGTTTAGCTGTAGTAGCCACCCAGATAAGCAGTGGGAGGTGTTCATCTCCATGCTGCTTTGATTTCACTTGTTCTGATGTGTGAGCAGAGCTCTTTGTAGCTGCCAGGGTTATCACTCATGTGTGGGCATGCAGTGGTTTGCCCCACAGAGCTGATGGGGTCAAGTAATCGGTGTGGGAGAAGAACACGGCATGCTCAGCGGCACCCAGACAAATGGCAAGGCACAGAATATGAGTGAATTTGAATAGTGCAATATCTTTCCATGATAATTTCTTTTTCTGTTGCACCAGTATCTCCCCTGGTACCACTGGGTGTTTGCAGGAAAACAGGGTGAGGAACGTGCTGTCCTCTCTGCATTTTTATTTTGTAGATCTGTGCCACTGGAGAACTGAAAGGAGCGTTGTAAAAGAGAAAACACTTTTGCATGATGAAAAATCTTGCTGTGTTCAAGATTTCAGAAACTCGAAAAAGATGTCATGAGAACATCCATAGGGAACTCCCTGAGCAAATTAATTGGAGCCTGTGACGTCATTGTCAAAACCTTACTCAAAGGCTAATAAAACCCCTGATTATCCAGAAACTTGCCTTACCAAAACAGGGTTGTGTAATCTGGCCAGGACCAAGTCTATTAAACTAGCCAAACTCTAGTTTATCCAAATGAATGTAATGTCCTCTATATCATTTGAGTGAATGAACTTCCACTGTGTCTGGCATAGGGGCTCTGTTGAGTGCTTGAGCACACGCACATTCTGAGCCTACTCAAGGAGCAGGAAATTAAAAAGCTTCCCCAGAATGTTGATTAGTAGTTCCACAGGCCAATAGCCATAGGACTATTTATTTATCAAGTTACTAATTTCTCAGAGCTTCCAAAAATAATAGTTGAGCTTCAATTTTTTTTTTTTTCTTGAAATCTTCTATTTTAATAGTTGTTAGTTGAAATGGAGTAAAATAGAGGAAAAATTCTGTATTTTAAATCTCTAAAATTGGGATGCAGTACCAAGAGGTATTTGTGTGTTTAATTTTAGGCAGTATGAATTAATCCACTTCTCTTTTATAATTTATTTTTGATTGGTTTTTGTGTGCTGGGAGGGCTTTGTTTATTGAAATTCATTGTCTGTTTTATAAATTGATGGTTATTAACACTTTAGAGTTTTGGATTTTGTCACCATTTTACTCTTAGGTTTATGCTTCTTCAGAGTGTGAGAGTCTCAGCTTGTGTTCCAACCAAGATTTGTTCCCAGTCTTTGGGATATAAGGAAAAAATTGCTCCAATAGCATATCCTGAAGGTTCCAAAAACAAAAGGCAATTTCTGCTGCTGTTAATCCTGTTAAATCAAATCCAGACTTCAGTGGAAAAAAGTGACAAAACTTTCATAATTCCAGTGGGACCTGGACTTCACTCCTGATTTCTCTTTTTTTTCTTCTTTTCTTTTTTTTTTTTTTTTTTTTTTTTGAGCCAGTTTCAATTGAGCCAATCTCTGAATTTGGAACTCCTGAGTCGTAATTTTTAAATGCTTAGGGTTGGCAATAACATAAATGCACAGGGATTAGGCTACTGTAACAAGAACCTTCAGAGGTTAAAGAAAACATTTGATTTCCAGTAAGTGGCATGGTAAACACATACCATAATCTGTTCCAAAAAGCTATTAGTACTGAAACAGCGGGGTGTCCTTTCTAATAAATGTTATCTTTTTCCTTTCATGACCGTGTAGATTATCCTTCACTCTATGCATAAATACCAGCCTCGTGTCCACGTCATCCGAAAAGACTGTGGTGATGATCTGTCCCCTGTCAAGCCCATCCCTTCAGGAGAAGGGGTGAAAGCCTTCTCCTTTCCAGAGACAGTTTTCACTACTGTCACAGCATACCAAAATCAACAGGTAATTTGGGCTTTCTGGTTAGCACTTTACAGGCTTTTCAGAGCAGACCAGAGATGTAAGAGATAGGAAAAACCAGATACTTTTATTATATCACTTATTAAAATGAAACTGTCTAAACCCTTTTTTTACTACAAGTAGCTTTCACTGTAAGTATTGCTGCAGTGCCTGGAGGCTATAGCTGAGACTTCAGAGATGCTGCATGTAAAAATTAATTCTTATTATGAAGATCACACAGTCTAATTAGCATGCTTAATGGTGTCTTAATTATAAATACAGCATTGAAGAACAAGGCAAAGAGCAGTCCAATTTTTAAAGGTGTATCTGTACCTTTAAATGTAGATACATGTCTGGAGAGAAATTTTAAAGCACTTTTGTTCCTGACTCCAGTGTTTTTAATACTCCCAGGACCTTAACAGAGAAGCTGAGTTCTGAAGAAAGTTGCAGTTGTTTTTATTAACTTCATTCGGCTTATATCATTAAGGGCAATTTGTCTGGGTCCACAGAGATTCAAAGTCAAAAGAAAACTCCAGGTTGTGTCACCCAGCTCTTTCTACCTGTGGTTTCAGTATTAGTATACATAATAAAACCATAGTTAGTGTTGTGACATTTTATTACTTGCATATAAAGTATTGCAGCTGTATTTTTTGAAATTACATATGCATTATCTTTACAAAGAGAAGAGCAGCAGAGCCATGTAAATACTGAAATACAAGTATTTGGTGACTTTCCCATTTATTAAAATAAATTACAGTTATTTGGGGTGTTTTGCTGGAGTTTTTTTTTGCTTGGTTGGTTTGGTTTGAGGTTTTTTTTTTATGGAGGATAATAACCTAGAGATAATCTCTCTTCACATTTCCATCTTGACCAGTACAGGAATAAAACTTAAATTAAATTTTATTGCAGTTAGACAGTGTACTCTCTTAGGTGAAGAATGACATTTGCCTGAAGTTTTTTGTCAGTAATTTGGCAGCTCTAAATACCTGTTAGCTTCTCCAGGGATCTGCAAAAATAGTGATCAGATTGGTCCTTATTTTGCTATGTTTCAGGACAACCATCTTAAACTATACAAATATGAAGATGTTTCTTCTGTCAGCTTATTTCTGTCAGGAGAGTTGTTTTCTGTGTGAGTTATCTGGGTTTACAGGTATTAATTTCTCTTAATCATATTCACAGATAACTCGTCTGAAGATTGATAGGAATCCATTTGCCAAAGGCTTCAGAGATTCAGGCCGTAACAGGTAGGTACTGGGAGGGAGGGAGCTGGGCTTGTTCCTGCTGACAGAGTCAGTTTGTGAAGGCTGTTCAAGGCAAACACTTCTACTTACAGACAAACTTATCTGAGAACTCAGACTCCTTGAGGCAGCACTCAGACTTCTCAGTAATGTTCTCTGTGGTAAACTCCCATTGCTACACCTCTGCCCATCTAGGTCTAGAGCAGGCTGGCACCTGGCTTGACTTGTGTACTCAAGTTTCCTTTCAGTGGAAGCACTGAGACACCATGACGGCTGCAAACAGACTCAATGTATACTCAGGTTCATGATTCAGTCTGTGCTTGAAATCTCCTCTTTCTCCTGGCTGAAGACACTAGTTGCAGATAGCATTGTCAAACTGTAAGCCCAGGTTCTCTTGCATGTAGATGGCACATAGGACGGATGAATGGCTTGTTTCCTCATAAAAGGGAAGAAACCGGTTCGTACAGTTACCTTACTTTTAGTACACTTGCCTAGGAGGTGGCAGACCTGTGTTCAAGTGTCTGTTTTGGCTAAGGGGTTTTAACTCTGCTTCCTAGGTGAATACCTTTTCTAGCAGGCTATATAAGACCTTGAAATGAGACTGGTTTCCACCTCTTCTGTTGTGGATGGACTGATTAATTGCTTATTCTCTCTTGATCCATGAATCTTTCAAAATAGCAATGGGAAATCTGAGTAGTGCAAAAGTGGAGTTTTGGGTCTGGTCTGGTCTGCCAGTGCCAATGAAGTAATTTATCCAACAACTGTTTAATGCAAGCTACTTAAGCCTGTTTTGAATTGTATGTTAAACCATTTCAGCTAAAATAAAAAAGCAGTATTTCATTGTGGTGTATAGTATACATCAGTTCCAGTGACCACATTTGGTGTCTGCAGCCGCTGTATTTATGAACAGGCCTTGCAGAGAAGGGAGCAGACTGTGCTGGTAGGAATGATCAGAGAGTTTCTTTTTGATAGTTGCTTTATTGAGCTTCTCTGTTAGCAGACGCTGCAGCATTAAAGCCTGTTTAGTACTCACACCTGAGTTACATAAACCCTGAAACTGGACAGCAAATGAGAGTAGTTTTGGAAAATGAATACTTATAGAAGGGATGAGGTAGTTGTAAGGACTTACAGGCATTCACTGTAAGTAGCTTTTCAGTATGTCTGAGATTTTGTCTTCTAGCAAGAAATAATTATCCATGTTCTGTGGCCTGGATGGGATGCCCCAGGCACTGACATAAATTGAGTTTCCCCCTCTTTTGTAGCCTTCTGGTTAGAAAGTAAATGAACAGTAGCTTCCAGGTAAATGCAGTGACTGAAGAAGCAAAACATGCTGTGTGTACTTTAGGAAGAAAAGGGTTGCCATGCATGCCCTGTTTGAAAGCTCTCTCTCTCATAGCCAATGTCTCGGCTGTACTTGCTGTTTGCAGAACTATAAAATAAGCACTAAGAAACCTCCTAAGAAGTGTGAAACCCTGACCCTCTGAAATGCACGAGTTTAGGTGGACTTAGAATTTCTTCCATAATGTTATATGAAGCAAGAGAAGATACCCTTTAAAACAGAAAGGAAAGAATTGTTCAGAAACCAGCTTTGAACAGGTTTTAATGTGGCGGGACAGCTCTGGTATTACCTGAGGACAATGTGAGAGTACTGCTTCTGCAACCACACAAATACAGTTATGGGACTGGGTGTATCCAGAGCGGGTTTTTTTGTTTGGCTGCTAGGAGTAGTCTGGTTGAGGCATTAGAAAAAAAGCAAGATGTTTTGATTGAAAGACAGTGTTTTTTATGGAAATGGATTAAGGCCAGTCCTGAAGGAAGAGCCAGCATCTCCATAATGTTTTGGAGTGGCTTTTAGATGAGGTCTGAGTGCTTTTATTCTACAAACACACTCGTTATAGATTGACTTTGCAAACTTTTTTGTTGCAAGTTGACATCGTTTTACTGAAGTCAGGATCACTGTTTTCTTTTATAGTCTGCATTACTGGATAACTGTGTTGGGGAATTCAGCTCAAAATTTTAATTGTCAAGGAAAATTTCTATTGGTTTACTCAGTTGATTATTGATCTACTCTGTTGCTAAATATTGAAATTAAATGTTAAAATTCTGTTATCCTCTTTGTTCCGGCTGGTGTGTTTATCATTGAAGCATTTTAATTGGCACCAAGTTTAAAAAAGTACTATGGTAAAATTATAACCAACTTTTCAGTATTGCTTTAATAATTGCAGCTGTCTTATTCTGCACTGCTGCGTGCAGTAATTCTGTTTGATTAAAAATATGCCCTTCTAGGTCATTCCCGCTCAGTCCCACAGGCTATTTTACAGAAATCAGTAGCTTCACCTTTTAAAAACATTCCCCGTGCATTTGCAAAGTGCAACAGAATTTATGTGCTGAGAATAGTTTCATTCTTCAGTTGAGCCTTAAGTTTGACCCTATAAAACTTTTACTCAGGAAAGGACCAGAATTTCTCCCTTTAAATACTTCTGGAAAAACATAACTGTTTTGTTAAATAAACTTGGGCATTTGATAGCGCAAATTAGGGTGGTGATAAAATGTGGAAATTGTTCAAAGGCATCTTGTATAAATTATCGCCTTGGCTACACTCCTCCAGGAGGTGGCTTTTATCTCCACTTTAACTAGAAATGAAAATTCACCATTACTGCAGAAAATTAAGGCTATCTTTTTAATCCAGGTTCAGCTAATAAATGCTTTATAAATGTTTCCTGACAGACATTTGTGTTTCTGCTGGAAGGAGAAATATCAGAACATGTTGGTTGCTTCAAATTGGGCTATTTGCATAATTCAAGTTTACAAAGTGCTGCTGCTCAAAGGCAAGCACTTGCATTTGGTGTGTGCCTGATGCTGACAATTAACAGGCCTCTGGGGCCCAGCAGCCAAAAATCACACCAAAATTATACCTCTAAGTTTATATACCTCTGAGGTGCATTATTCATAAATAATTGTCAGAAAACCAATGGCCCTTTACCTTCAAGAAACAGATTCTTCTAAATAGTGTCTGCCACCATTGCCTACACAGTTACTTCTGTTTTCTCAAGACACTGTTGCAAGAAAATGAACTGAGACTTCTGGTTTCTAAAGGCATTTTGCTTAGCAAAACAAGGTAGCTTTATACATTATTTTAGTAACAAAACAGCTGTACACCCATGCCTTGCTTGTGTTCTAAGTGTGATTTTCCAGCTCATCAGTAATGACTGGAAATCCTGCTTTTATAGAAGTTGCCAGTGGATCACCTTTGTTCTAGGAAGAAATAGCAGATCAACCCTCTGACAGTTAAAACTTTAACTGCCAGAGGGATGATCTCTTTAAGAAATATCATATTAGCAAAACATTTAACATCATTTTTGTCAAGCCTTCCCACTCAAAAAGCCCTCCCAAAAGGCCCAAAATATTGAAATAGAGAGCCAGGCTCGTTGAATTGGAAAACACTTTATTGGAAAACACTGTGCTGCCAGCCCAGTGGTTGCAGGTCTCTGTGGTGTCGTGGATAGGCTGCAAGGCTTTTTTCTAAAAAGCAAAATCAACTTCAAAATAATCCTGAAATGTTACAAATTTTTATGTTTCTGAGGTAGAGTATCCAGATATGTGTGGCAAAATACAGTTTGCTTTCATGACCCTGTGATTTTTTTTTCTAAATAGAATGGGACTGGAAGCTCTGGTGGAGTCTTACGCCTTCTGGAGACCTTCACTGAGGACACTTACATTTGAAGATATACCTGGGATACCCAAACAAGGTAATGAATGTCTTTGTGTTCTTTCAAAAAATGAATGAGGAAGCTTTGCCCATCATTACAAAAGTCTAGATAAGTATGTCACTCACAAGACAGAAACAACCAGCTAACCACAGTACAGCCATGCCCTCTCGTCAGAGTTATACTGAGATAGAAAACTAATGTTAACTCAACTACTGTGGCAATAAAAATGCTAGATTGTAAAGAAATTCAGAGTACGTGTGGAGGAGAATGCCAGTTTTAAATATTGAACAACCTGTTTCTTAGTGTTATGCCCTGGCTGGATACAAAAGGTAAAGATCACTTATAGATGTTAGCTGTACACATCCAAACACCAGTGGAGTAATTACTTGTATTTTTCAGAGAAAAAAATAAAAAAGGAATAAGAGAAAAAGGGTTATCTTAAGTAATGAGTAAATAGGAGGAAGCTTAATTTGTTTTCTTCTTCAAACGCCTTCTTGATCCTTAAAGACCTGAAAATTGTTCAGGAAATGGGCCAACAAAGTTTGTCTGCATCCTAGAGCTTAACAAAATGGATCTCCTCTCCATTTTGCTTTTTTCTGCTCCTCACTCTTTGTTGGAAACCTTTTTGTTTCCACTTTCCCCATTGTGCAGATAGTGTCATGAATGAGAAAAATATTTAAATGGCCTATTTGGACAGAGAATAGAATCTCTGTATTCTTTTCTGAGTTCTTTTATTTCCAGAGTGCGCCAATGCACATAGAAAACCTCTCAGCCTTTTCCCAGCTAAATCAGATACATTGCTCCCAATTCTTCACATTTTCTGCCACTAAATTTACAGGCATTCAATCTGCTTTCTTGATAATGTATTGATTGCAAAGTTGCTAATCATCTTCAGAGCAAAAATCCAGAACACACAGAAACTCAGAGATTTCACTTTTGTCAACTTTTTAGTTCACTCCTTCAAGAAATCTTGAGTATCAGTCCTTGATGTGGGCAACTAAAAGGAGGTTTTGTGCCAAGTCATAGATACATTGAATGAGTATTTGCAGAGTTCTGGGCGGAGCGTGGGGGTGAGGGATGGTCTCATCAAAAAGGCCTTTAATGATAAGTTAGAATGAGACCTGAAATGCCTGTAATGCCTTCAGTCTGTGTAAGGCTGAAAGGTAACTGACTATGCAATCAATCCATTTGGGAGACAGACCAGCTTTATTGGCTGTTTGTGTGTAGGAGCATTGTTTGGTAGCAGGGGAACTGCTGCCGTGAACTTCTCATTGCCTTTTCTGCTGTTGCCTGAGGTTAAGAAGATTGTTGAAGTTACTCTTGATATTGTGAAGGCAGAAACTGGGATCCTTACAACATCTTTAGTCATCTATACCTTGGATATAGAGACTTGCCAAAAGACCCCATTAGAAATTTGTCTTGGTTGTTAATGCTGAAAGTGCCCACCTTCAGGTAGTGGAGGCACTGATGGAGATTAAAAGAAAAATATGTCTTACACCAGGATTTCTGTAAGCCATTAGTGGCAGTGTCTAATGGCGCTTTGTGCTTGTGGTGTCCTCTTATCAGAGAAGAAGCAGCAGGCAGTGTTCATTAATAATGTATTTTTTTGTTTTGTTTCAATATAGCTCACATATTATGATAACCTGTTCACTTATTGACTGCATTTATGTCTTTGCAGCATCAAGTTGTTTGATTGTTAATGTGATTCATAAACAGGAGGTCTTCTTTGTTTACTGTCTTCTGCCTGGGAGACTGTAAAAGGCCTCAGTTAATTTTTCTACGCTCAGTTTTCTTTTGAGAAAAGAAAGTGTTTCTTGCAGCTGGGAAACTTTCAGTCCTGAGAAAAGGCTTCACCTATAGCAAGCAGTGTGTTTTCAGGAGCATTCAGCACTAGTATTTGTAATATAAAAAGTTCTGATATTAGTAAATGAGCAATTTGTAAATAGTATGCCGCAAACCTGCCCTTTCAAGAAATGAAGCAGCTGTGCGCTGTGTTCAGCCTACACTTTTCCTGAAGTTGTTCTGAAATTTTTTGTTTGTTCTCAGAATTTTTTGGTTTGAAATCAGAAGTTTTTTGTTCTGAAGTTTTGTTCTGCAGTTGGGAACTTTCCTGAAACTGCCATCTGAGCTAAGGAGCTGGTTCCTCAGCTGGCTCTCTGACAGTGACAGTCAGGCACAGAGTGCTTGAAACCCATTCCGAACTGTAGCAGGAGCATAGACAAGCCAAAAATCACCATTTTGAAGAAAGCTACCTGTGATGTAGCACTCACTTGGCTGCATCTTAACTGCCATGCAGCTTCCTTCCATGTCATATAAGAAGCAGTTAAACTTCTGTGCAGGAGCTCTAAGTACTGAGTGATGGTTGTAAAATTGTAACTTCAGTACTCTTTCTTGGTCAAGTTGTTGTTTTAGAAATATGCATGTGGTTTACTCACACATCCTCCTGCACACGTATGCAAAAGTTTTTTTATTAATTTGAGTTGGATTTCATCTCTGACATTTATTATAAAAGACAAAGGTCTTGATCTGTTACCTAGGAAGTGGACCTTTCCCAATGTGCTTCTTACACTGTAATGTTCTCTTCCAGGAAATGCAGGTTCCTCTACTTTACTCCAGGGATCTGGCAGTGGAGTGCCATCTACCCACCCTCACCTTTTACCGGGTTCCCCTTGCTCATCTCCAGCCTTCCACCTCAGCCCCAACACTAGCCAGCTGTGTACCCTTGCTCCAGCTGACTACACAGCTTGTGCCCGCTCAGGCTTGACCCTGAACAGATACAGCACTTCCTTGGCTGAGACCTACAACCGGCTCACAAACCAGACCAGTGAGACCTTTGCACCCCCAAGGACTCCCTCCTATGTCGGTGTGTCGAGCAGCACAACTGTGAATATGTCCATGAGTGGCAATGATGGGGATGCATTCAGCTGCCCGCAGACTGGCTTATCCATGCAGATTTCAGGGATGTCTCCACAGCTCCAGTACATCATGCCTTCCCCATCCAGCAATGCCTTCACAACTAATCAAACCCACCAAGGCTCCTACAACACATTTAGACTGCACAGTCCCTGTGCGCTCTATGGATATAACTTTTCCACATCCCCTAAACTGGCTGCCAGTCCTGAGAAAATTGTTTCTTCCCAAGGAAGTTTCTTGGGGTCCTCGCCAAGTGGAACCATGACGGATCGGCAGATGTTGCCCCCCGTGGAAGGAGTGCACTTACTTAGCAGTGGGGGGCAGCAGAATTTCTTTGACTCTAGGACCCTAGGAAGCTTGACACTCTCGTCTTCTCAAGTGTCTGCACATATGGTTTGATGAAGCCTTTAAGTAAAAGTACAGTATGTTTGGTGTCTCCAATGTATTTCTTTTGGAAATATGAAAGGACACTCGATGTAGCTTGTAAAGTGTGTGTGTATATATAATATGAGAGGAAGTTTCACTGAAATTTTGACTTGCTTGTGGCCAGATTATTCTCCTATTTTGAGTTACACAGAGTTTGCTGTGGTGCAGACTCCTTTAGTTTTCTGGTATAATACACTTAGTTGTATAACACGTTGGGACATATGCAACAAATTAAGTAAGACTTCCTCCCCTTTCCCCCTCCTCTGTTCTAACCCCTTTAAAGAATGAAGTGACACTTGGAGCATTAAACAACACAAAAAAGCCCACTTACATTTCCTATAGTACTAGTGAGTTTCTTTAAAACATTCATACAATAAGCTGATGCACCAAAGGCATTTTACAAGTTTCTTCCCTGTTATAAGGGATACAAAGGGTATTTGGACTTCTTAGTGTTAAGCATCAAGCATCCAGCCAAAAATAGAAGTTTAGCTAATGGATTATTTACAAAGTAAACAGAAAGATTAGTTTGTCTTCTCAAGATACGCTGTTTTTAGCTTATCAACGGCACAGCATTCTCACTAGGATTTGTTTTTTTCAGCATTAGTCTAGATTTATGATTATATATTTGAAGACAAATAACGTGTATTCAAATTGTGGTGATAGGAATAATTTAAACCAACAGCACTAGAAGCAGCATTCCTTTGTATGAAATGAACTTTGGGGTGCTTAATTTTTGTCAAAGGAAGGGCTTGATGCATTTTTCCTCCATAAATATTGCCTATAAGACATTTACTGGATGGTAGGATATTCTAATGTATCTTCTTTTTTTGTATTTTTACTTTTTTAAAGGAAAATGCAGGTTTGATTTAAGAAAAAAAGTGAGCAGGATGAGAAATTGAGAAATTCCATTATTGGTTTTACCTGTTTTGTGTGTGTGACATGTTTTGGGTTTGCTTTTTTCTTTTGTGTTTGTTTGGTTGTTTTTTTTAATAAGGGCAAAAGGTCCTGCATCCTCAGAATTTCAAAAATACATCACCTGTATCAATTAGGCAGATGATCCAGTTTGCCCAAAAGTGTTTCTGGAAGTGGAATGTTATCATAGCTGCCTTCCTGTTGCTCTGGTTTTGTCCTGGAATTGGAGAGGTTTCCTTCATTCCCACCTCAGGTTTCTAAATGGCACTTGTAAGAAAGTAGACCACCATCTGCTTCTGGCCAGACTTCTCCAGAGCATCAAGGACAGAGAGAGATACTCACCATGGTGAAATTTCTGCCCTCATCTGCACCTGCACTGCTCAGGTGTGTATCAGTCCTTCTGCAAAAGCTGCCTCACAGCTGCCCGTCTGTCAGAGCTGAACCACAGAGGTTGTGGAACAAATTTTAGTGATTGAGAGAACAGATCATGTTCAACAGTATGCTAATCCTCATTTATATTGTGCAGGTATTGTAAAGGCTTTCTAAGGTGGGTGTAGATGCAGCTGAAAATGCTTCCCCAGTCAGCAATGAAGGTGATTAAGGTCTTTCAGGTTAATGTTTTTTTGGTGAAGGCGAATTTTCAAACGTTCCTATATGTTTTTGGGCAAATAGTGGGCTTACCCACTCTCACTTCAAAAAAGACTCATTTCAGCTAATATTTCTTCAACGGGATGGAGGTAATGCATGCAGAAACAGCCCTCTTTCTATGTCCTCTTACTTGGGAATAGAACAGCAATCTTTAAGCCTGTGCCTGAAGAAGGTTTTATTTCTATCAGTTATGTATTTGTTTCTGTTAAAGATACGTATGAAGTTCTCATTCAAAGCTAGAAAGATAAGAGGATGCAATTGCGGTGATGTGGACTTGTGTCTTTGCAGTCTCAAACTTCCTAAGTGACCTTTCTGAGTAAACCTAAGTTCACTCAGGCTCTATCAGTTTTTTTCTCCCTCTGAAAAATGTGATAATAGCACTTCTCTTCCTCTGAGGAAAGTGTGACACTACACTGAAGATGAAGATCCTCTTTACATTTGCTGTGCTGTGGACAGTATGTTACAGATGAATGGCTGGGTAGAGTTCATATATGAGGATAACGAAGAGCATTCATGTACTTCAGCTCTGTTGCTGGTCTTGGCAGTGCATTGTCCTTTGAGGCAAACTTCCTAGAAAAGACCTGCAATGCTAAAAATGCTATTCAGACTCATGCTAATGGTTTTTGAAGTGGTTCTAAGGTGTATAGAAGACAGGCAAATTTTCAGCTGTGTAAATTGTCATAGCTCTATTGGTTTAAATTGAAAAGTAACTTGTGTATAGTTATTCCTGCTCTAGCCAAAACTTAGAAATTTTGCAGTTGGAAAAATACTTAAGTGGAAAGATCGTACAATTAATCTGTACTTGAAAAAGGGTAATTTTCCATATCAACTTAAGATTTGTGACTAGATAGAATTGTGGAAGAGCTAAATCATGTATGTTCCTATAAGGAGAGAAAAAAAAGTGTTGCGCATGGATGTTCATGGTGGTGCTCCTGTCAAGACTATGTACTTTATTGTCTGGGAATTTTTTAGAACTGGTCTCTTATTTTTCCTCAAATTATTCTTATCATGTAACCACACAATATTGTTTCATTTGTTCCTTAAAATTTGAATCATATTGTAAATACTGGTTTGTCATTTTGAAAAGACTAGCTTTTTATCAATACAGTAAATGCTATATATGCATTATATCTATAATTATATATCTGTATTTTACAAAAATGCCACAGAAGATATATTAAAGTGTGTATTCAAACACTTTTTACTACATTTGGAAAACTGAGAGACTTGGGCCTATTTTTTTAAGTACAACTTCAGCAAGACCAAAGGCAGTGACTCTTAAGGTAAGCTCTGAATTTCAGAGACTTAATACACAAAAGTTCCAACAAGTCCACCATTCTTTAACCATCTGCAGTTGAACCTCTCTTGTTATTTCTATGTGAAAGAATCGTCTGAACAGATGCTGTGTACAAGGAGATACGCGGCTGAAAGCAGAGCTGTGAGGTTTTTATGTGGGGAAAAGCGACTGAGCTGCTTGCCAGGGTCTTTAGCCAGTGGTGGAACTTTGGTATTTCTCATTGCCCATGTCATCCCAGCTGCCAAGACCAGTTCAGCTGTCCTATATCAACTGGATCTGAGAAGTTAGCACTTCCATGTGGCCAGTTTCTTGAGTGGGAGCTTGGTACTCTGCACTTTTTCTCTCTCTGTATTTCTTTGGTAATTTGCCCTTTGGTTCTGCTAGTTCTAAATGCAAAAAGCCATTGATTTTGAAGGCAAAATTTACAACCAATAATCATCTGGGTATACTGTTACTCAGCAATGAGCAGCATTTCTCCCTCCAGAAATACTGTTAGGCATAGTGGCCTTATTTCCTATTGTACTGCAGTAAATGATTCCATGTGACATAGGGCACAGGGCCTGAAAATCTGATTACTTCAGAGACTAGGGTTTCATAGTCACTTAACACCAGCATTGTTGCAAATGACCAGAATTAGGACAAGAGAAGTAGGCATGAAATGCTTGATCATAAATATCAGGCCTCCAGAGAGAATGAACACTTCTGTTTTTAATAAGAGCCTTTTTTTCTTAGTATTTTTTTTTTCTGAATAGCACCATCAGACTCTAAGATGGCTCATTGCTGCTTCAGCAGAGAGACAACTGTAGCAACTTGAAAGTCATGGACATCATTGTCATTAATACTAAGCCTGCAACCTAAGCAGTTCAACAGAAAAAGTATAAAATGTCCTCAGAAGTAGCTCACAAGTTATATGGATATATTTTTCTTGTAAAGATAATGTATCCAATTAATCCGTAGAGAAGTGTGTTTAAAAAGGTTGAAATTCATCATAATGAGTTAGTGCTTTTTTTGGGGCTGACTCCGCACTTCAGATGACAAAAACTATTAATTTGTCAGTTGAGCTCTTCATTTATGTGATCCTCAAGATTCAATATTTAGCCTTGTATCTAACACAAAGTTGTAGAGATGTCAATTTAACAGGAAAATTCACTTTCTGCCTTATATTCAGTCATATTCTGCAGTTACATGGTTGATTCAAAACACTGACTTGACAAGGTGACACACACTTGTAAGAGGTGAAGACTTGCTTCATTAGGAAATAACATTTCTCTAGAATTCAACTTGCTTTGAATGCTTTTTGTCATTCTGTTGTGTTCAAGTTCTGAAAAGGTGTTTGTTACCCAAAAAAGCAGAAGTCCTTTGCAGTTACCACTTACTCTTGAAATTCTATGTATTCACCACTTACTCTTGAAAAGCAGTGTTGAATTGGCCATAAAATCATCTGAGATAGCTGATGCCCAGAGCAATTACTGCAAAATGAGAATCTGAATCTTCTGCCTCAATTTTAGAACTTGAAGTCCATAAAGTAAATGTTTTTAAGAAGCATCAGTAAATCAGGTCAAATACTGTGGGCAAATAGAAACTCACCTGAACTTCATTTGCGTGTCAGTTTCAGAGGTTTATTGGCACTTAAATAGTTAATATCTCACATCTTCCACTACAGCAGAATGAACATTAAGCTTCCATGAGCTGGATAAATTTCCAGGTTTTTTCTTTGTGGCCTTTCTAAATGTTGGAGGTAGCACCCAGGTTCCAAAACAAGCACCTGGGCTCCAGTTTTGTAGCAGGGAGTGGCCGGAGAGTTGGAGACCGCAAAAATGGACCCTGCAGTGCCACCGTACACTTTTGGAATGTCACTTTGGTGCTGTGGTGGCACCCACAATGTGTAGTTCTATCCAAGCATATATCAGTGCACCTCTCACAGGAGGCTGTAGCCTAAACTGAGAACTGACATCAAAGGCTAGCCAGGAAGGACAAAGTGTGATGTGAAATTCCTTGGTCTGCCTGCAGGCTGGGCTGTGGCAGTAAATGTTAAGCATAGCCCAGCACAGACTTGGCCTTTGCCAGTGGCTGCTGCTGCTTTGACTATGCTGTGCCCTTATGTTCATTTGCACACCACTGGTTTTATTTAGATGTTATAACAGAGAGCCAAGAATAAATTCAGAGCACATTAGAGGAAACCTGGACTCACTGTGGCCGGTGGTAATGTTGCCACTGACTTAAGCTTTATGTATACCACATTTTCAGACCCCAAACCTTCCCTCTTTCTGTTCCGGAGTGCTTTACCCACGCAGCAGCTGTAGTCACAATGGTCTTGGCCATTTTTCTGTTGATTTTTGATGTTTTTCAGATAGATAACTGTCTTTTTGCATTTCACATTCTCTTATTTTGTTTTTAAATTTGTGGTTCTGCAGTTCTTGAGCCATAGACTGAAAGACAAGACAAGGCTGCAACTTTTTGCTCCATCCCCCAGAAGCCTTGCTGACAGATGGTGTATTCCTTTCCACTGCAGATAATTGACTATATATTTCCCCACAATGTTTTTATTGTATTTTACAGAGAAAAGTTATAAAAATAGAGGTTGTATCACAATCAAAGCAGTGTTTCCATTCCTCAGGCAATGTTTTTCACTAACCCAGAGGAAAATGCCTCCCCACCCTTTCCTGGTTACTATACTGGGTATATGGTTCTCAGTAAGAAGAAAACCAGATGCCATATTTAAATGTAAGATGGCAGAAACCAGAAAAGCAGAAAAATGGGTCCCAATTCAGGGAAGTGTTCCCAGATAGTCTTTGTATTCTTTGAAGTGCAGTGTGGACACGATCAGACGATTGCTGTTGGTGTGTGATAAAGGCCTGGCTGGTGCAGTGAGCACTACAGATTACCTGTCCCATACTCCAGCAGGATGTCAGTGTCACACAAGGATGTGCAAGCAAATGCTATTTATGTGGTTCTAGTAATCCTGTGCAGAAGTGTAGCCTCATAAGTGTTAAACAGACCCTAAAGCTACATTCAGAGACCAGATCTTGGGGAGAAATTGCAGGCCAAACCCATCCAATCCAGTTATCCTTGTGGTAGTAACTAAAAAGCATCTTACAGTAAATATAAAAGCAATTATCTTTGCAGACATTTATTTCACTTTTCCTATAACTGGAAAAATTAATTTCCTGAACATTTTGGTGGGAGGAGAAGGTGACTAAATATCTGGGCGCTGTGGCACTGAAGGTCCCAGTCCCATACGAATTTTTTTGTGAAAAGAGAAGCCATGGAAAACAAAATTTAAATTAAGGCAAATGAAGACTGATTTAGGAGTAAGGACACTATAGACATCAAAATATACCATCACAAATGTCTAAAAATGGTCTGTCTGGTGTCACATCCTTGCATTTAGGAGAGGATGGAACAGTTAGTTTAAGGAGTGATCTGTGAAGTGTTGGGTAGAATGAAAGCTTTTGGTTAGCTGAACTACTTAGTCTAAGTTTAAATGTCGTTCATTTTAAGTCTTAATATTCTTACATTCTTGTTTAGTTTGGTTTTTGGTTTTGTTTTTTTTAAAGATACTATTAGAAAAGATGAGATGATGCTTAAAAATTTCCAGCCAGATGTGTTTCCAAACTTTCCCAGAGATGACAGATATTCAGATGTAATTTGAATTAAACCCATTATATAGATAACTTTGTTTTATAGCTGGCTGCAGCTGTGAAGTTTGGATTCAGATCTGTAACTCCCCTCAACTTTGAAGACTGTAGTCAAATCTGTGGTTTTGGATTTGAATCTCCAGTTGCTTGTTGCATCAGACTGTCGTTCAGATCTGTTCCACCACCAGCTTGGTGCAAGACTCTGATACCAGTTTCAGCCTTGGCAGAGCTGAAGCTCAGGAAGGCCCCTTCTCCAGCACACTGTTACATATGAGCAGCGACAGCAGCACTGTGTAGGTCTGTAGGTTAACAACTCTCTACATGCCATCTAATGGCCATCGATGACCCACCACAGAGCACTGGCTGGTGGGTCACAGGTTGTTGGCTCCCACCCTGCAAGTATGCTTTGCACACTTCCTTCGTATAATGTTTCTGCGTAAGTGAGAGCTGTAGCTTCCCACAGGGATATTACATGATCCAGCATGGAAGGAGAGAGGGTTGGTGTAATTGCAAATGGGATGAAAGCTGCTCCTTGAGGTACTCTCTGAGGGCTTATCTACACAGAGTGGTTGCTGAGAAATAAACTAGGAGTGAATTTACAACACCTCAGCTCCACAGGTGGGCACTCTTAACATGCAGTTAGGAGAAGGTGCTCTGTGTGAAAAATGAGAGAAAATATTCCACATAAAGGATGTTCCTGGGTGGATACAGTGCTTTGAGGCTGAGATCATTGCAGTTTCCCTCTCGTTTGCTCTACAGGCAGACCCTAAGGCTTCAGCCACACTGTAAAAAATAACAACCCACAAAAGTCTGTCTGGGAGGGTGTCACTGGCTGTCACCATGGCATAGACGGCCTCACCAACTGCAGTGATGGAGCCACCCATGGTAAATGCTGGACAACTCTTCTGACCTGTTAATAGTTGGCAGACTATTTGATGACAGTTGCAAGAATCTGATGCACAGCAGTATCCTTTACAGCAGTTTAATCTTTGTCATCAAATCCCCCAGCAGCCATGATTAATAGCAGCACTTGAGCTTGTTTTGAAAGTTGTATATTTGGCAGCTATGAACTTTGATCTATGGTTTCGCTTTAAAGAGTCATTATGACACAAACTTTTCCTGTAATCCTTCCATCTAATTAAACCACACACAAATACTATGTGGGGAAATACGATGCTATTGATATAAGCTGTGTGTTTATTACATTATTTTAGGCACTTTATTAAAGTGGATAGTTGTTCCCAGCAAGATAGTAGATAAGCTCCCCAAAAACAATAACATCACCCAGAAAGAATATGTAAGAGAATTTCCCAAGACCAAATTCGATTAGAAACTTTCTTTGTTGATTAATACTGTGCCCTTGAACCCATTGAGGGCTCAGATGTTTTAACCTGAGCTAAAATTACTAGCATTTAATGAATTCAGCCTACTAATGTGTACTTTTCCACAAAATGTTTGCCTTTGTTCCAGATAGTCAAAGGACTTCAATACCTGGCGTGATAGTGTCTGTCTTCCTGAAGTAGTTCTTCCAGTATTTGGGTACGATTTAACCAGGAAGTTTTCAAAAATCCAAGAAAATTTATTTTCATGTAAATATTTTAAACAATAGAACATTCATCTTTTTGTAGCTGAGTCAGCCATAAACCAGCCATGTCTTGCTGGTCTCTATCCCACTGCATACTTTGCAGAGAAATTCCCATGAGGCAGATAATGCTCATGTTTTCAAGATGAGAATATGAACTGTGGATCATCCTGATAATTGGGTTTTTTTAGGGCTGAAGTACAGGGCTACATAGTCTGGACTGAGCTGACTTGCTTGTGCATTTCATCTTCATGATCCCAGCATTTGTGCAGAAGTGAATTCTTTGCTCTAGAGCCGACTACCAAGTCTCAGAGCAGTAGTTTTATGGAGCTACCTGGAATCCCCAAAGTTTCTCCTGATTGGTCTACATGGATCTCCTAATCTGGGTGCCACCAAACTCAGAGATAACAGAGGTACAAATCACCACCTTGAGGTTCCTACTGCTGCCAGGGTCAAGTGTTTGAACTTGCCGATCACCATCTTTTCCATATTTTTGGGGTAGACTTTCAGCCAGCTGGCTTTTGACTAAAACATTACTCCTGTCAGTTCTGGTTAAGCCCAGTGACCATGGTTTCTGAGTCAGCTGGAAACCAGACAAAGTACCAAGTATAATAATTTTCCCAAATTGTCTCACAAATTTGCAGAGACTTCATATAAATGTAGAACAGCTGAAGCTACATGAATGATCCCTTAGAGAATTCACAGCTGAGCACCCTCAAGCAGAGGAATAGCTGCCCATCACCAGTCTCTGGACATGATCAGAAAAGAGTGAAAGGGAACTGCTCTAATGCAATTCCATCTCCTTGTGCCAGGTTTTCTAGTCTTGGTATTAATACTCTGTGATGATCTGTGTCCAAGACTACCACAAAACTAAGCAGAATTAGCTGGGACATTTGTCATGTGTCTGTTGTCATGAGGGAGGCTGGATCAGTGGCCAGAAATGGCCTTGACCTAACCTGCTCCTGAATAGCTGGACATGAGCTACTTGAGTTGTCATCCTCTCTTTAGTGACTCTTCTCTGAAAAACAAAACTTGCTTAGGTAACCTGGAATCCCTCAGATGTCTGCACAACCAGGGCTTTGAGTGACAGTCACAGCCTCGGCAGAGAGGAGGTGTCACATTATTCTCAACCAGCCACACAATCTTGTGCATGGATATGGGGTCAAAATGCATTTAATATACAACTAGAATAAAGTTTTGTATAAAGAGCTTATAAAACCTCACGAGGACTTTTTACTAGTTCAAGGGCTGCCTCTTGTTCTTATTGAACTCAATGGGAATTTTGCTACTGACTTCAAAGGAAGTTGAAAGGAACCATGAGGGGTTGATTTGCACTCCTACATGTGTGCTTCTGCACACCAAATTTGCAGCTGGAAGGCCTGTGTTTTAGTTGTTTTTGTGGCTGTACTTGTTGGGTTTTTGCCACTTGAGAGTTTGCATAAGCACAAGATCTGCTACATGCAGATTGTCTACACACGTGCAGAGCTATCTGTATGCTACATATATTGCATGTATGCAATGCAAAAAGGATTCATTAAGCTGCCTCATCTGAGTAGCTTCATTCTCCTGAGAGGCAAAAATCTCTCCTAAGCACATAATGACTGTTGAAAAAGGTTCCTCACTTACCACTGTAGGATGCATAAAACCAAATCAAATATAAATTACTCCTTTTTGCATTTTTTTCCCCAGGCTTCAAAATGCTTCAGCTTCCATTCTATAAGCAGGCACAGAGCCTCAGAGCCTCAAGACCAGATTCAAGAATCTAAACACGTCAAAATGGTTTGGAACTTACTTTGACCACTTCTGAGGGCATTCTTTTCCATTCCTTCTCTGTGGCAATTTGCAGAGGATGGGACTTAACAACTACACCCAAACACACTCCATTAGGCAAATGTGCCTCTTGCACAGGAGTATGAGTTAAGGCTTTGATGGTTCAGAAATAGGAAAAAAGTTGTTGAATGGGAGCACAGCTTAAAACTAGTGATTCACTATGAATAAGGGGGGGACTTTACAAATATCTGTCAGTTCTGTACAAACCTTGTGACCAGCAAGAGTCCTGGGGGACCTAGGCAAAATCAGATAGAAGGCATTTCTGTGTCAGTAATAACATACTCTGTTTGCTTTACAGTTGGCTGAGGCCTGGCTGCTGCTAACTTTTTCTAGGGATGACTTCATAAGATGTAGATCTTCCTGCTAGGAAACATTTCTGCATTGCATGCTTCAATAATTACCGTCCCATTCTTGGTATTTACACATTCTCTGTGAGTCTAAATAGCATTACTCGGGCACAGATTTTTTATGTACCTCATATATTAGCAAGCATTATCATAACCTTCTTCAGTGATCCTGTAGCCAAGTCATATGTATTTAACTCTTTCAGCCTTCCCTTTTGAAAACCTTCCAGGGAGACCTGAAGAAAAGTAGAGGCAGTATCAGCATCTCTGAGCAAGTATGTAACAGAAAGCAGAGTGGTTGGGCCCTCAGCCTCTCAGAAGAAAACTGCTTTGCTGGGTCTCCTGTCCTGTATGACTCTTTTCTGAATTTCTCAGACCATGGGCATGGAGTGGAAGACTGCAGAAGCTTCATGGAAGACGACTGCTGCTAAACCAGAGAGAACTGAGTGACCAGTATTATGTGTGTAGGAAAATACTGACTGCGGAGATGGAGGGTAGTAAGTAGAGAGGATTGGTGAAAGCCTACACAACCATGTGATAGAGAGTTTGGGTAGTCCCATAAAGCACCAGCACCTGGTTGCTGATAAGAAACAAATCCAGTTTTCTGAGCTGACTGATGTTTCTTTCCTCTTCATGAAAAATATGTACTTAGGATCTCACACTCTGAAGCTAACCCAGGCAACTTTTCAGAACAGGTTTAATATCTTTCCTTGTATTTGAGGTCAAAGGGCTTTGCTGCAGCTGCAGCTCAGTCAAATAATCTGGACCTGTTGCAGGAGTTACTAGTCAGAGCTCTGATTTGTGTCAGGTGTAGGTTTAAACCAGATGTGACAGGGATACTTTCTGGTGTTGAAAGCTAGAGAAGGTGTCCCACACTTCCTGGGAGCTTAGCCTTGGGCAATAGACACTTAAAATATATTTAAAAGGCAGACAATAAAACAGTGACATTGGAAACGGAGTTATAATTCACGTAATAAACAGAAACATCCGATACCATGATTGTGGTGATGCCTAGTGTTGATTTTTTTATGCTTTATATAAGGCTTGCTTTATGTCCAGGATTAGCTTTTCAACATCCAAGAGTGATAAGGGCTTTTGAAGGGCTATAGGTAGCTAGCTATAAGATAAAGCCTCAGAACAGTTACAAGCTTTCTTTCTGTTAAAACAAATATAGGTACCAACCCTAAAAGAAAGTGTCCTGGAGACAGGCACTGACACAGAAGCCAAATTTGATGGGCAGGTCTTTTAAAAGGTGGAGTTTAGACTAAGAAGCCTTCACGGTTGAGAGGGAATGAGGAGACTGAAGGGCTCTTTGCACATACAAATCATCAATGCATGCAAACTGGAGCTCATGATATCACAACTTGCCCTGAGCTGCCTTTCAGCTCTGGCAGCCCTCAGTGTGGACTGAATAGGCAAGGAAACACCACACATACTCATCATCCATTTTGACCTGACAGATGTTTCAACCAGAGTGTTTGACACCATTTTGTCAACAGGTTTTATGCCCATAAGTCCTGATGGGACCTCATGGATCCTCACTCTGCATTAACAACAGTGTTCCAGTGTATAGTCAGTGACTAAGAATACTTGGATGAACAGTTTCATTGTGATAATTAAGAAGAATTTTCTCATATTGATATGTTCGACTTTCTAAAAAGCTGTCCATGCTACTTGCTGTTCACTAAGGGTCTAACACTGCACCATTTCCCTAAATGTTAACAAAAAGGAAGAAATGTGTGAAATACCTATATGTTGCTGCCTGCATCTTAGAAACTCAAAGTACACCCTGCACATGTGAAAGCACAGCACAGCTCTCTTCAATAAGCAAAACGACAACACATGTATTTAAATATCAGAGTCTGCTTCTTTTCCCACACCTCTGTAAAATCAAAGTTTGAAACCCTGTAGGAGCTCTTTTAAAATATCCTGGCTTCCTTGCTGCAGACCATATGTTTTTTCAAAAACCAGGACTGCAAACTCGAATAATTGCATGACTTGCATTCTATCACTGTAGACTGTGCTCCACTGGCTTCAACTGGCACGGTTTGGTAGCTGTTACAGATGCCACAATTCATTGCTTTGAAGTCTGCACATTAAAAAAATGGGGGGGAGGGAAAAAAAGCGCTTTCAAAAGATTGCCTGACTTTCTGTTATGAATAAGTCAACATTTCGCAACATCTGTCGTAGTCTCTGCCACTTCAGCTTCCTTCCTCTGCTCAGGCTTATGAGCTTCATGTTAATACTGGAGCAGCTGTGAATTCACACTCCAAGTGAGGTGTAGTGGAGTGGTAAGGGCAGGTAACTGCTTTCCCTGAGAATCAGGCCAGTAGGTGCTGCCTTGCTTCTGCTAACACGAGGTGGGGGGCAGAGAAAGTGTGCGCATTGCAGTGACACCTCTCTGGAAGCACATTGCCATTGCAATAGTCTGCACTAGCCCTTCCTTGTGAAAGAGCCTCAGATCATTCCTGAGGAGCCTACAGGTATCCCAGCCACCTCCCAGCATTGCTCAGGCATTTAGCCCTTCTTTACTCCTCTGCACAAGGTGTTATGGACAGCTGTTGCTCGGATCATTGGCTAACCTGCTCCTTTTCTTACTATTTGGAGGCTCAGGGCAGGGAATCCACACTCTGCTCAGTCCATCATCACTACTAGCTCAAGTGTTACTGTTGGAGGAAATAAGCCTTTCCTGTGCTCTTTGGTTATTGATTTTCATATTCCTAGATGCAATCTGTTTAACCTCATTCTGCTGTTAAATAATAGGACTCTGAGACAAAAACATGTCCCAGGTGGACTTGCTATCAGTTTGTTTTAATTAGTTTTTGAAAATATTGCCAACAGGACAAAGCAGTGTTATTAGTGGTAAAATTAAGCGTTGACTATTGAAGTACTTGAACATTAAGAAAAAACACGTTCACTTTAGCAACTTCAGCTGGCTCCCTGGAGAATTTGCAATGTGATACTATTTTGCATGCAGTACAATTTCCCCATTAGAAAAGTGACGCCAACCCGTCCTTGGCATGTGCTAGCAGAGTTCCTCACATAGTGCTCATGCCCGGGGAGGTGCCCTGGCCGTCGGCCGGGTCCGGGCTGTGTTCAACTTTGGCTCTTCCATTCAGGCTCCAAATGGAATAATTCCACTCAGGCTGTTTTCAGGTTTGAATCTGGGGGCTGGAATTCATCGCCTCAGAGGGCGCTTCCCTCAATTCAGCGGAGTGTTCGATCCCAAGCATCTGTAATCCCTGTAATCCATTTCACCCTGCTTGCCTTTTCATGGAGGATGGGAAGAGAAACAGTCTGACTCCATAAAAGCACGCAACACTGCCTGTGACCCTGCTTAAAAGCCAGAGGAAGGTGTCCTTGAAGCTATTAAGAGGAACTATGTGACAGCTCTTTTCACAATTATTTTGAGTATCAGCTTCAACTTCCTTGTTCATTTCCAATATATTTTTTGTTTTGTTTCTATTTGCTTATAGTATTCTGAACATGGTGCTCATCTGTTTTAGGTGAGGTGGTGCTACTGAGGTGGGTTCCTCCTCCCCCCCATACTGTTGGTCTGTTTTATAGAACATGGGAAAAGGGTCAGGGCAAACATAATTAAAATGCCAGCACACGAGCAGATTTTGTCCACATGTTCTTAAGATCTTGTTGTTCTCGGGTTGGCTGTTTCTATGCACCAGGTGTTAAGACCAAGCTATGTTATAAGGGTTTCATATTAAAAAAGTATATTTGGTGTGGTATATTATTAGTTGCCAGCACTGCTGTCTTAACCCAAAAGGTAAAATGGGAAGTTTTAGCATAACACCGCACTTTGCAATCTTTTGCAATGTGAAGCATCTAGGTTTTGGGAAAGTGAATGCATGTCAGCAGATACTGCTTTGTCTCTCCCTGTCAACTATGATTTGGGAGGGTTTCTAAATCTTTGCCACTTGAAATCACATTGAGCTGAAACTTGCCCAAAAAACTGTCAGCCTTGTTGCTTTTTTTCTTTAACATACTGTTCATTACTTCCATATACCTTCCCCCACAAATAAAAAGTGGCAAGAAAGGAAACAAAAGACTTTTAAAAAAAACAGATTTCTAACTGGTGGTGATTTACAATCTTTGCAAACAATTAGACTTCAGTGAATACAGAGATTTTGTTTTTATTTGGATGATTAGCATTTCTAAAGAAAAATATTTTGAAGCCTTGAGATACTGATGTTTGAAAAAATTAATTAGAACCATGCTGTGTTTTTCATACGGATATGATTGTCTATCATGATGCTTGCAAAAGTTCAGATTTAAAATTCAGAAACATTTATCCACGTTCAACTAAGAATCAATATAAGAGGCAAGCATATAACAGAAGAAGCTGTTAGAGGTAGAAGGGAACATTTTTCTCAAGTAAAATTCATGAGCAGAAACCACCTTTGCTCCTGCTGCTCTTGCCCTTTTTAGTTAACAGGATGCCTAATCTGGAGATCAAAGTGACACACAAAAGTGATTCTCTGAACAAGCAAGGTTAAGGATCAGCTCACCACTGTCGTTATCTTTCCTGCACCATTTAGGATACCTCCAGGGGCAGAATTTGGGGTGTGGGGAAGTGCAAGTTTGGAATAAGAATAGAAAAATGTTGAAATAGAGTGAAATTTGAATATATCATGCATGCATGAATATGCCAAGCCAGGGTCATGTCATTTTGTACCATGGAAGCTTTACCAGCTGCCAGGGAGATGAAAACTGAGTAGCCACCAAAGGTGGGGGTCTGTGCATGTACACAGGTTTTATACATGTTCTTCACACATAGCTAGAACACATGGACTGGTTGTCTAGTTACTGCTTTATAGCCCACAGCAGAAAGTTGAAACTTCTAGGTTTCTGTTCCTCTTTTTCCCCCAGAGAAGATATATAAAGCAGGTCAGACAAATTACTTTCTACAAGCATTGCTAACTCTCCCAGAATTACAAAAAGCAGCACAGAAATCCAGCTCAGATGTAACAAGATGTCTGTAGTTAGATGGGATGAACTTTATCTAAAATCACTGTGCCAATGACTCTGACTTCCTCTGGATCTCCTTGCATATACACAGGCATAATACATAACACACAGCAGCCCTGCCCTTGCACACAGCAACTGCTTGTCATTTGCCTAAGATTTGCTCATTCCAGTGCTGTGGTTTCTTTGGAAAAGGAAGTGCTTTTCTATCAGTGCTTTGCAAGGTGCTATCCATTAGACAGAGTGACATTTATACCTGTGCCTGGAGCAACACCCTCTAAACTTTGCCGGGCTAAACATGAGCTACTTCTGTTTCTCCTCCTGCAGTGGCACTTGGGAACATTTTGCACTTGGTGCTGGACATTCACAACTGTCTGTCCAGAAACCTAAAACTTGAAGTGTTTTGAACATCAGGTGTGGCCTAATTCTTCCAGCACTGTAAAAGAGCAACACAACTTAGCTGCCTCTGTTCTTAAACCAGGCCTTGGCTAGAGCTGCTATACTGTGCCCTTTTACAGAACCCTGAGAGCAGAGATCAGTAATTTCACAACGTTAAAATCCCTTTCCTTTGTCAAAGACCTGAAAGAGGCTTACTTTGACTGAGAATTAGGTGTGAGCTGACTGTCCCTCTCTTTCCTGCTTTTTTTAGCATAAAATTGAACTATACTGACACAAAGTTGTGTTGTTATGAATACAATGGTAGTGTCCATAGAGTGGATAATTGTTACTTCACTCAGTGTAACTCATTACCAGAAAACTAGGCCTGTGTACTTACTTATCAATGCTGAAATAAATATGTTACTGCAGTTGTGACTGTTACAGTTAAGACTGTAATGAAACTTCCATTTACAGCTCCCACTTATATATCTAATTATAATGTTCTTAATCTTGTACCAGCTTTGCTTGGCTGAAACATTGTATTCTCACTCATTTGAGAAAAGCATTCATGGTTTTATCAGTCATGAGTAATGTCGTAGTTTCTATTTCATACCAATAGCCACACAATCTTGCCTTCATATTCTATATATATAAAGTTTACATATATAACTTGTTATTTTATATGAGTACTTATTTACACATACATACACAGACACATAAACTGATAAGGAAAAATATTTCAGCATTAGGCTTTCAAGGAATTATGAAGTTAGAACAGAGTGAAAGGTTCACAATGAAACTTAAAACTTTACTGGCTATAAGATTTCATTACTAACACAAAACTCAGTCCAATACTTTGCTCAGGCCAGGGTCAATTTATTTTTAGCAGGCAGGATAGTCTTATAGTTAAAATACAGGGGAGAATAAGGTTTGAATTTCCACACAAAAACTTCACATTGCTGAGTAGCTCCTAAAAGAAAAAAAAAAGAAAAAAGAATGAGGTCTGTATATGGACAAGAATGAAATCTTGCTAAATTCAGTGCAACATCTTTGGATTTGCCTTGGTCTATATCTATGGGAAAGATCTATATGTTTGTTTCTTTATGTGTTTCCATCCACTGCACAACATCATTACTTTATTCTTCTATTGAAATTGCAGGGCAGAGGTTGGTGTGAAATAACTCATAAAGTATATCTTTAGATACAAATATTGGCAAGGTTACCTTCTGTGCCCTCCCTGCTTTCCCTTGTGAGTGCATTTGTGCCAATGAGAAGGTTTTCAGAGAAGGAGGGGTGCTGATGCACACACAGTTGCTCCAAGTTCCTGAATAATTATCTTGGACACAGCTCTGCACTTTCAGGAGTCATCTCCTCAGGCAGGAGGCAACAATGCTTCCTATTTTAGTCAGTCACAGACTCCAAGGTGTTGATGAAGAGAAAAAAGATCATGCAATTGTAGTCACAGCGCACGGTTGACATGAGCAAGTCTCACATCATTGTTCCTTTATGTTTGCTGAAGGGATCAGAACTGAATTAAAAATTAATTTCTAAACTTTATTTGTAATTAGGATGTGCTTTCAAAATATCTAGAAAAATAAAGTCTGTATTAAGAAAGTTGGTCTTAGAAAGATGAAAAACAGAAAGAGGAAAAGTGGCTGGATTTTCCCCTGTTAATTGCTTAACACCCTTCACTAAAGAATTTATTGCTAGAAAAAAAGATATCTTGAGCTAATAAAACAACATAAAAGTTGACGACTTTGCTGGTAGATTTATATGTGAGAATTCTAAGTTGAGAAGGGAGAATGAGTCAGTATTTCTGTCATGCAATAAGGTTTCAAAACATTCATCATCAGGAATTAGGTTCTTGCATCTCTGAAGCTATGACACAAGTTGTGACATTTTCCTCAAAGGATTTTGGAAAAATATATACACACACTGAAATTTTACACCTGCCATTGGCTCTCTCCCTTGCATATTGGGGAAAACAATACTTTGTGAGCAGAGACATTTTATAGCCTTTTTATAGCAAGACCATTGTGCCCAGTATTGTGCTAATATTTTCTTAATCTAAGCAGATGTTTAAACAAAATTGTATGACTGCAGCATCCGTGGCTGCTGGGAATTGCCCTGTTCCAAGGCAGAATCATGGAAAGTTGCCATAAGGAATTATTCCTCCATGAAAATGAAGCATAGGTTTGAAGGTGACAGACTACCCCTGAGGAGAAACAAGGAACCCCTGAGGAACTTCTTTTCTTTGGCACTTGGCTTTATATGAGCTAGAAGCCCCCCTGGGTCTTCCGCAATTTTTCCAAGGGGTGGGAAATGCAGTTAACATTTAGGAAAAGCAATTTTTGACTGCCAAAACTGCAGTGCCTGACAGTTTTTCATCCAAGCAGAACTGATGAAAATCCAAATATTTGTGGATTTTGCTTCAGATGCAAATATTTTTGTATAGCTTCAATCCCAAATTGAAGTCCCTATGGAATTTTGATTAAAACTCCTGATATCCATACTTCAGTGTTTGCCTCATTTCAAATAATATCAAGCTGAATATTTTTTAATAACTTTCTGAGTGTATATACATGTCAAAAATATTTTAGCCCAGTACATGCTCATAACGTGGTATGTCTGTTTTCAAAGCAGACTTCAGTGGAGATTTTTATTCAGGGTGTGTTTTACGTCCAAAATAACGAGCAGAAAAGATGCTTATTTGCCAGGAGGCATCGTTCAAACAACCAAACCGCACACTTCTTGGCCTCAGGTCAATTGTGCTATCAATTGCCTTATACAAAATCAAACTCTGGAGCAAAAAATGACACAGCTTAAAACAACAGTCAGGCTTGTGATGCTGTTTGAATTAGCAGAAAGGATATTGCTGAGGCTGAATAAGTATCACTGTCTTCTGTCCGCTAAGTGGACATAGCAGACATGGCAGAGCTGATTGCTGGAAGGAGAAATATGCGTAGAGTGATCTCAATTTTTAAAAAATATCTCAGGTTTTGTTCAACACATTCAGTGTTTGCTGTGCAAGCTTTCATATTGGTTTTTCGAAGCACACAAATCAGGAAGGTGCAGCTGTATTTTCCTTCTTGAAAATCCAGAAAGCTTTCAGCAAGGTTTCCTCACCAATGCCTGCTACAAAAGCTAAGCTGCCATGGGATGAGAACCAAAACTCTGACATGACTCTATCTGATTGAAGGATAGGAAGGAAAAGGTTAGGAATGAAAGGTGGAGAGAAGTCAAGAGTGAAATCCTGCAGGATCTGTGTTCTGGCCTGTGCTGTTCAACATGTTCATAAGTGATATGCAAAAAGGAGTGAATAATGAAGTGACAAGGTACACTGATGATAGTAAGTTATTTAGGGTGGAAAGGACAAGGGCCTCTTCATGGTTGAAGAAGGACCTGACAAGATAAAGTAACTGAGCAAACAGAAGATATTTGATGTTGGTAAATGTAAAATAATGCATTAAAGAAAAAGCAATTCTAGTTTTACCTGTTCAGTGGTGGGTCTCAAGGTCTCTTGCCCCAGTCTTTCACAAATGAGATCTTTGTGTTACAATACACACTTCCATGGAGACAGCATCTCAGTTTGCAGAAACAGTGAAAAAATAAATCATTTGTTAGGCACTGGCAGCAAAGAGAGGGCAAAAACTACTTATGATTATGCTGCCAAAGAGCCTGTGGTGGTGCTGTCTGGAGCAGTGCATACAGTTCTGGCCTCTCTGCCTCCACAAGGATGCAACAGAGCTGGGAAAATCTGGCAAAGAAGAGCTGTCAAAGTAGGACACAGCTTCCCTAAGGAGTGACTGAGGAGAGCATGAGACACCTGAAAAGAGATACAGTGCTGCTCTCTAAAATCATGCTTCTGCTACAGAAGATGAATAGGAAGTAGATATTCACTGTCTCTTACAACACAAAAGCATTAAAAACAGAACAATGAGACTTTCTATGGAACTGATGGGTGACAACTGTGAAAGAAAATAAAGGGCTATTTCTTCCATAAATAAATGGTAAGCAGTGGAACACCTTGCAACTGAATAATTTGGATGCTAACTGGTGCTTGAGTTGAAAAAAACTAGACAAAAAACCAGTTCCAGACAAGAATATTCCCTAAGCTACAACTACTGTGAGACTGAGGTTGTATTTTGAGGAAATATTATTGCAGACCTGCACTGTTCTAGCTACCTTCCCTAGATATCTGCTGCAAACACTTTTGGAGACAAGACACTCATCTAGATGAACCTCTGAACTAGCCAAACTACACTTAGATTCCTGTCTTTATGACTCAAGATCTGCATTAGCTTCTTTACACTTCAGTGGAGAAGTGAACTTTTAATTAGGAAAAGTAAAAATGTTCCCCACCTCCCCAAGCCAAAAAATCGCCCGAGTATTTCTGGTCAATTCTTGTATAACTTTCTCTGAATAATCATTTATATTTATCAGAAAATAGTTTGATGGTCACAAGTGTTCCTTGGCCATTTGAATTTTACATGGAAAACCAAGGGCATTAGTCAGGGAATATTCCTTATCCAATCTTTCTACAAGACTCTCCCCTGTATGAAAAGAACTTGACCTGGCAATCACAGAGCACACAGGACTGACTCATAATGTCAGTCCCAGGGAGTGTACAACAAACAGGAATAGCAGCACTGCCATCAATCCCAACAAAACTAAGAAATTCAGAGTCGTTGAAATGACAGACATGAATACTGTTCTTGCAGAGGAGATAACAATGCTACCAACCAGAAAGAAGAGCAGCAAGAGCAACGGTTGCTAAACACAAGGGGATCTTTGACAGGCTGTGCTGATAAGGAGTCCTCAGCTGGCAGGCAGACAGACATTCCTGCAGAACTTCTTCCAGTCAGGGGATGCCTGTTGGCCAAAGTGCCTGCAAAGGAAGAGTGTGATGCAGAACAGGAGTGAAAGACAGAACTCATGTGGCAGAAATCAGCATCAGGGATGGAAATTTTAAGAAGCAGCACAGCCTTTTGCCACTGTGACACCTGTACTTGAACTTTTCCTAGTCAAAGCTGCCTGTTGCAGCAGAATCTCTGCCCAACATTTCTGCATGTGCTATCAATCACAGAAAAACTCAAAAGTTTTTAGAAAATCCTGGTTTAGGGAACTCTTCTCGACCACTTACTAATTTCGCTTTCATCCATGTAAGACATTTGTATTTATTATTTTTTTTCAGATGCAAATGCCTTTTGTTGTAGCAAAAAATAATCAAATACAATTTTGTTTGGGTTGTTGCTTGGAGAAAAATAGTTACTTTGCTTTTTCCTTCTGTGTTAAATAGAGAAAGTAATTTGAAGAGCTTAGTATTTTGCATTATAAGAAAGAAAGAGACAGAGAGAGAGAAGGAAAAGAAAGACTTTACCACCAGTAATTACATCCTTCTCAGTTCTAACAATAATTATTTAAGATCCAGAAAATGTGTTACCTCAGATTTCCCTACAGCTCTGTCTCTCTAGCTTGTCAGAAAGAATTTACAGGGCCACTTAATTACAATTTATGGGGAACATAACTCTGGTAAGAGAAAGATATAAATATACAATATCCTTCAATGACTCTAAACAACCAATCTGGGAGACAGAAACCTAATTGGCAATTGAAATAACTGAAGTGATACAGGTTTTCTACCAGGAAATTTTAATTGAAGGTTTGGGTATTTATATAGAACACATTTGATTCAATGCCAGCTTTTGAGTTTCAAGCAAGAATTCAGTCAGCAAAGTCCTGCATTATTGAGGGCCTCAAGAATAATGTGTCCCCTTTACAGGTAAAGACGAGTAGGCCCCCCTAAAGTGAATCACATCTATGATTGAAGATTGACAGGCAGTCTGGTAGAATCAGCTGTTAAATGGGCTTTTGGGGGAGGGATCACGTTTTGCCAGTGCTCAGGTGTGAACAGCAATCCGAGGCTCACACTTTCAAAAGCCCTTGGTGGTAGCTTGAGTACTCACATTCCAAATAAAGAATTCCAAGTCGATGGCAATTCATTCCCATTTTAGAGAACGGCTCACCCTGACAGTGCCTGATCTCCTCTTGTTCAGACAGCACAAAAACAGCCTTCTCAGCACACCCAAACATCAGCTTAATCAAACTGAAATGAAGAACTTCCTGAAGGCATAGGAAATAGGAGGTCTGATCCTCCTTCCTGAAGAAGGCAGGATCTCCATAAGACGATCACAGTGATGAGATGGGATTTGTAACAAATCTGAGCTTGTTCTCCTCGAGGGCTTGTTCTTACTCTACCAACAGCATGGTCTCAGGTGCTTTCTTATATTCCAACTATTGATGCTTTTAGTCAGTTCCTAATCTAGCAGAGAAATGACAGTGTCTTGTCTGAAAGGTTGTATTTGGCAAGATACCAATGTAGGTTTTATTTTATTTTATTTTATTTTATTTTATTTTATTTTATTTTATTATTTTATTTTTAATTTTTCCCTGAGAGCCTCCGGTTTACAGTTTCCAAGAACCTACTTTGGCTTCTGGAAGAGCTCTGTTTTGCTATATAGAAACATCAAGGAATAATATGTAATAGATTCACCATTATAATAATTTCAAATTTTGCATTGAAAGACCAAATGGGGGACAATAGTGATTTATAAATGGTTCTAAACAGCTGATTAGAATAAACCCCTGCAACTGCTTTTAGATACCTCCTTTCCTCTTTGTAGAGAAATCTTAAAGATAAGGAAATTGGGAATATTTTGGAAAATTTTGGCTTGAGAGGCAAAACATTGGAAGCAAATTTATCTGAGGGCACTAGGACATGCCACAGAGATTTTCTGATGTGAGATCCTTGGATTTCCAGTCATTAACTCTTTTTACTTCAGCATTTATCAGTAGTTGATTCCTCCATAACTCTTAGGAGTTCACTCTTTCACTTACCATCCAAAACATAATAATAAAAAAGAAGCTGTTCAGAAGAAGATTATGACACAGACTTCCTGCCATCACAGCGATGTGCTAGCTTCAGCAGGGCTGGCTGTTGCACTCAAAGCACGCTGACATTTGCTGGTGCCTCTGTGAACAACTGGCATGATTTATGATCTGCTCTTTGGGCAGGTGAATGGCAGGAAAATGCAGGCAGTGCACTTAGCTGGTAGGCGCCTGTCCTCACTATCCAAATCCCTGGCTGATATAAGAGAGACAGTCTACTGCCATTTCTGCCCTCTTGGCTGCTGCTACCACCAACTTCTTAGTTATTTATTTTTAGCTGGGACTGAGAGGAAAGTGGCAAAACAAGTTAGAGAGCAGATTCACATATAGTTTGCTAACAGATTGTTTTTTGGAGTTTGACACGCTCTGTATCACTTGTGGATTGCTATCTTGCAGAGGAAGGAAGGAAGGAAGGAAGGAAGGAAGGAAGGAAGGAAGGAAGGAAGGAAGGAAGGAAGGAAGGAAGGAAGGAAGGAAGGAAGGAAGGAAGGAAGGAAGGAAGGAAAATTCTGGAAGGAAGGAAGGAAGGAAGGAAGGAAGGAAGGAAGGAAGGAAGGAAGGAAGGAAGGAAGGAAGGAAGGAAGGAAAGGAAGGAAGGAAGGAAGGAAGGAAGGAAGGAAGGAAGGAAGGAAGGAAGGAAGGAAGGAAGGAAGGAAGGAAGGAAGGAAGGAAGGGAAGTCAGAGGATATTAGAAGCATCATCGCCAGGTTTTGATTCTCTGCAGTGTTACACCAATGGATAAGGAAAATGCATTTAAATTTCATTCATATTTAATATACATGGCTGGAGAATGTAGTCATTTGTTTACAAGATTGTTTTTCATGTAACTGCCATTCTTGGATAGAACTTTTCATGTGTGGAAATCAAAAACCAAAACCAAAGAAAGAGAGGAGAAACAAAAAAAGATATGAGCATGTACCCTTCCCAGCTTCTTCTTTTGTGCTTTCTTTAGCACTCATCAAGGAATGGGCTGACTTAGAGTCATGTTCCTGCAAATCTGCAAAATGTTGTTGAATTCACTGAATCTGAGTCAAAATTTGGGATTCTATGTGTCATGAGTTGACTGAAGCTCACAAACACGAAATATAGACGTATGCCTGTTCCTATTAGGAACGAGCCTCTAAGGACAAACTGAAAGTACACAACAGCACAACTCTTGCTGGGGAGGGAGTCACTATTTCCTCCTTACTGTTGTGGTGAGAGCCCTGAAATGGCTGAAGTCTCCGAGAGTAGGAAGCTTGCTATTGACATCTATTGATGAAGAGGAGAAAAGCAGCTCCAGCTGGCCTGAGAGCACCACGGATCTGAGGATGGATTGGTCTGGGAGCCCTTTGTGAGCATCAGCTGGAGAACAAAGGGAAACAACCCACCCTAAACTTTTTCTTTTTTTTTAAACCTCATTTGCTAAAAGAGATTCTGAGTAGGGATCTGTTCGGAGAATCAGTTTTACTTCATAAGAATTAAACTCAAAGGTCAGATCATAAAAATCTGCATTTTACAGTTAGATGTGTGAGTTGAGCGATTTGTCCTGTAAGTTGTTCACTTTTTATCCTCTTTAGGTCATCAGCTGCTGTCCTAAAAAGTTATACTATATGGTAGCACTACTTTGCCTTTTTCAACCAGAAATTAAAATAATTTTGTAACCATCATTGTGATTCCCCAGCAGTTACAGTGTTATCATTTAATGGCTACAAATACACATAAATCCCAGCTTTCATTGTGTATGCACATGCATGACCAGGAGATCATTTTCACATGTAATTATTTGCTATACTTCCCTCATTACTAAGTGTGGGTTTAGTCCATTTGCCAAATTTTCAGCTTTTGAAGAAGAAACATAGAAAGGAACTGCCATCAGGTTTCCATTTCTAGTGCTTCAGTTTGCCTTATGTCATAAAACCCTTTGATACACATAAATATGTTTTCACATGCATGCTAAGAATTGTTTTCAAAGTACAGCACGGTCCCGCAGACAAGGAAAACTGCCTGAACATGCTTCCAAACACGGTCCCAGCACAGTCCTGATGTGTTTGTCTGCAGCTCTCCACAAAGTTAGAGTTCACTCTTCTGAAAAGTTCCCTCCTCTGAAAGTTAGCCCTAACTTTTTTGAAAAGGACAAACAGATCCCAACAAGAGCAGCAAAACTAAGCTTGAATGTATTAAACAGCTATTTAAACCCTCAAACAATATGGGCTTTCTTGTGCATCAGCAGGGAGTTAAGCTTTCCCCAACAACACTCTGTGATGGATGGCCGTGCATTTGTGTCAGCCCAGATGGCAGGTCCAGCACCTTTAAGGAGGGTCATGCATTTTTCCCGTTTGTACTAGGCTTGGAAAAGTCGGGAGGGAGGAAGCAAACTTCTCAGATCATGAGAGAAGGCTTAGTGCACTCTCCTGCTACCTCAGGATCTGCCCAATTAAAGGACAAAACCCTGTCACCTGAACTCAGGAAGAGCACAGATAAAAGACAAAATAAGCTGTGGGGGGGGAATATGTGCAATTAGCAAATCCACAGAGCAGCCAGAAGCCCAGGTTTTTCCCTGACACCCACTTCCAGTTGTTTGGGGCTCTTTTCTGTATCTAATGAAGCTTCACCAGTTTTCCATTGCTAAATAAAAAAGGAGTAAGTACCTACAGTTTGACAGAAGCCTTCTCCTGAAACTCTTGCAGCAGATTTTGGGAAGACTCCTAAATCTGCACAAATCCCACCACGAAAACAATGGTAAGCCCCACTCATCATATTCATGCCAGGTTTTTTCCACATGTCAGTCTTCCACCTCACATAGAGTCATGTGATTGCTTTAGTTAGCAAAGCAAACTGCATGGACAAATTAGGATGTACAAAGCATGAAATAATTGAATCACATCACCTTTTCTCAAAACGCAAAGTAGGGACATTCAAACACAAAATTGTTTTGTTTTGTATGAGTCAAAATACAAATCTGATAAGCACAAACATCAAGTTATATTTTGCTTTGCTGTGAAGCCTTCAGACCTCATTGAAATAATGAGGAACTGTCAACTCTGAGAGGTAGGCATGTTCTTTGATAGGTAATCTGAAGAGGTGTTGCACTGTGATGTGGACAGGCATTAACAAACTCTTTAGCTCCTCCTGATCCGTTCTGTGAGCACCAGTTTCATGTATGGACAGAAATGTATGTCTCTGTCTATATGGTACTACAACCAGGCATTGAAACAGAACAAAAGCACTTGGGCCACCTATGCTCTTGGATGCAGCACTGAAATTCAAATGTCCTGTGTTTAAACCATTAGCAGAAGAAGATAACTGCCTTTTTATTAAAACTTGGCAATCTGTTTTATATTAATATAAACACTGAAAAGACGAGTATAAATTCTTAGTGAGCAATGCTCCAAATGTACATTTGATTAAAATGATGCCTCTTCAGAGAAGTAGACTGTATTTATATATATTGGATGGAACACTTATATTTTTTGGCAGGCCCACATATAGGATTTGCATGTTAATATGCCACTATGGATACACTCTTTTTAAGTAGCACACATCAGAACTCATATTGTTTTCCTTTGGGTCCCTACCACAACAGCACTGACTGTAGGGGGTAGATGAGGTTTTTAAGAGAACCTAGGAATACAACACTGTTGAGCTTCACAACTTCTAAAATTCATTAACCACCAGTGTGTGTAAAATTTCATAACATCTGAAACATTTAACACCCATGCCCATGAGGATGGAAACCTAGGAAAGGATAAGAAAAAATGACTCAGGCATGTCTATCAGCTAAATCTACAGGTCATGAATTCACAATGCATTTCATTGTCATTCATGCTACTGGCAAAACAAAAAAAAACTTACTTGGAGACTGACAGATTTCGTCCTAAGGCGTGTTTATGAGGCATCACTTCTTTAGTCTATCAATCCTTCTCCTTAAAATCCTGAAGTTTTATACTTGGAGTTCATCTGCTGTTTGTGAAGACATGAGGACTCCAGAAATTTGAAAACACAGAGTATAGTATATTAGTTTTCTCTACTGCATAGACCTGTTTTTTCTCTGTTTTATTTTCTACTTTTCAGTTATAATAATAATACTAATAATAACAACAAAACCATTTCTAGCTACCCACAGATTATTTCCATGTAGTCTTGACCAAAAGAGATTTTTTTATTGTGCTCTTTAAAAATGTAACTCTTTTCCCTCAAAATGTTCCCCAGATGCTTCAGACTGAAAATGAATAGCCTTAAAACAGTGGAGCAAGATTTAGCTTACAGATCTCCACATCAAGAGAGATATGAAGAAGAGTTAGATAGATATATTCAGGTTATGAAGTTGGCTATATCATGCAAGTGTCTCTGAAATTGCCTGCTTTGGGCAGCATCACCCATGCCTGTGAAACTTGTGATCATATGAGACAGATGCCCTGGCAGGAGTGTGTGCTCCATTGCACGGTTCCAGGTACCCACCCTGACTGCTGCACAGCAAGGGTCATCCCTGGGCACTTCCTACGGGCACAGGGTACCTTCCACTGCCAGACACTGTCAGGAGCAGCATTTGAGAGTTGTAGTCTGGAGGGTATAGTTTGTTAGAGAAAAGCAGTAAAACTTTCAGGAAGTCAGTCAGGCGAAGGAAAGGAATTCCTCAGTATATCTGAGGGATAGAGAGAATGGAATTTTTTTTTTTTTGCAGTATGTGCTTGCACTTCGCGATAACTTCAGTCAGTCCAGAAAAGCTTCTATTCCATTTGATTGGATGGGGCTCTGAGCAACTTGATCTAGTTGAAGAAATTCCTACTCATTGGAGGGGTGTCGGACTAGATGACCTTTAAGGGTCCCTTCAGATGAAAATCCATCTATGATTCTATGATTTAAGAACTAGATGAGATAAAGTATTTAGATACTTATGGATTAGGTGTCAGACTTTAGAGAGGAATACAATCTCCATAGTCAACTACAGAAATTTCCAGCATTGTCCAGTGGGAGAGAGGTTGCAGTGATCAGTGGTTGCAAGTCCCTCCCTTCAATAGGTGGGCACCTGGCTGGGGGCTGCAAGGAGTCACCAATGGCCACCTGCCCACCTGGCATCCACTCACACAGACAGTTCCCCAAACCCAATACCTGAGAACACAGGCAACATCTGCCAGCCCTGCCTATCTTTTGGTAGTGTTCCAGTATTACAGCCCTTGGCCATGAAGTAGAGAATTGAATGGGAGGTATCAGTGCCCCACTCAGTCTTGATGAGCTCAAATTTCCATTTCCCAGGAAAGCATCTTAATCACAAATAGAGAGGTGCTGTATAAATGTGAACAGCTTCTGAATGACAGGAATGGAGATTTTGGACCTTAATCTGCTTGGCTCTGGCTGCAATTCATAAATCTTTGAAGGAGAGGGGAGAGATGAACCCAGAGTCCCCACCCAGCAAGGGCTTATGCACATTGCTGGCCTTGTGGGGATGCTGCTTGAATATCTAGGGTCAGATTGGGGCAAGAAGTACAGACAGTGCAGTTCTTCTGGGACCTCCCACAAAATTACTTCTGTCCCTGTGAGATGTCAGGATGAATTGCTGCTTGCAGTAGATTGTGCAGCTGTTCAAACTGTGATTGTGCTGCCCTCTGGGTGCTTGGAGCTTGGCTCCCTCTCACACTGAACATGCCTCTGAGCAAGAAATTCCCAGATAATAGTGGTTAGATAACATGCCAAAGTAGCTGATACTATTTTTTAAAAGGTTTTATCCCTCTTCTCCTCCCTTAATCTAGTGGTTGACATCTTAGATATTGAGCTGCTTGGGGCAAGGCCCGTGTGGTCCTATTTTTAGAGCATACCCAGCACGTTATAGGCCTGATGCAAGGCAAATATGTTATTGTAAGTCAGTATTGGAAAAAGGTTGTTAAGGGCAATGCACTTCTGAGGTTGCCAAGCAGGATGTGGGGACTGGTGGATAGTACACAGTGGATTTGCTTCCTTCTGCCCAAATGCTTCCTTCTCATTTCAGTTGTTGGGAAAGTGGCCACTCCACTGAAGATACTTGCTGCATGATTTCATGCCTGTGACTCTATCAGAATGTTTATCTACTCCTATCTCCTTAAGATTGGAAGAAAAAGGGATCACTGGCTTCTTCCTAGTAGTTTTTCCTTCTGAACATCCTGGCAATTGCAGATTAATTTTCTGTGTGCTCTGTATGTGGTTAATATGTGAGTCTGTATATATATATATATAGCACATTCTATTCTTCTTGGTTTTGTTTGCAGGTGTCTGATCTACTTTTGCCATGCAGATCTGGGATACATTACATCTTACAGGTTATTGTGTGAAAAATTAAAAAAAAAATTGTATAAAAGCCAGTGAAACACACTCAAATTGGTTCTCATTTTTCTGTAGTTTATTGCTGTTTGTGTAGCTGGTCAAGAATGAGCTACTTCTCAAGTAAACAACTAGGAACTGATCATAAAGCTGTGTAGGGATGTTCTATGGGGTATTGATATAGTATCTTAAACTCACCCCAGTTAAATAAAAAAAAAAAAGAAAAAAGAAAAAAAAAAAGAAAAAGTAAAGTTTTTTATACCATTTACTTCCAAAAAATACAGAGTAATCCATGGAATTATTCAGGTATTTATTACATGCTTTCCACATATCTGTTGAATATGATGGCCACAGCTACCTGAATGTGTAGGAGTTTCTCAGGGAATGGTGCATGAGCCTAGTTTATTTCTGTGGTTAGACCTTTATAAATTTATTTCTTTGAAATCATTTAAATTTAAAACAAAATATAAATGATATCCCAAAGCAAAGCCAATGCTGCACTGTGTATACTGGAATAGATCACAGAGTAAATAGAGAAAAAATGAAAATAAAATTCCAGCTAAAATTCTTGTCCAGGAATAGTCTACCCAGATTTAAAGATTACAAAATGCCAAAACCAAAGAAGTCTTTTCAACACTAATCTTATTTTCAAATTATTAATGTCTTTCCAATAATAACATTGGTTTAAAAATAACAATAATAATATTTACCATCTACTAAGTGCCAGGAATCAAACTCTTTGGGATATTCATTTTTGGTTCCTAAGTGACACATGCCAAGATAATATTACTTTCCTGGATTTTCTGTGCTTGGGCTGGGATCTCACATGGGTCTGCATTCTCCAGACTTTGAGAGCTGTCTCTGGAATGTGCCAAAAGCTTGCAACTCACTGTTATAGCTATTAGATGCTGCTACTTATTGCCACTCTTTAAATCAGTCATTAGCACGTAATAGTAGCAAAGTAGGAGGAAAAGGCAGGCTAGATGTGGGCTCAGGAGTAAACATGCACCTTGGACAACATCTGTCACGTGGTTTTTTTCCCTTTTAAATATAACTCATCTAGTTTCTTTGTAAAATGTGTCTCACTTTTGCTACCCAAATTCACTGTGAAACAACATGAGATTCTCAGAGCTGGTGCTTTTGTGCACTGCCAGGAACCAGGAGTGTGGGGTCTTGCAAAACCACAGGTGACCTGCATGTCTATGGACATGACCTTAAAAGAAATCCCTGATATTTGCCATGCTTCTGCATAATTTTCTGGGCAGTAAAAGCAGGGAATAAATGTATTACCCTTGTCAAAGATGAGAAACTTAACAAGGAAATCCTCTTGGAGTGAAAGCTTGGAAAAATCCTTCCTGTGGATTTTGCAGCATAACTTTTAGTTACTCCATGACTGGTTCCAAAGCTAGCAAAGCAGCTATTCCTGGCTGCAGTCAAAGCAAGCCAAATTTCACCAGAAAATTATTTGGCTTATGCTATTTTCGAGAATGGCAGTTAAGTGGAGAGGAAATTCACACACATCCTTGTGAAACAATATCCAGCGTGAAAATCATAAGTAAATTAGAGAAAATTTACTGAACATGCTGATTCTTTCTACACTAAGTACCATTAGTTGTGGGATTTTTGGTTTTTAATATCACTGTCATATTTGTGATGTCAGAGTTAATGGAGAATCCTGTTGTCAACATGAGAAAATAAATGAGTAATCAGACATCTTCAGAGAAAGCATTAATAATTTTAGCAGTCTGATTTTTGAAGTAGTGTTGATTTTCTGTTCTTTAGTTCTGTATGTTCAATTATAAAGCTTTAAAGTGCTGCTGAATGGAACCTCAGTTTGTTATATTTTTATGGTTTTATCTTTACATAAAAAATCTTAAATGACGGTGTTTTCTCTTTGGCAATGGTACTTCCAGAAGACATAGAAATAAGCTCCTTTTTGCCACTCAGGCAGGCAGCTTCTGTGCTGACCTGCCAGTCAAACTGAATGGGCTGTCCTGAAAGCTGAAGAAATTCATTACAGTTTGGACACTTGTGCAGTGTCAAGTGATCTCAGTTCCTGAGGCTGGAGATGATGTGAGGAGTGATTAGCACGGCACATGTCCAAGACACAGCAAGGGTTATTGCCATCCTTATGGTCAGCAACTGCACAAATATGAAATGGGCTGAGTTTGTGGAAGTCAGTTTCCACAAATTATTTGAAGTGTGGGGCTACCCCCTAGCTCTATTTATTATTCCAGTTCCTGGTGTAATACTGATGAAAAACTCTGTTTACATTAAGCTGTTCCCATTATTGGGACAGCATTATAGCCGTTTTTCCCCAGTGCTGCCTCGGCCGCAAAGTGCTGGCAAATGTGACGTTATGACAACCTTGTTTAAAAATATTCTGCTTAAGATGAGGAGTTGTATTTGTTCTGTAAACATCTTGGTGTTTTAAAAACACAAACTTGCATGTCTGTCACCTTCTGGGCCTAAACACTCCTGCCATAGGATCTAAGGCAAATAAATATTTGTCCATTTTGTGTTAGGAGTTTGGCGAGGTGGGGAGCATAGAGGAGTGGCAGAGGGCAGTGCCGATGGCCCTGATGCCTTTTTCCTGGTCTTAGGAAATAAAGGCTCAGACACAGTTAGAGGGTTGGGGGTTGTTAACCTCAGTATTTTAATAGGATCCCATTCGATGGCTTCTGCCGTCCAGGTAGAACACGCCGCAAAAGCCCCATCCCCCCAGTTGAGTATACAATTAAAGACTTTACACATTAACATATCTAACCAGAGGGCCCAATAAGGGGCTTGGGTGGGCTAACTTCTAGTTTACAAAATCTGTCCTACTAGGAGACCTTGAGGGCCCACGAAAACAGAGTGTTTGGTCTTCTAACTCTACGTAGTTTCAGGGGTGTTTAGTCTATTGGCCTATTAAACACCATGAAACCAGGCTAAACTATCACCTAAAGCATCACAAGCATGCATGCTAATAGTTGTGAATATAGGGAACAGTGTAAGAAATATTCAGGAGAAAAGCAGAAAAAATCCTTCAGGCATCAGCCCCATCCAGCCATGGGCTTTCTCAATGTGGCCATGCAGTTCAGGAGAGCCTCTGATGAAAGCCCTTGTCTTGAATCCCCTTCGTGAGGGACCATGGATAGGCCTGGCGTGCCTAAGTCCCTGCTTTCATTTCGAGCAATACTGTCGGCAGATAAAGATGTACAAAGAAACCCATTTAGACAGGCTTTATTACCCCGGCTGCCTGGAGTGACCTTCTCCCCATGATGGCAATAGGCCCAGCAGCCAGAAAAAAGAAGGAGGTTCAGAGACATTTTACTGGTTTGTTGTCGTTGTCAGTAAGTTATAGCTCTGTTTTTCATAGGCAGCCTCTGGGTAGCACTGCCCGGCAGACATCTGAGTAAGCGCTTTTCACGGAGGCGGCAGATGGGTCACTGTATATTGCATAACCCACTGCTGCCAAGCCCCACACAGGCCCATGTGTGACGCGTTAAGCAAAGTCTCGAATAAGCCCATGAAAAGTGCAGGCTTGCAGATTTGGGTCTGGCTGTAAATTCTGCCAGATGGTTGCTGTGCCCTGTGCCGAGCTGCGCTGCTGCACCCAGCACGGATGCAGAGGAACCCTGGCCGCCTGTGCAGACTGCACCGGGGAGACAGATGTGTCTCTTTGTCCCTATGGAGGTGGCCACACATGGGCCTTGCAGGGGAGACAGCCACATCTGGCCTCTCTGGGGATGTGGCTGCGTGTGAGCCTCTCTGAGGAGACAGATGTATTTATGCCTCTTACTGAAACCAGCAGGTTCATGAAGAATCAGAGGAGAAGCTGTGCATGGATGAGAAACCACTTGGTGAGGGAATGGGCCCCAGGGCAACTGTGGGGGGAAGAATGGCAGTGCATGAACAGGAAATTTTTTGAAGGGCACTCCTTGTCTGCTTAGAAGAGGACATGCAGCTCTCCAGGAAAGGACAAAAAGAAGGTGTTGCTCTAGGCATTTGCTGAACCCCATTCACCTGGAAAGCCTGTTGCAGCAGCCTATGTTGTGACAACCATCTCTCTGCTGAGGACTACCAGCTCCCTGATTAGCAAGGGTGGTGTGAGGGCTTCAGGAAGGATGGGAGCCTAAGTGTAAACATTGTAGATGTAGCAGGGTTGAATATCTCAGTTAAAATAATAAATCAGATCTCAGAATGGAAAATATTAGTTTAGAGCATTTTGTAGGTGTATGTTAGTGTTCTAGACATACCTGACAACAAAACCTAGGTCTAACAGAGTCATAAAATCACATAGAATTATACAAGAGTGTAAGTTGGAAGGGACCTGTAAAGGTCACCTAATCCAGTCCCTTTGGAATGAGCAGGGACATCTTCAACTAGATCAGGTTGCTCAGAGTCCCACCCAGCCTATCCCTGAATGTTTCTGGGGATGGGGATGCTATCTGTTCCAGTGTTTTACCACCCTCTAGATCAAACTAGTTTATGAAGAAGAGCAGTGGGAAGGTGGCAAGAGGAGACTTTTCAGAGAAGCCCTGACAGTCCTATTATTACAGTTTAATGACTGCTCCTTGAATGATGAACAGTAACAACGGTGAGCTCAGAATTGACTACACTCTTGGTTTGATGGCAACTCAACCTACTGAACAGGAAACTCTGAGAGGGAAGGCATCTTGTGCTTTTCTCTGAACTCAAGGCAAGTGTTAAACTTGCCTTGGATATACACAGAGTACTTGGATACCATGCTGAGGATGGTGATAGAGGAACATGACCAAACAAACAAATTCAGCCTAAGTACAGGACAGAGGCTTGGCTAACAAATCATGTTGGATCATGACTAAAACATCATACATCGCATACAGAGAGTTCTGCATATGTCTCTTTTAATGGGGATACAAACTAATGACTCACCCAGTGCTTTGTGCTGTGAGTGGCACAGCTCAGCTTCCAGCTAAGAAACACTTCATTCAGCAGTTAAGTGGGTTGTTATCTGGCAGTCATTATACATGTGATTTACAAGGAACATACAGATCTCCATTACCAATGTGAAAGACCACCAATATAAAATACAGCAAATGGGATTTTTATCTTTCAGTACACAGCAAGAGTGGATGCATGAGCACACTTTTGAGGCTGTATGTAATCAATCTAGTGTAAGACATTATCTCCAAAACAGACTAAACTTAGGACTGCTTTACATGACTTCTTACCTTTAAATATATTTGACAATCTACTCCCCTGATATCTTGCAAGTTTTCTGTGGCCAGTTCAAGATGTTCATCATGAGCATAAAATGATTACTGATGCAATGGGAAGCTATTATGTCAGAGGAATCTGCTGACAGGCTAAGGAGCAAACACTTAACAAAAATCAGAGTCCATTTCTATTTTGTGTTTTAAATCACTTTCAATGATCTCTCAAGATGAGAAAAATGTGCACAGACTAGAAAAGCAGACAAGAAGTGAATGAATACTTCTAAACAGAGATGAGGAAGCTAAAAAAAAAGGGAAGTTAAAAAACAAACAGAATTTAACAGTGACTGTATATCTTTCATATTTTGCAGAGTTATTTTGTAAGAAGGAAGAATCTGAGAGCAGAAAAAGAAAACAGAATGTCTTAAAGTTTGCATCAGGAGCAGATATGAGTATCCTCAAAGCAAATAATTTCTAGGGCTGGTTTTCAGAAAGTACAAAGCTTCTAAATTGTATTCAGGAAACCGTAATTAGTACAAAATTTGGAACTAACAGTACACTCCCTCAGTCTCAGAGCGTATGAACAATCAAGAGACTCACGGACCTGCTGAGCACCCTGACTGGGAAGCGAGAACTCAAGGCATAATGACACTTGGATCATTTCATTCACTTAGGTGGGCTCCAGTCTGGCAAGACTTAGGATACAATGATTAAAGCTGTGTAAACAAATGGGAAATTGTATTCTTGCTAATATTTAGTATTTTTTCTCAAAACAAAATGTAAAAAAACTACATTGAATAAAGTATTTAGTTTAAAACAAACAAAATCTCAGGTGCATGCAAGGAAATTATGGGAAACAAATTGCATAAAAGTCAGAATAATTATTACATTTTTCTTTTCTACAAAAATCGAACCAGGCAAGTATTTTCACAAACAAAGTTGTTAAACATTCCCCACTCAAACATGCAAATTGGTTTGGGGTGACCAAAACCACATATTCTGGGGTTCCCTGAAGTATTTTTCCCCTGTTCTTGTGCGTAACTTTGCATATACAGACAGTTTACTTGAAGGCAGCAGGGCTATTCCAACCTAAAAAAATGCCAAGCATTTGCAAAATGCAGCTTTTACGTGTGTGTTTCAATCCATCTTGAGAATTTAGAGTCTGTCTTGTTGTGAGTAATCACATGGATATTAAGAGAAGAATTTTACATGAACATTGTCTTCTGATTTTACTGTGTTAATTGATAATAAATGTTCTCTGTTTGCCAGCATAATAGTGTGAACTCAGAAGCAAATGGATTGAAATTAGGAACGAATTTTTGCTTATATGTTTATGTCTCACACAGATTTTTAAATTTGTGTAATGTCAGAGCAGGAAATTAATGTGTCCTATGATATCAGTGTTGTGTATTTATAACTTGGGTTAAAGGTGACATCATAAACTTCCAGAAAGTCCTTGTATACAGAAAAAACAATGAGGGGGAGAAAACTGCTGACCTCTCATTCACATCAAGAACACTCATCCATAAAATCAAAGGCTCATATCTGTGATTTTTGTAAGTCAAAAATTTCCCTGTGTGGTGAATGTGTGATGAGAAATTCATTGCTCCTGTTTTGGAGATAAGAAGTTTGCATATCAAAGTCCTTTCCAACTGTGGGGATTTGGGGATTGATGATTTTATAAATAGTCCTTTCTACAAAAACTAGTGAAGGAGAAAGGGAAGAAGAAAATAGTGTTTCTTCCCAAATCATCCCACAAGGATAACAAAAAGGGCAATTTCTTTTCTGCCCTTTTAAGGAGACAAGTCTTGGGATCATGGATAGTGAGAACTCAGGGTCTTCCACTCCTTGGTTTCAGTAGTGGTAGGGGAAAAGTCTTTCCCTGGGAAATTCAGCAATGTTATGTGTATGTGTGGGCCCCTTTCACTACTCTCCAGGAATGACCTGCCCCATTGCTTCCCCATATACTTTTCTCATTCTCCTATTTTTCCCAAAGTTAACAAGTCTGGAAATAATTAGGAAATCCAGTCAGCTCTCTAGCACTATATAATTCAATTTACTGCTCTGTGTGTGAAAATTTGAGCTCAATGCAGTGTTTACCTGTTATAAAAATGCTTTCTTGTAGGGGAAAAAATATCCTTCCTGGTTGCTTGTGGCTCATGTCTAGTTGCTTAAATCATTAAAATCACAGGATTAATGATTGCAAGGTACAATTTTTTGGCATTGCTGTTTCAGAGTACACAATGCTTTATTTCTTGGAACACAAAACACAAAAATATAAAGTAGAAAGTACTTTTGCAGGGTCTTCACCATCATCCAGTCCAGATTTGAGTGCAACAATGTGTTAATAGCACCACTGTGTCAATGTGAATCAGGACAACAGATTCTTGACTGAACTTGAAGAATTGTATAAATAAGGTGGGAAGTTAAGAAGCAATGATACCTTACAGTCTTTTTAGTCTCATACTGCTAACCACACAAATGCTTGAAACTGTATAAGAAGTAATGGAAGTATTTACTTTTTAAATAAACATGCTGTGTCATGATTTCCTCATTTTCAAAGATTTTTGCATATCTCCTGTTTGTCCAGCATTAGAACTGGGAGCATAGGAATGGTAGAGCTTGCAAATAGCAGCAGCATATAGGGAAGTAAAGGGCTTTTTTAGATGGGGTTGTACATAGGCATTTCCCTTCATTTCTTGCTTAGAAAAACACTTTTTTTTAGAGTAATACACTGTACCACACCCATCTCTGGTCATAGTTGGCCTTGTGTCAAGATTGCCCTCACTGGCTGAATCTACATGAGCAACTGAATTTTAAGGGATCATTCACTGGCTGTGAGGTCAGCTGTCACAGAGCACCCACAGACACAGTACTGACATCTTGCAGGGGATGATCTTTGCCTCATGCTGACACCCACTGCTAGAGAGAACTAGCTGAAACCATGCCTGGGACAATTCTATCAATGTAAAATACAGACTGTTGAATCTATTGCATTTAATTTAGCAGTTAATAAACTCATATTTAATTAATGACCACAGATGTTGAGATTGTGTTTTGCACACAGAAGAAAAGGAATAGTTCTTTTATATGCATCTTCATAACCTTTTTGAGGTGCAGGACAGATAAGGCAGCTGAGATGTGTAGAGAGAGTAGCAGGAACAGCCAGTTAAAAGTGTGGGGAACAGTTTTCTTGCTCAGGTTGCCCAGGGTTTGCAGAGATGTGTAGAGGCTGATCTTCCTCTGCAGCCCACTTGGCATTTGGAGGTGAAGTGAAGCAACTCAAAATACAAATATTTACTGGATATGGCTCTTTTAAAGCCACATATACCAAATTTCCAAGGAAACCAGGACTAAGAAAGAGCATCCTTCAACTCTTTCTGCTTGGCTAGTCAACCTTTGTTATATGACTTGTAAAACTGTTAAGACATATATGAGATGATGAAAAAAACAAATTGTGTCAATCTGTTACTTGTAAAACTTTTCTGTTTGACTTAACATATTTTGATGTGTCTCCAGAGGTGACACAGTATTTGGCAATACAATTTCAGGTAGTATAGAAAGGTTACAGAAAGGGTCATGGAGGATCTGTGCTTTTCAGTCTCATTCAGTACCACTGTGGCCTCTTTAGTGTTGTTGCAATATGAACAGTGATGGATCTTCCTGACCATGGACTTTCTTTCCAATAGCTAATAGGACAAGGTAAACATCTTTACTCTGAAGGGGTAGCAAGGAGAAGATGATAATCCCACCTACTGGGATTATTTAGTGGCTGTTTAATTATTTCCTAGCCAAGATTTTTAAGGAGATTTAAGCCTTGCCAAAAATTAGCTGGGAATATTAAGGTCCTGATAGGAATCATAAGCAGTCCAGGGTTTTATATGCTATGCAGCTACTCTCTGTGCAGGGAGACACAGGCTCTCCTCTAAGAAGAGAACTTTCTGTGTGCCTTACTGCTGTTTCCTATGCCCTCAAATATAAAGCTTTCAGAGCATAGTGCAAGCATGACACTTACACCTCCAGACATCAAACCCACCCTTCTATCACCACTGCAGTTCTTCTGGGGTGCTGAGTAATTTCCAGCATTCTAGGAAGGGTCATTAATGGTGAGATGGTCTGTGTTTCAATCACCTGCCTATCAATCAAATTCCTGAAGGCCAGAGTTCAATTAATTGATGACACCCTTGAGGCAACCTAAGCAGTTAACAAGTCAGTGAGACTTGGTAGAAAAACAAGCAGTATGTTAAAAAAAACCTCACCAACAAAACCTCCCATAACTCTCTTTTGCCATTTTACCTCCCTCTGACTTGTCTTTCCATCACTGCCCCACACTTACAAAGACAATGCATACTTTTCATGCAAAAAACATGGACTAGACACAGAAAAACAAGACATATTTTAAACCCAGACATCCTCCATGCCACAGATAGATAGATTCATGATCTTGAAAATGCCAAAGGGAAATAACCAGAGTTTATCGCAGTCCTAATAGTTAATTTCACTGTTTTCTTTTCTTCTTAGCTGCTTTAAATTATTTCTCTGTACTTCACAAAGTTTCAGTGAGGTGTGCTTCAAGGCCCCTTCGTATAGGATTTTCTTTGTATTGCTTTGATTTAAACCATTGGCTTTTTGACTTTAGATAAACTCTGATGAAGAAGTTTGCATCACATATATGACACTCCCAAATAGCTCTGAACTATGTAAGGACCTCTCCCAAATGCAGTTCTTTTGTGGTAATAAATCAGACAAACATGGTTTGAACAACAAACAAATATAAAATGCTGACATTAGCTTGGTTTAATCAAGCAGTTTATATTGCCCTTACCAAAACGAACATGAATGTTGATACAATCTAGATATATGTGGAACATAATGTTTTTACTTTATGTAGATGAGTTTATATAACTCATTTGGCTTAATTATGCACTAGTTTCCACCAGGCTTTGCTTTTAGCTGAAAAGTAAGGTTTTGTTGGTGTAACAGATTTTGATATTACCTTAAATTAAAATTCCTCCAACCCACTTGTTTCTCCAGCTCTGTATAACCGTACTGGATGACTTTGCCTGACAAGTTTCAAGCATAAGTAAATCTTCTGGCAGACCTGTCATGCTCTGAAAATGTATGGTGAAAAATGAGTTTGGCAAGTTTTTCAGAGTTATGTTTTTATTAATGCTTTGAGCACCTCTAGTCTGTGCAGCAAAAAAAAAAAAGTGCTGTCAGTTTGCTTCAGCTAGGGCTTTACTTCTCATCAATTGTTTGTTTCTGGCTTTAGGTTGCTGACGGGGTGGAGCAGTGTCTTTTTTCCATGTGAAGTCAACTGTTTTGATACAGAGGGAATGCAAGTTTCCAGCATCTCTTGCTGAGTGAGAACTGAAACAGATCTGCTGCACGAACATCAGAATACACAAAATCTGTTTGGGGTGGTTTGCATCATGGGTTTTATTTACAACAGCATGAAGCAATGTATAAGGGGGGGGGTTTGATCTGGGAGATGCCAGAAGTTTTGCTCAGCAGCAAATTCCATGGAGTATCCCTGATCTCACTTTGTTCACTTGAGCTGTGTGGAGGGACCATGCTTTTGGGTAGAAAGCCCTACTAAATATCCTGAAAACCAATTATGTGGGCTTAAGCTGTTGATCTCTAGAGCTAAATGGATGTACCCATTTTGGGTTCATATGCTTATTATAGCAGCATTATTACTTTGCAGTTACACTGATAAATGAGATGGGCTATTTGTTTGCTTTCAAGTTGATTTGAAAATCTGACTACAACAGCATGAAGAGCACATATATAAGTAATTTGGATTCATTGTCTTGTGTCACATTCAGTCAGCAGTTTAAAGCCAGTTGCTACTCTTCTATTCCCTTATATCTATTACATGCTTTAAAAGCTCTCCTTCAAAGATGTGAGAGAGAGAAGCATGAAAGGTCACCTGAAATCAACTGTTGAAAGATCCCTCTGCAGAAGATAGTATTGGATGGTGGCAGTAGCAGGTAAAGTACAGTTGGGATGTGTGATATTTCGAGTAGTCCTTAACTAACAAGACATCTTCAGTGCTCTGCTTTATTTGAGCTCTCCATAGCTTTCTATGTGATGCTGAGATGCTGGAGAAAAACAGAATTTTAAAAGCACAAACTTGTCTAATAAGCTACATAGAGCTTTCTTGTTTTCCATCTAATTTCTTAGTGGAGGTCTCCCCTTATAACTGCTGCTGATTGCACCAAGTTTATTTTCAAATAATTGTCAGCAATTAAAATTTGCCAGGGAGACTCTTCAGAGAAAAGAAAAAAGATAATGGGAAGCATATTTGGATATTTGGAGACAAGAAAAGAGAGCACTGGAAAGGAAAAACTTCTAAGCATGAAAATCAGCATGGGTTGAGAGCCCAGCATTCACTCTGGACAAGGTATACAAGGCAAACACCAGTTATCTGGACAGGAAGCTCAAAATCTGGAGCCAGGGCAACCATTTCTGTAGTGCTGCAGAAGTAGGTAAGTATCCAAATAAACTTACCACAAGCTCTTGGAGCTTTGCAAGAGCATCCATGGAAGGAAGGTGGCATCTTCTGTGGAGCTGGAGACAGGTTGCAACCAAAATGCAGTGAAAAGGATTGGGATTTTCTCAATTATAACAAAAGACCAGTGCTTTTAAAAAGCTTATTTGATCAGAGTGAAAATTATCCATAGGCTTAAAAAAATTCCTTTGCTCTGGCTTTCAAAAAAGTTCCATTGCTCTGATAAAGTTTACTGTCATCCTGGAAGCTTACAAAGCTGTAAAATTGAAGAGAAAATTCAGGAAAGCCAAAATTGTTTATCAGTCAGATCTAGCACAATCAAATGATGGAGGGAAGGCCAAGTGTTTGTATAACACATGCCATGGATGTCACAGCTTCTAGAAGGACTCCTGGTGGGTCACCACATGACAGCCATGGACAAAACCCCTTCTCTCTGAATGATACATGTGTGCATTAGTGATTTTAAGTAAGAAGAAGAAGATTTCTGTAGTGTTTCAAAAGTTTTGTGAATACTTTAATGATACATATGGCTTTGTGTCAGATAATGTTACAAAACTATCAATAGAAGACATAGTACAGAGCTTAGAAATGATGTTTCTGCAATACGTATCCATTCTCCATTCTCCCATTCAGTAATACACAGTGAAATAAAACTCTTGCACTTTCAAAATACTGAAAAAGGTATCCTAGACTGAAATATAGTGAGATTTTTTTCCTGGCTTTCTTGGGGTCACACATTTTTGCGGGGCAGAAGATCTCATAACTTGCCAGTGCACCAGATGTTGGAGTTTGCTTCTGATTCAGATCAAAATCATTGAGTTGAATCCAGATCCCAAATTGAGAAATGGCAGGGTTTGCTTTCTGTGACAGTTTTGAGTGTTTTCAAGATGCTACCCCTACTTGTAAGGACACTGTCTTAGGTACTGACATCTCAGACAGCACAGAACTGGAAGCAATGAACCAATACTTTCCTGCTTTTTAAAAAAATATTTTTATTTAATTAAGAGACCATCTGTTCTTACCAGGCAGCTAATTTGCTGACACGAAGGATGAAATTATCAGCTTAATTTTCAGACATTTATTCCTGCAAGACTGACACCTCTAACTCACAAACTATTTGACCTTCGTATTGTAATGAGTCGCTGTTGTTGCTGGGGAAGACAACAATGAAGAATTTACTTCTTGGTTTCCATGGTGTGATTATCAAGGCTTGTACATTGGTTTAATTCAGGTAGCTTCTGCATGCATCGTACAGCTCTGGGATGGCTAATCATTGTCTTGTCCCTGTTATTAAAAATGGCATTTCTTCAGCAAGAATTTGCTAGGTGTTTTAAAGGGCTGTTTAATTTGGGCTGTATCATATTTTCCATTTACTATTTGTATGTGAGTCCTATGTTCCAATGTTTCAGCTTGATATGAACCAGTTATATAGTACATTTGAAAATATGTACTTGCAGAAGACCTATTCCCACCCAGTACCACTTTCTGGAATTGTAGGTCAGAGTTCCCTGTGAAAATGGTGGGTGAAGCAGCATCGCTGACTCACCATCCCATGAAATTCCTATAGAGCAGCACCTTGACCATGAAAAAAAAAAACCAAAATCCTTCCTGAGGTTTTCTAATACAGTTTCATTTTAAAAGCACCTGTAGTAAGTAACTGTGTTCTGGTTTAGTTTGTATGATGCAGGTATTGCACGTTGCATTCACTTTCTCAGTAATGACAGCCAAATATACTTTTCTATTCATTATCATGAAAAAAATGATACCACCATGGATATCAATCATGTCTCTGTGCATTATACTTCAAATCAATTTGTCCTTTCTTGTATAGTGGAAGAAGGGATTATTTGATTAACTGTTCATTTATCATTCCCATTTTCAATTTTTCTGACTAGAACACATACTAACTCTTGCTGAGCATGTTGTTTGTTTTATAGTTCCACTCACACTGCCAAAATTTTATTCGCTTTTATAGAGTTCAAAGGTAGATTTTCTTGGCACTGTGGAAAATTGAACCTAAAAAGTAACAAAGACTTTTTTTCTTTGAGTCTTTGTTACCCCAAGCAATATGTGTTTCTGCATTCAACCAAAACAAAACTACAACAGAAGAGGACTTCTTGTGGATAAACCAAGGCACAAGTAATCTCCCTGCCAGGGCAAGAAGTAAAACTGAAGCAGGACTTGCTTATGGAACCGAAACCTTTTCAGCTGCACCTTTGGGCTTTGGCAGGCTGAGTTACACACAGAAACCTGCATATCTATTTAGCAAGATGTGGTCATTTTGAAGCAAGTTGTTTTCTACAAATGGGCAAAAGTGTTGGGAACTGTAAGGTGTAGTGTGCAGAAAATAGGGTTTCTCAGATTCGTAAACCATGTCAGTGTGGTTTCATATTTTTCCTACATATATTATTTATGAGAAAATTAATCCCATCTGTTTCATTATAAATACCTTTTGCTGACTTTGGAAACAAACAAAAAAAAGAATCCTTGATTTTAAATTAATCTTGAATTTTGGTTTTGAAACATGCTTAATTGTCTGGAAGCCTTGTCTTTGTTTCTACTTATTTTTCCTCCTTCTTCCACTATTATGGCAGGGTTCAATTTCTAGAGGAAATTCTTCCTTTCTTTTGCCTCTAACTTTTAATTAATGTATTTCTTTGTTTTTAATATTCTAGCTTCCTTTTTAAAAAATTCATTTTAATATAAATAAGTTTGCAAAAGGAGTCCAACAAAAGAGGGGAAAAGAGGTGCGTTTCTTTCTAAACATGGGGAGTATTGATTTCTTTAAACTTATTTTAATATTTTTGTACAGCAAAAAGAAGCAAAACTACAGGCTTTAAATATGAAGATATGTGACCACTGAACTGTTCTGTTATTTCATTTAAAAAAATTTACAGATTAATAATTAATTGTCAATAATTTCCCATTTTAAACAAATTTGTCGCTATCATTATAAATAATGCAGCAATTAGGGTACAGCTAAACCAGTGCTCATGTATTTGCACTAAAGTATTAGCCAAACTATCAAAAAATATTTTGTACCTTTGCAGATGCCACTCAAAGACTATTCTGAAATTATTGCAAGGCTGTTCTGAGAATTAAAATAAAAAAGCTTCTTCCCCATTTCTGTTTGAAGAAATTAATGTCTGTCTTTGCCTGGCAAAGAAGTAAAAAAGCAGATGGTACTCTTTTATCTTGTGCCCTCTTTGCTGACCACTAGAAACAGCGCTAGAGGGGGAATGCTGCGCTGTCCCCTAATGCGCTGCTGATAGCGAGGTGTTATCTCAAAGGCTGCCTCTCAACCTCTACCCCGTCACATTAGCCCAGATCAGCAATGCAGCGTGCACTGCCAGTCCTCGAGGTTAAACACTCTGCAGCTGCTGAAAGGCCTTTCTCAGTTAGGGGCCACAGCTGTGAACTTTCTCATGAGCAGAGAGACTTTTAGGACCAGCCTGCCCTTCCTATCTAGACCAAAACTTTCTGTAACCTGGCTGGTGCTGGGAAAACCTGCTCAATGCAGCTGACGACAGCTGTCAGGAAAACTGATGTGGCTTCCCAGAGCCTTTCGTTGTCTTACAGTAGATTTTTGATGGGATGTATTACCATAATACGTTTTAAATAAGACCTTCAGGCTGGATCCAGCTGCAAAAGAATTTAGGGAAGGCATTTCAGTTCAAGAGATAATGCTCCAAGTCCCCCTAACCTGTTTACAGGAAGAACAAAGTTTTGAAATTTCTGACCCTTTTATTTCTGTGGTTGATGTGTTTCAGTCATGGACCCAATTGTCACAAATTCAAAAAGTGTATATAGGTGTCCAGCTGAGCACTCTGCATCCTACACCTTGTGTCACATTCCGTGGTACCTGGATCTGTATTTTCTTTCTGCCCATCTTTGTATAAAATCGCAGTGGCTGTTCTCCAGTGTGCTCAGCAGCTTGTAGGCTGAAAATCATGGTAATGTCTGCTAGAAAAAGTACAGACTGCTCAGATTCAAATTAAGATTTGTTCAAACATGAAGTTGTCTTGCACAGGAATGATACAAGAGGAGATGTTTTTGAATGGGGACTAGCTGGACGTAACAATGCTTCTGCTAGCACTCCTCCTCACAAGAAATATTCATGTGGAGCTAGGTAGCGTCAGACTCTATGTTTTGTTCTTTCAGGGGTGATAGTAATGTCAGCATTTAAGGCAGACTTCTGACAGTGCAGCAGAATAAAGGAGCTTCATAAGAACTGGAAGGTTTCCCTTGTATGTTTTGGACAACTGCTCAAATAAATAGTATTCATGTTTTTTAAATAATTTAATGTTAAGCTTGAATTTTTGGTAGGCCTTAATTTCAGTGAGCTTTATGTCTCTACCCAACAGAGATACCAAAATTTATTCTGTAAAAGGTGTCATAGCAGCAGTCCTCTCTGTCGTCTCTTAAACCTGGGGCACAGAATAGAAAAATACTTGTCCTCACCCTCCTTGTATTATTTTCTTCCCCTCCATTCCTTTCCCACAAACATACATCCAGCCAACACTTAATAAATTTTGTTCTAGAAAACATAAAGGTTGTTTCTCCCAGTGGCAAACACTTTTTTGTAACAATGATATTATCAGTCATATTTGGAGAACAATTTTACCTGAATTGCATCTCTTTGATGCATGATATTGCACTTTTCATTTTGCCAAAGGTAGAGCACTGAAAGGAAGAAAAAGCAATAAAGAATGTACGCTCTGCGGAAAAAACAATGAGTAAGAAGGTGCCACTTTTATAAAGTCACCTTTGCAGGCAAAATAATACTGCTTTAAAAGCCAGTTATATTTCCCTGAAGGCCTAAAAGAAATGTGTGTGATAGCTGAATATTGCAAGACCAAGAATTTTCATCTAGTGAAATAGAAAAATACCTACTACTAAGCTGCTGTTCAACTCACCTCCCATCAATTTCTTGTCCTGATAAAAATATTGTTATTTTTCCAGGCTGTAGCTGTTTAGACATTTACCATAAGCCAGAGAGTTTGAGATGCCCTATTATTGCTGGTAATTTTAGCACTTCCTTCCTACTGCCATAATAGCAGAGTCTGTGAGGTTCCTCATTAAGAGACAGGTGACAGATACTGACAGAGTGCAGAACTCAGCCCCAGGCTTCCCAAGCTTGTTCCCTTATTACTGAAGCAGAATGGAAGTTGTGAATTCACAAAGATTTCCTCGAATAGTGCTAATGCATCTTGAGTGAGAAACTTTGAAATGGAATGATTGTCACCCAATGCACTGGAAATAAAAGAGCATAGTGTAGTGTTAATATGTCCCACTTTCCTCTTAAAGCAGTTGCCATCAAATTTTCTTCTTGCAAACAGAAAAAGAAAAGATTCCTTCTCTTATACCACCTCACATATCACGCCCAATCCCATAAACTACTTCCTTTTCTGCCTGTTGGGACTTAGCCTTAAATGCATTGATTAATATGAGGTAAAATGTAACAGAATTGTCCCTAACTTCACATGAAAGGCTGACCTTGATTCTCTTTGATTTATAGTGTTAAAGAAGTTTGTAGCTGACTACAAGGCCTTGCCATTATAGATCTCCATCTATGTTTTGGTGATCCACTAAACAAGTGAACTTGAGAATAGAAGTCGTTCATCTATGAAAACATGTGAGATAAGGCTCTGCCACTTAAAGGATATGGTCTATGTATGGCCATAATTTATTCCCACTCACAAGTTAAAATCTGCCTCCTCACACACTCCTGTCATGAGCTAGTGCTGTGATGGATTTAGAGCAACTGTTTTACCTGGATGCACTCCAGTCTCCAAAGGCCCACAGAAACAGAGGTAATGTCAAAAAAGGAGGTAACTCTTCCTTTATGGATGATGGGATATAAGAATATTCATTTACTTGATGTTTTTGTATAAAATTTTCAAGCAGACCTAGCACCTTGGGTATTACTAATAAAGTATGGTGGTATGGCAAACTATGAATCCAACACAATCTACATCCTGGTTTGAAACTGAAATCTCCTAGAATAAAAAGACAGCAACTAGTAAAAGGACAGAATAGCAAGCAGCAAAATCATGTATCGGCAGGTGTCTTGCAAATATAGAACCTGTGTCAGCAGTTTGCCTGAAATGTTTATTAGCAGTAATAATAACTGATTACTTCCCCGATGACTAAATTTTTTAAGTGACTCACAGCATCTAAAACCTTCCTTACTTTTAGTTTGCATGCCTTCCACACTCCTTTCCTAGAATGGTGACAAAGCTGAGAGGCCAAAATATGTACAGTTATTGTCAAGACGCTCCACAGGCAGGTACATTCCTTTCACTGGAAGGGTTAAGTAACGTCGTGGAAAATATTGGCTGATTGATAGTGGAGTGCGATGGTTTGATTAAGTTCACATGGGAGACATCAGCCACAATTCTACTTTTGTCAGCTGTGAAATGCGTAATTGGTTTAGCTGAGGCGTTTTATTTTGGAAAACACTCTTCCTTATTTATTCCCTGATATGGATAATGAGGTTGACCAGCTTGTAGTAACAGCATGAAAAGAACATTTATTTACTATCTACTGTAAAAGGCTTTGATTATTTTTCCTCAGATGAGCAAGTTTTTGGAGAGGCTGTAATTCATCATCTGACTCAAGAGGGGATCCTTTACATTGATCAGACCCTCACAGTCTGTGACTTAATATGAAAAATGTTCTGCATTTATTCTACCAGACCACCAGCAGTGTTATGTTCTGAACAGACAGAAGAAAATGCATGATGCCTTCCTAAGAAATGCCTTTCTTCTCTCCTGTGGAGAGGCTTAGGTGGAGAGGGTTGCAGGATGGTTAAAGAATTCTAATTACTCAAATCAGATAAGGAACAGGGTTTCTAAATTTCAGCAGAGGGTTTTATTGTCCAGTCTTACTCTATGCTTTAAAATGGACAGTAAATAAAAGGCAGCAAGACCATGGCAAGTTCACTCATGGTAGGTGACTCCTTACCTTCTACTTAATGGTATGAGGGGCAAAGTGATGTATGAAGTAGTCACTGAATCTCATTCTGTATTTTCAATTTAAAAGGTTTTCCTGAAGATCTGAATGTACAGTTCCCTGCTCAGTTGGAGTGGATCAGAGAAGAAAAAAGAATTGTCTCTGCCAGACTTGTGACTTGATTTGTAATACTTTAAAAAGAGCAATTCATTACAGACAAGAGTCATCAGAAGGAGCTGAAAGAATTATCTGCTGGTTGAGAGTTGGGTTTTTTTTTTTCTTTTTTTAATGCAGGGTGTTTGGTACAAGATTGTTAAGCATTTTTAGATGAGCAGTGGTCAGAGTGACTCAGGCTGCCACTGAACTTCATCCATCTCCTCATTTACACCAGCAAGAACCCCTGCCCTCCTGTCTCACAGAATAAAAGGGAAGCATGCAGATTCCTGCACTATTTACACAGAGAAGTCAGAGGTGTGACAAGACCTTGGAACTGGCATCTTGCCAGGGGAATGCTCTTCCCAGTGACCTAGAAGGAACAGTTCCACAGTACCCTTATCTCTCTCACTTCAGAAATTTGAGGGTGACAAAGTAGCACTGCAACTTTTAGAGTGGCAGTAGAGGGTAGCCCATAATGACTTGGCTTCAGTAGCAACGGGATTCTTAACTTTTCTAACATTCTGTACTAATGGAAGTCTGTAATCTCAGCAAAATGCAGCTTTTCTCCAGAAGATATCTGCATCTATCTGTACTGAATTTGGACCCCCTGGTTGCATAAAAAGAAGTTTAAAGTAGCAAAAAGCTTCCTCTGATGCCGTTTTTAATATTCCCTTTGTAGTATCTTTAGAGATTTTTTTCCATTTCTACTTTAGTTCCTTCTTTTCACCCCTGCAGAATGGCTATATTTGCCATGAAATTGTAGGATGATACAATCATCATATTTACAAATTAGATATTTGGTGGAAATGAACCCATTTCTCCAATTATAACCCTTTCATGGCTTTAATATACCTCTAGCAGTACCATTGACTCATTCATGATCCAGGTCAGAATCATCAGGGAAACTGGAAGCTACTTATTTAAGTCTTGGGTTTGATCCTTGGTATCTTCTATCTTGTGAAAGATGCTCTAAGAATACAAAGCTGCAACAGTATTTGTCTCAGTGATTCAACAAAGCAGGAGGATTTCCCAGCTGAGTAATTCACAAATGCTCAGCCACTGATGTCAAGAAATACCTTTAGAGGTATATACAGTGTAAGAGATGTATTAAAATGTCTATGTAGCATATATAGATATAAAATACCCACCGTGCCTTATTGACAAGGAGGACATAGGTCCTTCCTTGGCTGTCATTCTGCTCTTGTTGAGCAGCACTTTATTTTAGACATGGGCCAGCTGCAAACAGCAACACCTCTGTGACATGTCTATCATTCTGTGGTAAAATCTACTCCAGAAGGAGAAAGTGTTTTATGAAGTTTAACAATAAAAAAAAGGATAAATATCTTTTAAAGAGAAAACCTCCTGTTTCAGCTATAAAGAAACTTTAATTTTTTACGTAGTATTTTATTTAATTTCAGTAAGACAAGGCACTGGTAACATGATTTTATTTATCTTAATTTCATTTTTAATATGTTGTATAAACTTCCATTAAACATGGAGGAGATAAACTTCTTTAGTTCCTAAAGCCATAAATTACAGTACTAAGAGTCCTTTATTGTTTGAAGTTAAAGTTTACATCCTATGTAATTTAAAAGAATTTTCTATTTGAATAGGGATTTATAAGGGAAGCACAGAGTGTGAGATGCCATTCCCAGCCAAAACTTGCAGCATTTGTTCATAATGGCAGAGCCAAGTGGACGGAGCAGTGTAAAGTATCTTCGCTCTGTTTTACTAATTACTACACGTCTGCCAAAGATACAAGCAGAGAGATAGGACTTCAAGGGATGTGCTGGTGTTAGACTGCAGAGTCTCTTTCTGAAATTAGTGAACATGAAAGGAATGTGTTGCGAGTTCCTATCTACTGTTTATCTGTGAGGGCCCAGCAGATAGTGAGCTTGACAGTGAAATTCTAGCCCTGAAACTGATGAAATGCCAAAGTTTCCTTAGTCCCTGGGACCGCTCAGTGTATCTTTTCTTGCTTCATAAGGGAGTGACTGGTATTTGAGCACTGATAACAGCAATCTTTCTGGTGGTGCCGAGTTAGAAAAGACATTCCTCAAAAATAAACAGCAGAACAGAACTACTTTCTTTTTTTCCCCTTGTGAGTGGCAACCCTTATAAGAATCAAATAATACATCAGTTTATGAAGCAGAACAGTAAATTCTGTGTGGATCTAAGCAACTGTTGCAGGATGAGTACATTTCATGCACTTTGATATGTGAAGCTAGAGGTGAGCATGGCAAATGAGAGGGAATGTGTTGCAAAAACTTTCTATAAACTTACTAGAGGCATAAAAAGATTTAATTATATGTAAATTTTCACAGTAGTGTTTAGGAAAGTTTATGACAAAAATAACTAAGCTCCTGTCATAGTTAAAAACACACTCCAAGTAGAAAATTAAATTACATTCTTTGCTATATGTAAGTACTACAATTTAGGTATCTTTACTGTTCTTCATATATAAGAATGAAGATTTTCTGCTGGGAACTAAAGTTTCTATTCAGTGATTATTACTTGTATGTCCTCCACATTATCTTAGGAGAAATGTTCAAGTACCAGTCAGTAGTTACTTTAAATTAGTAAAACCCCCCTGAGAAAAACATTAAATATTAAAATTTATTCATCTCCTATCTAGTCATGTACAAGTAGGTAAGTAATATTTAGCTTTTGAGATATATTTATCATGCCAATTTTATCTAATATAAAATTCCTTTTCCATACTAACTTCATAACACAGTAGGTCTTTAGGTCTTTAAGTGGAATTACATCAGTGTGAAAATGATTTGGAGAAAGAAGAAAAAAATATTATTATGGCATGCAAACACACATACATACATCTAGGTAGAGTTATATATATAGTAATGTATGTATACATATATATAGATACAACCCCATAGACATCTATGTGGATACTTATTTTTTGTTGTTACAGCTGGAAAGGTTCACATAGCCAGACAAATGTATGACCAATGGAATTTTTAGCAGCCAGTGATAATATTTCTTCAGATTATGAAACTTTCTTCAAATGCCTAAAAATTAGGAGTTTATCAACATTATAAAAACCTTAATGACAGAAGAGCACCTTCAGAAAATATCTATTCATTCATTGGCGAGCATTTATCACTTTCTGTGTAATGCAAAGCTTATCCACTGGCAGACTCAGCAATGTTTCCCGACAAAAAGCACAACCTTTAAGCACTTACAATTTTGTTCTGTGTCTTCCTCCTCCTCTAAACTGACCTGTAGGTGAAAACGTCAGCAATTTATGTCCATATGGAACATGATAAATTTAATGCACTGAGGTCTATTTTACTTTTTCTATTTGAAACAGAATTTCTAAGTAAGGCCACAATTTGTATTTCTAAAAGAGCCATGAATATGTTTATATTTATAAGCAAATTTATTAACACATTTACTTTGCTATTTGAGTTTCTGACACACATCTTATTATTAAACTACAGACCTGCAGATAAGTAAAATGTTGACTTAAATGAACAATCTGTGTGAAAATTACTATTCTTTCAGAAAATGTTATTTGCAGAAAAAAAAGCCCTAAGGAAAATCAAGAAACCAAACAAAAACCACCAAAAATCCCCGACAAATATTTGAATCCCAGAGCCGTTGACCAAAATGAAGCTTTTCTTCCTGGTGGAATATACTCAATAATTAACATATCTGAGGACAAACCCATGAGAGATTGATTTTTTCCTTTCTAGATGTAATATTTCCTCTCTGTGCTGATCAAACAGTAGTATTAGTTTAAATTTGCAACTAAAGAGGTGTAGAATTCAATTCAATGTAGTAAGCCCTACTTCTAAAGTTCCATGATTCTTCTGAAAGGAATTTTCTCTATAGAAAAAGATGCTTAAACTGTACTTTTTGATAGTATTTTTATATACCCCATCAATTTTAAACATTTCCCAAAGGAATGATGATTTCAAAACCAAAACAAAAGAAAACGATTTCAAGAGGATGAAAATGAATAATTGTTGCACAACATTCATTTCCCAAATCATTGATTATCCTACATACCTTTTTTCCCACTTGCTGTCTTTGAACAGATAGTACCGAAATCTGCCTGTTATTTATGCCATGGTTTTGTGACCCCTACTTCCCCCCGTTTTATGTGCAGTCCAGAAGACTCATCAAGGGTGCTAGTATGTCTAAGTGATGTAGCAACAAATTAGACAGCTGAATTGTTTCTGTTGTGAGTTGACCTAAGAGGGTTCTGCACATTTTGGTGTACCTTTCCCACAATGGTTACACACTTGGATTTTATTTAGTGTTAGACTGTTACCTGATAGAAGGGTAAGTGTGATGTGTGGAAAATAGCTTCTTTTACTTGGCGGGAATTCCAGAATGTTTTCTTTTTAGGACATTAAGATCTGCTGACTGGAGAGATTCAAATGGTTTTCTGAGTCACTGCTCTCACCATCAGTGAAGTCAGAAGCCTTCTGGGAATCAACATTTTTTAAGTGCTCACTCAGTCCTTCTGTTAAGTACAATTAACATGGCCTCTTTTCCTTTCAGACAGCTCCAGAAGTAAAAGGAACTCAATATGTGAATCAAGCAGGAGGATTAATTTTCTCTCAGTTATTCCTTATATAAACATAATAGTGCAGACTGTCATTAAACTCTCCAATCCTGAAAATGCTCACAGCAGTGGGGACAGCTCATTGTTTTTGCTGTGACAGCCCTGCAATCAATAAGCCCTTGTGGTCATGAATTCTTGATTCAGAGTTTTCCTAAGATAAAGCAACTGAGTTTAAAAAGCTATTGAAACAGTAGACAGGAGAGTATTGCTAGAACTATGAGCATGTTCCTGGGAAGAGGCAGACAAATCTTCCAGCCTCTCTCATGCTCTTGCTAGTTTTCACTTCAGATCTGCATACGGTGAAAATAATCTCTGCCTTGCAAAAGCAAATTTTACCTAAATCTTTTTCTGGCCAAGAATTCCCAGTTTCAAATGCTGCTTTGCACATCTTGATTCAGAGGAATATCAGGCAGCAAAAGCAAGCATGGAGACATGGTTCTGCTCTCACCTGGCTGCAGCAGCAAAAAAGGACAAAGGTGCTCTGACTCACAGCAGGCAAGGGACCAAAATGTGTAACTAAGCCATAATGTAGCAAAGCACCCCTGCCCCTTCAGCGCTCTCATGGCCTTTTGAGACCACTTTTTCCTTAAAAAGAAATGAGTGCATAAGCAATGCTGTACGAGGCAGGCTAACACAGCAGAGGGAAGATGCCTCCACAGAAGTCTCCCTAGAGAGATGCAAGGTCTCCTGAGGGTGGTTTGACCCCACCTTAAGGTAAGGAGGTAAAGTGTGTCTGGACACTGGCATTTCCCTCTCTGTCTTCACAGCGTGTCTAAATGACTGCTTTGCACCATTTGCCTGAGTAAAATGACTAAGGTGGGGTGAGATGAACTCCATCTTTGCTGTTGAGTCAGTCTGGGGTTTTCAGTATTTGTTCATCACCTTTATTCTCAGATTGTCATGTAAAAGAATCCCAGGGCATATTTTAGTATTATTTATTTCCCATTGATTCATACACCGTGGGAGAGCATGAACTTAGCTTTATTGCTCCCAGCAGCAGCAACAGTAGACATTAAAATGATAATATATCCATTTTCTGAGGCAAAGAAAAGCTGTGGACAGCTAACTATTTAAAATATTTCAGAAGACAATAATTCTCCTAGGGAACCTTGAAACGGCCATAATTACCAGTCATAGATTAGGATTTAAGAAAACTATACTGCTTTTCCCAACCCCTGAGACTAGAAAATTGTTTTCCCTTCCAGATTTGTACTAGTTATTAGAGAAAGATAAGAAAATATGAAGCAAAGTAAACATAATAAAATCTCAGGTTGCAAAGAAAAGTAAAATGAAACAGATTCTTTAGAGAAGATGTCAGCTTTTTCTCACAGGAAAAATATTTTGGGATATAAAACACAACCTGAGCACTAGGGAAACTGGTGTGACATTTCCTGCTCTGACAGAGATTTTCTGTTTGACCCTGGTGAAGTTCCTTGACCACTGTCACAACCTTTGGCATTTTATTAAAACACAAAATTTTTCAGTCTAGCCGATTACTGTAGAATTTAATAATTTATTTAAAAAAATAAAGTACTTAATAAACTTCAAGGTTGCTCACAGCTACTTTTACCTCGTTGATTTTCAAGCCACTCTCAATATTACTATTATTATTATTATTATTATTATTATTATTATTATTATTATTACTAAGACACTACATTAAAAATGTGGCCCTTTTAAGTAATATCTTTGGGAGAAGATAATGATTTTTGGGTTTTTCTTTTTTTAAAAAAATCTTAATTGGTGTAGTTTAAAACTGTAAGATGAGGAAGATATGCACGTACAAGTACCATGGAAGTTAATGAGAGTCCTTTTATGTTTGTGCAAAAAGTTTAAAAAGGCTGACACTTTGGGGTCATATTTTTCACAATTATTTGTATCAGAGTGAAGATGCTGCAGAAGTGCAATATTCATGTTGGGAGGCCTTCACAAAACTCCCAGCAAATAAGGAGGAAAGAGCATTGCACTTTCAACATCAAGCGTTTTTTAACTTGTGGCTGGTAGCAAACAGAGCCAGCTGCTGTTTGGCTTTGCTTCTCAAAAAGGAAAGGATCTGGTATCATCAGTATTTACTCTTGGCCACTGAATCATCACACCATCATGAAAACAGAGCACCTGACCACCCCCACTCTAGACGAGACATGCTCTCCTGAGTTATGTTCTAAGGGTTGATTAGTGTTTGCTTGGACTGCCATTCTCAAATGGCAAGATCTTTCTCCTGACCTTTTAACTGAGTTAAAATATTTTTTCTTCTAAATGTCTCCCAGCTTAAATTGTTTGTTTGATCAGAGTCTCTCGTGCTTTATCCTTCGGGATTCTTTTGATTCACTATATACATCTCATAAGGCTTTTGGTCGCCAGCAATACATTTATATTAGAGAGCAAGTTAAGAGCATTTTATCTCTAAATTCCCTCACTTCCCTGCCACTGCTCTGTTTTTCCTCACACCTTGACCCTAATCAGTAGTTTAATACTAGAGAGGGTGTTATATCAGGTGTATGTTCCTTCTTGTCCACAGCCCTCCTCTTCCTTGGACCATAGGACCTCCAGTCACACGATGATTCTATTAACCCCTCTAACCCTCTGCAGTATTGAACACTAAGGACACTGAAAAACAGTGTAGCCCCCTTGTAATATTTAGTGTTTCTTCCTTTGCCTTCTCCTTAACTGTTTAGATGGCAAACTCTGTGGTTCTTCAGTTTTGCCTACTGTAAATCACCCAATAAATTCATCATATTAGTAGGAAATAAATAAAACCACTGCATTTGAAATCAAAAGGAGTGCTGAATAACATTCTGGAGGTTTTGATAAAGCAGAAATACACACTTTCCAACCAACTACGGCCTTCACTGGAGTTACAGAATATGTGGTTTGGTTTTACGGCTTTCATATCGAGAAGGAGAATAAGAATGGAAGAAGCATAGCATTTCCATTGGTGCCTTAGGTCAGAATTAATGAGTCCTGGGAAGCAGTAATTTTCCTAATCTTGGAAGAAAAATATCTAGTTATAATGGGATCAATCTTGCGGGTGCTGCTTCATTTAGGAGCAGATATCTTGCATTCTCTTGATGACAAGAGTTCAAGTCCATTTCATCAGCAAGAGGTCAGGTATCACAACCAAATGGGCTGATACCCATTAGCCTCACTGTTGTCCCAGTTTGTCAATTGTGATAGCCTGGGCTGGTTATCTACTTGCTCTTCCAACAGCAAGTCTTCTGCATTGCTCTTGGATTTTCTCCTAAAACTGAGTGAGGGAACACTTGTCCTATTTTCCTGGGACTATTCAGGAAACCTCTAAGGAATCTGCCAGCTAAAGATCACCCAAACTTCTATGCAATTAATATTAATTTACACAGAGGTAAGTGAATGGGCAGAGGCCTGTTTCCATTGAAATCAGTAGAAAAAGTCCACAACTTCACTGTCAGAGGAGATAGAGTCAATTCACCATTACTAGGTATGTGAATACTCCAGCTGCCCAGGCAGCCCTGGTCCCCAGGGTGTGATGGGAATCATGGTGCAGAGACAGAGGCAGCATAGACTCAGGTACGTCCTCACAGACTCATTGCTGCTGAGCTCCTGCCTTCCTAAGGCTGTTTCCACCACTCCTCAAGAACTGACCGGTGCAAGTGCAGCAACAAACTAGTCCTCGACCATCTCTGGGCTCACCTGGCCCCCCCATCACCTATTTCCATCCAAGGTGTGATGCTTTGCAGGTTACAGGACATCCCTCCCATGGGGGTGACCGAGCAACAGGGCTGGGGTTTCAGTAAGTACCCTTTTGTCGTGTGACTTCTGTTCCTGTTCAGTGCCCTGTACTGTGCAGCCCAGGGGCAGATTCTCTCACAGATACAGCTCTTCCTCACACAAACTGTCAGTGTTTATAGCCTCATGACCTCTTGGTCTTTTCTTAATTGCTGGCTTCTCATTATTGGAGGAATGTGTTCACCTCTTTCTTCCACAGACTGACACAGTAAAGATTCTCTGTACCCCTTGAAAACAGTGAAAAGGGATGCCATTCACTTAAGTCTCATGGTTTCTGAGTTTATGTAATACTTCATCACCACACTTACAGGACTGAAATTAGCCAGCAGTAATTGTTTGCATTATTACAGGCAGCCCACAGCTAGGGAGTCAGTATGTGGTAGCCAAAGTATGCACTTTGCCACCAATCACAGGTGGTGACAATACAGTGTACACTTTGCTGCCTGCTGTCATCACTCTCAACAAGACATTTCAGTGGTGTTGAGCTTTGAAATCAGATTTCAAGGCGACAAGAGACCTCAGGATTGTGGAATTTAAAGTCAGTCTTTATCTTCAAAGCAGCCTATACAGCTAACGTGCCGTATTTGTGTTTACGCTAATGCTACATCTGTAATCCTTAAGATTTGCCGTACTGATCGCAAGGTAGCCACAGGGGAGGGGAAAAGGAAAGAGAACAGAGAGATTTAATCAGGGCTATATTTCCAATGTGCTGTCCATTAAAAAGAAGTCCGCCTTTGCTACGTGAGGACTGCAACACGACAGATCCGTCTGGTGCTCCTGTGGCACTGACATGTTGAAAGCCACATCACAGGCACGTCAGTTCCCTGTCTCCGCAGGGGAGAGGCTTCTTTCTTCAAATCTCCTCTCCTGCTTTTTCCTGTGTTGGTTTTGAAGGCTTTCGCCTCTTCTGTTGCTATTTTCAAAGGGTGGGAGGAAAGATAAGGTTACATGGCCCAGTCCCTGGTGAATGTGCAATGGCACATGGAAAAAAGGGAAGGGAAGGGAAGGGAAGGGAAGGGAAGGGAAGGGAAGGGAAGGGAAGGGAAGGGAAGGGAAGGGAAGGGAAGGGAAGGGAAGGGAAGGGAAGGGTGGAGATGCAGTTTTGGAATTAATCTTTACTTTCATTTGTGAGAATTCACACCCATAAATGAATCACACAATAATCGTGAAAGAAGTAACTTCTTCAAAGGAGTGTCCTGATTCCTTGTAGGTGCATTTGTGTGATATATCTAAATTTCCTTTCACTGTATGATGCATTATGTCCCCCATGGGTGGGTCTGGCCCATTGGAGTGTGGTGGTACTCAGGGACAGTCCAGCTTTGCCTCTGTCTATCTGCCAAGAGAAGATGACTCTAAGATCTATCCATCTTAGAGAATTCCATAGGCTCAGATACTGAAAGAAGAGTTTGGGAAGGTGGGGTAGTGCAGGGAAAAACCCAGAAACTTTGTTTTAAACAGTGACGTGTTATTTTTTGCTCAGGATAGAAGAGAAGTGATAATAAATCAATTAGCTCTTTTGCTGATATCTCTGACAGCTCAAACTGGAATAACTTGAAATATAGCAAGGCATTTGATTAAATTCTCTTGCATGTTTTTTGCAGTCTATGGTGGGACAGGGCAACAGAACTGATTTCAGGGTGCTCAGGTGGGCCAGACTGCTCTGCCCTCTGTAGTTATAAAGCTTCGGTCAATGAGCACATCATCAGGAGATTTCATTGCCACTGAATTCATCTACACATCACTGAGGCCAGAAGGATTTCTCTATGAGAAAAAGTAGTAAAAATTGAACTTTAAACGTAAATGAATGTCTAAATTTCATTGGGAAGTTAGCCAGGGGACATACCATTGAAGTGAAAAGCCTGGGCTGTTAATGACGCAGCAAGACAGAAGAAGGTAGTTAGCAGTTGCCAAAAATTTTACTAGGGAAAATGCGCAAAAATCCCCTTAATCTGAAAGTGCCTCAGCACTTTGGCAATGATATTAAATACAGAGCAGCAAATTGTTGTCCTTCACTTATCTCTGCTTCTAATTCAGTCATTTCATTTACTGTGTATTTGTGTACTGAGCATTTTTATGGGGATCTGCGGGATTTAACTGTTACTGGTTTGGCTGCTGCACTTAATGTCATGCAGCAGCACCTCACACATGGGAACAATTTTAGATATGCTTTTTTTATGCAAGTGGATATGGCTTTTTTGTTTGCTTTGTCATAATCTGGAGTAGCTCTGAAATACCAAGATAACTGGTGCTTAAAGAAGTCAATTCCTCTGCTCCCTTCAAGCAGAGTCTCTGCTCTGTGGTGGCTGCTGGGGGACCTGACTTGTCTTCAGACACCAACACAGGGTCTTGTCTTCAATCTTCCTCCTTGAGATGCCTTGATGCACCAAGTGCTCATCAAATGATTCTCCCTAAACAGAAGAGGGGAGAAGGCAGGATGCCAGCAGTGTCTCCAGCGACTTGGTCATTCAGAGCACATTTAAATGACTTTGAGTAACACAGAGTTGGCTTATTGCAGTTTCCAGAATCAGAATTAGGCCATGCATGCATGGTCAGCATCCTCTTGTTTAATGTCAAATTGTACCTGTTTTTTGTTTGGCTTAGTGAGTAAAGCAACCCTGGCAGCAGCTCACGTATGTTAGCCTGCTTTGCAGTGGTCACAGCCAGCACTGTCTTGTAAGTGACCGTGACGTCAAGAGCAAATGGTGATACAAAAACCTCTGTGCCAGTTTTGAAAGGTTAAAGAGATATTTTCACACAGTCTCAGACTTGGCTAGTGATATAAATAGCAGCAGGGCTATGTCAGCACAGAGTCAAAATGAAACTCAGGCTCTCAGGCTTCACCTTGCTGATCAGCCAAAGGAGGCCATTTTCTCTTTTGCCTTGCTAGTTGGGTCCTGTGTGAGACTGCCTCTGGCCACCAACAGCATCATCACTACAGCCTCTGGTCACTCTTCATTGCCTTCCGCTGTCCTCTGGTGTCTGCACTTCTGCATAGAGCCTTTCTGCAAAGTACCCTGAGCAAATCTGGGGTAAGTAGGCTAACTGCACCCTCGGACAACTGGTGGACTTCAAAAATATGTATCTCAGATTCTCTAAATAAGGGAACTTTCACTTCACATGAATAGGTCTGACCTGACTGAAGTCAGTGGGAGTTTGTTATTGACTTTAGTGGGAGTAGAATTTTACGCCATTTGTGTTCAGCTTCTGACCATACTCACAATCTCCTTGGAAAAATGTAGACCTGAGACAGAAAGTGGCATCTAAAACCAGAAGAAATTTATTTATTCGAGAAGAAACAGAGAATGACTTAGAAATTGCAATAATGAGTAGAAACGCCATATGACCTTTAATGATAATTTTCATTAGAGAGTTTTTTTTCCAAAAAGCAGGTCTCACCTGTGAGAAGCACATGGGCACTGTCTGGCTAAAGGGGAAATTGTTAGTAGGAATCCCTCAGCCAAACACACCAGTACAGATGCTCCCAAAACTGCTACATCTGCTTCTTTGAAAAACACTTCTTCCACATCCTCTGCTATGGTGCCAATGTGCACTCTTGGGAAATGGATAAAAGCACACTCCAGATTTTCACATGCCAAAGTGGGAATAATGATTCACTAATTAATCCCTCCTTAACAAAACAACAGAATACTTGAAGAAAAGAAAAAGCAGTAAACACTGTTAGGATTTTCTGCAACACCAGAGAAAAATGGGAACCATTCTAAAATTAGGTATGTGTGTGCAAGAGGAACAATATCCTGCAGCATTGCCCAAGATACCCATGAGATGAGCCTTTCTTCAATTGGGATTTGTCTCATGCATGTAATCTATTAAAGAAAAAAAAATTAACTGAGCACAAAAATTTGCTTCCTAACAGTGTGTTTATGTTTATCCCATTATTAAAAAATTGCTCAAGACTTACGTTATCAACAAAAAATACAACCTTTATAATCCTTCTAAGGTCAGTGATGACAATCAACAAAAACTAGTGTTGGTTGTGCAAATTGAGGGCCTGGAGGCACTGAGCTTAGTCAAGTTTCTCTTAAGACTTCAAAGCATTCTGGAGAGCAGAATAGATGCAACAAGACTGTTTGGGTCAGTGCTTCCTTTTTTAGTATTCATTTTCTGTCCTCCTTTTACTGGCTGATTTCCAAAACATGGGCCAACATCTTGGAGCCTAAACACAGGCTGCAGAAAACAAGCCATGCAACCATTGCTTGTTTTGGTGCAAAAATAATGAATTTAGTCTGGGGAAAAGAAAAGGGGAGTCTGCTTGTAGCAGTATCTCACTCTATCCTGCACAGAAGGAACAAAACAGTCATCCATCTTATTCCAACATATATAATTTATAATATGTTTATGCTTTTTCTTTGCTGACAACTTTAATAAGTAGTTGCCCTGCAGTCCTGAACAGAAAAAATGTTACAGTTCTGGGCTCAGGTTTAACCCCTTCCTTCCAGCTTTGCTGCGACAACTTTTTTGGGAGAGGGGGACCACTTGGGATGCTCCTGTCCATCATGCTGTTGTTGATATCCCTACCTGATGACAAAGAAACCACCCACCATCGCAGGCCTCTCTGCATACAAAAATTACTGGCCTATCCATCAGTCCAGTGGAGAGGGCTGACAAGACATACTACACTCAAATGTAAAACACATGGCTGCAAAACACTTAGTTTCCTGGCAATAATTAAGAATGCTACTTGGCAGGTTGGCAGCCACATAAAACAACTGTTAGTCAGCTTTAAATTTATTACTTTCCCAGCTTATTGAAATGAAACCCATATTATAAACGTATGTATGAAACGAGGCCTCAGATGATGAAACGACATGCACATAAAGTCAAGGCAGAAGTAAATATTCTCAGGGAGCTTTAAAAAGTTGCTGTGCCCTAAAGAAAGCAGAGAAAAGTACACCTTCTGGGGTGAACCACCTGGAAACTCACCTGTCTCTCCCAGCTTACTGCCACTGAGCTGACAAAATATCAAAATCTTCAAAACGCTTGTTAATTTTTGTGCAAAACAAAATGGACAAAAGCTAATTGCCATTAACTTTGCTTTCCCCTTGACAATTATCTAGGGAGAGCTGCTTTGTGTGGGATATATGAATACAGGCAAACTTATTACACACTTTGCAATTACTGTAAATGAAATAAAACTGCTGCTGGCCACATTTCTGCTGTCTCTGTGCCATTTTATCTGGCTGGTGTGGCAGCCCAGCCCAGCATTACTGTCCTGGTGATCCCCGTGATCATAACCCCTTCCCACTGCTGATCAACAGCTCTGACCTCCCGCAGCCTCTGTCCCTGTTGGTGGCCCAAACATCTCAATCTCTGCCCATCTCACTTCAGGAGTCAATCTCTCCATTCCTCAGCTTGTCTTAGAAAATTCTGATCCACCTTGACGTTGCTTTGTGAACTTCTGAGAAATTACACAGGCTGGCAGGGCTGGGGACAGTGCCTTCTCCCACATCATTTGAGAGTCCATGGCTGCACCTGAGGGCTGCATGGTATTCCCTGACCCCAAGCACTTGTGGGGAACCCATAGTACTCTAGTAGTCTGGGCAGTGGATTTAACAGCACCACAACAGTGCTGTACATTTGTTTCCTGATGGTAAAGAAGAAAAGAAAAAAGGGAATTTACTATTATCTAGTGCCTGCTTTCAAGGGTCCTGAAATGAATTCAAAATTTAGATCCAAATCCCATAAACACTTTGCCATATGACTGACTTGACTTGCATGAAGCAACACTTGCTGGCTCTCTTTGAGGTTTCTTGTAAAGAAAAGCTGTACATGTGCTAAAGTGTTTGCAGAATCAGCTCCTTGGGGCTAAATTCTTATTTTGAATAGTTCCACTGCTCTTCCTACAGTCACTGGCCTCTTGGGGACATTCAGGCTTCTTCTAGGGTGGAAGAGACTTGGGTATTTGGGTGGCAGTAAGCCAATGCTGCACTGTTTGCTGCTTTGAGACCTTCCCTCTGCCCTGATAAGAGGATCAGAACAAATCTGCCTGCAGCAAGACTGGCTTTCCTGGTGAGAGACTGTTTCGAAAGGATTCATTGAGCTGACATTACCTTAAGTGTACTAAAATGAAAGGTAATCTTGTACCCAGAAACTACATTAAGAATGTGCCTGATCATCTGTTTGCAAGTTCTTGGCAGATTTTCCAGTGGAGAATGTTTGTAGCTGATTTACTTAGATCTTAATGCATGTTCCTAGGAATGGCACACTGAATTTTTCCTGAAGAGGTGGTTCATATGGCTTGGTACAGCCGATATACCAAATAATCACCATGTATGTAGTTAGTTTTGTTATAAGACTGAGACTCAGGGATTTTTCGTTTGTTTGTTTTGGGAGGTTTTTTTGTTTGGTTGGGGGTTTTTTGGGGTTTTTTGTTTGGTTGGTTTTTTTCTGGGTTTTGTTTGGTTGGTTGGTTCGTTGGTTGGTTTTAGGGGTTTTTTTTGCAATAAGCATTTACCAAAAGAATTCCTCACCTATGCTGGTATTTAAAAGAAACCTTCATACATGCTTGTAAAAATGATAAGTGCCAAAATGCTGGGCACATTATAAAAAGCTAAACAAAAATTCAGATATTGAAAATAATTATTTAAGTGTCCTTTTCTGGGCATAACCATAAGATCCATCCTGAATAATGGGAAATCAACAGCTTTATCAAAACCGGTATACATCTGGGGAATGTCTTCCTATCAGTGAAATGCAGTGTTTCAAACAGAAATACTTTCATGACGCTCCTTGAATGATTATTTCCAAATTGGGAAGCTGACAAGGCATCAATTGTTACAGCAGAAAACAAAAAGCAAATCAGCTTCACAGAAACATGCAGCAGTCATTTTGTCCCTAACAATTTTTTGCTGTCTTTTGTCATTAATACTTTTACACTATCCCAGAGAGAAGCAATTTCACTGAAGAAGTGAGTGGTTTGAAGCTAAGAGTTTTGCATCACAGACTGTGAAATAGCAAAATAGGAACCTAAAGCCCAAAATACCCTGTTACTATTCTCCTAAAACGTTACTGACAATGTGAGCATCTAGGTACATGATAAGCATAAAATATCAAGGAATGGATAAAATAGTGTCTCGATGTGAAAAGGAGACATCTCAGCAGTGATGTGTTGGATGGAAAGGAGTAGGTGTAGGAACAGCAGGGAGGAGAGGGATATGTGGGGAACTGACAGTAAGAGAGCTGAGCACTAAAGGAGTAAAAGGAAAAATTATAGGATGGGAAAAAGGCAAGATGAAAAGGGAGAAGAGAAAGAGAAAGGGAAAGGGAAAGAGCAAGATGAAAGAGAGAGAAAGAGAAAGAGAAAGAGAAAGAGAAAGAGAAAGAGAAAGAGAAAGCAGAGGAACATAACATAAGAAAGTGGAAAGGGAAGAAGAAAAAAATACTAAGGCTGGGCATGAAAAGGAAAAGGATAATAGATTAATTTGAGAAAAAAAAAATAGAAAAGGGGGAAAAATAGAGTAAGGCAGTTGTAAATTGATGTGCCTTTTTTTTTTCCCTTTTAAAGGAAACTTAATTCCAGGCTATAACAGTAAAGAAAAAGCACACAAGTATTTTCTAGAGATGAATGTATATACACTTTTGTATAGCTAGATGCACTTGCATGCAAATGGACATCTTGAACAGCCTATAAAACTGTGGCACAACCCCCTGCAAAAAACCACAACTGTAAACTGTGCACAAGCACACATGACTGTGGTAAATGGAGCCCAGTTGTGATAGACAGCTCTAGGCTGCTTAAAGATATTGCCCAGACAGCTTTCATCCCTTCTAGTCAGCCTGCTACAGCAGGAAAAGCACAGAAAAGAAAAAGGACAACAAAGCCCAGAGAGGAAAAATTTGCCCAGAGGCCTTTGTATTGGCATAGGGAGAAGAGAGCAAAAATAGTTGTGGAGTAAGTAATTATTAAACTAGCTACCTGGAAAGTAAAATGAAATAAGGCAGAAGGATGAACAGAGAAATTTTCAGGTGTACAACAAAACCACCCTTCTATGCTATATGAAAAGAAACACAGGAAAAGATTAATGATAAATCCTTCAGACAGGAATTGCTTTGGGCTGGTACATAGACCCATATGTTTAGATGTTACTGTAAAAAAAAAAAAAAAGCCCCAAACCTCCGCTGCCCCCAAATCCACCATGAAAACAAATTGAGGAGGAGAGAAATAGGGGAAATCAAAGCAGTACAAAACCAGATTATTTTCTCCCCTTGTTTTTCTTAGACTTGTGCTTAGCTGTAGTGCAGGACAGTTGGCTGACATAAGAACTGCATTTCTGCAATTCCCTGCTTTGATTTGAGAAGATTTTTTTTCAGTTTTGGCACTTTGGTCTGAAATTTCCCAGTAAGCCCCCTTCAGTTATGAAATAAAAAGTTAAATCTTTCTGATGAAATGTATTGAGGCAATGCTGAAAACAATGCTAAATAAAACTTTTTAAAAGTTGACACATTTTTTCCCATTTCTAAGTACTAGATCTTGTACCTGTGTGTGCTCCTGAGTAATGGTTTTAGGTTTGTTTTTTTTTTTAATGTTGTCCAATATAGACACTAACTTTTCCTATTTTGTGAACTTTTTGAGTGTTTTTTTTGCTAAAACTCTTTTGCTGTGGGGATGAGGAGTTATATATCCTCCCTGCCTCCTGAAATTTCCAAATTTCCCCCATCTGATACAGACTCAGAGTCTGCTTTCTGGCAAGTTTCCAGCTGCCAACTGAAGTTCCAGTCAGTAATGGCATTCTCTTAAAATATGTCAAGTGTAGAAGTTTTATGATGTACTGTACACACGTGCTACTAAAAATTTGCAGCAGGGCAAGTCATTTGTAATGAACTTTTTTCACTTGTGAATTATCTGCAGACAGACTGACTTTTTTTTCCCCCTAATCTGATTTATTATTTGCAGTTTGTTTCCAATTTCCACTGGTAATTTTTGATCTGCACTTTTTCCCCTCCACCATCTTTTAGTTTTGAAATCCTGATAATAAACATTTGAAGTGGGGTCTTTCAGATAGTTGTTTGGTTTGTTTTTTGTGACCTGGTTGGATTAGGTAAATTGTCTAGCTTTGTATTTCTGGTGCACATAGCCTCATCCTAAGTTAGATACTAGCTTTTCATATGCCTAAAATTTTGCTTCCCTCTAAGAAAAGATAAAAAGCTCAACACAGGCTAATCAAAACCTGTGCTCAGGTTTAAAAAGGAGTTCGTGCTTTGTTACAAATACAGATTGATTTTTTTCTAAATTATCACAGACTTAGGGTCTGCTAAAAACAATAGATGCTGATATTTGCTGTGATTGAATTGCAGCTCACAGGGACATATGCCAGAGGAGAGGCTGCAGAATGATCCCGTTTGCTATAACAGAGTTACAGCATCACCCATAAAGATGGCCTCTAAACTACTGTGGCCTCATTGGATGTTTACTTTTTCTGTTGGTCTGTGACAGTGAGAGCAGAGAAAGTGGGAACAGCTGGTTTCCACTTTTTTGGGAGTGGGAGGCAGTGCCTGCCTTTTGAGGGGTCTGTCGTGGCATCTGCACCAGCACCTGGGGTGCAGACCAGCTGCAGGGTGGTCATTGGCCAGGGATGCAAAAGCAAGGCAGAGACCACGAATGGGGTCCTGTGTTCCTGGACATCAGGCAAAGGTTTAATGTCGAGGCATGTTTTATGTCAATCAAACACATAAACCACTGTTACTGTTACTGGGTCTACATGAGCCCATAAAGATGCACTTTTAAACCTTTAAAAGTAAGGTTCCGTAATTACATCTCATAGAACCCTCCAGGTCCCTGGGGTGTCTTTCTGCTTTTAAGATACCCAAGGTGGATGAGGTAAAGGAGAAAAAAAACCTTCCTTAAAGCTCTGAGGGCAGAAAAATGCAAGCGCTCTCCAATTCCATGCACAAGATCTCTCAAGCCTTGATTTATTGGCTTTAATAACTGTGGGATTTCTCTCTGCTTTTTGGCTTGAGAAATTGAAGCCATGAGGCTGAGACTGTCTTTCTTCCAGAATAATTTGCTCTAGTGCCAGTCATTGGGGGAAGCCAGCAGGCTCACTTTATTTGAACTGCAGGATCCTCTTTTTAAACTTTTTTAAAATCTAGCTTGATCCTAAAGCAGCCTCCTTTCACAATAAAAAGGCTTCTTCTGGGCAGCAAAAGGTGAGGCTTTGCCTTACAAAAAGGTGAGAGTGACTCGGCTGTGGTTGGTGTTGCGTAATAAATTTATGACACCACAGCCCTTCTTCGTGAGCAAGACAACTGAGCTTCAGGCTGCTACACTCACTTTCCTGGAGGTGCTGCAGTTCATTCACTGTGCTGGATTTCTTCTGGAAATAATGATGGCTCCTATCAGATAAATAAATGATAAGAGGAATTAGACATCTGAACTTTGAGGAGATGTGCAAGCCACATATTTAAATCAGATTGCTCAATCTGTTACTGTCTGCTGCCTTTTGTCATCCTCCCACCCCAGCAGACATTGCTGCCTTTGAGGCAGAACCCCTCGGTTTCATTCCTGACCACAGGACATGGACCTCACCTCCCTGACAGTCTGGAATGGAGGGCAGTTTCCACCAGCTGATTTCACTCCACTGCCACGTGTCCAGGGCACAGGATCATCTTCAGCCACATGCAAGGTATCATTCCTTGCCCACTGGGCTTTGGCAGGATTTCTCCTCTGCTGGGGTTTGTTTCCAACTGGACCTGCAAAATCCCACTTTGGATTTTTGCATTGGCAGTGAAAGGATTTAGAGACAGTGTCAGAAGTGCACAGAGAAAAAAGTTGACAGTGCAGTATAGTGCAGTCACTGAATAAACTACATTATTTTCCTGAGTGTATCTTTAATCTGAAACAAGCCCCAGAGGTCACAGCAGCACTCTTTGAAACTCCCTATCAGCTGTAACTCACAGGGGTCCATGGACCAGCTCCACAGACACAAAGCTTTCCACTGTCTTCTCCAGTGTGATGTGGGCAGTTAGTATTGGATGGGAATTTTGCAACAAAACACTGTTGTTTTAAAATGCTAGGTCATTTGCCCCAGTATTTTCATTAAAAGAAAGGTTTCTGAGGTCTGACATGACAATTTTGAGGAAAACAAGAAAGCACATGGCAAAATAACTTGCTTTTCAGGGCACTGCAACCTGAACTGGATGGAGTTGAGCATGGAAACCTTGTTTTTTGTATTACAGGTGAATTTCCAAACACCGACCTTGGAAGACAGGTGTTTATTTCTCTTTTATGGGAAAACAGAGCTAGTGGGTCTGAGTGTTGCAGTCATTAGGATTCAACAAACCTACGCCCCCACAAATGGGAAAACTTTCCTACCCAGTTCTCTAATGAAAAGCTTGAAAAATATTCTGTTAAAAAAACCCATATAATTTGCATTTGGTTTCTGTGCAACCGTTTATTTCTATGTATGAATATCTGTTAATAAGGGAAACAAGAAGAGAAATGAATTCTGATCTAACTATACATTGTTCTAGGAGCAAAAAAAAGAAAAAAAAAAGAAAAAGCCAGGAAATTCCAAGCTGAGGTTCCCAGTTGACAGTACATCTGTCATTTGCATCTTGATATGCTTTTTATTTCCCATGACAACAAGAATTTCCATTTATGAGGATTCTCTTTAACTTTGAATTTCCTGATTTTTGTCAGGATGTGGAACAATTTTAATGCTCTATATATAATAAGCAGTTTTGATCTCTTGGTTGGTTATTGGAGACTAACCTAGTATTATTTTACACACCCCTGCACAATTCCAGGTCAGTATTTTTGGGGTTGAAGCACAACTAGACTTTCCTGAGCTGGCACTGACACTCTGGCAAAGAGACCTGGGTGCACTGTGCACCTTCTTTTCCCTTCAGGAGGGTGCCTCTCTACTTGCCAGGTGGGTTTCCCTGGCCCCTGGCTGGTACAGCCCCTCAGGGTTTATTTGCAGTGTGTGATAATCTAAATTCCTCATGAACACCTTCCGTCACTCGCTTGCTGATCCATGTCCTGTTCTTTTGGCTGAATTACATTTTAAAGTCCCTCCTGGCTTCCCTCAGTCAGGTCTGATGCTGTCTGCTATGAAATGACCCTTGTCCTGGATGACTATCACTCATGTTTGCCCTAAAAAAATACAATGTACCTATAGTGTTAAAGCAAATAAGCCACATGTCATATTAGCAATTATGTGCAGTTAAAGACCAGCAGACCAGAAAATACCCACCTCGTATTGTCTTATGATTCAAATTTAAATATTTCTTCCCTCAGAGGTGGGAACTCAGTCGGATACGGTCTGTGTGGCCCTTTCCCACCAGTCCTGAGTGACCAATAATTAATTTATGCTGAATGTAATTACTCCCTTGTTAACAGTAGTTTTTCTGCACTTTCTCTCGGTTGGCTCTGGAGACATACATGTTGAGTGTGATGTATGACTCCTGGCACAGAATGAAACCCTAGTCCTGTGAAAAGACATAGATAAAGTGAGGCTGCTCCATTACTCGCTAATGAATTTATAGGCTCACCGCTCTTATCTGAAGTGCAGCAGAGAAAAATTCTTAGAGGCTATTAGTGTAGTCTTGAAATAAAGATATTGCGACTTTGGTTTAGCCATCCTTCTCTGTCCTGTCACTTCAATAGGCACTTCAAAACAACAACAACAAAAAAATGTTTTCAATCTAGAGGCAGGAGAGCAAGACAGGCAGCTGCTGTGGCCTGGGCTACACATTTGCCAAATAACGCCAGGGCTGGAAAAGCAGGGGCTAATGAAAACACTTCCCACGTGATGATCCATTAATGGCATATAGGAGTGAGTAGAGCTGTGCAGTGCAGCAGGGGATGCATTACAGATCCTGAGCTGCTGCAGATATTGTGTTTCAAAGCAGTAGTCATGTTAATGTGGTGCTGGCAGGCAGACATGAGCGTTTTTGGAAGGCGCTATAATAGCTTCCTAGAAATTAAAGACAGAAGGGGCTGGTGGATCATATACCCTGTCCTCCTAAATACTGCAGGCTGCCAGGATTCATGCAAATATCTTGTACCACTACCAGGCAAAAATTTCAACCTTAAAAACATGATCTTGGTGTCAGCAGCAGAAGAGATCCAGGACCTGGTGCCTCCTGGATGAGAGTCCCGTGTGCTGGTGTGGTACAAAGCAGGTTTAACAAGTTCAGACAATCCTGCTGGACTAAAATTATGCCACAGGGGTAAGTAGAAACCCCCCAAGACACAGTAAGTCTGATCTAGAAAAGAAATTCTTCATTAGCTGAAAGGTCAACATGCAGGCTTGGGCTTGCAGACAAGGCACATCAGTGGTGGTAAGAGCTACACATGCCCATTGAAGAAGGGGATTATCCAGTGGAAGCTTTGTGGAGAGAGAATCAGGAGCTGAGGAGTCAAACTATTGAAGGGGAGAGGTGGGGGAAAATCCTTCCTGATGTTACCACATGGAAAACCGCTTGTTTTGGCTCGTGTGGGAAGTTTCTTGAAGTCCAATTAAAAAATTACGTGTCAATAACCAGCTTGCTGTTGTGCAGAAATCTGTATTTTAAACCATGGGGGTAACAAAGGCCCTGTTGCAGTCTGCTGGGTAAAATTTGATTTATACCAGTCAGCAGACCTAGAGAGCTAACCTGATACTGCCATTCACTGAACGGGGTCAATGAGAAGATCCCTAGGAGGACAGTAGGAGGGTCAGATGACAAGGGCAGTTGGCTTCAATATAAATTGAAAAAAACAAATGTGAGAAAATATTTACAGCTGAACTTATCAAAGCAAGCACTAAGTGGTTATACAGGAGGCAACGAGGAAAGGCGTTGCTTCAAGGCTGGCATTGGCCTGTCGGGGATACTTTGTCTAAGAAACTGTGCAAAAAGGCTGCAGGTCAAACAGGGATTGTAGCACTGGTCTGCATATCTCCTGCACTGTCCTTTTGGTAATATGGGCAAGCAGGGTCAGAAGAGACGATTAAATCCATTTTACCTTTCTGCAGACAGAAAAGCCATCTCAACTCTACAACTGTATTTTAGAGAGAGTGACTACGAAAGGATGCTGCCAGTCTCAGAGGATCTGATCACGTGGCATGTTGGCCCAGCCACACTCACACGGTGGAGCGTGAAGGAGACCAGATCTGTGCTCCAGATCTGCTCTCCCTCTCTTTCCCTTGTTGCAGACTTCCTCCTGGTTTGTCTTGAAGAAAACAGGATTTGGCTTTGCACAGCCTGGAGAAGGGGCAGGTTTTCACTGTGGACTAGTGGGGATGGAGGAGGTGGGTGGTCAGAGGTCTCGGTTGGGGCATCCCAGCAGGGCTGGCAGCCATGGGGCTGCTCTGAGCCTGCCTAGCAGGACACAGCGGACTGCACTTTCCTCCCTTCCTCACAACCTGGCTTGGTGCACAGGGCTCCCGACTGCAGCCACAGCTTTTTTCATGGAGAACAAAGCCCTTTTTATTTCTGTTTTTTTTCTTTGGATTTGGCTGTTGGAAAGGAGCTAGAAACTATTTTCACCAGGAAATACAGGCTGAAGAATGAGCGTGTCAGCCCAAGTCCGCTTGGCAGGGCTTCTCTGACTGCCAAAGTGAGGCGGCAGTGCCTTAGGAGGCCTGCTAATTGTCAGTGAAGACAAAATGAATAGCTGTGGATTAATTGAGAGCTTCTACTATTGTTTTTCTAGAATAAAACTTCTTGCTTCTAGGAAAGAACTGGGGATGGTGTTTCTGCTCAAGCACACATTTTTCTTGGTTAGACATTCACCAGGTCTTCTGGGGCTATGCAAAAATATATGGAGATTTCCAGAAATGTCCTTTGCCATTGAATTCTCATCAGTACAATGCCAAATATCAGACTGGTCAGTTTGCTTTTGGAGACTGTCATAATTACATTGCAATTAAAATGTTTCTTTAATGTAAAACATGAACACATTACTGAGCTGGATGTTTTAGCAGAAAGAGTACTGACTTAATGTTTTGAAGGGAAAAGACTTGCTGTGATGGATTGTCTCTGGTGGACAAGGAATTACAAAACACCTCCTTGAAGACAGTGGTAAACACAAGTAAAACAGGGTAAAGCCCACCAGCTCCCCAAAATCAGGTTTAAGATTCTGCATCATCTGAAGCAGAGATCACAAAGTATCAGATTTAAAGCAAGGCAAATCCTCCTTCACTGATAATGAAGGCCTTTGCCAGGAGAATTGTGTCTGAAAGCAAAAATCCATTTTGTACAGTCAAGAACCCCTGTACTGCCTGCATCAAAGGGTTTTGGCATCAAATTCCTGAAATGGGGACAGCTATCTACAGTATAGGCTTTGACAAAAGAGAGGGGGTATATATTTTAAATTATTTTATGCAGGCAGCTTTCATTTCTTAATCTTTATATCATTTTATATTTGTAATACCATAGTTTCTGCTGTGCAGCTGCTTAGAGAGAAGAAATGGTTCATTTGGGTAACATGGGAACTTTTCTGGCATTGCTCAACATTTACATGTAAGCTGAATGTGCAAGATTTTTTTAAGCATTAAATCTTACAAGAGGAAGGAAAAGAAAGAAGAAAAGTTTTCCTTTTCACACCACACCAGATCTAGTTGAGACTGGATACATGGAGTAAATACCAAGAGTGAAATTCTAGCCCCATTGAAGTTAATGGCAAAATTCCCATTGACTTCAGCTGGGCCAGGATTTCACCCTTTGAGTATTTCCAGCTCAACCAGAAGCAGGAAATACTGGAAAGCTCTTGACAGAGCCTGTTCTCATGATATTTCCAGTCCAGATTTTCAGGCCCTCTTACTCTGCATTGTTTTGATCACATAGTAAAATAAGAAGGGTGTTGGGAATATGCTGTGTTAGAAATACTTCAGAAGGTAAATGTAGAAATAGAGATGAGATTGAAATTAAAACGGAAAAAGGATGAATGAGGTGACATCATGTAGAATGTGATATAGTGAGTTTTGGGTTGACTTTATTAGCTCACTATTACATAATAGAATGGTTGTAACATTCTGTGGAAATGACATATGAGCTGGTATACTACATTTATATAATTTTCACTGAACATAATTCCTGCACAATGTGGAAATCAGATCTTTACTCCGAGTTGCACTGTTGTGCTGTAGCTGCACACAATGCTTTCCCAGAGCTCCTCAGTGCTTCTGTTGCAAAATGTCTCAGGAAGGACAAAAGCTACAGAATACAGCAAGCTTTCATGTACAGGTAATTAAAAGGAAATACAACTGCTCTGATCTGAAGGCTTTGGGCAGGAAAGGGGCTCTCTCTGCCACCATCTGTTGGCGAATAGGGGAAAGAAAGTGTGTTGAATGCTGTCACCTCAGAGACCTGTCCAAATTCCAGCTGCACAGATGCTCCCCGGAGAAAAAGTTTTCTCCTTTTAGCTGCGATATCACAAAGGTAACATGGCTACACAGAGACTTTATCCGCACACATCCCTCCCCAGAATCTCTCTGTGCATTTCAGAGGATTGCCCTACACTGGTACAAACAGCATCTCAGCCCATCAGTGAAAGGAACAGGAAAAGAACATTATTTTGAAGGAAAAATTAAAGGAAAGATTCCCACAGCAATGTTTGGCTTCAGCTGTGCCTCCCCAAGGGATCCTATACACCCAGCAAAACTTCCTAGTGTCCCAACATGAACATGGTTTCTTCCTCCCATGGTGTTTTCTTTGACATGCCTTGCTGCCTTTCTCATGGTTTTCCTAAAACCAAACCTTAGGAATTGCCTGATTTGGCTCAAGTTTTCATCTGTGCTGCCATAGGCCACAATCCATCCTGAGTACTATTCTCACTTTCTGCTCTAAGGAGTGGCTACAGGATTCACGTTTCTCTTTCCCTCTCCCATCTTCCCCTCACTCTGCAAACTTTAATTTCCTGTGGGGCGCTTGCTTTTGGGATGGAAACACAGGACTATTTGTTACAGCAGAATAGTCAGTTCAGGGGTCATTAGATATTCTAGGTGTCCATAATGCCCCTCATGTTTCCACTAATTTTCAAGAAATGTAAGTTCCAAAAATATCCATCTGTCAGATAACTTTCTCTTAATTATCCATGAAATACAGGCAAAATCTGTATGTCAAGGTTAGTCTCAGGCAAACTTAGGAAGCATTCCCTAGGTATGAGGATTATGTCTGTCAGAGCTCACATCAGGATTTTGGCCTTCACTAGCCACAGAGAGTAGCCATAGTGGATCTCACTGGGTAAAGAGAAAGCATTGATGGTGGAGCACATTTTCTCATTTACTGAGTTACTTCTTTTCCAAGACCAGTAATTGGTACAATTTCTAGAACATTCAGTCTTGATTAAAAGATATGAAAAGCCACTCTCTCCCTGATTTTAGTAAGTCCTTTCTGAACAATAATTGTGAAAAAGTAATTTTTTTCTATTTTCATTTGCCTGTCTTTCAAACTTCTAGCAATTTGTTCCAGCCATGCCTTTCCTGGGTTCTGTAGTAAGTGGTGTGTAAGTAACCCACTGGTTTCTCCTGGTGAAGGTATTACTCGTTGTAATCAAGTGACTTCTCAGTCTTCTTCTTGATAACTTAAACAGATTGAATTCTTTGAGTGCTTCAGCGTGGGGTGCTTTCTTCAGTCTCTGAATCATTTTTACGGCTCTCTTCTGCACCTTCTCCAGTTTTCCAATATCCTTTTTTTATAATGTGAACATCAGCAGCCCATACGGTGCTGCAGCATCTGATTAATAGGCTGTAGATAAATTTCTTGGTCTGTTTTCTGAAGCCTACACTGAGTTCCCTTTTACCTTGAGTAAAATCTTTGCTGTTCCCCTCACAGGCAGGAGGCTGATCTGCACGATCTGCAGCAGGCGGGGGCAAATGTGCCCTGCCTTCAGTGTGATGCAGCCAGCTATGGGCTGTCTCAAACCCATCCAGGGAGTAGAACCAGTGAGCCCAGACATATGCTCTTTTTTGTCCTAGTACCAAGGGCAGAGACTATAATATGTTAAGGTGTTTAGTGGTAAAGGTACTTAGAAAAATAAAATCTAAGGACAGCCATTTAGTGAGCCTAGAAATGCTGGGCGAATAAGTGCATTTCTCTTTAAAAGGATGCCAGACATATTGCTGCTGACAGCACCTGGCAAAACTCTTACAAAACTGCATAATGTGAGGGAAACTCCCTAATTTTGTTGGTAGAAGGCTTGCATGAAAGGATTTGTCAGTCTGTAGGTTCAGACTACATATTCACTTATTTAACAGAGCAGGATGACATAAGTGCCTATTCAAAGAAAATCCTGCCCTGCCTTTCATTGCTAGAACAGCCTTTAGTTTTTTCATATAGTTGTAACTTCTAAAAAAAAAATAGAAAGGAGGAACCCATGATAGCAGCTATTCTTCACAAAAGGTACAACCCATATTTAAGAGAGCAATGCAACCCATATGTGAGAGAACAGTCACAGGGCTGTCAGAAAAAAACCATCAAAAACTCTGCTTTTTAAACAGCATAATTAGAGATGAACAAGGTACCTGGAGAGCAGATCCCCAGCTGCCCTTTTCCTGGATGCTGGGGTAGAGATGGCCTTGGGTTGTTGCTGTGCCCATTCCTCTTGGGATGTCCATGGCACAGCAGCCAAGGAAGAGCCACATCTCTAATGACAGTGGCTTCTCAGACCTCATCTGCCACACCTGCTGCTGCAGACTGTAGGCCAAAGTTGGAGATGCAGGACAGGCCCCTAAGAGGAGACAAGAAAATGAAGACAAAAATGCTTTGGCCACCCACGGTAGGGTAAACCGTGGTTCTGAGTCTGCTGATGAGAGTCAGCAGTCTGAGGAGAGCAGAGCACCCTAGGAACAACTGAAGAAGAAAAAGGGACATGTGTAGACATGGTGGGGCAAAAGAAAAAGCAGGGGGATTAAGCATTGAAAGGTGCCCTCCAAGAACTGGAGAGGCCTGAGACAGCAGTGGGTTGCTGTGTTAGTGTTTCTTGTTAAAAGGATTGAAGGAAGGAGCCTGCCCAGCCTTACAGCCTGAAGTCTGCGTCTCTGAGGAGTGAAGCTGACTTGCATTCACCGTATGCCAACTCTAGGGGTAAAAGAAGGAAGGTGCTCCTTTCCTCCAACTGAAAAATATACAGTAGGCAAGAGTGTGCCTCAAAATACAACCACAAACTATGATAAAAACAGCTCAAAGCCAAAACCAAAGTTTTTTGGACATAGAGGCCTCTATTAGCATAAGAGATGAAAACCAGAATCTCATCTGGCCAATCTATCCCCCATTAGAAGCCAGTTTCAGGAAACCCAAGTCCTCCCTCTCACTGGGAGGGCTTGGGCTCAACCTGCCTGGATTAGGAATGCAGCAATTGGCTCAGGAGATGAAGATTGATGTGCTTCTGATCCTAGATGCAGGGTTTAATATGAGGGCATTTTCTGTGGGCAAGCCAGATGCTCAGTCAATGCTGAATGAGAGGGAGCTCAGGAATAGCTCTGCCTCTGCTTGCTTTTCCTCTGCAGGATCATTACAGATGGAGTTTCTGCTTCAGTGCACTCCCAGACAATTTGCTGCTTTTCTCCAGTCCTCCTTAGTTAATAATTTAATTTCCTCTCAAATATTTCCTTGCACATGCTTGATGCATCCAGTACATTCCTGAAAACATCTACTTTCCTGGTCTAGAAAAGTGTTAAAGAGTATTGAATGATAATATGGGACTTAGTTTCCTAAAGAGAGCCACAACGAAGGTATTAGTGCAGGATGTTGGAAGCATTCACAGATACTTGCCTGTGAATGATGGCAGGGATTATAATTTTATTTGTGATGCATGGAAACACAAACACACCTGTAGGTAAGATCTGTGGTTATTAGCAATAAGTCATTTTAGCAGCTCCCCTCACTCTTCATTCAGGTAAAGGGGCATCTATCTCTGCTATGACTATCACCTAACAAATGAGGTAGAGGCCTTGCAGAGGGCAGCTTTAAGATGTTTGGGGTTGGTGTGCCATCTGGGACCTCAAAGATGCTTGTTGAGTATGGGAATTTGGAGCAAAATTTCATGCTACTAAGCCACAGTATCATAGGCTTTAGATAACAGAAGTTCTCTGTCAAACCTAGGTTGCTTGGTTTTTTAGAGTTGCTTAAACCTTATATTTTTCTCGGTGGACTTTAAAAGCCATATTGGTTAGGGAAATAGTCAATTTGTTAATTTTGGTTGCATCATATTTCTGGAAGAATATAGGTTGAAAGGCTTTTAATGTACTTGATCTGATTTAGAAACAAAATTCAAAGACATCATGGGAGGTAGATGGAACATTTCTCAGTCAAAAATTCAGAAATTCTAGTCATATTCAAAACTCTTTTTCTTTTTTGAAAAGTTTTTATTTTAATGTTTTCTATCAAACTTTGAAAATATTCTTCTGTCTCAATACCTTTAGCCCGAATTTAGGAAGAAAGCTTTTGTTCATCTGTTAGGAGAAGTATCATGTTTTCTGACAACTTCTGGAGTTTGAAAAGAGAAACTAAGCTCTTCTATTCTAAAGGAAAAGGATTCTGCCAAACCTTCCTCCTTTTTTTTTTTGTATCAACAGTCTCAAGGTTTGACTTGGATTGCTCTTTTTTATTATTTCTCTGGAAGAGGCCAGACATTTTTTCCAAAAACATATGCAATGCTACTAATAGTTTGGCTTTGATGCAGCAGGATTTTTCAATAAAAATACCTGAATTATTCCAACAACTATTAAGGATATTTATTTGCCTCCAATTCTCCTTCATCTCTTGAAAAAAATCTTTCAAAACTTTTTGAATGCAGAATGAGTTCACAGCTGGCCTCCTCCTGCTGTTTGTTTTTAAGAAATAATGCTTGAATATTGTATTATTTGTAAGATCACAATGCTCAGATTATGGCTGGTACAGATCAGAGCCATCACTAAAACCAGCAGCGTGCTCTTACTCAGGCCAAGCACCTCAGCAAGTCCTGCAGAGAGACATGTGAAGTGACTTGGAATTGGGGCTTTCTAGATTTCTGCTAAGGCTTACACTTCTTCAATTTCATCATTGTCTGGGGGAAAAAATAGTTCTGTTTAGGAAGCTGTGACATGATTGAGCCGCCTCATAGATAATGTGATAATTGAACCTGGAGGCAAACATGGCAGCTGAAAAGAGGGTTCTGTGCATTTGATTGGTTCTACTTTATTTTAAGATTTTTTTATAAAAAAGATGACTTAAAGTTCCTGATTTACAAGGATGACACGTCTGTGCAATAGCAGTAATTACAGCTGGAAAAAGTAATTTATCCGTTTAGCTCCAGAAAGGCTTAATTTTATAATCCTCCTCTTTGTCATCTGGTTCCCCCTTCAAACTTGATATCTTTCCAGGACAGACTGGTTTTTTTGTCTTTTATTATAAATATTGCGCATTCTTTTTTTTTTTTACTTTTCAAGGACATGTGTTGTCTTAGAAGTTTGTGTCACAAGTCAAAATAATGCCATCGCTTCTGAAAATATTTTCGTTTTCTGACATGTACGGAGGTGCCACAAAGCAGTGCTGACAACTTCATCTCTCGCATTCCACAAATCTTATCAAGATATATCATCAGAAAACCGCACGGGCTATATCCGGGCTCTGACAAACCTGAAACATGGCCTGCCAGCCACAGATAAGGCTTGAAATGTTGGTCAGTGAAAAGGTGATAACAGCAACAAGGATCAAATGCATGTACAACTTCACCTTTAGACAGCTGTGGTTTTTGGCTGAGCCACAACGTTGGAGAAATCTTTGCTCTGCCTTCGTGGATACCCCGACACGCTGCGTGCTGCAGGTTGGACACACAGCATGGCCACAGCAAGGGCTAGAGGTAGCCCACGTTTTGGGAGAAGCCTTGTGCAAATATGAACCTCATGGGTCACGAGGAGCACCGAAAAGCTCCACCGAAAGCCTGGAGCTTTGTTCAAGGGATCAAAAGGATTGCAGTGCTTTGTTTTTCCAAACATGGAGATAAATTGCAAAATGCAGCAACAGAAATAATAAATGCACCCCATCCCTTCCTCCTGAAAACCTCCTACAGGAGGTCTTGCCACCTTTTTTAGTCCTCAGAGGAAAAATCTGAAACAAAAATAAAACTACTCAAAACCATTCCACAAAACAGTAAACTGGCTCTGTACTTACTTTTGGTTAATCTTGGGATTTAAACATATCACTATTATCGTAAAAAAAGTGGAGTTCTTAAAAAAGAATTTATAATCATTTGCTTAATGGTGCTTTCCCCATGCCATCCGTTTCCAAACAAAGCTTAGTTTATGGCTATCATAAGAGATTATGTTCCCTTACAGTTGCAGTATTTCTTCTATAATGATTTATTTTAAAGGGCTTCACCATGATAGCTCTCCAACTTTGTTCCTTCCTGTATATCACTGTTCAGGGTCAAAAGCTGGAAAAAGGGCTGGTCCCAGAGGCCTAACATACTTCACCAGTGGAGACTCTGGCTTTTCACTTCTCCTTCTCTCCTCATCACTTTATGCTTAAAGAATAACAGATGTGGAAACATTTAGAAAAGAACTAATTGAATTTCACATAACACAATTTAGCATTGTTTGAGGAAGTACCTAAATCAACAGCACATTTTCTGAAAGGCCCAGCGTTGCCTAATTAGAACACCAAACGTGTGACTAATTGGCCACACTTACACCAAAGGCTCTGTCGCAGATGAACGGCTGCCTATTCATCTTAGCTAAACTTAGGCCAGTGGTTTGGCTGTGAGGTAACTGTGGTTGTTTTAAATGAGCTGTGCCAAACATAACGGGGAAACTCAGCAATGGTAGGAGAACAAATCCATGTAAGAGCATAGGAGTAATCAGGACGCTTATGCTTCGGCAGCACCCGGAGGATTACCAGGAGATTATCAGCACATAAATTATTGGATTCTTTCTGCTCTGTAATTGGGAAACTTAATAGCCTGCTCTTTATCATGTCTACTCCATTGTCTTTAAAAGCTCAGCATCTAATTAAAAAGTAAACTGATATTATCAGGAAAGGCTCCACTCTGCCCAGCATTTGCCACTGCTGGGTCTGTTTTTTGCATGCAACAGGATGCTTTCTTTTCTTCCTTCTCTTCGCGACAACAAAGCGCGCAGCACCGTAACAACAACAACAACAACAACAACAGCAACAGCAACAACAGCAGCAACAACAACAACAACAACAACAACAACAACAGCAACAGCTTAACATAGCAGCAACATGCTGGCAACAGCAACAGCAACAACAGCAGCAACAACAGCAACATTCGCCTATTTCTTCGTAGCTATTTCGCTATTTAACCCTTCCTTCCTTCGCCTACTTCCACAGCCTCTTCTTCTTCCCTTCCTTCCTTCGCTTCCTTCGCTGGCTTCCTTCCTTCCTTCCTTCCTTCCTTCCTTCCTTCCTTCCTTCCTTCCTTCCTTCCTTCCTTCCTTCCTTCCTTCCTTCCTTCCTTCCTTCCTTCCTTCCTTCCTTCCTTCCTTCCTTCCTTCCTCCCTTCCTTCCTCCCTTCCTTCCTCCCTTCCTTCCTCCCTTCCTTCCTCCCTTCCTTCCTCCCTTCCTCCCTTCTTTCCTTGGCAAATCCAGTCAGCTTAAAGAAATGAAGAGCACTGTGCTAAACTGTTTCCTACTGGAACACAGCATTGGTACTGTGAGGATGCTTGGTTATGCATGTTGCTTCAGGAAGTCCCAAGGCTGGCTACTGAAGTTTTTTAATTGTTTCCTATAAAATGATGTATCAGTTTGAAAATAAGCACAGAAACAGTGGGATTCGGGGAATAAGATTAGATGGTTTCATTCGTACCTGCTAACATCCCCAGTTTTAGATAGGATCATTAAATGTTTTACGAACAGCACCCCATAATTAGTGGCTTTTTTTTCCCTTTTTTTAACCATTACCACAGCCTTCCCACCTCTACACCTTCTAGTAACTCTGAAAGATGTCTTCTCTTGCCCAGCACAACATCCTTGCAGCCTCCAAACATGACTGCTGCAGTCCTGGTCACATTCTTGTGGTGCCTGGCATAGGGGCAAAGATTTCCAGACGCATAATCCCCATCCTGCAAGCAGCTGAGGGTTTTTTATTGTGTGCTGGAGAGCAGTCAGGGGAGATGCAGCTGGGACCTCCTGCCCTGCCCTGTTACCCCAATGTACTCTCCACAGTGTACCCTGCCCTGGCCACATGAACTGAGTGGCTCTGTTGGTCCCAAACACTGGGAGGAAAGACAGACCCTGAACAGATGACTTTGTGGGGAGGTGCACAAGGCAGCTGCATGTTTTATTTGCCTGAAGGCCTGGAAGAGCTCTCGTGGCCTGCACAGTCCCTTCTGGTCGCAGTACTCATACCTTCTACTGGTTTGAAGGAAATTTATTTCCTCGACTTGTGTGCATCACATAAGTAAAAGAGGGGGGTAAAGCTGCTGAGTTTGCTAAGGTCTTTGTTTAGCATTTCACGAGTGGTAATTGGTGGATTGCTGCTGATGAAAAAGCTGCTCCAGAAAAGTTGAAGCTTCCAGAAAAAAATGCAAGAAATATTGTTCAAAATGATGGAAGGTTCATATGAGTGCAATAGCTGTCTTGCTCTGAAACACTACCTGCATTTCTTAGCTATCTGCTTTTTCTCTTGATGGGGTTCCTTTGTCCCACCTCTCTCTCTCCCTCACTAAATTTTAAGGACAATGCTGTCCTTTCACATAAACTTGCTGCATTAAGAAATATGAAAACAGCACCAGAATATCAGTGCATGTTGCAGTGGACAAGCTGTAATCTGGCTCCCACAATGAAGCTGTAGGCAGCCTTGGCCCCCCCCCCCCAGCAGAGTCTGAGAAGCTCAGAGAGGAGAGATGAAGCCTGTACCTGCCCCACACAAACAAAAACTGTACAGAGGAAATGGCTTTCCCTAAGAAGAAATGACTGTAGATTGACAGCAAGGAGAGAGAGTGATTCTGAGTTAGGCCAAGTTCATTTCTGGGGTAAGTCCATTTTTTTTCCTGTGTTCATTCAGAAGTGGCATTTGGATGGGATAACTAGTTTAAGTGTGTGTCACCTAAGGCAACAATAATGGAAATGAAAACTTAATAGGCTACTAAATTAGGAAAGAAATATAAGAAATCATCTAAACCATTGTCCTGTCTGTATCTAGGTAATCAGTATGTAAATATTTGCTTAAAAGCCTGTTATATCAGGCCTTGCAGGTAGCAAGGGATTTTTTAAAAATATTTAATCTCAACCTTTTGTGGAAGTTGTTAATGCTTTTGTTTTTATGTCCTATTTATCATGGACATGAAAATCAGAAACCTTCTTCCTCTTTGCAGTGATTCTTTGCATATTTAAAAATCATGAGCATGTCCTTTCTTCACAGGACTAAACAACTCCATTCATTCATCTTTCTTTAGGGGTCATGTTTTTTCTAGACCTCTGGTCAGCCCCTTTGCTTTCTTCCCTACTAGCATGCCATGCAACTGTGATCTTTCAGTCTGTCAGCAGTGTCAAAGACTGGAGATCCCAACACACCCAAAGATACTGAGGGTGTGAGCCCACAGGTGCCCAGCTAGTATGGAATAATGAGCCCCAAAATGACCTTTAATGATGCTGAAAAGTACTTGTCTTCAGGTTGCTTAGGGCAGAACCTTTTTTTTAAAAAAAAAAACATATCTATTCAGTTTTTGTTGCTCCTACTTTAAGCTGAAAGAAAAAATTTGACTACACCTGGTAAAATAATTCATTAATAAAATCAGTCTTTGATAAACTCTGTCAGATAATTAAAGGCGTGATATAAATACATATTTGTATATGTGTGCATGCATATATGAGTCTGTATGTATAGTAAAGCTGTAGTGCTTAAAATTAAACTTTAATCTACTTGTTTCAGTCACATGGACCAGTTTTTCTGTTAGTTCTGCTGTGGTAATTTGCTTACCACAAATTCTTCCCAATTTATGTGGGAAGAAAGTGATGAAATGCTCAAAGAGTGCACAGCAGCAAGAACCCGTTGCACCAACTTTCATTTTAATTCTACATAATAAGAGCAATCTAATACCTGAAAACTGGGGGAAAACAGAATACAGAAGTAGGTAATTTCAAGTACCTGAATTGGTAGATAACAAAACAGTGTTAAAAGCTACACGAAAATATAATTTATACTTTCTTGTTAAATGCTCACAGGTATTAAAAATAACCATGAGTCTTCTCTCTTGACCCCCAGGTGAGTGATCCCCCAATAGGAAGGGTCACCTAGTGTGCATTAGCTGCATTATCCACCACTCCTGGGCTCTGCAACCACTTGAACTCCTGCCAGCCAGACACAACAAAATTGCCCAACACAGAGCAAAGGAAAGTCACTTCCTCTGTCATGTTTTGGGTGTGTTTGCCCTGTCTGTAGCTGGCAAAGGGTGGGCCATTGCTCTAAGACCTGGCCTGTTTTTAGTGGTGGTGAGCAAAGAATGGAACTGTGCCTGCTTTGATGAACATGGCAATTCTACGTAATAAGAGCAATCTAATACCTGAAAACTGGGGGAAAACAGAATACAGAAGTAGGTAATTTCAAGTACCTGAATTGGTAGATAACAAAACAGTGTTAAAAGCTACAAGAAAATATAATTTACACTTTCTTGTTAAATGCTCACAGGTATTAAAAATAACCATGAGTCTTCTCTCTTGACCCCCAGGTGAGTGATCCCCCAATAGGAAGGGTCACCTAGTGTGCATTAGCTGCATTATCCACCACTCCTGGGCTCTGCAATCACTTGAACTCGTACCAGCCAGACACAACAAAATTGCCCAACACAGAGCAAAGGAAAGTCACTTCCTCTGTCATGTTTTGGGTGTGTTTGCCCTGTCTGTAGCTGGCAAAGGGTGGGCCATTGCTCTAAGACCTGGCCAGATTTTAGTGGTGGTGAGCAAAGAATGGAACTGTGCCTGCTTTGATGAACATGGCCTCTCTCAATTGGTGCCAACTCATAAAATTTCTTTTAATTGTAGTGATTGATTACTCCCTTGATGAATCTTGACTCAGGTTTGGAGCCCAGTAACTTGTTGACACATCCTACAGCTTGATCCTAACCATACATGAATATACACTTGTTCAGACATACCAGTCCCCTTTAAGTCCCTCGCCAACCTCCAGTCCTGCAAGGTTGCCCAGTGCTTTGGGAATACTCAAAATCAGCTTTCAAAACGAGCAAAGATCCCCATTGTGTGTGTACCAATTCTGCTTCTGCCCTTTCCTTCCAGAATTAGAACTACTCCACCCATTTACTTTCTTGATTCAAATATTGTGTCCAAATGTGCATGTATTGCATAAATATTACTTTCCATCACTTAGAATTTGACATTAAACCTTCTCTTCTTGAATGCAAGGTAGGTGGTTTTCATTTGTTTTTTTGAAGCCAGAAAAATTTTTTTTAATCACTTGTAGCTGATACTTCTCTTGTTGTTGTTGTTTATAGATGCATCCTGTTCATACGTGGGAACCAGCCATGCTGTGCTGCCTCTTGTCCCGTATTTGAGGCAACTGAAGCCCTATGCTTAAGTGTAGGTAGTCACTGTGAGCAAGCACTAAAAAGCTGAGTGCCATGTTTATTTGGTTGGTGCACCAAATTTGTTGATTCACCTTTGATTCTTGTCCCCAGAAGGGAAAGAACATCCATTATGTGTTGGTGTCTAAAATAATTTGCAATTCATTGTCAGTTGCCAGTCAGAGTTGTGCAGTTTTGCTGTTGTTTCTACTCAAGCACAGTCTTTAGTCAGTTCAGTATTTTGGAAAAATCATGCATTGCATGACTTGAACTGGCCACCCCAAGCTAGGCATTTTGCAAATGTGAACATTTCACCCTGTGCCTCAACTTCTCTGCTGTAAAATGCAGCTAATTATAGGCCATGAATATTCATTTCAGAGATTCACTGTAAAGACAAACTATTTTGTGTTAATGAGGATGTGAAGGAAGGCAATGCCACAAAAAAGCCCATGAAGAAATGAATAATGCTGTATCCTGTGCCAGGCATAGAACATTAATTTTCATCAAACTGCACATCATTTTGTGTAGCTAAATCCAAAACGCAAACCTAATTAATTTAACTATTATAACTGTAAGGGTGGAATGGGACAATGTAGCACCCACTATACAGCAAAGAGAGGGGATAAGAGTGAAGCAGAGAGGAGAAGGGAACTTGGGACATCGAAGAACATGCAGGACTTCAGTCCTTCCTGAGCTTCCACTACAGAGGAGCTGAAGTTAAGCACCATGAACCCAAGCAGGGAGAGTGTCTCTTTATATAGAATGTCATTACAATATACAATTCATTGTCATAGCACACTGTAGATATAAAAATTTTCCTGGGTTCAAAAAGAAATTAGACTTGTTAATGGTAAAAGAATCCTCATGAAACATCAAAGTCACAGAGAACTGGAAGCTGGTATACTACTGTTGTGGTTTTAAGCTCAGCTGGCGGTGAAACACCACACCAGCCACTCACTCAATCTCCCCTTTATTGTCCCTAACCCCAGCAGAATGGGGAGGAGAATCAAAATAAAACTCATATGTTGAGATAAGACTATTTTATTAATTGCAAATAAAGTAAAATACCATATTAATGGTAAATAATAATAATGACGATGATAATAAAAAATTAAAAATACCCAACCCAAATGATGCACAATGCAACTGCTCACCACTGCTAACTGATGCCAGACCCTCCTTCCTGAACCTAGATTGGCAGTCCTTCTGGGTAACTCCCCCCAGTTTCTATACTGGGCATGACATTCTGTGGTGTGGAATATCCATTTGGTCAGGTCAGGTCACCTCTCCCAGCTGTGCTCCCTCCCAGTTTTGGGGTTGTTTTGAGTACCTCCTCACTAGCAGAACATGAGACAAAGAAAAGAAAGTCCTTGACTTTGGATAAACACAACTTAGAAAGAAAACCAAAGCATCACCGTGTTATCAACACCATTCTTGTTCAAATCCAAAACACAGCACTGGAACAGCTACTGAGAAGAAATTAATTCTACTTTAGCTGAAATCAGGACAACTGATGAAAACATCAGTACAAGCACCCATCCTGTTGGTACATCCTGCTTTGTGTATCTATCCATGGTCACCACCAGAGACAAGAAGCTGAGACAGAGGGAGCTCTGTCCAAATATTGATATGACCATTCTTAGAAACGTAGAATCATTTAGGTTGCAAAAGACCACTAAGGCCATTGAGTCCAGCTGTTAGCCCAGCACTGCCAAGTCCACCACTTAGCCATGGCCCTAAGGGACACATGTACACATCTTTTAAATACCTCCAGGAACTGTGACTCAGTCACTTCCCTGGGCAGCCTGTTATAATGCTTGACAATACTTTCAGTGAAAAAAATTTTCCTGATATCCATTCTAAACCTCTCCTAGTGCAACTTGAGGACATTTGCTCTTGCTGTATCACTGATCACCGGGAGAAGAGACCGACCTCCATCTGGCTACAATCTCCTTTCAGGTTGTTGTAGAAAGCAACAAGGTTCCCCTCTCAGCCTCCTTTTCTCCAAGTTCCCTCAGCCACTCTTCTTAAGGCTTGTTCTCCAGACACTTCATCATCTCGGTTACCCTTTTCTGGATTCACTTCAGCACTTCAATGTCCTTCTTGTAGTGAAGAGCCCAGAACCATTCACAGCACTCGAGGCACAGGGGGATGATCACTATCCTGATCCTGCTGGCTACATCCTCCTGGCCTTCTTGGCTACCTGGACACACCCTGGCTCCTGTCCAGCCACTGCCAATCAGCACCCCAGGCCAGCTTTCTTTTCTTTTTGGCAAGTTTCCAGCCACTGTCCCCCCCTCCTGCTGATCTGCACAGAGTTGTTGTGGCCCAACCGTTCCTAGGTACTGTTTATAGCATTACAAGTGCATCTCAGTGGATTCTGGGATGTTTGGAAAAGGAATAGCACTTTTTTTTCTGCATTAGTCACAGCAAAGGCATCTTTATGGCCCCTGTGCACAAGTCATCGTGCAGTTCTTGAGGGAGATTTTATGAGCAGAGCTCATTTCCATTTTAGAATAAATAGGCTTTTATTTTGCTATGCCCTACTGACATGATGAAAAGGATGTGAATAGCTACTCCTTTCAAATGGTATGAAAACAGTTTCATTTGAATAGACAGGACCAATCCACTTGCTGTGCAGACTGTGCCCTACTCTTGCTCCTGAAGTGGAGATATTGCAGATGCAGGGCTCCTGCTCCATCATGTATACTGTAATGTAAACCAATTGGATTTGTCTTCACTAGCAGAAGGAGATTTCAACAACATATCTAAACTTAGAGGAGGAAAGCACTGTAAATTTAGCTATTGTTGCTGGTAATTATCCAGAATGTGTTTTTGTTCATTCTCAAAATGGCAGATTTAGGAACATTCCATATTTATTCAATAAACCAGAAGTGCTTTCAGAGATCTGCTACCCACTTTGAGCTTCTCTCAGAAGAATTTCCTGCAGTGAAGAGAACAGACACTACACCTGGAATGATTATCTGTTGTAAACATGTATTTCATGGGCAGCACCTACTCTATGCTTGATAGAACTTCTCTTCTGCACTCCTGTTCTATACAGTAACCAAAGTCTTTAGATGCACAGAGTTGGATGTACATGAGGTCAGTTAAAAAATGCTCCAGGCACATGGACTTTTAAGACTGAAGATCAGTATGGCTCCCATCATGAAACAAAACTCATGATGATAGGTAACCTGAGGCCAATATTTGTAGCAGTTAGAACAGGACACTTTTCCACTGCTGCTGAAAATGCCAATACCTTTCCCAATGTCCAGCCTTCTGGCATAAGAGATTTCAATACATTTTTTTTTCCTACAGCAATTGAAGACTAGAACTGATTTATGAAGCTAACTTGCCTTTTTCTTCTTTTTTTACTCATTTTTCATATTCATTGTTGCTCACACTTAACCTTTTGACTTTAATTCCTTAATCTGCATGATGCACACAGAGGCTTTGTTCTTTCTGACAAGTCTTATCATTTTTTATCTCTGTCATCTATTTTTTCAGCCATTAGCTGGTCTCAGGCTCTCTGTATCTATAATCTGTTTACATTCTTCTTCATTATTTAGTATTAGAGTAATTCTTCAGCAATCTTTCTCCACAGCTAGGGTTTTCTTCCTGCCCTTTGCTTCTCCTGAGCCAAATTTCTGTGACAAAAAGCCCCCAAACCTATCTGAGGATCAAGACATACTAGACATGTAATAATAGTGAGAGTATGCTAAACCTTGGACTCATGCTCTAATGTCGTTTAATTTACTAGTGTGGACATAGCCTGTCTGTGAGTTTCTGAGCATGTGCCTGAATTCTTCCTGCAGTTTACTTCAGGGAAAAGTAATCTAGAAATTAATACTAGCAATCCAGCAATCAGGGGGTAACTCTGTTGTAATGGATGTTGTAATAAATATGTTTAAAGCTGAGTTTGGATAGCTCAGAGATTTTTAAAAGTTATTTTGACCCAAATTTGTTTGGACTTTATTTATGCATGTTGTGTCCCTTGGCACTGTGCTCAATCAAAACCATAAAAAAGATGTTGGCAAATATTACATCTTTCAATTATTATCACCTGTAACTTTTGAGGCAGTAATGAAAATATTAAATGTCTGGCCTAAACTTCTGACTGAAATTCCCTTGGCAGTTCACTGCATGTCTCCTCCAGCAGTGTTGCAATGTGCATTGAATGACATCCAACAGATGATGTTAAAAAGACATCAAGATCAGGAGATATTTATTCCTTCTAAACGCCCACATGACTGTAAACGGCTCACTTCATTAATCAACATTTTGGGTTTTTAAAATTTCTTTTCTGTGTGAAATCTTAGGCCATTTTTCCTCCTTAGTGTTCAAATTCAAACACTTTTCTGGAAATGTGAACCCATTACAAATATAATCTGATTTTCACCCTGACCCCAAAGGACAGAAAGACAAAAATAAATAAATAAAACTCAAATCCATTCCACAGCTATGAAATGGAGGCACACAAAGGCCAAAAGAAAATGTATCCACTAATTTGGGGCTTCTGCTTTACATTGCTGCAAATCAGGTCCCTAGACATGCAGCAAGCCAACTATATCTCATTACAGCTTGTCTGTGAAGGCCTTTTTCCTGAAAAAGACGTAGGATAAATTTGTGGTAGAATAACTATTCCAAAATAGTTTTATGAATAAGTAACTGTCAGCACCCATGCTGTAAGAAGTGGATTTAAGCAGACTGCTGAGCACCAGGGTGGAGATGCACGTACTGGGGCTGGGAGAGAGCCTGGCTGCTGGGGACATGATCCTGTAGAGACTGCCAGCTCTCTTTTTGGGAAAACTGCCCTCTTCTCTGCACAGCATCCAGCATTGGTTCCTGGAGGCCCTCACTTGCTCTGTCATGCAGCCTCAGATCCATCAGGTGCCACCAGAACATCCCCTGGGTATGATACCAACCACCTCCAGGCTCTCATGCCCTCTCCGTTCTCACCTGAATGTTTCCCCAGAGCAGTTGGAAATTATGTCCTAGATATTGCTTCAAGAAATTAAATTAAGAAAAGAACCAATATTTACTGTAAATACTGACTACAGAAAAGACTGGGGAAATGTATTCTCTTTGCCAGATTCTACAAAAGAGGATGTTCTTTTCTTTTGAAAGGAACAAATGTTTACAAATATGAATGAACATGAATGAAAATTATTGTCTATTTAGAGGAAATACATATGGAGGATAAGGAAATAATTTATGCTGATTTAAAACTGGAGCTATCCCTCCATAACTATTCAGACTTCATTGCATTTTTTTGCTTACAGGAACATCAGAAATATGCAGTTAACCCCAAGAAAGAGATCAGTAAAAACTGCGGGATATGTGAGGAGCTGGGGAGGAAGGTGTAGCAAGCCAGAGGAAGATGCTGATGAGCTTCTGTCAGTTTTGGAGATGTTCTTGCAACAATGAAAATGGGCAAAAAAAGACAGTGCAGACCAATGAGATGAATGGAACACACAGAGGCAGGTGTAACCACTAACACAGAGAGGAATTGCTGAAAAAATGAGAGGACACAGTCTTAAGCTGCGTCAGGGGAAGTTTAGGTGCGACATCAGGGAAAAATTCTTCACTGAGTGATTTGGCACCAGGATCATCTGGCCAGGGAGGTGGTAGAGTCACCGTCCCTGGACATCTTTAAAAGAAGTCTGGACGTGGCACTCAGTGCCATGGTTTAGTTGATAAGGAGATGTTAGGTCATAGGTTGGACTTGATCTCAAAGGTCTTTTCCAACCGAGCTCATTCTGTGATTCTGTGAAAATATCACATAAGGCAAACAGGGTGGCCTTTAGAGCTGAAAGAAATTGAACAGTAAAGAAATCATGTTCAGACTAATAATAATTTCTAATATAAGCAGGGTGTTCCTCAGCGGGGAGCAATTGAGGAAGTGAGATACCTGACTATTAGAAGGACACCAGATGAGTACGAGATGGCTGTGCCAAAAATCTGAAGTAAGTTCAAACAGCTACTAACATATGTCAGCTGTGAGTTCAGACAGAAGTAGTGTGTACAGGAGTCCAGATCTACCTCTGCGTGTTGCATGTGCTGCTGCTTGCAGCCAAAGCTGGGTTTAAGAAGCCTACACTACACTGAACACCCTTTGGTAAAAGAGACTGAGAAGGATATCATCTTAGTAGTTAAACGTTGGTCCTAGGAGTAGCAAAGCATTTGACTGGTGATAGGCACTTTTGGGTGGGAAGCAAGAAGGTTTGAGTCTGTTGGAGCAATGAGGTCTGAGAGGGATCCTCGCAGGGAGCACTGCAGCAAAAGCTCAGTGTCTGAAAACCCCTCTCTTCTGCATCTGATCATCTCACAGCAGCAATGGCAGTGGCTGTTTGAAACGGCTCTGATAACAACAGGTATTTGACACACTACTTTTGTTTTTGAACCACAACTGAATGCAAGTTTTTCCCCTGTGAGTACTGAGAAGTAATCAAGAAAAGAAAATAATTCTGATTATAGTCCAAAACAACACTTGAACATTAACAAACTGCCAGGAAAGCAACGTATTCTTAAGTTTACCCAACTGCAGGGGTAATTCAGTGAAAAATTTCATGGTGCATATGATTCCCTTGAAATAAATACAACATAATTGTATATGTATTTTAAAAAAGACCCAAGTCAATATGTTGCAAGAAAGGCTGGCAATGCTGTGCAGCAACTTCCCTGGTGTATTACCAAACATACACACCTCCACAATGATGACAGCCATAAACATCTTACTCCACCCTTTCATAGATGTGCAAAATGTGCTGTCAATCCTTTCTGCAATAAAAGAATGCTGAGGCGCCATCACACCAGAGCCTGTTTTTTTCCAAACAGCAAATGTCTATAAAAATACAGTCCTACATCTCTGTGATAGATAAGAAATACTAAAGGAGCAATAATAATTAATGGCCATACAAGATGAAACCCAAGTTACTCAGACGGCTGTCTCCACATAATCTGTATTTTATACAAAAGGAGAAAGAACTCAATGGAATTTCAGCTGTGACCGGATAAAAACTGCCAACAAAAAGTGATAAGGAAAGTCTAATGTGCATATTAATCATGTTTATAGCGCCTCATTTGCTGATATATTAGCCTAAACTCCCTTTCAAAATACATTTTTGATCACTGGTAGAATCATTTAATACAATCAAACTTTAAATAGGGCCAATTAATGTTTCCATCCTCTATTAATTAAAAGTAATTGATTATGATAGCCTCTGCAATAAATCACAAAGCAAAAGAGCTTGAAAATGTACTGTTGGATGAGTTGGATTTTTAATAATGTGGAAAGATTTAAGCCACACACTGTATCTTTATGTGTTTATTGCCTTAGTTTCCATTCCATGTTTTTATTATCTAAGTATTTTTGGACTACAATTCGGATCCAACAGTCACATATTATGTTAAAAGGCTGCCTGAAGAATTCCGCACATCTTATGTAGGTCACTTCCTATTTCTTTATATAAGTAAGCAGGAATAGATAACTAAATAAAGTCAAGAAAAGTGTATATCAATTAAACTCCCTTGTTTTCTTTCTATTTCTTTAATTTATATTTTCACTATTTGTCTTTACTTTCACTTCTCTATGGCTCCCAGTAGATATCCACTACACCATGGCATGACTTAAATGGCCTAGCTTTTTGTCATGAACAATTTTTTAGAAGCATCCTGGCTGTCCCGTATCCTGTCTGATCTGTGCTTTGCACAAATTTATTTGCAATTCGTCATCATGTGAGGCACATGACATTGATAGCAGCAGACACCTTCCTTTAACTTGAGTGGTCATGGACACAGTCAGCAGGTAAGGGCATTTTTGCCTCTTAGCTTTAAAGTACACCTCTTGTTTGTGCTTTCAGTGAATTGATGTAGTATCTGCTTCACAACTGCCTGCGGATGCATCATCCCATTTTTCTGCCTGGAGACTGAAACAATAAAAGAGCAGGAAATGGAATGACCATTGCACAGGGCAAATATCCCACAGAAAGCCTCTGCATTTGAACAGAAAGCTTCCCTAAAGAATAAGTGTCCATACATATGGAGGGTAAGGAAAATACTTAGGGCTGAGGGAAGCTCGTGTTAGGTTCCTCAGACATATTTGAAAAATGCCTCATTCATAAGAGCAGCAGGGGGATTGCTTGATTGTTTCATACGCTTCCTGTGCAATTTGCAAAGCTGTCCTGTAAGCTCACATGACCCTCTGCATCTTTCCATGTCTTCCTTTGCATCTCCCTTCCAGTCACTATTAGATTTCTCCAGGGGCACCAAGACCAGCCCATTAGTGGCCACATTCTTCACCACAAATAATTGCCAAATTAGTACTCCCTAACTAAGTGCATGCTGGAGAATTGGCCAGTTAATAGTTTCTTCAGAAGTAAATGCTTCTTATCACACCAGATAAGACTCTAGGCATTCGTTTTCCCCTTGTGTGGAGCCGTTTTTCTGCATCCCATGCTTCAGAGTGCTGGTATGTCCCTGTACGTCGTCCTGTTTACGTCAATGGCCTGCGGTGATTATTCTATCACCACGTTCATGTTACATTTCTGGACAGTTCAAGGTTATGTGATTTACTGGGTAATCCTACAAAGTTTTTTTTGAGAAATGAAGTGTCTCTGCTCTCCTAGCCTTTCACAGAGAGCTGTCAGATCCTGCTGCAGTGGGCCTCCCTCCCACACACAGCCAGCATGGCTTCAGATGAGCTTGCCTTACTCTGTATGGAGCCTTTCATTTGTGTCAAGCTAACTCAAACAGACTGAAAAATAAATCTTTTGCCCACTTAGCTCACCTGCATATCTTGTGGGCTACCAGATTAAGACTTAGGCTGGGATGGGGTGGAATGGGATGGGCTAAGACGTGACCTAGCTTTGAATGGAAAACTGTGTGTCAAACTGTATAGCCACCTTTTGTTTCTTTCTGGAGAAGAAATTATAATTTCACTCAATAAACTTATTAGTAAGAGTTCAAATAATTGTTGAGCAAATAGTATGCCAGGATGACTTGATGTTCCAAAATTACAAGAACTTTTTGGAGCTTTGATTTCTGACTGAAAACATGATGATGCGCATGTGGTCAGTTATTAAGATCATGCACATTTACAGATGCCCTAAATTCAGGAGTTAAACTAAATCTCTGCTTGTTCCAATTCTGCTACATTACATTCCTCAGAATGTCACCATTGTATGGTTCATGTACACCACAATATGATTTAACAAATGACAAGCTTTTTCCCTAGATGCCATGACTTCATTCATTCAGTTATGTTACTTTTCAAGTGATAACACTCTAATTAGCTGCTGAACTTTGGTATCCCTTGCATACCCTTCCCAGTCCAAACGTTCTCTTATCTCTCCAGAAGTGCTACATGACATCCTTGTTGTTTCAGGAGAACACAGTTACCATTCACTGACTGCCCCCACACTATCTAAGATAAGTGTTATATGACACATCTTCTAATTCAGAGAAGTGCACAGGCAAGAAAAGCTGTCCCTCTGCACAAATTTCTCAATCAGCAAACACAAAGCACCCATATCTTATACAAAGCACTGAGTTACTTTGCTTTAACATTGCTGAATATTTAAATCTGGCCCAAGCAAGGCAGGGATTCTCTTTCTCTCTGTACATGTTATGCTGTCATTTCTGAGCAGCAGTAACCTTGCAGACGTACTGTGTTATATGCTATAATTTAACCTTTGCAGTTCTGAGCCAAAATCCCCTAAACTGAATTTAGATTGATTCACAGCAGGAATTCACTCTTTCATGGAACCCCAGTTTCATAAATTTTATGTAAACAGTTTGGGTTTGGTATTAATTGCATGTATACAAAGAGAGTTTTTTCCTGAGTTTGCTCAAAGAACAGTTCTGGCTCCATTTTGGCTGTTTCTTCCTTTGTCCTGTTTTTTACCCAGTGATGAAAAGAATTACAGGAATAAATCTGTACCGCACAGAGTAACACAGTGCAGACACAGCCTTAGACCAGAGCCTCACAATCCCTTTCATGCTATTCTCCACATCCTGTTTGACTACTCTTAATTAGTCCCCTACCAACTTCAGATTTTCCACAATTCTTGAAGAAGCCTGACAATTGGAAAGAAGCACTTCCAAAAGCTGCAGCAAGGATCCAGTTCTCCCACTGGGACTCTCTCAGTCCATCACAGGAGAATACTTACAAGGGAGGAAGAAAAACACTGTGTTGGAGGTTTCAGCACAAGGAATGGGAAACACATTAGTGATATTCCCTTCTAAGACAACTGCTGGAGACCTCTTTGCATTTTGCCGTCCATAGATTGAGGACTTCTTGCCAGTGACATAGCCCATGAGAAGGACCTCAAAAGCAAGCTTCACAACACATTTAAGTGCAGAACTAACAAAATGTTGAATGAATTCCAGCTGGTGGAAACATATGGCAGATTCTCAGTTTTATCTTCACTATCTTTGTTTGCAAACAAATGTGCATTTGTTCTTCGTTTGTTTTTTACCCAGTGACTTCAAATGAGCATCATTTTAACTATAAGCCCCTGGTGAACACACAGTCCCATAAAATCACACCAAATGATATGTTAAGTATAGAAAGGTCTGTTACAAAGAGGAAGAGTACAATCTGTTCTCCATGCCCATGCTTTACAAAGCAAGAAGCAGTGGGCTTATATTGCAGGAAGAAAGATTCAGATCAGACATTGAGAAAACCTTTCCAAGAGTAATGCCAAGAAGCACAGAAGAGGTTGCCTGGGGAGGTTGTATTTGCCATGCCTGGTAGCCTTTAAGAACATATTAGATCAAGGTCTGTCAGAAGTGATATCAGTATCACTGAGCCTCCCTTTCCATAGTTTATGATTCTCCTTTGAACTTAATTAATCTTTCAAGTTTTAGAAAGCCTGCATCCAGCTGGAAAATAAATTACCACTCAATGGTATGGTATTTAAGAAGATTTACACTTCTAGAATATTTGGAAAATTGAATAAAAAGTTTTGCTTTAAATAAAAATGATCATTGAACTGAATCTACAGAAACCCACTGCTGAATCTACTGGAACCCACTGCTGGGAAAAGGCTCAAAGTTGGAGGACACCATTCTTTTGTTGGTGATAAGTCCTGTGTTCTTATTGTTCCTCCAAAAAATCAGAGTCTCAATAAATACTGACATTTTAGACATTCCCAGGAGTTTGAAGAAAATGGATTGTAGTAAGACACTTAGAGCTCTGAGTTTTTAGGTTTTCAGAGTCACCACTGAGGTACCTGCCAGAAGTAATCCCACATTAGCACCTGCCAGACAGGCAATCCTAGTGGTGTTTCTATTCTAATTGTGGTGTATTTTGATCCTGCTGATACCTGCTTGGTTATGTTCCCACTTTTGGAAAGGGGGGGTCTCAGCAGGCTTCATTAATGTGTCCCACCACCTCTACTAGACAACAAACACCATCATTTTCTGTGTGGCTGCTGGCACAGAGCATTTATTCTGCATTTGGGCACAGAGCACATGCTTACAGCTGTGACTTCCCCTGTGTGTGCAGGGCTATGAAGCAAGATCCTACAATGGAAGTTGTCCGTGTGCCTGATCCTGCAATGTAGGAGTGCAGGGAAGAGCCAGAACAGACCTGGTGCTGCTACGGAGTGTTGGTTGATGCCTCTTTTTCGCCTATGCTTATCATTGGCTGCAATATTCTTTGGTATCCAAAAAGTCCTGAACTACCTGGTATTCAGTGTGATAAACTGTGACTTGGAAAGAGTCCTGAAACAATAAGAAACTGCAATAATCCACAGCTAGAGTTTTTAACAACGTAAGAACAGGATGTGTATTCTCGCCAGTTTTATTTGTGGGATTCAGAATGCCATTAAAGCAGCAGAAAAGGAGAGGGGGTTGCTTTTCTTTGCTGTTAAGGGTGGATTGGTTTATTACTACATTCATTATAATTAAAATTCCATAATATACCCACATAAAGGTATATGTCACAGTTAAGTTGATATTTTTCTTGCTTTATTTATGACCACATAAAATATGGTTTCCTGAGCATAATCTCCAAAAGCTCAGGGATTTAAGCTCCACCCCATTTATATATCTTAAACACTACACACAAATGTAATTGCTGTGGCTCCTCTACTCGCTCTCCACACTTCTTAAAAATGGTTCAGGCCAAAGGTAATATGTTTCTTATATGCCAAGTACAACTCAGACAGCATTAAACAGTTGGTTCTATATCTACTATTAAGATAAAAAGTAAATATATATTGGATTTGAGACTACTAAAGCTCAAAATACCGACCAAAACCTGTATCTGAGTATATTCTGTATTCATAAAGGGGAAACAATCAGAAGGAGCAGCGCTAGCTCCTCAGAAGTTCCAGTGACGTGTTCCCCCTTGCTCTCATCGTAGGATAGGCCAGAATGACACATTACAGGGGGTTTTGGATGGAAGACAGTTTTGTGAGTGGCTGAAGTTCTTGAGCAGTCCCACAGAGAGGCTGAGACATCTCTGTGAGGTGCCTGAAGGAGCCTGTGCCTCTGAGATCATTGTTTAAGGCCCAACACATTTCCCTCAGTTTGCAGAAGATCCAGGAAACTGGAGAGCTTGAAGCCTTTCAGCACAGAGGCAGAAAAGAAGGGAAGAGGAGGGAATGAGAGAAATAAAATTCCTTCTGGCCACATGAGAGCTTGGAAATGCCACCAGAGGAAATTAATTTTTTACATTCACTGACTAACACCTGGCTCTGCTGCAAGGCTGAATTTCTGAATTTTTTTCACATACAAGAGAGAGGCAATTCTGTGCTCTCCTATAATCAGGTTTTTAAAGTGGACTGTTAGCAAACCTGTGTATATTACCTCAGATCAAAATTTTCAGTTTTATAGGAGTATTTTGACAAAATTCATAGAGCTCAATGAAGAGAAGAGAGAGAATCTGGGAAAAGAGATTTATGAGACAGTCTAGATAAAATTGTGAACCTTATTTTAACAAAGAGAAAACTATGAAGAGGCTCAATTCTTCTTCCTCTGCATGGGAAGTCCACAGGAGGATTTTTTTTTTAAGTCTGTAGGTTCTAGTAATTTGCAGCCCTCAAAAGACATTCTGTGGCATTTGACTCTGATGTTCATTAACTGCTGAAACTATTAATTTGGGGTTTTGCACTGAAATTATTCATTTGGGTTTCTCCTTGTATCCCTGATGTAAACAATGGATAGCTACCTGAAAGATTTTTGTCAGCCAGTTATGGACTTGCTGAAGAAAGCCTTGCTGAGGGAACTTTCAAATTCAAAGCTTTGTGCAAGGTAGATATGTGATATTGTAGGTAATGGATTAGTACGTTCCAGAAGCTGCAGATAGTCTGGTACTGAAGATAAGACTCTGTTGCAGTGCAGGTGGAAGCTGGTAGCCTTTCCAAGAACACTTCCAGCAATGGTTTGGTTTTTTGGGGGGTTTTTTGGGGCTTTTTTTTTGTTAGATCTGTCCCGTTTACTGAGGACAATGAAGTCTTTCACCCCACGAAGGACAGATGATGATACCTGACAGCAAAACAGGTTCCCCTATGGATGTCATGGGGAAAGAAAAATGCTTAGAAGGAACAAACAAGATTACAGTTCAGAGGAAAGAGAACCTTGCTGCATTTACCTGGGCTCCACATGGGCCCTCAGCTCACTGGTGAAAGGGTGTAAAAACCACATGGCCAATGATAAGCTGAAGACTGTGAATGTGTTGGTTTCTTTTCGCCTGTTTCTGATTATAAGACAGTTTATCTTGAGGGCAAATTTTTGTCCATGGGACCCAGAGTAGATGCTATCTTAGTATCCATGGCTGGAAATTTTCATCAAGAAAGATGCATGATGAAACAAGTCAGAGATAAATGTACCTGAATGAAAAAACTTGAAAGCTCTTCTCCCTTGTCCTTACTATTGTTTCATTTGGGGACTTTTGCTGACATGTGGTCCCTGAAGGTTGAGTATTAGGTGGGGAAACCCACCAGCCATGCCCACATCGTGCCTGGGGTCTGGGTCTGTGTTATTAGTTATTTTCTTAGCACTGATGAAATACTAAAACCTTGTTCTCCTATTACTTTATCTTAATAATTGCTGAAGAAATGCTTGTAGACATTGAAACAGTGGTTTGAAAAACATGCAGTAAGCCATTAGCTTTGATGTTAACAGATTATACTCTGCAACTAATGGTGAATTTTGCTGTTATTTCCTTTCTAAAAAAGGCAGAAAAGATGGATTTTTAGTTTTTAGGGGCCAAATTGATGAGATTAACTGCATGCATTTCATTTATCAAGAGCATTAAGTGTTTTGCAGTGACTGATGAGTGTATTTTAGATATACTGAAAACACATAGATATATAGTTTATTTCTTTTATGTTAGAAGTTGTCTACAGGAGAGCCATTATTTACATCCTTTATATCTAATCAAGATAAACTCTCAGTCTCATAAATAAGAACATACTTATTTGCTTTAGTGACTTATTTGAGTCTGGAAAGATTTGCTGAGCAGGGGCTGGGCTCGATAATATTTCACAAAGCTAAAAATTCAGTCTTGATACATTCTTGACATGAGACACATCATTTTTCACATATAAGAACAATTACCTCATGTTTACACAGCATTTAAAGCATGGAAAGTGATTAGATTTTACCATCTCTGGCATGCCCAGGATGTACAAATTGCCACTGGCTCTTTATATATGGAAAGACATCCATTTAATGCTCTTTAATTTGGTGCCACTTATCTGTCTGTGGAAAGGTTCACTCCTGGTGCTGGTGATGAGTATGAACTCCAGGCCTAGAAATAACTGTCAGAGAGGGAGGAGGCTTTAACAGGGAGATAAGTGTTAAGATAGAACTGCCTCCTCAAATCAGTGGGACGAGCCCCATATCCCAGCAAGCCCACTCCTCATGGGGTTGATAACACCTCTCCACTGGTGGGAGAGGCCAGCCGGCTGCTGCGGGCAGCCTGCGTACTCGGGAGGGAAGATGGATCCCAACCAGTGAGAGGAAGTGACCATGTGACGGAGTCGAGCTCACCAACAACAGCTGCTCAGCAGGTGGAGGTGCTCCAGCAGGCCCTCCTGGGAGGGCACAGGCATCCTCTTGGCACAGTGGGAACCTTTGCCATGGCAGGCTGGGAGCACCCTTCAAAAGGGAACCAAATACACCGGTGTGGGACGCTCATGCCCATTTTCCTGTTCCTCTTCAGAGAATATCTCAGCTCAGAAAAGGAATAACAAATCCAGACTGCAAAATCCCACTTTTCTAGCTGTCTTCCATTATTGTCCTGTGTGGGGTCTGAAGACCAAGCCTGTTCTCCTTTCTTCAAGTGTCCTTGCCATGACTAATACAGCACCTGAGCTGCCATCACCAGTAGACCAGACTTAAGCTCTTCTTCATTTGCACTGATGCAACCACAGGGATGCTGCTACATTTGCAGCATCTGTGCATGTCTGTACTTCAGTAGCAGTGAGTACACTGGCTTTGCTCTGCATACAATTTGCTTAATGAACAGCTCACACATTGTTCTTTCTTTAAAACACATTGCATGCATTATCTAATGCTAAGATGAACGTGTCCAGGGATAGACAGCTTGGCTCAGGGTCTGGGATATTGAGTAGTCTGGGTTGATCTCCTGACCTCCTCCCCAGGTAAGGGCTATACTGCTGGCTGTCCCAGACTAATAGACTTGTTATTTCTCTGAGTCCTGTATAGCAGTGTCTGGCACAGAGAGCAGGCCATGTATGGTGTTTCTCTCAAAGATTATGAAAATAGCATGAAAATGCTTCAGCTCTGCTGGAGTGCCCAATTTTCTGGCTATAGTTTTGTTTGTTGACATCAAATTATATAGTTTCATATTCTGGAAACACCTTCATGAACCATCCTTTGTTTGCTTTTGCAGTCTCAAGCACATTAGGAAATAAATACAAGCCCAATGTCTGGTGCAATCAGTTTCATCAACCACTGTGTGATACATTGCTTTCTTGAGGAGAGTTGGAGACATAACTTATGGGCCTCAGTGGTCTGAAAATTAGCTACATCCTATGCAAGCCTTTGGTGCTTTTGCCACCCTTTGAAGTACACAACCCTTCACAAAATTTCATATCCAAAATTCTGTGTTGCAGTATTGTTATTGAGGACATCAGGGGATGGATCAGGAAGGAAGCAATGAGGTGGGCTTTTTTCAATGAAAACTGTGAAGAAAAAGTTTCAGGAACTTTATTTTTCTTGTGGGATATCTGTGGCTAATCAAGGGAAATCAGCACTCCCACACCCTGTCCAAGCTTTAAAAATATGACTTTAATGGAAACAAATGCTAGTATTTTTAAGTCCAGGCAGACTGGAGGCCCTCAGTGTTTTCAAACAGAGTAAATCAGAGAGGGCAACACCCTCATAATTTATATCAAGTTTACATAGATTTCCAAGGTACTAATTAAACCAATTGGTCTCCAACAAAATTTATTTTTCTATAAACCAGAAATAATACTTAATCTAGAGGCTTTGTGCGTCATCTTCAGAACAACTGTAGGAGTTGTCTGTTAAAGTCAAATATGTCTGGGGCTCAAAGACCATATGGATTCTTCCCAATCACGTGTTTAGGAAGGGTGTATATAGAACGGTATCACAACCTTAAAGTGTACTGCTGTTGAACTCTTTTGAGCTCCGGTCTCAAAGGGGAGGGATATGTGGCATTGCATCCAGATTGAATCCAAGTTAAGTTCCTCTAAACAGCTCTGACTCCATGGAGATGCACATGCATGGCTCCAAACCCAAGCACTATGACGGATCACCAATGCCTCCAAGGTGTGTCTCATGGCCAGATCAGGTCTCTTGAAAACCGATTCTTACCCAGGTTATTTATTCCCTCAGCTGTTTACAGGGTGATCCCAGCCTTGAGGGGCTGTGTCCCTAGCTACCTCTAGCCATAGCTTAACCCTCCCTCTGACCCGCTGCTGCAGAGGGGAAAGCTCTGTGTCAACAAACTGCACAACATTGGCAATGCTTCAGAGCCTGCCTGAACCTCCACACCGCCGCCGCCGCTGCCATGAGCGAAAGTAATTAGAGACCGTTTGCATCGGTTGTTTGGAAATGTGTAAACAGCAGTATAAACAACAGCAGGTCAGGTCAGGGAAGGAGGCTGGCACTTCATGAGGCCACGGCTGGAGCCTGCCCAAGTGTGAAATTCCCAACTGGGAGAGAACATTTGGAAAAACAATGCGCTCGAGGTTTATCAACACAAATCATCTCCTAAGTGGCACATTTTATTTAGAGTATGTGTGGCCTCCATCTAGAAGAAGGGAAGTTTTTATCAATCTGAGCTTTATCACTTCCAGATATCTCTTTCTTTGTTTACTGGCGGCGTGCACAATGCCTTCATTTTGAGCAGTCCAGTTTAAACACAAGTGGGGCTGGCTTTTTTTGTGGAGCCTGCAGTGAACTGCCTGTGCTCCCTTTTCAGAACCGTGCTCGTAAATCTTCCCTTCAAGCCCTGAAATGCCTCTTTGTGACCGTCACCCTTGAGAAATGCGGCATCCTGGCCCCAATACATGAATCTGGTTTGGCTAGAAGATTGTCCCTGCCCAGGAAAGCACTTTGAACCCTGCTCAGCTTTGAGGAAGGGCTTCAATGTCTTTCTGAGGAGGAGGAGGAGGGGTTTTCTGGCATGGGTCAGAAAATCAGAATGACAGGGCAGTCTGTGGAAGGACAGGAGTATATAAATAAACCCCACATAAACCTAAAGTAAGCAGGATGAAAATTGCCTCTTAAAATTCAATCAGGAAAGCTTCCTGGGTGTCCTGAGCTCCTAGGTGGCCACAGCACCCTCTTTGACACTATGGTCCTTCTCCCCGGTGCTGGCACTGTCCCTGTGATGGGGCAGTGATCCTCATGGGCAGCTCCCACTCTTTCAGGTCCCCATTATGCACAAATTAAGGGACATCTGTAGGTGTTGAACCACAGTCAGCTATGCTTTTCTACAGCACTTGTTATAAGGGGGTTTCCAGCAGTTAACAAATACCAGATTTTTTTCTCTGCGAGACAGCCTGGCATCATTACTCTTATTTTACAGTGGCAGCAGTGAAGAAGCTTGCTTAAAATAACTGGAAAACTCAGTGGAAGAGGTGAGAAAAAAATGTTAGCCCTCTGCCTCTGTTCTTCACCAAGAAGAGCTCATCTGTCTCCCTGGGTATTGGCAACACAGGAGTTACAATCTAGAAGGCCTTGCCAGCACCATGAAGGTACTTTTGTCATCATTTGCAGAGCTGCCTAAGAAAAACACACCATATTCCCACAGTTTAGCTGCCATTGGCCTAGTGACACAGCCACGATGCTAGACAATGCCACGTGACCAGTTGGATAGGTCAGTATTTGGGCACGGTGGCTGGAGCTGCTCCTTTTGGGAGATGTGCTTCCCACTCTTCTCCTTGCACCTCAGGCAGAAAGTAGTGCTGGTTTCACTCCCGGCCAGCACCAACTGCCTGCAGCCAAGAGGAAGCATTCAGCCATGTGGGCACAGTCCAAGCAGTTGCTCATTGCCTAATGAAAAAGGCAGTGTGCCAGATGGGCTTATCCCATTGGCCACAAGTCAGACCTTGCTGAGTTAAGCCAACAAGAGTTATTTTCTGCCCATTCCAGGGGAGTTTTCCAGCATTGTAGTATCAGCTGGGAACATGAATATTTGATGATTTGTCTGCTATAGCAATCTAAATGTATCAGCATCAATAAGATCATATCTTTAAAAGCCTTTTCTCATAGTGTATAGGTCTCACAGTGTATAGGTCTCACAGTGCATAGTGTGGAAGCTCTTCATAAACCTTTGTCCTCACCTTCTCATTTAGCCCAAAGCTTAATGTCTTAATTCTCCTAAGCTCTTCCTGAGGAAAAAATTTGGTTCACACTGTGACACTGAAGGTTTATTACCTTAAAGTATCTGCACCAACAGAGTACCATGGCATGGTACTGACCCTGTAAGTGGCTTCAATGTGCAGGCAGCATTGTTTCCAGGTCAATACACATCAAGTACAGTCCTATAGACTTTCAGTAAGTCTTTAAGGTATAAATGTGACTGAATGCTTTGCTAGACGTCATCTCTTTGAAAGGCCACAAAGAAACAAGTTTTGGCTACAGAAGATTGTGCTCTACAGTTTGGGTCAAAGAACAGAGAAAAGGAAAAGACAAGTTTCACAGAAATCTAAGCAATGGTTAGTGAGGGAGGCCATCAGCCTCCCTCACACATGGTGGAAAGTCAGTTGCTGTAATCATCTGAAAGCTGGTCTTGGTAACTTTCTTGGCTCTGTAGCAAATCTTCATATGCTTGCTGACACCCTCAGAAGACTCTAACTGGTTTAGCAGGCAGGACTTCATTGTGTAAAATTGTTATTAACTCTTCCTCAGGAGCTCATATGTTGCAAGGTGTCCTCTAATTCTGCCTCTTCTTATACTTTGTCTCAGGTTGATTGGCATGGCCATGATGCTTCTAGGCCTGTATTTCTTCAGTATCTCACAAAGACCTCTAGAAGTCAGCATCACATATTCCTCATTTCAGTGTTACAGAACCAGTTAAATTTTAAGCGTGAGGTTACATAGAACCCTTATAAATTCAGCTATTTTACCTCTGACTTCATTTAAATATGGCCTGGCCTTGATGATTTCTGGTTGAGTGTTTTGTCAGTTTGTTCCATAATTTCTTCTACAGCCAGATACTCTGGTTTAAGTCCCCATAAAGATGGGTTCCCATTTGGCAACATGACAAGGAAAAAGAAGCAAACAAATAAAAAATATAAAGCCCAGAGCAGCAACAAGCCTACCCAGCAAAGAGCTTTTCCTTGGGTTACTGGCACCAGCTCTGTTTCTGGATTCTGCATGACTTCTCAGTATACCTGAAATTCACAGGGTTTTTCCCACTGTCTTCATCTTTCACTGTGAATAGTTCGGGTCATGATCTTCACATTTCTTCTCACCTCTTAAGGAATGAGGAAGGTCACAGACTCCCCTTGAGAATATCTACTGTTCTCAGAAATTATGCTCATGTCCTAATTTAAGACACAACCAGTTTGCCACACCTTCTGTTGTAAGCAAACACAAGGCTGGGGCTGATAAGGGGCTTGTGCATCCATAAATGCAGCCTTGATGTGCCAAAACAAGGGAGCAAGAAGGGAGAAGAACCTGGGGGTCAACCAAGGAAGGTCCAAACAGAACTGGGGGGATGCAGGATACCTAGCTGAGCCAAAGGTCTTGAGATATCAGCTACTCAGCTCCCCCACTGGCTACTATCTGATTGCTGCATTTCAGTCACATATCTGGCACCCTAAAAACATCTTTATTTTCTCACAGAGTGTTAGCCTCAGTGTCACCATGCAGGGACCATTGGAGCACTATGGCCTCTTTTGAACCCATTAATACTGGCAGCACCATGCAGAGTTCAGTACCCAGTTTCAGTTTATTTAAGGCTTGTTTTAAAAAAACATTATGTGCCGAATTTTATTAAATCAACTTAATAGGAGCTGTGAAGTAAAACAAATAAATATGGAACTCATTTCTGCAGTTAGTGGGAATTATTCTGTTTGTTTACAAAGGCCATTAAAAGCTTACTGGAGGTGTTCATTTCAGCAAGGAGGCCTCATTGATGGATCAGCGCAGCCTTGTCAAAACTGTATCCAAAATTTCACAGCAGTGCTCTCATTAGGCTCTAACGGTTGAAAGAAAACACAACTGAAGAGAACTATTAATGTTTCCCGGTGGCCTCCAACCTCCTTCACATTAGTTTTTCCCAAAACACACTGCATAAAAACTTTTCTAAGATTTTTTGGGGGCTGGTAGCTTGCAAAAGGGACAGAGAAAGGAGGAGCTGAGTGCTTCATGTTCTTAAAACAAGGCATATTAAAATAGAAACCTTGATAACTGCAGAAGTGCTTAAGCTGTTGCACAGTGTAATGTCTCTGATAAAATGCCTGACAGCAGAGAAAGAATTATACATTAGTAAAAATGTAAGAATAGTATCACAGAATATTAAAATCTCCATTTTAAAACATGAACTAAGCATTTCTTAGCTGTGAGAGTTCAGGGTTGACCTTAACTGTTAGAAAACACTAATGGTAGTTTCACTTCAGTATGAACATGTGGAACCATTATATGTTTTCCCTCACAGATTTCCACAAACCAGATATTTTTTCATCTGCATATTTTTCATATCAAGAAGTCAGAAGTACAGGTCTGGAATAATCTCTTGTCAAAACACATTCTATATTTGCTTTTAAGCACTTAATGGTTTTCAAACACAGGTGATCATCTCTGTTGCCTCCATCCTTAGCCGCAAGTACCCAAAGAAATGACCTGCTCTTAGAGAGGTACACGGGCTGCTGCCCCACTGGTGTCACAAAGGGGCTTGGGTACTTGGCATCTCTGGTTGTAGCATCTTTGCATGGTTGCACACCTTCTGTGCAACCTTTCTGAGCACCTTTTCAAAGAGAACCTTGGCCGAGTGCCACAGTGGTGCAGATGACTTCTTCCCATAGGTAGCTGGCCTAGGGATCTTAAGACTCTGGTGCAATCCTTAGCAATGGGATGAGCACTTGAGGTACAGCTTGACCACTCTTACTACAGTCTGCTATAGATCATATGATAAAACCTGCCTTCTATTTAGGCTTTTAGAAACCTGATGTGAGTCACTTCCTCTTCATCTTTGGACCAGTAACTCACAAAAATAGAAGAGGTCAGATGAGATATAATGGCTTTGTAGCTCTAACATTTTTCCCTTCTTACCTTCTTCTTACTTTCCCCAGGTGACAATAACAACTTCCTGCCATCATGTGCAAAACCATATGATTGCAGTTACCAGCTGGAAGAGACAGATAACCAGTCAACAAGGACCAGGTCCTCAGAAGAACATCACATGCCCCAGGAGTCTGGGAGCCTGCTGGTTGCTATCTGAAGGCTCTTCTCAATGTCTTCTCCAGCATCATCACTGTGTCAGCCTAAAACGTCCATGCCTGGATGGTCTGAGAGCTCAGAGCTGCAGCCATGAAGGAGAGAGATGCAAGGAGGAGAAGGAGGTGCTGGTCATAGTGGCCATGTTTCCTGCTGTCTTCTCATTTTAGAGTCCCACCAAGAAGGTGGGAGCCCAGAATTCCGCAAAACAACCAGCATCTGCCCCACTCTGGCTCAGCCTGTGCCTTGTGAAGGCAGTACTGAGTGAGCATCACAGGAAGGGCAAGGCAAACCACAGTGTGGATCTTTCACAAAGGGAATTTCTTAGTGTGTGTGTTGGAATGCTCTTGGGAGGTTTCTGTGATCAGCATGAAACATTCCATGGATAAAATACAGAGACAAGTCTGGGGATGTGAGTAGGGTCCAGAGCCTTGAACAGGAATGAGATAAACTAGAGAAATTGAATCCAAACAACTCAGAGGATACAGTAAATTCCTAGTGTGGGAGGAAGAAAAACAGTTTCATACAGCTTTCAGCTGTGAAGATACTCAGATGGTAAATATCTTATGTCAAGTTCTGGATTTCAATCAGTTTTATTTTATCTTTATTTCAATAGAATTTTTTTCCCTAAATGTAATCCTCATTAAGTCATGTGAAAGATCCAGGCTAAGTGTTGATGTTACAGATTACAGGGAAGATGTGAGGAGCATTCTGACTGTCCCCTTTCCATAGCAATAATGAACAACGATCGCTGAAAGCTGTGGCCTTTTAACGAGCAGCTATAATACAATAGATTTCCTAGAAGACTATTAAACAGAGATAGAAATCTCTTTAAAATCTTTATTCAGCTTTGCTAATCAACTGCCACTGTTGTTTAAGGTTGGAGCTTTTTCTATACATTTTCATTATTTCAGAACATCCCCTGCCAGAACCATTGTAAAGCTTTCTATTAAAATCCTTCATACTGTAGTGGGATGAATTTTTTTCTTTTTCCAAAAGGCTGATTTAATAGAAACTTGGCACCAGAAAAAGTGTTTCTGTTTCATTACTATGCTATATAAAAGTTCATGGGACTCTCAGAATATTCTTTCTAAAAAGAAAAAAATCATTAGCATGTGCTTGGATACAGAACTTACTGGCAATTATACAGTAGTCATCTTTCAAAGACACACTTCCTATTCTGTTGCTAAGACTATAAGTGATCATTCTTAAAATGTAGAGTGAGTATTTGAATGCAATTCATACTCTGCAAATTTTTTCAAGTTGTTACTTAAGTGACTTTTGTGACACTCTGGACACAAAGAAAGAGCTTGATTTTTTTTTGAGTCTATTTAATTTACACTTCATATTATTTTGTTTAAACCATACTTCTAGAATTTTTATTATAGCAACTTTTTTCAGTGTAGCCCAATAAAATCTTGTTTGGCTCTCAAAAACAATAATAATTTTTAGCACTTACATAGAACTTTAGGTTTTAAAAAAGTGTTACCCAACTATTAACTAATTAATGTTTGCTCAACCCAGACTGGCCACATAAAGAGGCTGCAGTGAGTGAAAGGAACATTTTCCCTGTCACTACTAACAAGATTAAAGGTGTTGACATTGTACAAACTCAAAAATGAGGCACAGTTTGGAACAAAACACCTGCTATTGATTTTGGCCAAATTATTGGTAATCTCAAACTTGTAGATTACTTCTCACTCCTTCCAAAGGAGAAAATGAGAAAGTGCTTGTTTCCCTGCTTTGGTAGCCAACAGCATGTGCTGATGATGGGAAAAAGCCTTCCATCTTTCCATTTTTGAGTGCATACAACTTTTCAGCAGCACAGGAAGCAATTTTTCCTACGTACCCTTTGGGTCATTTTGTCATACCAAGGGGCACAGGGACCACAGGGGATGGTGTCCTTGTGTGCTGCTCTCCTCCCAGCTTCCCTTCTTCCCTTTCTCACAGCCAGGCTCAAGCCTTCTCCTCCACTGGCTCATCGGGACTTGGACTGTAGCTTTGCATTAGAGATGCTTTCTAGCATACATTTGGTTTCAATATATTAAAAAGTTGATTGAGTAATCTTTACGACAGATGGGGTTTCCTGTAAATCAGGACCAAAAGATTACCTTACTCAGTCGTATCCGATGTGGTTGCCCAACAGTCCCCTCTACAACCTTTCCCGCAAGAGTCCCTGAGTTTACTGGGCTTCTGCACCCACAATAACAATGTTGCAATAATTTCAAAGTATGACTCTTGCATGTGTTCTGGAAATAACATGGCCATAAAAATAACTGGAAGTTTCTAACTGTCAGTGATTTCATACTGACTTTAACAATAGCCAGTAAACATATAGTTCAGACTTTAATCCAATTTTCTCAGTAAAACTAATTTCAGTAAGATGCTCCAGATAATACTTTCTTGTGGGATTACTGCACAGCCTGGGTGGTTTATCATTCAATCTTTGTCTTTTATTATTGCACTGTATATGTAATATATGACCCCAAATCTTCGCCAGTGCTGTGTTCCGAAAGCCGTGGAATTAATTAGCTGCTTCCACGTTCAGTTTTGACTGCTTTAACACCACTGGAATTTCACTAATCACATTAGACATCAGCACCATTCACAGACTTCTATTCTTACGACTTCCCAGTGTTTGCAGCCATCCACAGCTGACATCTACAGAGGAGGCAGAAACACTGTGGAGACTCCTCTGCTCACGAGACGTCCCCCTGACGCCGGGGGAACACGCCATAGCTGCAGGGCTCCATGCTGACACATCTACTAACAGGATTAGGACTCTAAGCAGAAAAAACACATGTCGTTTGCAATATAGCTGGAGAGCTACCAACAGCTGTAATTAACGATGCCTATGCATTTCCATGCTAAGCCCCCGTTTTCATTTGCTCATAACTTTCCAAAACTTTCACCTATAGGGCTGAACTTTTACAGTCCTGCTTTCTGCCAAATTGTGGCTTTTTTTTTCTGTTGTTGAAAGTTTGAGGGAAAAGGAATATGTCCATTTTTTTGAATGAGAGAAGAAAGAAATTTTTAAAAATTCCCTCATGCAAACGTGTGGATTGGAACTGATTTATGCTAGAATTTCTATTTCATTAAATTTTCATATGGCATTTTTAACTCTTAAAATATGTCCCAGCAGCTGGTAAGTATGGGATAATATTTTAATAAAGCAACAGAAATAATGCAACACACTTTTCCCCTACACGTTGAAATGTTCAGGTACAGAATTTTAGAGTCAGTGTAATTACCAGCTAAAAAATTATTCTCCTCTCAGTTTCCTCTCAGGCACAGAGAGATCTCAGAACTCTACTCAGTATAAGCAGCTAAAATAAAGCTCCTCTTGTATTTCTCAGAGTGGATATCAGGAATGAACAAACAATACTGAACATGCAGGCGTGTCATGACCCTTTCTTAGCCTGTTGGGATAATATCGTGTGGCACACAAGTGTTCACTGGTACAAATAGAAATACGTGAATATTCTTGGCAATTGCAGACATCTCAGACTGTTTTGGACCTGAAGGACACTTTCAAGCCCTTGCAAGTCTATGGCTCATGTGCCCCTTTCTACCTGATGAAAAGCAATCAGTATTAAAAATAATGTCAAGATTTTTTTAAGATAGAAAGAATTTGTGCCTTATCGACTCATTTAATTTCTGTCTTTTCTCATCCTTTATCCTGCCTCTTCCTTCTTGCTCCCTGAATACTGATTTTAGGCTCTTGTAATTCAGCAGTCTCACAAGTTCTTGTTCTATGATCTGTACAAACTGTTCAAAGACTAAGGCAATAAATTTACCAATGAGTGGATCCTCTTTGAAGAAAAAATACGTCTTCTCTGCTGATAATAAACATTTAATTTAAAAGAAAAACCCAACTCTCTCTTGTGCTGTTTATTACTCTTGGGGGGAGGAAATAAAAAGCATGGATGTTATCTAGGATTTTTTGTTTTGTTTGATTTTCTTTCTTTTTCTTTTCTGGATTAATTAGATATTTTTGTTTTATTCCCTTGTTACCTTCTTCACCAAGTTTTTCATTCACAGACAGGATGCTCAGCTTTGCTAATGAAACATTAAGATGCAAGTTGCTTTTAAAATGCAATTATCTTCTCAAGCTTTAACTTTGCAAATTACATTTTATGTTTGTGAACATCCTGGGAGAGAGAGGCAACTTTTCCTAACAGTACTGATCTAGAAAATCTTCACAAGGGATCTCCTCATGTTCTTTTGAAATGTACTCATTTAAGGAAAATGAACTTTAAAAGCAAAGCAAATGATCCTAATAATATCAACGAGGTTTTTTGTTTGCTTCTTTCATAGTTCTCAAAAAGATGGTGTTTTAGATTACTCACAAATTAGGTTCCTTACAAATCTGAAAACTCTCTTAGACCTGCAGAATTACATGATGGCTGTTATTTAATTGCTACAGGAAGTTGCAGTAGAATATTACTAAGATCAAAAAAAAAGGAATTTTTAGAGGATGAAAAAAACTCCAAGAACCTCAAATAACAACTTTCCCTGCTCCCCTGAACATACAGTGTGATGAAATGGCCTTTAACTAAGTTTTGTACAGTATTTTCTGGGTGGACTTTCATCCTACTTAGGGTCAGGGTGGCTAGCCAATATTTTTCCACTTCCAAAACTTTTGTAGAGTGGACTTCTTTAATGTACACCAGCTTGCATAAGAACCCAAATATAAGAATATTTCTTTCTTCTTAGGCACTTCTTTAAGACTTCCATGACACAAACTCAATGGTTGAGAAGCTAGGATGAGCCTGTCTTCCCAGCATGCTGTAACATGATGGTCTCAGTGCTCCTGCCTCCTAATTACTCTCCAGCTCACTTCACAACAGCTTCCCTACATCTTCTTGCATTATCTGAGAGGGTCCTGCATCCACAGTCCAAGATGGGAACATGTCCAACCACCCTCTATGGGCTCACTGGTGCTGTCTGTCTCCGTGGAAGTAGACAGAGGCCCTGGAGGACCCAGAAGTCACCCTTTGAATAAGCAGACACTTCAAACATTTCAGTGTTTAGGCAAATTGTCACAGGTTCACTGAAAGGCACAGCCCTAATGCAAATCTCAGGCCTCTTCCCCAAGGCACTGCTATGCAGTACTTGTCAATTAATTATATGAAGAACCTTTTTTAGACTTCAAAAAGTAATGTATTCTCTCCAAATCTCTTAGAAATACCAGAACATCTTTGCTAAAACTTCTACAAAAAATATTTGATACCACAAAGGTATCCCTGGAGAGAAAAAACATAATTTCTGAAAGTTTGAAATCTGGTAAAACTATTAGCAGCTGAAAGTAGGTTCTTATAATGAGAAGTGTTAGATAATAGGTGCAGTAGTTCCATCTTCACCTACAATATTTGTGCATCCATGTAGGATGTGAACACGGGATTGGTTCAGAGGAAAAAAAAAGTGTGTCATGATACTTGGAGCATATCATGTTAGTTCTGTGATTTATGTTTTTAATACAGCCACTCCTCTTACTCTGTCTACTATGGAGCCACAAATGCAGCTCAAAATAGGCTTTAGCCCAGCATATAAAAAGGAAATGGGAGACAACAGAAGATGTTTGTTGATTCTCGTCTTATCCTTGTCCAATCCCCACCAGCGTGACCCCAGCCTGTTAAAAAAATCAGAGATCTCAAAAATGCACATACTTCCTAAATTAAAAATAAGAACAAAATAATCAAGGAAACTTTTTTTATTGTAAATAATTCACTTAGCTCTAGAATCCACCAGCTAAATAGCCTTATTGTTTTACCTTGAACTGGGGAAATGTTTACATAGCATGCTCAAAATTGTATCCCAAGTATTTTCAATTCATTCTTAAGTTCCATGTAAATAACCTTCATAGGGTAGGGGTGTATATGTGCTTGGTTTTGTTTTTTCTCCCCAGAGGACTCCCACTATCAGTTTGGAAAAAACAATTATCCTTCCTGTACCTGTCATGATCTTTTCCCAACAAATGAAGTGGGTTTTTTTTTTTTTTTTTTTTTTTTTTTTGCAGCCAGCTTCAATCTCAATTGAGTCCCTGTACTTAAGCAATTCCCTCAGATTTCAATGCCCAAATACCTGGAGCCAGCACCCTGGTCTATCAAGAATGGCTCTCCAAAGCCTCAGTGGATATCCTGGAAGCTATGAAGTGCAATGCAGTCATTTCAGCTAAACATTACCGGCTCCTGACCCTGGAACGGGAAAAGTCAAAGTTCTTTTGGAAATGACACATTGTGACCTGCAGTCTGCTGTAGCACATTAAGTCTGATAAATGATCAGAAATGATGACTTAAACAAGCATCTAAGAGAGAGTATTTTGCTTAATGTACCCAGCAGTTAACCTTATGTAGTCACGTAGCATAGTGGGCTCATTTGGAAGCCGTGTAGGCTTAGCTGAGAATAAACAAAGCATTGCAGTACCATTAAACGTTTTCTACATCTTCCTTCTGTGTTAATGTGGTTCAGTGCTTCTGTCATGAAAATGAACTGAATGGAGTTTCCCACACTCTCGACCACAAAGAGTGCACTATATTGCCTTTACGAGAGACATTTTGTACTTTCCTGAACACATGCCTGTTTCAAGAGCAAACCCTGATTTTCATAGCACTGAAAAGGTCTGCAGCATAGGAAAGAAGCAAACTCAAAAGCAGAAAAAAAGTGGAAGTGATGTCAAAACCATGCAACTTTTCCAGGTGGCAAAAAAAAAGTCCTATATATGCACAAAAAGAAGTTATTTTCTTTTCCCACATCCGCAAAATGTTCTCCAAGTGAAATGCCAAATCTAATCCTCCTGCCTAATAAGTTCTCAAATTTTTAATTTAGGCATTTTTGCTAGAGCCCTATAGGTACTAGAATAATGTGAGCTTTTTCTCTGTATTAAGTTGCTCAACTATAATGACTTCATCATTTCATTTAAGCACCTGTTCTGGAAAATAGGTCCTTATCCTGCAAACACTCACATCTAGTAAGTATTCCCATTTGAACTCTAAAAATTGTATCCCAGCTCTTTAGGATGATTTATGGCATACTATTAGAAGTATCTATAAGCACCTGAAATGTGTCAGTGGATGAACATGAGCAATAATTGTAAATATAGTTTATGAGTTAAGCAGTGCACTGATATTGACGGCCAATGTTCAGCAAAATATTGGATCTCCCAACTCCTGTTTAAACTCCCCCCTGACTTCAGCTGGAATTTAGACTTCAAATGGGAAGTCAAGAGGCCAGATGCTTTGCTGATCATGGGTCTTTGGCCACAAAATGCTGAATCTTCCCAAAGGAGCCAGTGGAAATTATAGTAGAGAGGTATTTTATGCATGCATGACTCTTCTTGGAGTTTGTTCAGTGGAGGAAAATCTCTCCTGAAGTTTAACTGTCTTTCTTGTTTCTCTCACAATCTTTTTTTCACAGACTTTTATTACCAACAAACTGAAAGGATGCCTGTGCCCTGGAGGAGGGATTAGGATATCTGCTCTGACCATCAAGGCAGACAACCCAGCTCTTCAATGTCGACAAGAAACGTCCAACTCCTTTATCCACAAAAATAATTTTACTTTCTTATGAAGAGGAAATCTACTGTCTTTGCAATTCCTCTGCCTCTACCACTTCTTTGCAGGTACCTCTGACCTCTCTGCAGAGCAAAGGGATGAGGCAGGATTCTCAGAACTCTGGAAGGAACTTCCCATGCACAAGGTGTGACTGTGCTCACAGAGCTGAAGTCCAGGTCCACTCCTTTGCTACTGCTTCACCCACCCTTAACTTTTTCAGCTTGGCAAAGATATCCTTCATTCATGGTGCTTCCTTACTCACATGCCAAATATCTCCAAGATTTGTTCCATTATTAGACACATAGAGTATAATTATTGCAGGTGTGAGCTTGGTCCAGCACACCTAAATATTAGTTTATGTTCCTACTTCTACAGTAGCATTAGTAGAAGGTCCATATCCATGTAAATACCAGTAAATACCATGTAAATCTGTTACTTTCTATCTTATTTTAGCCTTCTGTCTTATTTCAGCCTCCTACTTGCAAATCTGCTGGAATCCTTTGCATTATGTATTGTTGAACTGTTTCTGTGAGATTTGAGCTTGGCTGCAACTGGGATTCCTTTACTTTTTGTTTTTAAAGTTAGTATCTTAAAGAAAAGAAAATAAACATAAAGTCAGAATTTCCTGCGGGACAGTGGGAAGGGGAGAGATCAGATCAGCTGTAAGACATTGGTGTTATTTTCCCAGGATAAGCTTCTTTTATAGTTGTTGGGGTTTTTTTCCTTTTTATTTTTATATTTATTTATTAATTTATTCACCCTGCCTGAAATCACCTACAGGCTTCTTGTACAAAACTGGAAGATTTTCTGGGTTTCAGACATAGCAGAGTTCAAATTGTCAAAGACCACCTCTAGGGTGGATCTCCCTCTGCTCAGTGGTGTTCTTACAGCATGGATACTTCCATAGGAAAAAATGTCTGCAAATGGAAGACCTAAGCTCTCTCCTTTCCTTGCTCAACCTGCCAGTGAGCAGCTGTTGCTGTCCTGTCACTGGTATCACCCTGTCCTCACTCGTCTCTTACTGGTCTATGAATATTGCAGACTCCTGAGAGTGGGGAGAGCCTGCAGCTGAGCTAGCATGGTGTCAGCACAGTAGGATAACGTTTTGTCCTTAAACAGCATCCTCTGAGTTCCTATAAAGAACCGAACCAATTGCAATTTATCTCCCTAGGAATTTACCTGCAAAAAAAATTTTTCTACCCAAGGTAGTTAACCCAACATATTTGTGCTATAGTGTTTCTTTGGGCAGTGGCCTGAAACACCTGTTCAGGAATTCCCTTCTTGAAAAATTGTAGCTTAACATCTGAGATGAACCTGGCATACAAGCTATCACACACAAGGGCAGAACAAGTAAACACAGCTATCATCACAGCAAAGACAAGACATTGTGGAGGCTTTGGAGCAAAATAGAAGGAATTTCTCAATATGGGTCCATTTTGCCCCTTGAGCAGCTCCTCTGCTTGGAGACACATCATATGCAGAACTTCTCTACTCTGAAGCCACAGTGATGTACTTCTGTGTAGACATGATCAGAAACAGTGTAAATTGCAGAGAATATTAGAAGTGATTACAAAGTGAAAAATGAGAACTCCACACCTCATTTACCTGTAAATGGCAAAGACTATACACTTTATTGCTTATTAGTTTGTTCTCCTAAAGAAAGAACATCAGGTGAGCCATCAAAGTGTAAGGGCGAAGTGAAACAAGGACTGTGCCTACCCACAGGGCTGACCTCTAAAGCTGTACTTCAGGTTTTTACCTCCCCTTCTGTCCTCAGCTTTCCCTGCAGAAGATGAGCCATGGAGCTTGCAGGACCAAGACCTTGCCTGCAAAGTCTCCTCTAACACCTCGATTCCCAGAGTGTCAAGAAAGTTTTCCCCCCTCTTTGAAAGCAACAGAACATCCTTCCTTAGATGGACCAGCCTCTGAACACTGAGAGTCCTGTGCACACAGGCCTCTGCATCCCTGAGGAATACGTACCCAGCTGAAGTTTTGAGTATTTGGCTATGATCCTGGAACAACCTCAACGAAGTCGATGGATTTTCCCCAGATTTACTTCAGTATAATGAGCTAAGAATTTGGACCTCTGTGCCACATTGTGTGGAATTTTATTAATTTTAAATAAAGTTTCCACCTTAAATGACTTGCAAGTGTTATCTGTTTATATATATAACTTCATGCTCTTTATTATTTAAAATGTCCAATTTGCTAGATGAAAACATAAATACTGACTGCAGCTGTAGAATTTAATAAAACCTCAGGTTTGAGCTAGCAAGTGAAAAAAAAGTATATTATTGGAAACTTGTGGTCAAACTTGAAGCTTGAAGGAAATATTTTAGCACTATCACAATATTAAATTGCAAACATTATTTAATTTATCTTCTCTGAAATGACTTAAGGGAAGTGCACCAAAAGTCCTATTTACCTAAGCCAGGAAATAAGTCAGTGATCAGCTAGGTGGATGAAGTAATTGAAAGCTGACAAGGGACAATATAATGCCACTATTGTAACAGCACTTAGAAGTATTGTTTGAATTTGACCTGCTTAGGAATAAATGTTGCACAGTTTTCATTTCATATAAAAAAAGAAAAAGGAAAAAGAAAAAAATGTATAGCAATAAAATATGTTCGTTTTACTGAATTATTGATATTTTTCTTTAAATTGAAAAATATCAGCTTTGGCACATCTGGAGGAAAGGAATGCTCCCCACAATTACTGAGATTTTGAAAAAATATAGATATATTAGAAATTAAGGTATTCACCAGTCTAGCAAAAAGTCTGAACCCCTGGGCAACCTGTGCATTTCAATTGTCACTTTGAACTTTGGAACAAAGAGTAGACTGTAAAACCAGTTTATAAAAAGTATTATGAGATACCACAACTGGCATTTTTATGACCTTATTAAACTACATCCAAGTGTCATAAATTTTATGTAATGAAAGTCAATAGGATCGCTGACTTGATTTTAATATTAGGAACATGCTTATTAGTTCAAGGATTTTTCTGAATAAAAAGGGTATTTTTGTTGTTTTCTTACCTTAGCAACTGATGTTATGTGGAAGTCATAAATGCCAGATTACATTAATTTTTTTTGTTCATATAATAATGTTGTTAGTAAATTACTTGGGAGTAATGAGCAGCTTTTCTCACTAAGTAAAGCTAAAGGTGTTAATTTAGACTCAAAGTATTTACCATTCTTATGACAAACAGCATCTGACCAGGTTTAGATATGAAAACTAAATTATGGTTTAGAAAAAAAGATCTGTCTTTCAAAAATAAGTACTCAGAAAATCTTGTAACATTTTTTCCCCCAATGCCCTGTCTCTGCAGTAGGAGAGGAGCTGCAGATGTCTGTTCAAAGTAAACCCATTTTTAGATCTGTTGCTGTTTTAGATGGAGAGCTTATGCCCAGAAGTAGCACAAAAATGTATTGAGATATATCAGAAGCAGAGTGCTCACCACAGGGGGATATTATCTCTGCTGTTCTCTTGAGAACTTCAGTTAGCTGAACCAAAGGTCCATCTGAGCCAGCAGTCTGCCTCCAACACTACCCAAAAGAATAGTCTAGGGAAGAAGATAAGAGCCATGAGAGAGGAGCATGCACTTATGGGACTTCACTCCATCACCCTCCTCCGCTCATCTGCAGCACCAGCAGGGAGAGTGAGGGAAAACGCTTATTAGCTGCAGAGGCATTTCTGGCAAATGCTTGGCTCCTGTCATGAGAAAATGAGTAATGTTTGCTATTTGTGTGATATTCAGGTGTGCTTAGTGGAAATTTTGCTTTTACACAGAGGGCAGAAGGATCTTGTGTTGCAGGGAGAATTTCCATTCTGCACTGGGATCTGAGATTTCTGTGGACACTTAGGGTGCCATTTCCTACCCCACTTTTTGCTGCAACATCCAGTCTTCTCCATTCTCCACAACCATTTATCAAGGGCCAGAAGAGCACAAGGTGGTCCTGCAAAGACAGCCCCACCAACAGCTCTTCATGGAAGGAGCTTTCTTATACTCTTCCATGACAGCCACTGGCTAAATACCATATTGTATTCCATAAATGGCTGTAGATGGAAAATATGGGTTTTATTACCTTGTAGATGTCCTTAAAATACCAAAAAGGAAGTTAAAGCCTAATCTAAGCTTTTGAAGAGAAACAAAACTGAAAACCTTGATGCATTCAGTGAGATATTACAGAATTTCACACACAGACCTGCTCCAGAACTGCCAGACTAAAGGGGAGAAGAAAGAAAGAAAAGAATCCCCTAAAAAACCCCAACAAAACAAACATCGAAAACACAAAAAAATGGCCACTGAAAAAAAAAAGAAACACAAATAAAATAAAAGGTAAAGCTGTAGAGAAAAAACAAAGGAGAGATCAGAATGCCAGAAATAACAGACTTTCAACATCCGGACAAGTTAGGAAAATAAGAAAGATTTATTTCTAACCAAAAAGGGACACATAAACATGGACAATTTGTTGTGAGTGAGGTCGTCTCAATGAATGGATGCCTACTTGTTTTTATTATGACCACGCAATTTGTCCCCTCTAAATAGTCTGCCTGGCAAAAGATTGTACCTTCATCAGCACATCTCTTAAATGCCTGAGAAAGAAAATGAATGAACTCTGGAGGAGCAGAGCAGCATGAGGAGCACCTGTTAAAATAGATAGCAATTTGTTACAGATACCATTAAACTGCAGCTGTGCATAGGAATTCCCTGCACTAAAAGCAAGAAATGTTAGGGAAATCCTCAGAAGGACAGGATACCTGGTGCATGAATGTCAGGAAAGCTGTAGTTCATTTTGCCTTTTAAACTGTGTGTGGGGTGTAGCAGCCTTAAACAAAAGATCGTTTTCTCAGGTGGGAATGGAGCAAAACCTCTGCAGGGACTTTTAAGAATCCCATCTGCTTGGACCATAGGGAGAAGCTAGTAAAGCTAAGAAGATAAGGTGGGGGAAAATGGATGTATAACAATGAGATACATCTCATTAGGACTCAGAAGTCTAAGTTTATGCTGCTACTGAGGTCTTAGTTTAATTGATAGAAAATTACGGAGGACAATTCTTTCCATATTTTAATTAATTTTCCTAAGAAGAAATAATTCACTCTCCTCTCAGACTATCTTTCTCTGCTGAATGAGTGCTGGAAACTGAGTGGGTGGATTTCTGCTTCCCATGCCGAGTGTCTACTGAATCACAGAATCACAGAATAGTCTGAGTTGGAAGGGTCCCAGAAGGATCATCAAGTCCAACTGTTAGCACACACTTTGTGACGGAAAATGATCATGGCAATACACTGACAGTTTTGTAGAACAGAAACCTGGGAAGCAAGAAAGATGACTAAACAGGCATTATAGGAAAAAACTGGAATGGAAATGACCCCCTATTTCACATCAGTTCAGAAAGAGCAATGACACAAGAAGAATGCGTCATTTTGTAACATTTTGTTACAAAACCAAAATGTTGGTTTTCAAACTGCAAAATTCTAAAGAAATTAAGGTTACTCAGAGGATAATAGAACATGTGCTTTTGGAAATACCTGCTAACTATGGAAATAAATTGTTCTATGTATATCCTGTGCATGGAGCCCAGGTCTGGGCCTAAATTCAGCTGCTAATCAAAGTCCTAACATGTTCCAGAGCCTTTAAATCCCAAGTGCTGCTTCTTCACTGTCAAATCATAGCTCAGAGAAGTGTTAAGAAAAGAGTTGTAAACTCTAGATAGTACTCAAAAAAATCAGTGATATCATTAAAAGTAAGGTTATAAAACAATCGTGAGAACCACTGGGGTAGGCTCTCTCTGAAGGGCACAAGGAGGGCAATAGGGTGAGGGGTGTGTAGTGTAGTGCAGCAGGAGCTAATTTGTGTTTCACTTTTCATTCCAAATATGCTTCATGGCTCCATCCAGGATACTTCTGATTTCCTTGGAACTCACAAAGTGAGTTATGTTGTCAGCCAGGATAATCTTGAGTAGAGAGAGCAGAGGACAGACCTCTCTGTTTTTCCTCCTCCCCAGCTGTATGCCAGGGTTTCCCATGGCTGCCTCCCCTCCAAGGGCATCCCTGCGTGCAGGGAGGGGATTGTAGTGCTGTTCATCAGGGAAAAATCTGAGGATGATTGGAAGGGTATATACACTACATCACTATAATATTATTTATTACTAAATTACTATTATTATTATATGGTGCATTATTATACTATTGCTTTCTACTATCGAGACTGATATTTGTATCATATAACTTCATTTTTATATTACCTGCTTTCTTTGAAAAAGGTACTATTTCTAATGCTTGGAGCATTAGAAAAAGCACATTAGAACAAAATCAGTAGAGCAAGTTTTTCTTGAAAATATTTCCCTGTTGGAGCAAAGGTGGTCTAATTTGAAAATAAAAAAGGAGGGTTTTTGGTACTCTTCCTTAATACACACATTTTCTATTGATGTTGTATCTTTTATGTTCAATCCCTAGTCTAGAAATACAATTAACATTTCCCAAGTTAACAACACAATCAAGATTAGTAATATCAAACTTATTAATGAAAGCATTGCTTGTATTTCTTTGGAGGTCGATATCTATATTCTTGATCACCCAATTAATGTCACATATAGGGATTTCACTTGGAGCTTTGCATTCTGAGGCAGGACTAACAACAAACAGCAATGTCTGTATTGCAGTACATTATCTCCTGCCTTCTATAAAACACGCATGCCCTTTGCTGCCACAGCAACCCTTGATGTTAAAAGGAGATGCAAGGACTGTCTATGGATCTTTAGTAAACTCAGTTCGTGTGTCTTTTTTCCCAGTGGATCAGTAAAACTGATTTTTTATTCTTCTTTTGAAATATCTGAGTTGGAGGGTTTCCATCTTTCTTTATTAATGTGTAGACATGTCTGATGGTCAGGGTTGTATAGTGCATCCATCTGTAGCTCCAGGTGTCTGAAGCTGGTCTCTAGGCACTGATAACATAAGGTGTTGTCTACAGAGGAGGGATTTTATTAGTTACATCTTTAGCTACTTGAGGAAGGAGAGCGTATTATTTAAGACACTTTGAAGCCTTAAAAACATGTGAAATATGTTTAAGGCATCAAAGAGACAGAAATAGAGGAAAACAGCATGAAACTTGAAGTTCTGAATAAAGCAGGACTACTAAATGAGTTTAAAAAACACCCAAACAAAACCTGAGAGATATTAAAAGAGAAAAAAGGAGACAATGAAGAAACAAGGCCTATCATAAGAAGTACACGTGCTTTCTGAACTGCATGGTGTAAAACCCACTGAAGAAGCTGGACAGAAAGGGAAAGAGGAAATGCACAAAATCAGTGGCTGTGTAATCATCTGTCTCTTCTGCAATTAATTCTTTTCTTCCACATTATTACAGGATGATGCAACTCCAGCCTGTGATCAAGGCCCAGGCTACAGAAATACACATCACAAGAAGTTGCTGCTCACAAAAGATGTGCTGGGATATATTACACATTCACTGACAGCTGACAGTGTTTGCCCTCAGGATCTAATCCTGTAGCCCATGACACTGATAGAAATGTTAGTATTACCATAATTTGTCTCTGAGAGGGAAGGACTTTACTTAGGGTTAACGCTGAGGCAGGGTGAGTTTACCAATCTCTGACCAGTCTCCTGCCTCTGCCAGGGTGCTGTGGGAACCTGGAGAGAGCAAAAGCTGTGTCCATATGGCTCTGAACTGCAGCACCTCTTAAAAACCATTGCTCTTCTTGCAAGCCAGGTCAGTTCTGTGCATCAGTGTAATTCTAAGACAGGCTGGTCCAAAGGCTGAGCCTGCCTTTTCCCTCCCTTCCACCTCGGGCCATTGCTTGTGTGGAGGAGTTGGGGTTTGGGGGGTTCATCAGCTGCCCAGCATGACCCCCAGCTAAGGTCAGCTGTCCAGGATAGTAGGGAACAGAAAATGAAGTTCTGTAGATAGGAGTATATCTGCTGAGGGGATCTATAGACAAGAAACCTGTGTGACAGCAAATACCCATGTGTAGGCATTTTACACAATAAACTAAACATCTTATTCCTGATTTGATGGGTAACTATCAGAAGCATTGTTATTTTAGGGTCACAAAATTTGCATTTACATACTGAATCATTGTTGCCTTTATATAGCACTATATACTTTGGTGTCAAAGCATGGGCCTTGTCAAAGATCTGGAAGCTTGTCTCAGTTCTTTCTGGTTGTGTTTTATTGCAGTGACTTTCCTACCACTCATCCTCACAGGGAAGAACCCCCCTCTCCTCTTCTGAAAGTGCTCCTTTGAAAATGCAAAAATTACAACAGGGAAAAGTTGTTCAGGCTAGGGATAGTTCTGCAATGCAGCTACAGTTCCATGCAGAAATTAATATCAAGTGTCAGCTTAACTCTACCTTCATATAAAGAGTGGGATGAGGAACATTGACTTTTGACTACACCTGCATAGAAAGGGCTCCCAGAATGGTAGTGGCACACTCCCAACATCTGCTCCTTCCATTGAACTTAGCTGTAAATTGAAATTCCATTGCAATGTTTTTAGAATCAGTTGAAGTAAGGAGACTGTCAGAAATCCTCTTTAAACTCACCCTTATCCAAACAGGAAGCCGACCTCTAACCCCCGGACGTAACAGTACACCAGTGGAAATTTCATTATCCCCGTTTCGGCTGTACTAAGTGAAAATTAATTGTGTAATTATCTGGATGAGCGCATGTGTAAAATTTTACAATGTGCCAGTTAGATTAAGTAACGTGTTAGTGGCATGGTTTAGTGCAGAGTCAAGGCTGTCTTATAAAAACGGCATAAGAAGTCCAACAAGATTTGAAGGAAAATAACATATGTCTGAACAAACATTAACCTGAGAAAGTAATGTAATATTTAATACCATACCCTGAGTAAGATCTTATTCTCCTCTGATGGAGATTTATCTGACATAGAAGAGGTCTTTTGTCTGTCACTTTAAACTCACTTAATGTAATGGTCAAAATAGATAAGTGACAACAATATTAAACCTTTTTCTATATTGTACTGTATCCACTTTATGCCTCTTTCATCTGTACATTGAAATGTTTCTCTTTTTTCACTGAGAGAAAAAACCCTGAAATGTAGAAGAAAACAGTACTCAAGAAGTGCAACATGCTGAACTCCACTGCCTCATAAAGAATTGAGGGACAGATTTTTCATGGCTCATGGAAATCCTAATACAGCTATTTAGAAGAAACCATTTCCATTTCAAAGCCATAGACTTGTTTGGATAACGAGATCACTGGGCAAAAGATGCTGCCACTGGTCCTTTGAGAAGTAATATTATCTTTAAACAGTCTGGTAAGTAACATATTAGGTTCTATCAATCTTACTGCCAAAGATTTTTGTATAGAGTTCCTTCAGCAATACCAAATAAATACAGCGGTAACATATCTTAAAAACAGAGGAATGAAAGTAACTTATAATGGGATTTCAGTGAAATCAATAGAACAGAATATGTGCAGGAAGGCTTGGTGTTACAGTGAGAAGTCCCACAGCAGCATTCTGCTACTAAATCTGGATGGAGACAGGAGATGATCCAGACATTTCTGTACACAAATGAGGGGTGCACAGAGGAATCAGATCTAAGAGAGTTAGTTCCTGACATGGATTTTAGGTACGGTGAGATCGTGCTTTTGTAAGGGCAAAGCTCAGGATTTTCATTTCTTGTGCAACTTAGTCTCCTGAAAGAGTTGTGAAAACACAGATGGAAATTTTAGTATTACAGTTCAGTTTGTATCTGTAATTAATCCAGCAGACATTTTGAGAAAAAGGGCTACACAAAAGGTACAAAAATAATAAAATCTAAACAAAAACATAAACAAACAGGAAAGAATGTGTGTGACTCACAAATACACCTTAGTATTTCGTTCTTACAACCTAAGATTTTGGTCTCACATGTCTTTGCAAAAATCCAGATGTTGACTCAGTATATTACTGCATTAATAAATATGGATATTTGAAATGGGACAAAACATGATGATGCAGAATGGCACCTGGAGAGACAGGTCTGTGTCCTGGACATTTTGGCTGCCTCACCACTCTGTCACAGAAGGGATGTGGGAAGAGCTCTGGCACGTCGTTGGGAATAGAATGTTTCTCTTACAAGCTCGCTATTCATCATTTGTTCTGGTCTGGGCTGTGACACAAGGTAGGTGACCACACAGGAGCACATTGTAGCTGCAGGAGAATGTTTAAGTCAATAAAAAGTGTGTTTTTGTAAAAGAAACCGACCTGCAAGCCTTTTGGCTGTATTAAGTTAAAAGCCTCTGTCTGTAGCATATGAGCAGGGCTGTTAGAAACGTTCCTGCCTGAGCTAACTCCAGGCCTGATGGGGCCAATGGCAAATAGATTTAACTTGGAAGAGAATTAAAGAGAGCTGTGACTACTTCTGCTAATCTCATCCCAAGTACTTCTGCACATTTCTCAATAGATGGGAACAGACACAAAGCAGTCTCCTGCTTCTCAGTGTTCACAAAACCGAGTTCAGGCACATGGGCCTGGATGTCCAGGGCTGGGTTGACATCAAGAGTGGGAACAAAAGGCAAAGCTGAGGCCAACATCCAGGGCATTCACCTCCAAAAGTACAGGAGATCTGATCTATGAATAATTCAGTGAAGAACTGATATTTAGGAGAAGAGCACAGAGACATACAGGAGCTTTCTGACTTTAACCTGACAACTAAGAATACCATTTGTCAAGATAAATACAGTTTTGCTGAGATAAGCAACTATGGCTTATATGTGGATTTATACCAGTAGTTGCTGACACGGGATAGTAATTTTAATACTATTGCCTTAATGCTGGCTTGCAGTAGAAAAAAATGAGATTTTTTGCGTAGTGGTGATCAGTAAGGATTCCAAAACTGATATCCCAGATCACTCAACCTCAACGGGATTTTTGTTGGGTTTTGTTTGATTTTTTTTTTAACTTTCAATACCACTTTTCTCTGAAACTATCTCCCAAACACGTGGCCCGCTTTAATAGGGTTTTTTTTAAACCTACAGACCTCAGCAACACAATGTCACCTAAAACTGGCCTCAGGTGGTGAGCAGTGACCTATCCCTCCACCATCCTTCTGCTGGAGATGCTTGAGCCACTTCTTACACCATCTGTCCTTACTGCTTGGAGAAACAAGCATCAGAGTGGAAAGAAAAACCCTTCAGAAGAGTAGAAAGATGCAGGAGAAATCTTACCCAGTGTATGGTACTCCTACAGCAAATGTCATAAATGCTCCTGACATGTAGAGGCATCAGACTAATTGGGTGTTCCTGGTCCTCTCCATGCTATTTGAACCTAGTTTAACTGAATAAGAGGATAAAGCTTTTGGAAATATTTGCCCTTGACATTCATATTCAGCTAAAATATGGGGTATAGATTTGCTTTGGTAGTTGGGCTTTTTCTTCTAAAGAACACATGGTTCTTTCTCACATGCTCATTATATCACCCCCTGATAGCTATCAGCTTGCTATGGCATAACTTTTTCACCAACACCAAACCTTTCACATGACACTACCAAACAAATGGTCTCCTATTGGTTTTTTGGCAGTTTATTAATGATAGTTTTATTTTCTGCACTTTGTGGGTTATTGACTCCTTTGTTTTCTACAAAGACAGGAAACATACACTGAAAAAAATCAATGAAGTGTGAAAAGCATTATCTACACTCCACACAGAAAAAGAAGCCTATAAAAAAGGCCAGGAGCAGGAAGCAACAGAGGGCAAGATATTCCTCTGTGGAAAAAAAAAGTAAAATAATACTGTCACTAAGTTAAAAATAAACTACAGAATATCAGATCTTAGAAAACATAACATATTTTCCTGAAGAACAGAAATCTAAGACAGCAAAGGGAATTCTTTTTTTTAACGTTCCACTTTTATCCTAGAGATCTGAGGAAGTCAAATGAAAATTTCCTGGCATCCTGGGGCAATAAAATAATCTCAGTCTCCTTGTGAAACCACATTAGTGTGGAGATCGAACAGAAGTTCTTTGAGAACTGTAAGTGCTATGTAAGCATCATTTTTCCCAGGAAACTAAGGCTTTGTTTATTTACACTGAGCTATGCCACTAATGTAATAAGAAATAAACTGCTAGGACAGTCACAGACCTGAACACCTATCATGTAGGAACACACCAGCAGCCAGATCTGTGACGAAGTTGATTGTCCCTGTAGAAAGCATCAGGACTTCTGAGGACAGTGACTCGGCCCATCACAGAGTCTCCTCTGCATCCAGTGTGCTGAGGAATCAGGAGGGATTTCAGCCAGTGCAGAGCATACTCAACTGAATCAGGGCCTCTTGTCTTGCCACTAGTAGCTTTTCTGCTGCTCAAAAATAAGCCAAAGTAGGTCAAAATAAGAAAGTAGTCTGGTATAGATCTGACTCATCTCCATTGAGGATACAATTAACTTCAGGTGATTGTTTATGAGCTTTGGCTGCAGATACTGACACATATCTGCAGGCAGAGCTTTTGGTAAATGTGGCTTTTGGTAAACGTGGCTTCTGGTTTAGGGCTTTGATTCCCCTGGATAGAACGGCCGGGGTTAGAAGGGACCTTAAATATCTTCTAGTTCCAACCCCTCTGCCAGGGGCAGGGACACCTTTCGCTAAATCAGATTGCTCAGGGCTCCTTCCAACCTGGCCTTGAACAATTACAGGGATAAAACATCCCCAGCTTCTTTGGGTAACTGTTCCAGTGCCTCACCACCCTCACAGATACCAGCTTTACCAAGGAAAAGGGCTCTCACCAGAGTTTTTGAGGACCACTGTGTTGCTGATCCATGAGGAAGACACCAAATGCTGTCAGGGCACACCAACAGAAAAGCAAAAACCTGGTAGCTCCTCTCCTTTTCTCTCCTCCAGCCATCAGGGAACGTGCTCCTTCAAAATGGCAGTCACTGAGTTGGTGGCAAGAGCATTAAGACTTCTTGAGTTTCAACTCCTCTAGTTTTAAACTGAGCTGTGGCAAGACCGCTTCAAAATTTCTCATGTTTTTCAAACATGAGACAGTTTTTCCTGACTCCTCATGTTGCAGTCATCACAGACATCAGAGCTGCAAGGGCAACTGGAGCCTACAGCTCCCTCAGACATTGCTGGCTAATGCAGGTGAGGTGCTCCTCTACTCCCCTATGCCTTTTAAATATATTGCAATTAATAACACTAGATTTGCACATGAGAGAAGAAAGCCACAAAAATGGTTCTCGAACCAATATACTTGCTGCTATTAAAACATATGGAAGTATGTGTAAATACATTCTAAAGAAAATAAATGTTTTTGTGTCATTCAAACATGTTCTAATTTGTCATGAAAACTTATATCCAGGCACTTATAAGTTAAGAATGACTAAACCTTGTGTAACAACTCTCATTCATCTCAGCAATACACATAACATCAAAAGCTTGCAAACAGCATGCAATGCTGACTGAATGCACTGCACAAAGGAGTCCTGCATGTAAAACAACTACCAGCCTTAAGAACTTTGTATCTCACAACCGTTCCAGCCATCATGTCTCCCAAATTTTTCGTTTTTCTTACGTGCTTCATTTTTCTTATATAGTTTCTCCCACAGTAATAACAACTGAGGACACTGACCAGTTTGGAAGGCAGCAGGTGGTATATGAGAAGACTTGAAAAGAAATCTGACAGCATTTATTCAATCCTAAGAGAAACAGCATCAAGGAATCCTTAAGAGACACACTGCTCACAGGAAAGCAGAATTTAATAAAACAGAGAAGTCAGACTCCTCTCTCTGGTGCAATAGCATGCTCCAGAGAGGTTACTGTGCTCTTTTGACGTCTTCGACATTTATTCCCATAAGGGGATGGCGCAAAATGTTTCTGCAGTTTCACTTCTGATCAAAGGCTGCACAGCTGCAATATTCAGTCATGTTTTGTGAAGGTCCCCTGCCCCTGCTGATTCCTTTCCTTCTCTGCAATTTCTTCCTGTTCCCCATCTTTCAGGGAAAGCATCCAGCACTCACGCCAAATTCAGCAGCAGAACCATGTCTGGCCATTTCCTACAGAGGCCCTTCTTCCTTGCACTTGCCCACCTTTCTTCTGTTGACACCTCTTTCCCTCTCTGGCTTGAGCAGAGGACATCTGATTCACTGAACATACCATCCCTTTGATTATCTCAGAAATAATCCTGTATCTTCCCTCAGCTGACTTTGGATCTGATAGAAGGAAGTTGTTTTTAATAATTCTTAAATACTGACTTTTTTATTTCACAATGAGTTTTTTTGAATCCTTTACTGGTTAGACTTGATGACAAGTGATGATCTATTCACGTGTACAATAAAATTTCTTTCCATTTACTGTAGATGTCAAGACTGGCACAGGAAACTATCAAAGGCAATTTGCAAGGCTTGCTATATCACTAGAGAAGTTTTAAAAGTTAATTTAAAATGTCTTTTTTTTACTTGCTGAATTGTACAAGTCTTCAATTTCTGTGTGGTTGCATTCAACCCAGTGAGGGATTAGTTTGCAAATGTAGTTAACATCATTTTGCTCCCTTAAGTACCAGAGAATCTGGGACCTTAAGTACCAGAGCATCAGACCCAGCAATGGACGGCAAAGCCCAGCTCTGGGAGACAGCTTCAGAGAGCAAAGATAGGAAAAAGGGTTTCATAAATGTGAAAAGCTGCAGATACCCACAATGTGCTGAGCGCCCTGAAATAGGCTGTGTCTGAAATCTCTATATGTTGTCTGAGCATGCCTAAGATTCAAGGTTTAAAGTTTTGACTAGATTTAGGAATGTAGGTCAGTCCTGTAATGGTTTTTTTGACCTGTACTCCAAATAGCACTGGTCTTGCTTCACATGCCCTGGTAGTAAGGGCTCTCTCCCAAGAGGGAAAGGCTGGGGCTCAGGTCCTTCCTCTGCCAGACAGACTCAAACACAACTCTCTTGCTTTCCAGAAACTATGCAATTATAGCGGCTCAAAAAGAGCTCATTAGTCCTCAGCCCTCAGCACCAGGCTTGCTGCCCTGAGGTCAAGCACAGCTTACCCAGTGCATTTTGCTGAAGGGAGATGAGCTTTAACACTTGTTAAATGCTGTGCTAAACTGGGTTCATGAAGAAAAGAGACCAAAAACCACCTCATGGCTCTGTAAGAACTATTATATCTGAGGTGTCAGGACTGTGTAACTCTAGAGCCAAAATGCATTTCTATGGTAAGACGAAGAAAGATCCAAAGTAATTATGAAACGTAATATACGAATAATATTTGGATAAGTTCAATCTAAAATACTGCTCTGTCCTTACATTAGGCTGATTGGAGCCTGTGATTCCAGCCACGAAGAGAGGGCTTATTTCAGCAAACATTTAGCCAAAATCAGAAACCTCCCTGAGAAAAAGGGTGCAGGCCAAGAGTCAGGGGGAAGTTGCGGGCTGGCTAAAGCCCTATCACACTAATAAGGCAAAGCATGTTTTTCTTTAGTTTCAGTTTAACTTCAGAGTTACAGCAGTTTACTGTTCTGCGGTACAATATTTTTCCCCTTAGTCTCACAGTCAGATTAATTTCTGAACAGCAGTGCAATGAAACTTTTGATTTAAGAGATTTGCTGAGGAAATCTAGATTGAAACTCAAGGTTTAGCCAGTACATAAATCAAAGGTGGGATCACTTCAAAGATTCCTTCATCTACTTGGCACAGACTTGGTTCATTTAAAACCTCCTTTCTCATAATTGTGCCCTTATTAAGATTTGAACATTTATAAAATGAGGAATGAGGTCTTATAGAGTTTTCTGTAATCACTTCCCCTGAAAATAAAAGTCTACAGAGAAGCAGTGAATGTGGGAGAGAACAGGTCATCTCCTGGCTATCATGGCTACTGATTTTATGGGGTCCTGTCGTAGAAGTAAAGCTCTGCAGTAAAGTTGCTTCCTGGCTCTGCCATAGATTTCCTGTGTGAGACCAATTCAGTTAATCTCTTAGGGCAAAAGTCATCCCATCACAATTCAGAAATTTAGCTGAAGTGCTGAGATTAGGAGCTCATTTACCCTATGGTGTCTTTTTCATTTAAGCAAATGTAGCAAACCCTACCTGGTTTAGTCATCAATAGAGGAATACATTAAATTATGTACTTTAGAGTGCCCTTAATTTTTAGCATTTAAAAGTATGATGTTTAGGCAGTTACATTGCCCATTTCTAAACCAGGAATGTTCCTCTCTTCCCGCCCTTCACCTTTCCTTTCAACTTAGTCTTTAATCCTTCAGAGAAACCCATCTGTACTGAGTTTTATGAATATTCAGTGTCCCCTCCACATAAGGCTCAACATATCTACACAAGCTAAATTGAAAGTCCCTTGGAGCAGTTTCCAGCTGCTGTAAGGAAGGAGACTGTAGAAGAAAAGTGTCAGATATGACAAGTATCTTGCAGTTATGCCTGAGTGCTTGCACGTACCTAATTGGAAGAACTAGAGAGTGTCAAAGGCCAAAGACCTTAAATAACATTCATGTGTTTCCTTAGCCTGATGAGAGCCTTTCCATCCTGGTAGGTGGTAACTAGCATGTCTGTGGGCAGCAGCAGGGCTGTGCTGCTGCTTGACTCCACGTGGCTTCTCCAGCTTGGCTTAGCATCCTCAGTCAGGCACTCAAGGCAGCCGTGGCATCTGGCCTAGGGAAAAGAAGGCAACAAGGGTAAGAAAGAGCAGAAAACAGTTTCCAAAAGAGAACAGGTGAAACAAGGGAAAAGAAGTTGCTTGACAATTAACCAGAGCAAACATTTGCAATGAATTTCATGTTGAGATGCCAGCACACCAGCTTCGTAATGGGCCTATGTGAAGAACCCGAATTAAAGATTAGGCAGATTGAAATATATGAATATGTAAACAAACCTTGACAAAAACTTCCAGCCACAAAAATAATTAATGTGATTTGACCAAGCCTTTAGTCTGAACAGGTAGAATAGTGCAGGATCAGCAGCTGGTAACTTGTGACTGGTAATAGATGCAACCTGGGATTTGCCAGCTGGGGGGGGTGATCCTCACTTAAGCCAGAATTATGCTTACAGAGTTCAGACAATTTCAGTACAATATAAATTACAACAAGTATTTGACTAACTAAAGGGAAATTTTTAGTGAATGACCAGAAAAGCCTAAGGATTCCCAAGCCTTAATTCCAAGGGTACTAAAACAAAAAAAAGGGGGAAAGAGTCACATAAAATTATGTTATTACATATGTAAACAATATGTACAGAAAAGGGTTTTTAAATAAATGGATTTTGATAAATATTTGACTGAATGAAGTGCTATAAACTGTACGAAAGTTGTATAAATAAGTTGAGATGAAAGTCCTTTGCAATGCAATGAATCATTTAGGAAAAGGTTTTGATATACAGAAGCAATGTATGCTCACATCATTAGTTTTTCATACCTAACACTAACAAAGCACACACCATTGCAAATACAGTGAGATCTATCTAAGGGCTCAGGAATTTAAAGTTTTGACATGGTCTCTCTATCCATTCCTAGTTGGGTTCAACATTACAGGGCTGTAGCAGTTTACTGTGCTGCTATTTCTTGTAAAGTCATGCTTTGGGTGGCTGCTGTTATTTACAGATTCTTACCAATTTTATGCTCCTCATCCTCGCTAGCTCACAGAACATCACTGACCTGACTGCAAGCAACAGGGTTGTAGGGAAACCCTGCAGATCCTGTTACGGGCTCGCTATAGCCGAATCCTATAAACTGGAAGATGAGAACAGCCTTAGCCCCTTCACAGATGATGGATGCAGATTAGCAGATCTAAACAATTAGTTAGGGTGAGGGAATGAGCCCTTAGACAATTAGAGCAGTTAAGCATCCTGCTGACAGCTGTGGTGACAGCAGACAGTAAAACTACCCTTGATGAAATGAGAAAACTCTCTGCCTTTTTGATTTACAGGCAAGTTTACTTATAGGCTTTAAGGTGTTTAACTACAGTGGTCACAAACCAGGCACTAACATCCTTCAATGTCCAGCCAACAATGCGGGACGGTGAGCACAAGCTGACATAGCTCAGCTCTGGCACGGTCTGTCAGCTGTGGTTGTTTGAAAGAAGGACGCAAACCTGTCAGGCAAAAGGAGGCAAACTGAATGCCTGAGCTGTTGCCAGTGTGAGGAAAAATAAGAGGTTTAATGCTTTGAGATGTGTGAGGATCAGAGACGTTTTGTTCTCCCTCTCATTCATATTTTTCTATTAAAACTTGCTACTTGCAAGCTTTTGTTTCAAGTTGCACAACAGCTGTTTGGTGAATGTGGGTTTTGTATCCATTAAGAACAAATGATCCCTTGTTTTTAACCCTTTGATTTGGGAAGTTTGTATATCCAGGTGTGCACCGTTCCCTTTCCACTCCCATTGTGCTACCATTACCCAGGAGAGACATTTTAAATATTTGTGGTCAGTTCTATGGAATTTGCTTAAAATGCCAACAAAAAATAATTTGTACAAATTCTAATGGCATTTGTGTATGGGTTTTGTCTCAGAGTTGTTTTCTGGAACTGGGGGAGGGAGGGGATGTTTTAAATGACCGTACCAAGCTGAGAGGCAGATGTGGGTTTTCTTTGATCCAGGAGAGCATGCACTGTTGAATGCCTCAGAGTCTTCAGACAACACTTGTCCATGAGATCAAGGAGTAAAATGTATGTCACGATACATTTTTTCTCACTTACATGTTAGAATTACCGGGTACTAAAAACTGTATTTAAAGATACTACGTTGCTTCACAAAGCATCTCAAAAAAAAAGTAATCACTACCAATTGTTAAGGTGTGACAACAGCACCTTGGTGTTAAAAGAATCAGTGTAAATTCTTACATCAAGTGGGCAGAGAAATAGATGGTATATCTTTAATTCAATTAACACTGTAAATATTGTCCTAATGGGCTGGTACACCATAGCCCATACATTCATTTCAGCAACACTAGCTAGCAACAATAGGATTTATCAATTAGAGATGTGCAATATTCACCTGGTTTCAGGTTTTATTGTAAATGTAAGCCTCAGCTGGTGTTTGATGATGTTCACTGAGACATGAAGCAGAGCTCTATTTTGTGCATGTCATGCCTGGTTGATGGTTTCAAGTGAACCTTTAATTGTGTTTCACTTTGGCTTCATTTACCTGTGACACTATTAAAGGAAGTGAACTAGGTGCAGATATACACCAGACAAACCTGGTCCACTTCCATTAACATCACTAGGATATCCTTGGGAAGCTCCGCAGGAGTTCTTGCTCTATTTAATTAATTGTCAGTAAACAAATACTTTTTTAAATGTCTCAGGCTTTAATTTCAGTAGGTCTTCCCCAGCTTTAATGATAGCCACCATTGAGTTAAACTCTGAATTTAGGGAAAGATTTAATTGTGTAAGATTCTCAGCATTCAGATCAGAAATACCTTTTTATCAGATCTACTTATCTTTTTATTGGTAATGTTTTTTTCTTTGGCAAGTCACCCGGATAATAAATATGTATGCATGGGGAAAAACCTGTCTACACAACGTGGGCATGTTTTTATTTTTCCCTGAAAGATTTAAGTAAGTTTCATTACATGTTTCTATACCAAACAACTGTGGACATAAGTGAAGATGTAGGAAAAATTGTTTTCACTTTTACATGGAAACTGCTGAGAACAGTTAAGAACTGTGAGACTATCAATAAAGCAGTATTGTTCTGACATGCAGAAGGTAATAAGTAATTAGGTTAACTATTCACTCACACGATGTTAGTGGTACTTTACTAATGAGCAAATGTTGAAGAAGAGTACAATATTGATCCAAACATAGTAGGTCTGGAAATACTTCAGAGTCTCCAGTGTGACATACCAACTTCTGAAATTTGGGATCTTTCACCAGCTAAAACAGTACAGTGTTTGGCTTGGTCTTTTTCCCATTACTATGTCTGCTAGGAGTACAGTTAGCAATTTAGCACTTATTGATGGCACTTCACCATGTTCATCTCTTTCCGTGATGGTCTCTGTAGACAGGTAAGCTCTTCCACTCAGCAGGACAGTCTTTCACAGTATGGAAAGGACTGTCACCTGCAAGGAATACTCTAAAGGCAAGTCAAGAGATGAACTTTTGATTAATAATGAGATGAACAGTTGATTAATAATCAGATAAGGAGACAACTCACCTCCTTTTCAACTCAGAAGTGAGGATGAAATCCAGATTTGGATTTCAGATGAGGGTTTTAATGTAGTCCAGGAAATAAAGGAGAAAACAGATGTTCCCACATAAAATCAACATTTTTGTTGCAGTATAAAGTGTAAGTATGTGCACCCCATAACTACCTAGGAGCATCACAATAATAATTATCCAGAAAAGGTTTTCATTTGAAGAAGCTCGAATTGCTTTACAAATATAACTTCACCAAGTATTTTAGAGGACAGAACTGAGAGACCCTGACTTTCTCATCATTAAGACAGGTGGGGATAAAATGTAAGTCTCCTGATCCGTACCCTGTTAACTACTGCATATGAAAGTTCTGACAGAGATGAACAAATGTCCCAGCTATTCTGTCCTGGAGAGAAGATGACCCTATGTATGACACACAGGAATATAAAGCAAAGGGTGTCACATGGAAAGCAAGCAGTCAGCATCATCTATTCTCCTTTTTGTGTTGGGTTTTAGGAGGTTTGGTTTTGTTTAGTTTGTTTTAACAGAAAGAAGATATGACCCAGTACAAACAGGTCTCACTTTGCCTGCAGCCACATGTACCCAGGAAGGACAGATTAAGGAGGAACTGGTGAGGACCTGGCATGGTCCCCTCAAGGAAATTCTGATGAGGCATCCATCTGGAGAGTGAGGGAGAAAGCAGATCAGTGCAGGATAACTTGAGTCCAACCCTGCTCATCTGGTTTTGCTGTTGTTCACCCTGCCAGGAAAGTCATTCAGTTTGGTGCCTCAAAGCTAGATGGCACAAAGGTTTTTGGATAGCACAGCAAGATGCAGTGCAAGAAGACAGACAGTACCTGAAATACAACTCTTCCACAGGGTGCTGGTGGTCTGGGTACTGGGACCAACAGCAGATTTGTTGGTTGGCAACATTCACTGCTAGAATTGTTTTCCCTTGTGCCTTCTCATGGATGTGTTTACTCCTAAATGCATCTCTCCTTCTGTCTGAATACCTCAGCTGATACCAAGTCTTAGGCCTTACTTCCCATCTGATGGCTCCAGAGAATTGTCTTTCCCTGTCTAACCATCGGGGCAGAGGGGACATCTTCCTTCCCACCTTTTTTATTTGTCACTCCTTTTATTCTGATACTCTGTAGGCTGCTAGGAGGAGAACAGGACCAGGCTGTCTTCTGATGAGGTGCTGCCCAGCCTTAAACAAAGCCCAAATGCAATTGTTTTCTTTTTTCTCATATGTCATCATTGTGATCCTGGACTCCACTGTTGTGGAAAGCTCTTCGCTTTATTGTCCTTTTTAATTATGAAATCCTTTCCTCAGTAATTCACTGTGACTCTGTAACTGACTCCACATGGTTACGACGTGACGGTCCTGATTGAATTACTGGAAGAACAGAGCTGGCTGAGCCACATGCATGTGAGCCATGGTGCAGCACGAGCTCCCTTCGGCGGGCGCCTTGCACTCACCCAGGTGGGGACCGGAGCTCCTGCCACCCCTCAGCCCCTTGCTGCCAGGAACAGCCAGTTCCCCCACTTTGACCACCCCAGAGATGGCCCTCTCTGTGACCCTTCCCCTCACTGAGGCACACAATCCTGTGGTGGTGTGTGCTCCTGGGTCTGGCACATCCAGGAGGTGTTGTGGGCACGCACTGAGCCAAAAGCAACAGTAACACTGTGCAGGTATGACACCAACAGCCCATGATCTGGGCCTGTGGTGGCACTGGGATTGCACGCACCCATCACTGGGTTGGGGTAGCTACCCACAAATGGAGGTGCAGCACAAGGCGTGCAATGGCCACCCTGGCACCAAGGATGGGCTGGGAGTCGTGATAGTTCTGCCACAGATCCACGTCCAGCTTCCTGGCTTCAAAGGAAAAAGGGGGTGATGTGCCTAGCAGGGATTCCAAAGCTGTGGGTGGTTTCCTTTAATTTAGGAAAGCATCTGATACAGTGTGTCACGACACATCACATTTATTTAATTCTTTCTTCGTTTGGATATGATTACTGTCACGTGGAATGGAAACTGAGTGATGCACCATGAGCAAAAAAATATCGGAAGATGGTTTAAATCAACTTGTATTGAATTAGGGCAAGGAGAAGAAACATTCAGTGTAGGTCTGAGCAAATTGGGATTATTTAACTTTATTGTTAATGAGTATAAAGGAGGAGGTCAAATTAAGTAGGCTGTTGACTGATAGTACATTGATAGCAGTAACTGCCTTCTTTAATTTGCCCCAGTGAACACTGGTGAGAACCCAAGGAATTACTTAATAAATAGGATTTATTTTGAGAATGCAGAAATGGAATTCTAATAATTAAATATGTACATAATTTAGTTAAGGAGCATTTAACATAAGTCCCAGCAGTCTAAGGATACCCCAATGCTGGGTGAATTGGGAAGTTTTATAGGAGAAGAGCATGGGCACAAGATATGGGCTGCTAGAGAAAAGCTGCACAGATGAAAAGATGAGCAGGGACAGTGACTTTGCCTGATGAAGACTGAAAAAGGAAAAAGAGAACATTGAATAGTCAGAGACAATGATATTGACATGCATGGACATCCCAAACTAGGCATTCCATGAGCAAATTCAATTAAAAATACTTACCCTCTCTCTACATGTTTGAGATCTACAGTGAGATGGAACACATATTTTCATGATGTTTAGAAACTGAAGAATGATTGTCTTTTGCTGTTTTGTTTTCAAATTCCATGAACTATTTTCATAGGGAACCTAAGACAAATGGAGCAGACACAAAAGTCTCATGCAGCAACAGGGACAGAACACAGTGCACAACATCGTCTGCTCCACTCCAAAGGCTGCAAGCCTGCTTGTAGTTTGGGATTGAGCTGGAGTATTTGGGGGGGCAGGGGGACTAAAACTAAAACCAAACCACGTGCAAGTGGAAAAATGAAAATGGCAGGGTGTAGTGGGCGGGGAGAGGGGGAACAGCTCATGAACATGCCCAAAGATTTCAGTCAATGTTCAAACAAACCACAATGGAAAATGAAGGTGCTGTGTCAATTATCTCCCAAAACTATTTGAGCAGATTCTCTTGAACTTTTGGCTTCTTCTCTTATGCTGATCTCACATCTCACTTTTTGTCTTACCTTGCTTTCAAAGAGAATCATCAGTATTGACAGAGATGGGATATACGGCTCAGCATTTTGACAAGCAAGTCCTTTGCTGCCTGAAATGGGAAAGCACCAGTGGAGCAACATTTGGATATATTATTTCTGGCTGCAGTCACAAAGATGAAAAGGCCTCATGAACACATGCCTTAGGCTGCCACCACATGGTGAGAGCGGGGAATGAGGGCAAGTGACTGGTTTACCTGCAATTTCCCTGACATGGTGATGTTCCCACAGCTTTTACTGAAAGGAACTTATTTTCAAATCTAACTAGAGGGGGAAAACTAGAAATGGTATTGGCTTTTTTAGCTATAAATTCGTTTTTCCAAGAACCTCCTTATATCAATTCTTTGTTTCATTTTTTGCATGGTGAGATCTTGTTATAGTAAAAAGTACTAAGGCAGAAACTACTTCATAAAATTATTTTTCAGATTCATTTGGTTGCCCTGCCCCAGTGTTATGGCTTTCATCTGCTCTCCAAGTCCCAGGTGTTGTTTCTTAGCCTATATGCAGATGCTAGAAAATAAAGGGCAATCTTCCACATTATTGCAATTTTTCCTTTGTAAGTGTTGACGCTGAGTAAACAAAAAGGAGATAGCTTCAAGACATTAACATTTCATTTTTTAGTGTGGATTTCTATAGAAATGCTTTATGAGGAAAAATCCTGCTGTTGAGCCTCTGTAAGTGTCATTTAAAAGTAGTAAAAACGATTTAAAACATTTTAGACATGAAGATTTTTTTCCCCTTGGTTGCAACTGCTGGGAGAATTTTAAAGGACATAGGCAGGCTAAAGTTCGAACTGTAACAGTGCCCCAGTGCCTGGACTTAAACATGTGAGACATTTAAAAAGATTAATGAATTTCAGTGTCATTTTAGTTGCTGGTAACAGAAATTAAGAACTTCATTTTACATGAAATCTTAAAAAAACCTCCTGCTGTGGTTCCAAGCAAGTCACAGATCAACACTAGTAGGGGAGAATTTTTTTTAATATTTTTGCATGAAGAACTTTATTTAACTGCTTTTTTTTTTTTTTTTCTTACAGTAACGGAAATGCAATTAATTCCAGGGGAAAAAGTATTTAAGTTAAAGTTACACCTCATCTTCATGAGTTTAAAACGCTGTTCCTCAGATCATTTATACCAGTATAACTGTGGAGTTAAAAATCTCCTTGATGAATGAATGAGAGGTGCCTCAGGACATATAACATGCTATATTTTTGAGGAAAAGAGAGTAAATCATGCAATGTATCCACCATTTAAAATATTTTATATTAGACCTTTCATTATTGCAACATAATTGTTTATTAGAAATATTTTTTTGGTTAATATTAGTTTAAAAAACATTTAAACATCTGATGGAAATGTCTTCAACTGAAAAAACATTTCCATTCCCTTTTCTTCCTTTTTCTTTGTCAAGTACACTCCAAAATAATGCCGTTACTGACACAGATACAGGTTTTTCCAAGCTGCCTCTCCAGCCTGTACCTATAAACAGTGATTTAAAGAGGATTCCCAACACATATTCTTCTTATAGACCTTGAAGCCTCATTTGGAGTTTTAACAGAAACAGCATGTGAATAAATATGTATTTGGGGAGTTTTAAAAGCCGAGCTGTGACCTGACATGCAAGGAGCTGTTGCTGGGAGCACACCCAGGCTCTCACATCTCAGCACTGTTCAGCTGCTCGCAGCAATGAGCTCGTCACACGCTAAAGTACGCAGGGCAACCTCCACGGGAAAAGTACTGGAAAGTGCATGCCTCACTTGAGGTGTTTCTAAACATTAAAAAGCTGTCTTTTAAATTTTGTTCTTTTCCCATAATCTGCACTAGGTTCTGGCTGGAACTGTTTGCCATTAAAAATCCCAGAGTTGAACAGGAGCTAGTGGAAGTTTAAGATAAATAGATAAAGACATAGATAGTACCCCTCTGTACCTCAGCTTCAATATTGTCTTTTCAAAGCTCAGCAAAATAATAAACAAGTAAACAAAGACATAAAACCAGACTCAGGAACTTTTTTATCTCATTTCAATCCAGAATAAAATTTTAATAAGGAATTAAAATAATGACAATCACTATAACTCCTTGCCCCCAGATCTCAGTGTTCACAGCAAGATGCTCTGTGCCTGCTGACTCCATAAAGCAGTTGAAGGAAAAAATAAAACACCTCCTCTCAAACTTAAATGAAGAGGCATGGTTGCCCAAATGCTTGAACTTGTTTTCCTTTATATTAAAATAAAGCATTTCTTTTCATCTCGTTTTCAGAAAGTTGAGAGAGAGCAGAAGTAACCAGAGCTCCAAAGGTAGAAAGAGCCACATCAACTTCTAACACACAGTGTCTAAACAGAAAATTCAAATGATGTTTTAAATTAAAAAAACAGAACAAAACCTACACCATCTTAAATGTTAAGGGCCATAATGTACTTTCTGCTTTGGAAGTGGGAGAAAAAACAGCTAGGCACACCCATAACAAACACCAAGGGGGGACAGGGCTACCTAACTTCTTCACCCCCTTTCAGCCTTGTCCCAAAGTACCTGAGTCTCTGAGCACTGTGCAGAAATGCCCATCTCCAGCAGCTATAAATGCTTAGCATGCTTTAGGCAGCAGGAAATATACTTTAACCCCTTCCACAGCTGTGATTCCACAGCACCAGCAAGAAAACCCAGTGGCAAAGTAGCTAATGCTGCAGTCACGCACTTCAGAGAGCAGGGAAGGGTGAGCAGAAGAGGCAACTGGTCTGGGAGGGTCTGCAATGCCCAAAATCACATCCCACTTCCCCCTGCCTCAGGACACCTGGTGCTGATGGCAGGCTCTGTACACCTGAGAGGGTTTTCTACATAAAGATGGTCTAGGGCTGTTCAAACCAAGCCCCAAAGGGTGTCTGTTACCCTCGTGGTTCCTTACCATAACACAACTAATCCCTCACAAATTCATTATCTTGTTCTTAGTGCTTAAAGAATAAGGAAAGGGGATTTCCAGAAACTGGAAATAAATGTGAAATATTGATATGTCACATGACGAATTTCATTCCTGATGAGGAAGTCTACCTACTGCAATTTACCTTCTGTCTGGGATACATTATCTCTGCACAGAGGAGCAGCCCAAAATTTAAGCAGTTCTTAAAACTTCCAAAAAAATTGATTAAGAGGGAGTTAAGGAGCTTACAGGTCTTGTGGGGCTTGACTACATATGGCTGAATTTTAAGTTCATAGTGGCCTCAAGACAGAAAGTTCAGCTGCATTTTAGATCTTTTAAAATAATTTTGATTTCCACCCTTTCTTTAACAAAAATCTTTTAAAACTGAGTTTAAAAAGAACATTCTATATTAGCACTTTCCATACCCATCTCTAAGTAGGACATGTTATACATCCCGCACTTGACACAACAGATGTATTGTTTTGCTGTTTTCTTCTTTAAAACTACATGGGTTTAAGTTGTTTGTCTCACTGAAAAAAAAGCAAGCATAAAATGTTGGCTTGACTAAACAAAACTACAATTCTAGTACCATTTCTGCAGTCTACCATCCTCCCTTCCCCTGCTTTTCTTGAGAAACTTCTCCTTTTAAACTATCCCTTGTGAGTATCAGACCTCTGCAGGATGTTGGGGCGGAAAACAGGAAAAATTGTGTCCAGCTTCTATTCGCGAATCAGTGGAAGTCTGGTTGCTAGTTTGCTTAAAATTAAAGTAGATTTTAGAAGGACTTTTTTAATGTTGGATTTCATATTTTTCAGTGTACGTTTTGTCCAGTCAGTCTTGCCTCTACACAATACAGATACAGCTGTGATATTATCTGATGACAGAAATGCATTGAAATGACACAAAAAAGAAAATAATTGGGAAGAGATCTTTCCAAAAAATTTTTTTGCATAATCATATAAGATAGCTGAGCTTTGAAGCTGGGTGTATATATTAAAAAAAACCCAAAAATTAAGAAGCTGTTTAAAATAAATCTGCGCTAGATTTCAACATAAAAATGATGGCTTAACTGAACAGAACTCCTCTGTCCCAAAAGAACTCTGAATTCAGCTTAGGGTTTATTATTGTCAGTTTTCTGTCCAGGGATTTACAAAACCAGCTCTACTTGTTTACATGGTAAGCAGCATTTGAAAGTTAACAGAAGTGAGCTATATTAGTCTTTCTTTTTGTTTTTTTCTTGCCTTAGATGTGAAGTTGCATATCTTACACTGGCAGTGTTGGGTTTGATGAAGTGTGAGCTGTGAACTGCTGTGTGAAACTATTTCATGCTTGTTTCTTGGACTCCTTCATGTTCTACCAGTGTTAATTTATGAAACCACATCTCTCATGTGCTCAAGCACTAAAAAACACTCTAATTTTAATGGTAAAACAAATTTTGCATTTAAATGACAAATCTTTACCCCTAACCTTTGTGTAGGACTCGAGTCCAGCTTTCTGTGTTTGAGGCCAGTTTAAAATTTCAAAGGTGCAGGCACTGTCCGTGAGGCGCTCTGGGCCGGCTGCTCCGAAGCCCCCCCACACACCAGCACTGCCACCACTCCGCTGAAGATTTGTACAGATGCCTCCAGGCGTCTTTCAGCAACAGTATCAGATTTGCTTATAGTGCTGAAGCAAATGTTTTCATGGTCTGTCACCTTGATTTTATTAAAGGTGTTGGGCCAGGCTATTATCCAGTGCTGGAAAAGTCCCCTATAGAAGCTTTATAATAGCCTGGGAATTTAGAACGGCCAAGCATTTTGAGCCCATAATAACTTTATTTTCTTCACGGCACAAGGCAGAGTGTTTTCACAATTAGTCTAATCCAGAAAAAAGCTCTACAGGTACTTCAGGACCTAGATTTTTAAAATTTGTGCCTCTGTGCCTTAGATTCAGCATCCCTTTTCGCAGGGATTTGATTTTTTTTTTTCTCTGCTGAAGAAAGGAATCATGCTGAAAACCTCCCCTTCCAGATAATTGTGTGCCTAGCTTAAATGCATGGTATCATCAAAGTAATATTTTTATAAACACTTTGATTAATCATTGCTTTAAAGAGAACAATTTGGGCTTATTCTATACATTCAGTATGCAGTTGTTGTTTTGGTTTTGCTTTGCTTTAGCCACAGTAATATAAATAAGAATAACTTGAGATCAAAGATTTCCTCAGAGCTGTAGGAAACATAATGTGTGTGCAGGTGCCATGCCCTGCTCTGGAATTTGGGCACTTTGTTGAAAGGAGGCCAGGGTGGTGTTTTGCAAAGGGCACAGATCATCTTCATGAAAAACAGGGATTTTTACTGATGCAAATTCTGAGGTGCTGAGTTAAATGCAATATTTCATTAAAACTGAGACGTTCTTGTGTACCAACATAAAGAGTTCAGTTGTCTGCTGTTTATACAAAAAAAAGACAAAGCGAATGTGTGCAACGGGACCCACATGCAAAGCAGAGGGATTGTGTGTGGTCTGAGTGGACTTTTTTTGTCATCCTGTTTGGGAACCAGTTCAGGATCTGTTTCTGTTGGCAGTTTCCTCCTGTTGTGAATATATTAGTGCATTTCTCAAGGCCTCTGTGCAGCTGAAAGGCTAGTAACTTAAGCCTGGAGTATGACAGACAATCATCTTCCATCAGTTCAGACATGGGTGATGGGATGAAAAAGAAGAGATTACATCTCTGAAAACAAAGGAACTAATGCAGGCCAAGACCAGCCACTAGGCTGTAATCTCTGTTTTACCATAAATGTACAAAAATGTCTTATCTCTAGTTTTACAAAGTCGTGCAAGAGCGGTTGAAGCTCTTGGGTGCACCAGCCAGCTCTAAGTGGTGGCTCAGAAAAATGACAAGACTGAAAGAAACAGTTTAGGGAATGAAAAAACACACCTCGTAAAATTTCAGATAAAAAAAAACCAAAAAAAACCTCGGAGCATTGTTGCTTAATGAGTTATTTTAAACATTTCATTTCACATTAAAAGGAGATTTATGCAAGATGTGAGACTTGAAAACACCCAGCCAGTAGAAACACACAGCATTGCATTGAAATTCCTCATTTGCCACCCATGCCAGTGGATTATGAAGGCTTAAGATTTACACTAATTCTTCAGCAGACAAAAGTCAAGTGCCAGCTCCTTAATTCAAACCGTATTGCGATGTAAATGTGCCACAAACCTCTCTCACAGTTCACATCTGCAAATATTATTTCATACCAAAAGGGGGAAAGAAAGCAACTCATACTGAATTTCCACCAAGGAAGAGGTTGCTCTGTATTTCTCCTGTGAGCAGTTCACTCAGCATCCAAGGGTTTGGAGGAATCATTTCCTGGAAAATTTGTGGATGATATCTCATGGGTACACAGTGAGTGCTGTCCCAAGCAGCACCTTCCCTGTCTCTCTTGCTAGATGTCACCCCTCTGATTTTCCTCATCGTTTTTTTTCCCTTTTCTTTTCTTTCCAGATTTCCAGATCCAGGACTGAAAATGAAGCGTAAATCTTACTGCCTAATAACCACGGCAGTTACTTCAATAAAATGTTACTTAAAAGTCAATGGACTGCACATGTTAAAGACATTAGAGCTGTTAACAGACCATTGTAAAGTAAGCAGAATCTTTAATAACCTTCATGTAATGCACAACCCCTCGATTTTTGGCGCAGAGCAGTCTGTGAGCCCGGGCTCTCCATGCCAGGGCTCCCAGCAGAAACCACTCCTGCATTCTTCACTCACATGGCAAAACAGGCAAAAGGTGCTAAACACTGAATCCCGTGGGACAGCCCTGAGCACAGTCCAAATCCCGTATTTCCCCAAGATGAAGTGGCGACTGGGATGGCTGGAGGGTTCCTTGTATTCAAAGGGCAGTGGAAGGTCTCTGACCCTCTTCTAGAGCTCAGCCTTGAGCACAGACATGGGAAGAGAAGCACTCTCCAGCCTAAAGGCAACATAATCCTGACATTGCAGTGTTTTGTAGATTTTTTTTTTTTGGGGGGGGGGCGGGGGGTAGGGGGAGGGAGGAATCTTGCCCAGCAAGTGATCTGGGGCTGACAGCATCAAAATCCAGCCAAGACCACGGAGGGAGAGAGCTTCTCCTTCTTTGCTGCTCCTGCTCCACTTCCATTCTCTCCACATCAGTAGAAGGCACTGTTAAAGATTAGCAAAGGAAACACCCTTTGTATTTGCACTGCCCTTGCTTTTGAAGCCCTCTGTCCAGCAGGGAAAGTACTTGCTTACAGATCATCTGACCCTTGGATGTGTGACATCTTCATTGTTTTCTCTGTCTTCTCCCATTTTTTATTTTTGGTCCACGGCTCTTCACCCTTCCAAAAAAAAACTGAAGCTGGAAAAAACAGCAAATAATTGCAATTTAAATTTTCTTTTTATATGTGCTGAGTGGAAACATTTATAAATAAGCTGGAGGAGGATTTATGTATCAGTCTGCTACAATCTGCTCGTGTGAGCATGAGGCATGCAGCTAAATTTACACAAGATAGAATATCTGCCTCCCTCTATCTCCCCGTGTGCACATACACCCATGCACTTCCCAGTATAAGATGCATGTAATGTTCTCATAATTTACACCAGCACCTTTTTTGGCCCTTTCCAGATGCACATCAGCATTATCAAAATGTTAAAACTAAGTAAAGTACCTAAGCTGTCCTTTCCATACACCTTTGAAGGACAAGTGCTTTGTTTTTCCTTTCAAACAAAGGCCCAGTTATCATGATTGCTGGTTTTAGCCCACAGAAATAAGAGATACAAATATGAGATCTGTTGGGACACCTCATCAGTACAGTGTCTCCAATAAATTACTTTGCTCACTGTCATCTCTCATTCAAGTACTATCCAAGCAGGAGGGTCATCATTTTTTTCTAAGACTACATTTGTAGACTTCATAGATGGGAAACTGCCCTTATTTTTCACCTCAAGGCTTCCCAGTCAAGTTTTGGCTCCTTGTTCCTCATGCAGGCCTGCAGTGTCCACCCAGTTCCATTATCATTTTGTCACATCTTCCAAACCACCTTGCCCAATCCTGTGAGTTTTAAGAGTGGGTGACCTATCAACATGTATTAATATTAGTCCAATCTCTTTTGCTGCTCTCCTCTGATGTCTTTCAATATGCAGCACATGTGTTTGACGGGAGACCTTGAAATGCACATAACAGATCAGGGTAGAGCTCCAGGGAGAATATAAGATCTTTCTGTATATAAGATATGAGACCGATTTTCACATCAGCCAAGTTTGCTGCCCAGCTATGCTGGAAGTACCATTTTAATTAGTTCATTCTCAAGTATTTTCAGCCAGCATGTGTCTGTCTGAGGAGCTAAGGCAGCCCTCACGCCTCTTTTTTGGCTTCTCCTTTAGCTGAATCTAGCACAGCCCCCACGTCAGGGGTCTTGGGACAAGCCATGTTCCTGGCAACCTCCTCACCCACACCACAACTGCATCCAGCCCTGTGTAGTATTAACACTTTCCAGGTTTCTCCCTTTCCAGATGATGTTGTTTTAAAGTAAAGCACTGTAAATATTTTTGAATTCTTTCATGAATATTTTGAAAGCTGTCTCTCCTATCCCAGGCAATTCTGAACTAATTTTGAGGCAAGGTTTTATAAAACCCTACATCAAATGTTCAAGCATTTATTATTTGTTATTTATTTTGCCAAATGTCTCAAATGCATCTATAGGCGACAGGCCAGTGCTCTGATGTATAAGCCAAATACCATAAAGCTGTCTCCATGCAATTTAGAGAACTCTTTGATTATGCATGCTTTGGCTATATTTTTTACTAAATAATGATCTGGGTAGTTAAATTGCTCTAAAAGGTTCAGCATTTGTTGGTCTTAAGTACCTCAAGAGTCAATCCAGTAATTTTTCATGCTTACTTCTTCAGGCTCTGTGATCTGTAAGTGATGGTTACGATTTCTTTCTCTTTCTCCTGTCCTTCATCTCTCTCAAAGCCTCTTCTTGGCCTTGAGGTTCATAAAAACACACCCGTAAAAAGCCACATGGGAGAGTTGAAAGCTTTAATAATTTTTGATCTTCTCAAAAGACTAGACTTCATGCCCTCGTGTATTTGTCTTTGTGCATATGATGTATGTATACATATATTTATGTATACTTAAGAACAATAATACTCTAGTTCTGACTGAGGCCTCTGGGTCCTATAAGAAAAACAGTAAAACAGTAATTTATAATAACTCATCAATAGTATGCCATGGATGTTATCAATAATTCTGACAAATAATGCCTGATTTTGGTTTTTGCCATATTTTGACTGTCATTCATTGAACATTTTCTAATCCTGTTACGTAAGTCTAGATTTTACAAAGGAATATGGAAGAAACTTTTCTAATATTAACTAAAAAGCCTTCATTTTATTTAGGTTAATTAAAGAGCGCTACTGACTACACGGAAAACAGATTGTATTGCTTTAAATTTTTTAGCAGGATTCATTTCTGATGCACAAAGTCACCTTATTTCCCACGGTATCTTATCAGCATGGGATGTTTTCATGTCATACACATACTGTAAAAAAATACTGGAACCTTACCTCTGTTTAAAATCCCAAGGAACAACACATAGCAGTACAGCCAATTCTGTAATTTCTCAGATTTTGTTGAACATACTGTAATAATCTTTGAACCAAATCAGACTTTCTAGCACAAAATGTGTAGACAGCCCCCCAAATCCCTTCAAATGCATGAAAAAGTGAAGCAATATGAATATTTGACACACTAGCAATGAACAGCTGAGAGTCCAAAACAAAGTAATGCAGCAATAGGAGTATTATCAGGTCATTTCAAGAGTATTTTTCTCAAGAGCGTTAATGCACAAACACATGTAGGAGGAACAGATAGCTGAAGACAGCAAGAAATCCCTGATCCCACTACTCATCCACTTGTGCTGGATCTTTTCTCTTGAAGAATGCATAAGTTGCCTCCACTGTCTTGTTAGAAATTTCTGCAGCTTGAACTGAGGCAGACATGTAAAATTTCCCGTGAAACTGTTTTGGAACAACTCTTGCTCTATAGGCTCAAAAACAAAGTGTTCTTTTGACTCTGTTACACCTCTCTGTGGTCTCATGATTGTACAAGCTTTTTTTGTGTAATCCTACACAACTTTTCCCAGAGGAATTTCCTGAGAAAGTGACATCTACCTCCTGAAATGCCAGGATGGACCATACTCTGTAGCATTTCATTTTATGCCTGTGAGAAGTACTCCATAGCACGTTCAGGAAATTCTACAGTCCCATCCAAGGCGTTGATCTAACTATAAGTGAACACAATTGGATGGTGCCTGTTTATCACATTAGTCCATGAAAATTGCTTTCAGGTTTACCTTCAAACACTACTGTGGAAGTGGGTGGCATAAAAGCAGTGCACAGAAAAAGGAGAAGGAGGGGGCTGAAAGGGAGAAGCCTGGAGATGGTTTCAGCCATCTGGAATAAGACCATCTGGTCAATATCAACAAAATGTAGATTCTCTCAAAAACCATCAAAGTCTCTTTTCTGTCCAAGACATCCTTATAAATGGTAGTGAAGGGGATGAACTCAGTAAAGTTCCTACTTCCCATCCATGCAAAACTACTACAAACCACAGAACAGAGTGAATGCCAGCTGCTTCCTTGGGTATTTAATATTACTTACTAATAAAAGGATTAAGTCTAATAGATTAAGGGAAAACTTAATAGGGGGATAACGACTGGCTTCCCCCAAGAACTGCCAGTCTAGCAGCCTCATGGGCTGTTCTGCTGCACTGGAAGCAGACCCTGGCTTTCAAGGAAAGAATTTTAATGTCTGTGCCCAGAGTGAACTCCCATGGGATCTACAGCCATAGTCTTGGAGAACAGCTGAAGACCACCCACACTATTGGTTCTCCTGCTCATCTGGAGAAGTATTTGTGTAACCAGCTGAGAGTGCTGGGAGGAGGCTTCAGCCTCTCCATGGCAGCACCAAGGCATTTGGATGCCACCCACCTTTCAGGAGCACATAGCAAGGATTGCCCCAGAGGGTCAGCACATGTCCCATAGGGTGGCAGCATCCATATCTCCCCTCAAAGCAAGATGCCAGTGTCTCTGTGTGCCCAAAGAGCTGCACTAGCCTCTCACCCACAGGCCCTCACAATGGTGGGGCACACACCTCCTATCAGGCAGACAAACACTATTGAAAGCTCTCACTGAAGAAATAATACAAAAACAACTACAGCCAGGCAATATTTCAATGCAAGAATGTTATTACCTGCACAAATATTTTCCGCTTATCTGATGCCATGTTATTTCATGTAATATATTCCCTGTTTTGTCCATTGACTTATGTAAAAAAACTACAGAGACTTATCAACTTTTAACATTCATTATAAATTCATTTAAAAGATTAATATAACCTTTTCTTGGCCAGTTCCATGCTCACTGGTTGGCCATCTGCATAATTTTCTTGATCTCCACTGAGTTTGTGGTCTCTGTGAAAGAACAAATATGTTTAATTTTGATGGTTTTAATTTTCTGTTCCAAGCAGTACTTCTTTTCAAACTGGGCTTTTTGTTTGGTTGGTATTTTTTTTTAGGGGGGGTTCATCTCATCTGCGACTGCTACTTAAATGTGGATCTCTGGGAAATGTCTTGCCCTCTTTAGGATAGTTGTTTGATTTTCCTGGCAAAGCCAAGAAACTGTATTTTTTTTTCCCTTGGGCTATTGATTCATGCCCCTTATTCAACAGTTTTCATCCAGAATTCATTAATTTTCTTTTGAATGTCCAATAAGTCCCTCCATAATATTTTTAAAATTTTTGCTCATCTGTTATAGAGACTATTGCTTGGTCATTGCTTGCTCATTGAGGTTTTTGAGTCATCATTAAATGATCTTAAATACATTTCCTATGTGCTGTACTTTCTACAGCACCTTCTCTCTTTTTTTTTTTTTTTCTGCTACATTACTCTACTATTCCACTGTTTTGGTTTGGGTTTTTTTTTTCCTGCCCTCCTTGTTTTCTAATCTCCTGTCATTTGCATTCTTTGGTTTTCCCGGTGATTTTGGTGACCTTTCAAATCCTCCTAATGCTTTTTCAAAGTGGAAAATACTTTCCATTTCTTTTACATGTGGGACCCTGGTAAGGTTCTTCCTGGGACTAGAGTGTCACTCATGGTTTATACCCCACTGACACGAGAAGTTTTTTCCCAGCAGGACAGCTCCAGACTTGATGGAAGTGTTTGGCCACTGAGATAACTTAATAAGGTCTCAGACTGTTAATATTTCCTGTTCCCCACTCCCTGGGATCTGGCCCATTCTCTTTGCTGACACCACTGTAGCCCTAACAGACAGGGACAAGACCCAGGTTTCTACAATGCAGTAATTTATATGAATTAATTACTGCCATTTGGAGAAGTCCAACAGCTGTCCCAAGATAATCCTTGACTGTCTGAAACATGACTGATCAGCACCGTGCAATTTCTGCAGCCTGCTGGTTCTCCCAAGTCCCCTTATGGCCTCTGATTTGGTCTATAATTTTTAAATTTCTCTGTTGCATGTAGTAAAGTTAAAAGACTTAATAAATCATCTGACAGCCCCTAAAAACACCAGCTTAGGCTCTGGACATTGAGGTATTTCATTTACTCATAAGTTTTCTGGCTCCTTTTCCATGCTTTCTTCTACACCCTTGTTAAACTAAGTTCCTTTAAAATGCCTCAGCTAGAGAAATTCTTGCCTCTCCAGGCTCATACACAGCTTTACATTGGTTGGGATAATTGGCAAGAGTTTTAACACATTCCTTATTTACAACTGCTAACAGTTTGTTAGGACAAATACCTAAAGCCTTTTTAAAAATCATTGATCTTTAAAACTATTTTTTGTAATGAATAATACCCTGCAAACAGGAGAGCATATTTCAGGCTCATGAAATACTTCTGCCTGTATCTTCTTCTCTCAGTGATTGTTTTTTTACTACACTGTGATGGAGTAGAAAATATCTACCATAACCAATAAATGGTTGTAAATATTTCTGTTGGTGGGGCTTCGCCATCTGCCTGTTCATCACTCTCCTGGTGACTTTTGTATATATGGGGCAGTTTGCAATGGCAAAGGGGTAAAGAAAGATACATGACAGCCTGGCTTCCCTCACATCTCTGGACAAGGCAGAGACCCTGCTTGCAGAGGGAAGAACCACAAGCACTGTCAGGGGTAGGGTTATGGGCATATAGGAAGGACTTAGCAGAATTATGGAGGGACACCTCTTAATTATAGTGGACTGCTTAAAACATAGGGATGAACACCAGCAAGAGGAATAGGAAAGTGAGAGTGTGTGTTAAAACTGCAGAAAGAGTATATAGGTGCATTAAACAGAATATATAGGAAACCAGGCTTTTTTATGTCTGCTCTCACAGAACTTTTAAATCTAAATCAGAAAGGAACACAATAATGGGGTTACCAAACACAACATCAATAAAAACATGGGTGACTATGGTCTTGGAATCACCAGCTACATCAGAGCATCATGACTTTCTCCATAGTTTTTCCTTTACTTTTTTAAAGCTTTCCAAACCAGTCATGTCTTTTGAAAGTCTAATCAGTTCAATCTTGGAGCTGCCTGGGGGGCAAAGCTCACATCTGAATACAAGACTCATACTTTTCTCAAATTAGAGAGTATTTGAATTCAGTCAAGACTTAGATCGAGCTCATCTTTAGAAAATACATCAAACAGCCTGTAGAAAACACAGTTCCCACACCTCATATTTTTTAACTGCTCTGTCAACTGAGAATATTGGGCTTTTTCCTGTTATACTCTTACACCATATTGCTGAGTAGTAGATGGACAGTGTGTGTCAGTCTCTCCTCCCCAGTAACAAGTAATAGAGCAAAATGGCCTCAAGTTGTGTTGGGCATATATAGGTTGGACACTATGAAAAATTCCTACACCAAAAGCATTTCCAAGCACTAGAACAAGCATCCCCCAGGGAGGTGGTGGAGTGACCATATGTAAAAGATGTGTGGGTGTGCCAGTTAGGGACAAGGTTTAGTGGTAGATTTGGCAGTGCTGGATTAATGGTTGGACTTGAAGCTCTTAGAGTTTTTTCCCTACATAAACTGTTCTATGATTCTATGACAAAAATCACCTACATATTAGTGTTAACTAAAGCATGAACAGAGCATTTCAGCTACATTTCACATATTTACTGGAGTTTGAAGATCCTATTAATTAGGATTAAATTAAAACAGGAAGCAATTTAGGCTCAGTAGGTAAGAGTTATCCAATCTAATATCAAAGGAGACTAATAACTAAGGTTGCTTGGGTAAACAATACAGGAAGAAACAGATAGGGCTAGGAAAAAACAATCTTAGACCCTTGAGACCAAACACTCCTTGGAGCTACCTCTTCTCCTGGAAGATAACAAAGGGATCTTAAACTAATGCATCAGACTTAAAGAACAAACCTTTAGATAACTGAAGTTTGAAGAAATGAAGTGCTTTCATTGAAATAAAATTTAGGGAATTGTAAAAGGAGATGACAGCTCACAATAAAGATGCAAATGATAGAAATGGTTGATGAGTGTTCATATATATTTTAAACAAGATGCAACAGTTCATGTAGCTCAAAGCATACAGACCTCTGGTTAATACATGAAGCCATTTTGTCGTGCCTCGAGAGTCAGTTATATGAAAAATTCTCCATGAGTTGAAAGATACAAGCCGTAATGGATGGTACTGGTTTTCTTTTCCCTTGCCTCTTTCCCTTTTCCCTTTTTATTTTCCCTTTTTACTTTTTAAACTTTTTTCTTTTCTATTTCTTTTTGTTTTTTCTTTTTTTCCTATTTTCAAATTTTTTTCTTTCTTATTTTCTTTTTCTTTTTTCCCTTTCTTTTCTTTTCTTTTCTTTTCTTTTCTTTTCTTTTCTTTTCTTTTCTTTTCTTTTCTTTTCTTTTCTTTTCTTTTCTTTTCTTTTCTTTTCTTTTCCCCTTTGTTTTTTATTCTTTTACCAGCACTGAAAGGAGCACCAAATGCACATTCCTCTTAGCATTTCAATGAATTCTGTGGGGGATGAATAGCAAGCATGTACATAACCACACACATATGTATGTATAAATTTACAAGCTACAATATCCAGACATCATGAGGCTCTGCTAATAATTTTCTCAACCTTGCCCAGACTGTAGCTACATTTATGATCTGGAGATTTATTGATTTTAGTTATTTTATACCTCCCATAATAGGAAACTACCCTCTGGACCATTGACCTATTCTTGTTATAAATATACTTGAGCTTGCTCTCATCATAACACTATCCCAGGCATCTAAGGTGTTGTTATGAGGCAGTGGTGTTACAAGGAAGGTAACTATAACAGAGTTCTAAAGAAAATAATTTAACTCTTCTCAATGAGTTTCCTTTTGCACCCATTAGCTATTGGAACAGACTTTGACCTGCCATTTATGTCAGGGCCCTGATTCATCACAAGAGATTCTAGGTGTTTTGGTAGCACAAAGAATGCACAACAAAATTTGCAATTTCTAACAACAATTCAAACAGGACAAATGTGTGATGCCACTCATCAGCTTGCATCTGAGAGGCTTTGCTAAAGCTGCATGGCCCTAGGACCTCCAGTTTCCAATGGCTTTCACAAAAAAGCAATTTGGAGCTCACTCTTTGCTTTGGCCAAACTGTTCCAGAGTCTGAGCCCTTGGAGGTGATCAATGCCCTCGTGCTTGGTTTGATTAATAGTGTAGCCATCAGTTCTTTCCATCTTCAAATAGCAACACCAAAAATACTGGCTGGTTTTTTGTACTGGCAGTACACGAAGATCACAGGTTATGCTGTATCCTGTGCTGTACTGGGTCAAATGGTGAAGCATAAATGCCATCCTGTCCACAGTCCTGACAGGGACACCTCCGTGTCTGTGAGGAGCATGGCAAGTGTGGGTGATCAAGAGTATCAAGGGCTCAGCAGTCACTTGGTTATCCATATACAATGCTGAAGGTCAAGTTTTGGAGCAGTAGACAAAAATACCAAGTAATTTCCTGACTAGCCTGTGTAAGAGGTGATGTTGGAAGGCTGTTATTTTCTGGCTGTGCTGAGAAGCTGACTGAAGCCCCATGTGATTGAAGTGGGAAATTTATCCTTCAGACCAATTGTGTTTTTGTAACTGAAGCTAAAGCCCATGGCTAGGAGGGCCAGTGTGACCAGGTCAGTACCAGACGTGCCTCAGAACCCAGCATGGAGCTTCTGACAAAGCTGCAGCTGCTCAAGTATCAGCACCAGTGAGGTGCAGGCTACCCAAGAGGAAATAATGAGCTAGTTACTGACATTCTTATTCTACATTGATGTTATGGGCACTGCTTGAAGTATTTTCCTCCTCTCATAACCTACATCCCAGTTTTACACACCTTTGAGCAACAGCTTTTCAGCCCAGTTTAAAAAGCCCTTGGTACACTGTTAAACTGTCAATATATGTTCATCATGCTAATGTCTTGTTGCTTCACCTTTCTAGATCTCTTCTGCAATCACACATAAAAACTAAACTTCTGTGCCAGCAGAGTCAAAACTAGAACAACTTCCAGAAGAAATGCAAATTAGTCCTGTGAAATGGGAGTATGGAGCACTTTATTTTTATTCATAAATTTTTTCCCTTACATTAAACAAAATAAGAAGAAAGAAGGAATTCTTAGCAGTACAGTTTCAAGATGTAAATAGAGAAGACTATAAGGACAGGGAAGAAAATATGTGGTTTGTCTGGGGTAATATTTTAGAAGTGTATTGACCCAGATTCCAGTCCTGGCTCAGAATGCAAGAGGATTTTTGAGGGGTCACTGTTTGTAGCAGTGTGGAAGTTTGGAATTGTAAAAAGTCAAATCCTTTGAGTTTACTGTTTTCTTCTATCTCTTTTTTCCATTGAGTGGTATTTATATATTTTCAGAAGCAAATTTAAACCTACCCAGCACCCTGCTGAGCACGAAGCATGGAAAGCCCACTCATCCACCACCAGACTTAAGCCCTCCCAAGACACTGTGATGCTGCTTCCAAGATACTTATGAAAAAGCTGTGTAGTCATTTAATTTATTTTAGGATGTGTTGGAATAGCAGAGGTAAAACAAATATTATCCTTGGCTACACAGAATAGGGCATTATCATCCCCCATGGATGGTATTATTCCTGTATTGATTCAATATATTCATGGTTTAAAAATCGAATTAATAGGTCTAGGCTGAAATGCCCAGTGCAGTGATATTTGCAGGAAAGGAAAAAAGCCCTTATGTTTTAGCAGATGAGCACATCAAGGAACTCAGAAGAGTACTAGAGCAGATTCTGTCATGTTCTTGAGTGTAAAAAGCCAGGATATAATTACAATTATGTATATGTGGAATTAGTGACTCCACTTTTTCCTTAAGTAAGGTTGGATATAAGAATATATTTGAGTTACATTAGCATGAAATTTGAAAGTCTTAGTCCAAAATGGAAGTTAAGAGAACAAATAACTATATGAATTCTTCCCTGAAAAATTTGCCTATACTTGGTATTATTGTTATTTCCAAATTGAGACCTTTGGAATTTCTGTAATGTTATTAAAACATATCCAAATCTTGAAAGATTGACATTTTAGATTTATTTCATCATCCTTTGGGTTTTGTTTGAAATAACTTTTGATTGAACCAATTACTGTATGCTGAATGGTAAAATATATTAAGAGCACTAACTGAAATCTGACATTTTATTGTTTGCACTCTTCCAAAAATACATGAGCCATTTTTACTTGAAAAGTGCAAAGAAGGTTTGAGAACATGCTTTAAAAGTATACCATCCATTTATGTCTGGCTGAAAAGCTTTTACCAGACATAATCTGAAAATAAATGTTACTGTGGGGCTCAAGGATTCTCATGCTTATTTGTAAGATATGCAAAAAAAAAAAAAAACAAAACTTCCTACTGAGTTTGTGAAAAAATTTCCCTAAAGCACTAAGCAGGAGAGAAAGAGTCTATATTGATAATTTAAACATGAATATGGAATGGCTGGTGTCTCTCAGTAACCAAGTTCTTGGTGGCCACAGCATGAGGACCTGGCCATGCTGCATGGTGTCCCCCAAGAGCTGCCAGCCCAGCTTCCCATATTTATTTATCCATGCCCACATTTACCCTTTTGGATGCAATACTGAAAGACTGTTGCCTTGCCAAAGGCAGAATCAACAGCGCCCATGGAGGAGCATCAGAGGAAAAAGCAGAACACTTTTTTCCCAGCTCTTATTTAGGCTGCATTCACCATGCTGCTGTAAGCCTCTCCACGGGTGTCTGTGGAGAGCTTCATAATCCAAATCTCTGACAGCTTTTTAGTTTCTAGCTCTTGTGGCTACAAGGAAAAGCCAGGAACCTTGGATCCGTATTTTGGATGCATATAGAAAAGCTTCTTAGTTATTATCCCTTTCGAGACCCATAATTTGTCTTAATCAGATGGTTTTGGGTATTTGATTGGAGCTTGGTGATTGTTTTAAACATTATAGTTAATAAAATATTTTATATTTAAGCATATACAGCCTTCCTACATATGAAACAAAGCATGTTGTTTACCCTAAAAACTCCTGAGTTTAACAATTAATTTGGAGCTCATTGCCAAAACAGGGAAGAAGTGAAAGACCACACAATTACCTTGCAGGAGGTACCAACTTACCAGCTTTTCTTTCAAGATTTCCTGAGCTGATCTGATTGCATCTGAAACCAGTTACTGTTTAGCTGAAGCATCCCAGGAAAATCAAGGGAAGCTGTACACCTAGGTTCTGTTTGGCACACATCTCTGCTCTCACAGAGCATCCAGTGACATTTGACTCTCTCTGTAATGCTGGACCACGAGTGGCTTGGATCCAGATCTGTACTGTAGCTCAAGAATACATGGCTCCAGTGTTATTTGGAAAAAAACACTGAAAGGTAAAAGGCAGAAAATAAATAACCAGCATGTTTCTAGTCTATTTTGTGCACTTCTCAAGCCAGGCTGTAGATTTACATCTGCTCTTTCAAGCAGTTTTTCTTGCACTGGACCATCCTTTGCTAGCATCCCATGAAACTGAAGCTAGGATTGGTGAATAAACAAGTTGTCATGCAGAACTAGGACACTAGATGGTCTATAACTGGAGGTGCAGGGCCTAGGATAGGCAAATGGTGATTAGTGCAATGTAATCATCTACACAAGGGCCCAGTTTCATTAAAGATGTGTTAGAGCACACATCCATGGCCATCTGTTTCTATTTTGCCAGCTCACTTGATTGGCCATCACAAGCATTCCCATGTGTGCTGAAGCATTGTTGAGCAGGACATCTGGCAATAACCAACACCACTGTTAAAAATACATGATAACAACAGAGGCATTACAGAAAATATATGTACAATAATTTCATTGTTGAAACCTCTACCAAGGCAGGCCTGTTGTCCAACAAAATGAACACAGAAAATGGTCCTTTCCTAAATTTTTGCTTTACTAGGCATGCCAAGACTTCAACAGGAAGATACTTCAGTGGAATGTCTTTTTTTCCCTCGGTCCTGGCTTTTGACATTACTCAGAAGGCAATCAAAAAAATTAAAGTATTTACAAGGGAATGAAAAGCATTAAAGCAAGTCTGAACTTCTGAATAATTTTCCTGTGTTAAATAGAAAAGAACATATTCATGCCATATGTTGCCAGAACATAGAAAAACTGCATTCTAGAAACGGAACTGAAAAATCAAAACATCTGAATCTTTATCTTGGCAAAATAAAGAATAAGTGTTAAAGGAACCTAATGATCTTTTGGGAGTGAGAAAAGTTGCTCTCACTGAAAATGAATGGAATCCTTCCAACTTTACATTGATTTAACTCCAAGCCGAATTTGACCAAAGTTTAGTCAGCAAGTAAACAAATTAATCTATTTACAGCTGCCTTTAGCCATAGATATAAACTTAGTGAATAAGACATTGGTTTTCCTATTTACGTTTTTGAAGATAACTTTTAATAATGATGAAATATCTCATGTTGAGAAAAATACACAGCTTGGAAAAAGCAGGGTCTCCTCAGTCCTCCTATATTTCTTGATTCCTGTGTCACTTCATTTTCTTTTTCCTCACATAGTTTAAGCCATTCCAGAATAGCCAAGCAGCTACAAGAAGACAGAAGAAAAGACGGACAAGAGATGCCTGTCCTTAGAAACTGAGCTATGTTTAACATCCTTAAGCAAACACAGCTGACATGCTCACAGTTTGTTTATGCATTTCAGCATTCGCCACAGAAACCGAACTAATGTGCATTGATCCCACTTCTTATATTGTACTGTGTAACAAAAAACTAAAATTCAAGATATGTGTGCACAGCCCTGACGTCTCCAAGCCATGGCACAGGGGCAAAATAAATATTGCCAAAAAGTCTTTTTTTTTTTCATAAGGCCACCATAGTATCTTCCAACAAGTTATTTAGAAGTGTAAATCCTAAGGAACTGCCTCTACATGCTGACCTGCTTCACTGGATTATGATGTTTTACCCAAAATTTCTGTTGGACAAGACTCAGGGAGAAAGGAATTTTCTGCTTTTACATATTGTAAAAATAAGGAAATGCAAGGTTTCCACCCTGTTCTGAAGAGTACAAGAACAGCTTGAGCCCTGTCTTTTCCTCCCTCAGTGCCTGAGGGTGGTCTGTTTAATTTGCTAATAGTGACATCGTTTGGGACGCTGCTACCTGCTGGCAGCCAGCCATGAGGGGGGCTTAGGGGAAGGAGAAGGGAGAAGAACCAAGATGCTTTTGCTTATTAACTCACAGTGCTGAAAGCGAGGGAACAGAGTTCCCTTGTATTTACTGTCAGACACTGTTATCTTAATCATACACATATACTGTTGCTGGTCCTCTCCACCATTGGCAAAATCCTTTCATTTCACACCAGATTAGTGGAGACACCAGATTTTGCACAGGTGCCAGGCTAAGTTACTCTCTGTTCTCAGATACGCTGGTTCACATGGCTGTTTTTCAGAGGTTATGTCCAAGCTGTTCTGGGGATTCCTGCCAGATCTCTGCTGGTAGAAATTAGTCACATCCCCTCTGCTACTCCAGGTAAGAGGACCTCAGCATGAGACATTCTCTCCTCTGCGTTGTGACTGATTTTTGCAGAAGATGGTTTGGTTTGTTCCACAGTTGAGTCCCACAGCAAGCTACAGGTTATGCAGAGACCATAAAACTAAAAGAGAGCAGGAATAAAGCTGATGGAGCTGTCACACCCACTTTGGACTACCCCAGCTGCTCGGACCCTGCCCTCGTTACTACTTTACAACCCCTGGCAGAAGGATTAGACAGAGTTGCTTTTACTGGCAAGAGTGAGATAAGGTTGTAAGAGAACATTACTGATGCACGATGAAAAATGAAGATGCATGGTCACATTAAAAATACAGTGGTCACAACATAACTGTTAATAACCTCAGTGAATGTGATCACATTTCCCCTACAATCACCTCCGCTGCCTGAGCATCTGTGCCACTCATTTCTTTCCCTGGTGCTTGAAGGCTCAAGTAGCTGGGATCAATATCCGGCCTTTGCTGAGAGCTGCAGTTAATGTGTGTGCTCAGCTGACTACAGGTTGGATCCACCACTTAAGCAGACAGAAATATTTGCTTTAGAAACATTAATTTGCTGCTGAAGTAAATGCTGTGCCAAAGTATTTATTCCCAGACCAAACTCACATCAGTTGGGAATGCCAGGCTCTCTGACCTGTTCTGACTGGACTGCCTCTCCAACTCTTCTGGAAAGGCACATACAGAGGTAAACAGATGCTCTTCCTCTTCCCCTTTGGATCATCTGTATGGCTGAGGTTCCCACATAATTTCTAGTATTGAGTTCCCACATCTTTTTTAGTACTGAGTTTTAGATCAAGGCCCCTAGTCTTCCTGCAGCTGCAACAACAGCAGCAACTTAGTGGTAAATTCTGTCAGAAGGATTATGAAATTAATTGATAAATGTTCCAGTATAGTGTGTCAGATTTGAAGTATAACTGAATGGGAAAAAAATATTCTTACTCCAAAAAGAGTTTAAAAAAATGTGCAGTACCTTGCACCACTATTTGTTGAGGGTTTTTTGTTGCCCAAGGAGCCAGTTTTGGTTATATTCATATTTCTTTCATCACTGGTTTGTTGTACCGGGTCTAGTGGTGGCTGATGGATCTGTTTTTATGACATTGCCAAGTCCAGAGTCCAGAGGTGTGAGGTGGGAGTTCTGGCACTGTGGTCTAATGAAGAGGGACGAAATACATTCAAAAAGTGAATGGAGAAGTTTGAGAGAGCAATAAGAGTTTGAGAGGTGCAATGGGGTATTTTCTTCTCCCTGAGTAACTTTCATTTATCGTGGCCCTTGGGATGGCAATCAGCCTTAGCCAAGTGATTGTATACTTTCCTTTTGTGATTAAGACTTTGATGTTATGCTGTATTCAACCAGCAACAGTTTATTTAAAAAAAAATAAAAATTGAAAGAAAAAAATAACCAAAACTACTCATTCTTTAAAACATGGAATCTGGCTGTGCCTGCCACTGAAGTGGGATGAAGGGAGGAGAGTATTTCTCTGTGTGAAGGAAGAACAGTAGCTTTCTCAGTATTTTGCCAGAGTAGAACCTACAGAAACTCTTACGATCAACAGCACATTCAAGAAACTATAGTTTTTTCCTTATCCATATTTAGAATTTTTTTAAATTGTCAGATTTGCCTTAAATCTGATACCACTGACTTCAAAAAGAATAGAAATAATCCACTGGTGAGTTCTGCAAACTTTGCTCTTAGTTGTCATCAAGAAGGAAAATACAGCCCTAGGAGAGCAGTGGGTCATGTACAGAAGGTGAAATGAAGGATATCTGGAGTCCTAGTTTTTTGTTTAGAAAACCCTTGGATGCAGCGGTGAGCCAGAGGCATTACAGCAGCAGGACCTGGTATCATACACACATTAGAGATGCCAACCAATCCTCAGGGAAAACTGGGAATAACTAAGAATTCTTAGTTGGGAAAGAGAGATCAAGAACTCTGGAGCAGCTGGTATTTCACAGAATGGAAATATGCACTTATGGAAATAGGCTGCTGGCTTTTTACTTCAGGCGCTAAATAAAACAGTGGAAAAAGAAACAGAAGCGGCCACTCTATAACTCTTGAATTTTCTCCTCAGCTGACTCTGCTCAGCCTGAACAGCAGCAGCAATGTTTTGGTGGATAACTGGGATGTCCAGCAACAGGAAGAAGGGCCCTATCAAAGTTTATAACGGCTCATGGTCACTAGGTCTCCTAGGATCCTGGTTGGTTGCTTCCTTCCCAATGGAACAGTTGGACACTTGCAGAGCATCTGCCCTCTTGCAGTGCTCTTTCTCCACTTGAATTTTAGAGTTATGTGGTACATACACAGGGCTTTTCAACTAGGGGAAGAGCTTAATATACTCAGTGAGAAATCAGGGATGGTTGAGTCCTCTGTTTGTTATAAATCCACTCCCTCTGTGGGAGCAGCAAACACAGTAACACCCAGTTGGTCCCCCAACTCACTGTAAGAAAGACAATACCTCCTGCTCTACTCACTGTTCACTGATTCAGATGTCTCCTTGGGGAAACTGGTTATGACAATACAGGATTTCCACACAGGGGAGGAAGGCTTGTGGACAGGCTGGCAGACTTAACCCCTGCAGGAACATTGTCCAATTCTTGGGAGAGATGTCTCCTGCAGAAGAATACTTCAGCTTTGTCTTCAGCTGCAGGACGGATGGAGAATCTTAAGAAAGTGCTTCAAAGAAGCCAAGTACAGATCTTTCCCTATTCCATCCTACACATTAAATAAACTGATGGTTATACACTGCCTCCCACCTCTGGTTTCTTCAACAAGTATGGTCCAGATGAATCAAAATTGGAACAGGTATTTGGATCAATATGGATTGCAGAGCCAAGCCTACTGTCTCACTTCCTTGATACATTGTCACGTGTTGTACACCTATAATGATCCTCAGGTGATTTACTGAACCATGAAATTGGTGTCAGTAAACTTACCAAGTGAAAACCATGAGAATTTAGAAAGAAAATAATCAAAATCTTCTTCAGAAAAGTATTCTTCTAGGGCTGTGTTATGTTTGTGAATTGTCATTGAATTCAATTAATTGTCATTCATATCAATGGGGCTTTTGATGGGATGAAGAGACAAACATTATAAATTGTGCAAGCTGATCCAATACATCAGAAAACACAATTGATCTGGTCCTTAGTTGTGCCAGCTATGAATGGGACATTATGGGATGTCCCCTGCCTCAGCTGCTTCCAAGTGTTCCCTGCAGGTCAGGGGAGTCATGCTGTTTACTGCTGTCAGTGTTCCTATGTAGGAGATGCATCAGAAACTGTCTGGGATTCCATTACAAGTCACTTATCCATGACTCCTTTCAGCTGAATTGTTATTACCGTGCCCTTCCTGCTTTACTTATGAAGCCCCTAAAAGATAAATCAGAAGCACTTTGTCACCTCCTCCAGGAGGCATATTTCCATCCCATCCAGCAAGCTGCTGCCAATCTCCACACCTACCCCCATGTACAACGGGTGTTTTTTATAAATGTTGTCCAACTTATCTTTTGATAGCTACAGCCCTGCTTTGTGTACTGCAAATGCTTAAGTAAATATATTAACCTCAGATCTATAACTTCACAAAGCCTCATTATAGTCCGTATGCTTCACTGAAACTTTACCCTGTAGTACTTAACATCTGTGATTCAGGGTGTCAAAGTGTTAATCGGCTGGCATGATCAAGATTTAACAAGTAGATTATTTTGATATTCTCCAGTAATATATTAAAAGTGAAATCTGATCTGCTGGCCCTTGAGGTTCAAATCTCAGCACATGCAATTATACAAGGAGTTCCCTGTAAAAGTGATCTCGAGAACTGAAAAAAGCAAGTCCTTCCCAGATGTGGTCTTAGCAGTGGACCATAATACATGACATCAATGAGTTAAACTAAGGAAACTAGTGAAGGCAAACATGTTGGTTTTAAGTTTCAGATGAGGTTTTTGCTTATGCCCACCTCAGGAAATGAATATTGCATTCATAAATTGTTTTTCTTATCCAGGAGATGAACCTTAACATTTTCATTCAGCCCCAGAGTATTAGATTTCTTTAACACTTTGCCACATTAAAATATGTTTTCCATCTGAATCTGATGATGCAATATCTGAGGAAAAAGTTGGCTGAGTGGCATTCCATAACAAGCAATAAAAGTTTATGATGCACAGAGTATGATAATTGGGACAAAATGAATTGAATGCTTCCTCATGGATAATATTTGATAAGATATAGCATGTGTAGCTATCATAACATTTCAATCAAGCCACGATTGCTACTTTAAACTGTATTTATTTTATTGTCTCCATAATGGATTTTACAGTGCCAATATTTGGTCTGACTTCACTGGAAAGACGAAAAATCAGTGTGTTGTTTTCCCTGGTGAATTTATTTCCCACTGTAATCCTTTTCTCTTATTTTTTCTCATTTTTTTAAACCCACCTCCTTGCCATGAGCTGTTGACATATGATTTGTTGAAAGTCGAAGCTAGTGGATGCCAGCGTTTTATTTTTTCCCTCCATTCTGGCATTATATTTGCATAGGGGCTTTTACAAGGTTAATTAAACTATAATGGGGAAATCATTCATGGACAATGTGCTTTCCTAGTTTCCAGATTTTATAAACCTCACACCTGTTTTTCTTAGGTTTTTGTGCTACGTCAGCCTATAAATCCTCCTGTATTTCCCAGTGTAGTTTCTTATGAAATAAAACTTTTTTCCCTCCATTTGCTCAACTGTTTTCAATACTTGCAGTCAAGCCTGAAGTTGTCAATCAAGGAACAGCTTATCAGTCTGAGCTTTTCCTTTTCAAGCTTATACTCAGTGACTTTTGAGACCTGTCAACACCCAGTTGATTTTAGCCTTAACAATAAAGTCACACTCTATCTCCCACCTAGTAGCTTTAGATTAAATTCTGATGTCATATACGTCATATTTACATAGTTAAAACTCATAACAAAGCAACCCACAGGCAATAGGATGTAATAACCATGCAACAGAGCCATTTCCTGTCCCCTTTTTTCTCTCACACTATGTTTCGTGTAGTTTATTGGATGTGAATGTTTTGAAAATGAAAATCGTCTGGGAGAAAACTGCTAGCCAGGCGTGAGGTTTAGAAGAATTCAACTAAAAGAATATATAGAGTTGTAAATGCATGGCCACCTCTGGTATTGTAAAATAGAAACTCTTTCAATATTCCTTTCATTTCCACGAGAAGAATAGATGGGAGGCCACAATTATGTGCTCCAGCAGTCGATTTTTAATATCTTTAATTCTGCTCATATTAAAGGAAAACAATTAACTTGGAGTCAGAAAGCCTTAAACACCAAAAGTTTTACAGTTTTCATTTTAAAGCACAAAGGACCTACTTCAAATACAATGCAACGGGAACTTTAACCACGGGCTATGTTTAAAGGACAAATCCACCATGGTACTTTAAACAATCAATTAAGGCAAGTTTAACAATTTTTTTCAGCCTCACAAAATAGCCCTATTAAAAGTAAGAAAATAAAAGCCACTATGTGCTTCTCTCTCTCTCTCTCTGTCACACACACACAGAGTGTTCTTTAACAGTATTCTTTAAGTCATATCAAGAGATTGTGTCTTATCTAAAACAAAAGAAAAGAGTAAGCCTTAAACTTATGTGAACTTTATGTAGAGCAATGCAACACTTTCTGCAAACTGTTTTCCAAACAGAACAATTGAAATGCTGCCATTAATTTGATTATTGATAGGACTCTGAAAGGAAAATACCTCTTCAAACTATTTATTCATAGAGGTTTTTTTTCACTATATTGATTTATTTTAGAATTTAAATATTGTGCCGAAACAAGAGACTACAAAGAGCGAAGGAAAAAAAGCATCAGCTTCTACCAGAAGGCCGAAGAGTCTTCCCTTCTGACAGGAAGACCCTGTGACTCTTCCTTTGTACCCTTGCTCTGTCCTTCTCCATGATGTTCCAGCATAGAAATGGATGTTCTCTTAAATCTGAAGAGGGCCACTCTAGGGCATCCAATTGTCAAAAGCTTACATGTAGGCTGGACTTAAATGCACACGTCTGTTTGCATCGTGCAGGGCTTGCATCACAGGTTGTCTGCAGTGGGCTTGCCCAGATGTATGGCCGGCATCCAGATCCTACAAACCTCACTGCTTCTGTTTTCCTTGCTGCTGCGACTTCTACTATTGTTCCAGCAGCTTTCTTTGCTACAGGGGCCTGGCTAGCAGAGCTTAAATTAAACTGGTTTTGGGGCCAGACAGCTCTCCATGGACTTGGGAGAACAGTTTTATTTGTGCTGAGTTCCCCAGTTCTTGCTCGGTAAATAATGGTCCATTTCAAAATGAATCATGTGTCAAAGCCCTGGCTTTCTAGTTTGTTCTGAGTGCTTTATTCCTCAGCAATTGGCAGCCTGAAATCCTCAGAAGGAACAGCTTGTTACACAGCAGGCCTCACAGAAAGAGGACTGTATGGGTGACTCTACCTTAGACATCAAATGTCAGGTGTTGGTGCTGGGAACTGCAGAAAATGTGAATGCTGGGGTAATAAATAAGAGTGACATTTGTGAGACACCCTTTGGCAAGATTGGAGGACTTCTGCTGAAGTACTGAGTCTGGTCTTGGATGCAGCGCTTCAAAATGATGTGAAGGGAAGGACTCAGAGAAAGACAATAAGAACAAGCAGAGATTGAAAAACAAGGGGAGAGAAGAAATTTCGTAATGCTTAGCCAAAAAAAAAAAAAAGGAAAACTGAGATGAGAAATGGTTATAGGCTTTGAAGACTTTGAATGACAGCTGCCAAAAGACAAAAACTGATTCTTGCTTTTTTCACCTCTGTTTAGATGTATCAATCAGTAACATGCTTAAATTGGAGCAGGGAAGAATGAGGCCAGGCATTAGGAAAACCTATAAAGATCTTTAAATGCTGGAAGATGTTTCTGAAAGAGGTTGTGCAATTTCTAGTAAGGAGCATTTGTAAGAAGAAATGCATCTGTCTGATACAATTTCAGCACAGAAGATCCTGCTTTGAGTCAAGAAGATGGATAATATCCTCCCACAGCTTCTCACACCTTTGCTATCTCTAAGTCTATGCTTGACCTTTGTCTCTTCCTGACTAACCCCATATCAACACCTGTTCCTCCTCCTAAGCCATCCTGTTCAACCCCGCCGACCCTCCTAAGGTGAAGTTAATTGTCAGCAGGCAGTAGCACTCATTGGAAAAAGCTACCTCTATTCCCCCAGCTCCTTCTGGTGTTTCCTGACAGGAGCTTACAACCACAGGGAACGGATTGACCAACAGCAGTAGCAGAGAAGGAAACTCACCCAAAGTCAATCTACTGGTCAGCAGCTCAGCAGTTTTCTTGGGCCTCCCATACCCATAGACTTGTGAATCCAGTGGATCAGGTTATGTCTGTCAGTCAACTGGCCTTCAGTACCAGGACTTGGCTATCTCTACAGAAGGAAAAAATATATGGGTATAGTTAACATGTGTAACTCTAATGCATAACACATGTAGCCATGTATGTAGCCAGAAGGTGTTCATTGTGCTTGCTGGAGTGATGATTGCCTCAGCTTGCACCACATTTTTTTGTGCCATTGCTGCATTTCCTCCATCAATTGCCTGTTTGGCCACAGAGACTGAGTGCTTCTTTCTTCCCACATATGAAACAACTGGTCTCATGCCAGCATCAAACCCACTGTGGACCTCCCTGTACCACAGGAGACTTCAGGATGTCATGCAGCCAGTCTGACATCCAGACTTGCTGAGCTCTTGCTGAGCTTTTGCACAGTGCGCTGAAATCAGCAAGAACAACAGATGTTCAACAACTTTGGAAATCAAGCCAAGAGCATTTTCTGGGGTTGGTCTGATGGCAGAAGGATCCTATTCTGTGTATGTGATTTAAAGTCTGAGCTGTAGACTCCTTGCTCCTCAAATGGACATGCCATGTACACTGAAATTGCAATCTATGTTTCCTGACGGCTTTATTTCATAAGCAAGGAGGTTAATATGAAGTCTTCAGAGAAAATATGAAGCCTACACAATGAAAGACTTGACTGAGTTGACATAGACTGCTTAGGCCTGCAGCAGGCAAATTTTATGGGTGATGAGGTTTTCCTTTCATAGAAATTTTGTGTTCCTATAGAAATACATGAGATGCAGCTCATTAGAGAAGTATGAGGCCACTGACAGTGGCCAGTGACATTAGTATGAGCAGCACTGACATTAATGAAGGCGGGGTGCAGGACCAGGTGCCTCTCGCAGACACTCCTTTCGCAATGCTGTGGTTCCCATCTTTAGACTTTGCACCAATCCTACTGTATGTCAGTCACAGCATGCTGGTGGCAACCTTGGCTCTGGGGTGGATATTTTTGATTACGTGGTGTAAGCTACCCACAGGACACCAAATCCTTAAGGACCCAGTGGGAGAGTTTTTCAGTTAACCTGAAGTAGCATATGCATATACGTGAGAAACAGCTACTTGCCTTCTTGGTTTTTGATCTTTTGAGCCAAAAAAATAGCTGAGCAAGAGCTCATGTTAAGACCTTGTGTATTTCAGTCCATAATGGCAACTAGCCTTCTTAGCTTTGCACACAGAATGATGCTGAGGAATGAAGTCCCTGCTACCCTCTCAGCCAATGGTGACCTGGGTGTGCAAGGGCCTGTCTCCAGCAGGGGTGGGACACTGGACACATCTCTGCAGTCTTGATCCTTAGCCCTCAAATCCTTTCAAACTGCCTTCTCTTCTTAGTAACAAAGCTTTGTCACAAAATTTCAGAGAAAGCATGTTTCTTCTCTACTTTCTTTACCTTCTTGTTTATTTAATCAGAACATTTCTTAATCTCATCCACCAAAATTTTCACTTGTCTATGATAGAGGCACTTTCTTTTACCATATCACTCATTTGTACTGTGGCTGAGAAAACAGTGGTCTGAACCACTACTGTTCTTTTAATATTAAAAGTAGGGGTTGATGATAAGAATAATAAGCTTTACATCTCAGGGAATCATTAACTGGGAGCTCCATTCTTGCAGGAAATATTGGGAAAAGGATCCTAGAGGTGACTTTCTTAGGAAAGTGATCTCTACATTTTCTTCCATGAGTGTTGCATCATGCATTACGCTTTCTGATTCCTTGGAGAATGAGGTGCAGTATGTACAGTACGGAAAGGAGACATTGTACATGAGAAGTTTATGATGATGACAAGGGCAGAAGCCAGAGTGCAGTGTGAGTTTCCTTCAGATAGTCTTCTACCAGGTAGTCTAGTAAGGAAGAAATACAGGCTTAGTAAATGGAGTAAAAGAGAGGAGTAACTGAAAAAGTTGGAGGAACAAAGCAGATTCACATTCACTATGTCCAATTTGTGTCTATCAGATGTACAAGTGATAAAATGATCAGGATAAAGGAATAGCCTCTGATATGGCAAACTACTACACAAGTCAACTCCATGTGTCACATTATTGAGGATATGATGAAAACTAATGTGAAACAATGAAAAAATTCAGTCATTAAAAATTGTCTGCCAGTTGATTCTGCCATTATTTCCACTACATCCCATGAAAAAAAGAACATTTGAAGTGCAGGCCTCAGCTTCATTTTCATCTTGTCCCAACTTGTGATATGTTTTTTGTAAATTTGTCAAGATGAAAGAACATGGTGGTTGGTTCCACAAGCAGCACCTTCCAGCACACTCTACAAGGATGCTGGAGTGAGCTGTCTTTCTTCAGAAGAGCATTGCTTTCTGTGTTGTGAGGGTAAGGACATTCTCCTGTCCTCAGTTATGTAAGACAGGTTCTGGGATTTTTTTCAACTAGGAGCTAGGCCTGCAGACATGCTATAAAACAGCAGAGCAAATGGTTGCAAGCCAGAATTAAGGCTAAAGCTCTATTTCTCTACTGAAGCAAATCAGACCTAAAGACCTCACTTGGTATCATCAGCATTTATCACGGATCTAGAATTCACACACAAGGATATCTGAGATTAGAATGTTTTTTCTCTATGCTTTGGGTAGAAGATATCAGTGGTTACAATGAGGTAATGACTGGCCAACACTGATTTTCCAGTGACCTGTAAGGACACTTGCTCTTGATCTCAATTCAGCACTCCTGCTGCTGTGTTTTCTTACCCTTTTTTAACTGACAGTCTTGGACTGACTCCCACACATCCACACTTAATTCTATCAGGCTACATGTAGAAAATGCTGTACCCTTTCTGCAAGAGCCCTTTTTTCTAAATTACATTCTAGTCTTCAACAGGTTTTACTCCCTTTTTTGTTCATTTCCTTTCTCCCCTCCATAAATTAGCTTTCCCTACAAAACACACACACCTCAACAGGCACATTCAGCCTTCATTTCCACCTTGGGCTTTCTGCACTTGTTCTGCCACCCCTTATCTTTGTCTGGAAGGCTGCTCTCTTCTTCACCATGCTTCCCCAGGATCACAGAAGGTAAACTCTGACCAGTGTCATTTCCTCTGTACCAGGTCTTTCACTGTCTCACATCTCATTCCTCCTGCTTTCCAGAGCAAAGGATAAAAAGCAAAGTTAAAGTTAAAATCATATTCTTGACTTGGGGTTTTTCCTTTTTGGTGCTGGAACCCTCCAATCTCCTTTAATCTTATCCACACCTCCTCCACATGCCATTTCAGAAGTCAAACAAAATATGCCGTGTAGAATCATAGAATCATAGAATGGTTGGTTAGAAAGGACATTAAAATCATCTAGTTCCAACCATTGTGTAATTGGCAGGGACACCTTCCACTAGACCACGTTACTCAAATCCTTGTTTCCTACTTTTGACAGCTTCCTTGCTCTCAGAAATAAATTGCCAGAGCTCTCTTTTAATATCTGAATATAATTTTTCTTGGCTCCCCTGTTGGCTTCAAAAGTTTTGGGTGTGCTTCTGCCCATTGCCTCTGCAATTTATCTTACAACTTAAGATACATCTGAGATGAAAGAAGACCTGGGCAACTGCAATCAAGTGAGAAAATTGATCATTTGAGGAAAATAATGCCACAGACTTTTAGGAACATTCGAGGAAAAAAAGTTTCTTTGCTTTTTGCAGGTCTTCCTTCCAAAGACAGCTGCAAAAGACAGCTGCAAAGACAGTGGGGTTTTTTTGTTTGTTTCCCTGGCTCAGATGGTAGATTTATACAGCAACCTGAAAAAAGTTCGTCTTGGCTCTAGATACATTCTGTTGTCACGTATTGTTACCTCCAGAGATAAACCAGTAACACAAGCACAGCTCTGAACACAGGTGGAGTCTGAACATAAATCAGACTATGCCCAACAGTCCCAAAACCAGTTCTCCCCCATCTTGGGGTCCCACTGGCATCCCCAGCACAGGCAATGCATGGGTTTAAACAAAAACAGGAGGGTTGGAGCCAGCCTGGATATTTCAAGTACCTGTTCATATTGCCTTGTCCAAGCTCATTGTCCTTCATAATTGCCATCATATGTTTCTACGTGCAATGTAACTGAAAGATAGCTTTATATCCGTTCTGCTATTTGCTTATGCTGCATCACAGTATGTACAGCAGAAGTCCCTCACAGCTGCACAAAAGTGGGAACCAAAGTGTTCAAAAACAAGCACAATCGGTAGCTAGAACTAATTTTCATAAGCAATTATATTTTAGTTGCGTGTTTCGTGAGGGAAAGTAGTTAAAATCAGCTCTCTACTTCTACTTATATTAACTATAGTATTTTCCCTGCTGTAATTGTGTTCATTTAACTATTGTTCGGTTAAAGCAAAAGCGGATTATACTACATTTTAAAGTAACATTTCTTTATTTTTTCCTCAAATGTAGCAATAATATTACCTTAACATGGCAGAAAACATACTTGTTTTGTTCTTAGAAAGCTAATGATGGACTTCAAGCTATGTACATAATTTATGTCAGATTGTTTCTCACTTTAATGACAAGACTACTCTTTTTTTCTCATGTGTTTGTTAACTTTGTTTTTAACACTCTTTAATCTCAAAATTGCTACAAGGAAACTATCATAATTCGTGTACTCAAGGGAAGTTGACATTACTTCACCAGAAACATTTATATTTGGAAGTTGAAATGAAATAATTCTGAATGGATAGCAGGACAAAGTTATAAAATGTAAGATACTGCTGCAAACTTCACAGCGCAGCTATAAATCAGGATTTTTCAGTCTCTAAGTCACATGATCACCATGGTTCCCTACTTCCTCAACAAATTAAGAAAATCCATCAAACAACAAATCTTTCCAATGATAGGGAATATTGTATCCAGGCTCAGTAAAAATCCAGATACAGAAATGCAGTAATATCAACAAGATCCTAAACATAAATAGAGATTAAAAGTAGCCTAGATTTTTTTCATGATTTTACCCAACATCTCCCAGACAAAACAAAGTTACTACATGAACTTAAAGGAATTGAACTTTGCATGACTTGGGAAAGTGTCATTCATTCAGCGGGGGGACTGGGGACTCTGGTAGCCATAGAAATATCTATAAGGTCTACTACATTGTGCATGGAAAATTATTGCTACAGTGCTCTGTTAGACAGAGATTTTAATGGTTAAAAAATTCTGGAGGACTAGACAAACATGTCTACACAGATCTCCATCTCTTGGTCACCTCCTTCTATGTTTCAATAGAACTGTGTTTCTTTCTGCATCAAACCATCAAAGGAGGCTAAACACAGTCAGGGAATCCATTAGAAACCTCAAACCATGGTCCAACCTGCTAAATATTTATTGAATTTGGAAAAATGTGAGACAAATTTAGACTGAACTTGGGCTGATTTATTGTGTTTGGCAACATATTGTTGTTTTGTATGATTATGACTCTCAAACCAGACAAAGTTAAGTGGTTTAATTTGAATGAAACTAAAGCTTAAATCAAAGCTGGAGAGACATTACTGGAACAAAAGTTGTTGGGTTTTTCTTTTCTCTTTTTGTTCTTTTTTCTTTTTCTTCACAGGAACAAAAGTTGTTTTGGTTTGGTTCTTTTTTCATCTTGAGCCAAACTCTATAAAATATTTTATCTGTGCTTTTTGTCTGCCTGCACATATGAAAATGGAAAATCATGCTGATTTTTAGTACAAGGGTTTTCCTGATCATTATTTACCTATTTTCACCAGAATTTAAGAAGGCCTACAATTTTGTCAAGGTTGATTTCTTCACAGCAAACAGAATCTTCCTGAACAGAGAACTGGTTTTGCCTAAAATATGCAGTCTTTCAACCAAAAAGACAAAGGGAAACTCTTATGCTTTTATTGAAGAGGTTAAACCAAATTACCATTCCAAATGTTAAATTACAGGGAATAGGCATGTGAAAACAACAATAAAATAGCAACAGAAAGATTTAAAGAGGCTAATTCTGCTATTCTGGGATTCACATGCACTGCAAAATTTATAGCACTTCCTTTTTTCGTCATCATCATTGTTACTCTTTGGAATCATCAAGTGGAATGCTGTTTTCCAGACAGAGGTTTTGTAGAATGTAAGTTGCAAACAGTTTTATTTTCATTTCATTATTATTTTTGCATAGACTTTATTTTCTCCCAGCAAAATAAATAATTTGGAATTTAAATATATTCATATCTTGAAGCTAATGCTGATACATAACAAATTGCTCCCAAAAACAGACATGAAACAGCAAAATATTAAGAACTTGAGTAGGTAGCACTACATTTTTTCCTCATATGTTTGCACAAAACAATTTCCTTTCAGATCTGAATCGTAAAATTCACCAAAACAAAATTTTGCTTTGAAATGCAAATGTTTTACTTGACAGAAGATCATATTTAATTTAATTTAATTTAATTTAATTTAATTTAATTTATAATGCAGTTGATGCTGGAGTAAATATAGTTGTACTTCAATTTGTCATAAGAGATAATTAAAATATAGTTAATATTTTCATCTCTGGAGGCTAAAGAAGAATATTTTGGCATCACCACGGCCACGTAAAGCAGAATATGATGTAGTTATGAGCTCATTTTCACAACTGGATGTAGAATCAAGGCCTTTTAGGTATCATTCAAAAAAATCCAGTGATTACGTTTGGGTTTAAAATGAATCGGGTTTTTATATAGATAATAAGGCGATGTAGAAATGCAATGCATTTTGCTTAGGAAAGAGACGGTGAGAAAAATGTATCTCAGAGCTTCATCCTGGCCTTGTTTCTCCCTCTAATCCCATTGTCAGAGCACACCCTTGGTGTAGTTGTATGCTTGTGTACAAGCTGGCTGTGCTGCCCAAATCTTCCTGCGTTCCCCTGCAAGGCTGATGGGGGCATTGGGAAGGGACACACTGGGGCAGAGGCCATAGCAGCCTCTCAGTGCCAACAAATCCAAGACATGGCACAGCAGCATGGCCACGTGAAGGCCAGCCTCAAGAAAAACCCTGCAAGGTTTCAGTATGACAGATGCAACAACTGCATCTGCTCTGCAGGCAGCTGCTGGCCAACATCCAGCCCAGCCAGGGTCTCCCCCTCACCCCCTCAGCGCCCCGAATGATGCCCTGCTGCTCAGGGGAGCGATGCCGCACAGCCTCGCCTCTCGCAAGGTCCCCCCAAATTAAGTGTTTGCAGAATAACAGCAGAAAGGTAAAGCTGGGCGATTTTATACTCCACCACAAGTATATCTAAAATAATGCCCACTCCCACTGTGGCGGGAGAGGAAGGTGAGCTGTAATTAAGTTGCTGAAGTACAGCGCTTTCATTCATTAAAAACAATTCTTTGATTTAGCGCTCAACACAAAACACCCACAGACCACAGGAAATCTCTGGGCTAATTCTCCTGCCCTTTCACCTCTCACACATTCGAGCTTTCTGCTTTCTTCCTTCTGTCCATCTGCTTTAATCATTAGCAACAGCCTTGTGCAACACCTCTAACAAGTAAAGTCAGCTGTCATCAGAGCATATTTAAACTCTGACTGTTAGTTTCCACTAAATCAGTTCTATGCCCACAGGCCTCATTAAGCACAGAGAAGGGCAGTAGTTGCAGGCCCCAAAAAGCTCTAGGGGCAACCAGCCTTTCCTAGGCAAAATTGTGGTCCATGCAGGCTGCAGACCAGGTTTATCCTTTCCTGAGTTTTCCAATAGCTTTGAAGTGGAAACGCAATCGCTGCAGAAAACAGTCGCTGTGTGAGCGGCGTGCTGGGAGTAGGCCTGAGGATGGCGGATTTGCACTGCAGGCATTTGACTGCCAAAATAGACTGTTGTTGGAAGGGAAAAAGAAGTGCAGCCCTTGACAGTGGTCTAATAGGGTAAGTACAGAAAGGACTGCAGCATAGGCCTGGAGAGGGTTTGATTTTGCTTGGGAAATGAGCACCGCTTTCATAACGTTTGCTTTTCACAGCACGACGACTGTAGGAAGAGAATGAAGGCAATGACAGGGGAAGCTCTTGATCTTCAACCAGAAGAGACTCATAGGCAAAGAGGTTTGGAAAAGTCACAATGCTTGTCCTTGAAAACAGCAATGGCATTCATAATAGAGCACATAAATGAAGATGCAGTCCTGCACTGTGAAAACATTTACACACTTGGATTAGCTCTGTTGGAGAACAACGGATGAAATTCAGACATGTCATGGAAACTACTGAGTTAATAAAAAAAAAAAGCAGCTGGCATTGGGTAATCAGGCCAGCTGAAGTGATACCAGGGCACTTTAGTTTCCACTGGCTTAGAAGAATCTTTGGATTTTTTGCCTGTACTCCTAAGCGTACACGTTATCTGCTTTGCACATATCCTAGAGTGTTAAGTAGGGTAGGCCTAGAGAAAATATATCAATGGAAAAAAGTCAAGTAAACACCTGAGGCGTTGGTCCTGAATATTAATTTTAAGTGTATATGTAATTACACATCACATCTTTGGACCTGGTCATCAAACACTGGGGATCTATGTACTAAAATTAGAGAAAATGCCAAGACAGACAACATAGAATCATCAGAATAGTTTGGGTTGTAAAAGACCACTATAGGCAATGTAGCCCAACTCCCTGGCAATAGTAGGGACATCTTCAACTAGATCACGTTGCTCCAAGCCCTGTCCAACCTGATCTTGAATGTTTCTAGGGATGTGGCTTCCAGTGTTTTACCATTTTCATGGTAAAAATTTCTTCCTTATATCTAGTCTAAATCTACCCCCTTTAAGTTTGAATCCTTACTTCTTGTCCTATCATTATAGAAAATACCAAAAGTCTATTTTCACAGCTTTTTTATAAGTGTTCTTTAAGTATTAAAAGGCTACAATAATGTCTCCCCAGAGCCTTCTCTTCTACAGGTTGAATGACCCCAGCTCTCCCAGCCTTCCTTCATTTGAAGGGTGCTCTAGGCCTCTGATCATCATCCCAGCCCTCCTCTGGACCCTCCCCAGCAGGTCTATGACTTTACTGTGTTGAGGACCCCAGAGCCAGATGCAGCACTCTACTATCTCTTCCCTTGACCTGTTGGCCACTCTCCTTGTCATGCAGCCAGGGATACAGGTGGCTTTCTGGGCTGCAAGTGCCAGTTTATGTCCATTTTTTTTGTCCAGCAGCACCCCCAAGTCCATCTTGGCAGGGCTGGTCTCAATCCCTTCATCCTCCAGCCTGTGTTGGTACCAGGAGTTGCTCTGATATAGGTGCGGCACCTTGAGCTTGGCCTTGTGAACCTCAAGAGGTTCACATGAGCCCACTTCTCAAGGTCATGCAGGCCCCTCTGAATGGCGTCCCATCCCTCCGGTATGTCAGCTGCACCACTGACACAGCACCTGCCATTCAAGAGAATACATAGGTTGGGAGTCCTCAGCTTGGAAAAACAACAGCAGAAAAGTGATATTACACAGCAACAGACAGCATTGTAAGTGGCATGGCAAAGATAAAGAAGAAATTATTATTTACTGCTTGGATGTAGCCCCACTGCCTTTGAACCTACCCTTTGCCCTGTGCCATCTGTGAAATTTTCAGATGGTTAAAATGCCTGTACAGAAGTAGTTTCTAACACTGCATGTGGTTCAGCTATGGAGTCCAAAAAGGATCAAACAGATTTACGGGAAGTAGGCCTATCTCAGGTTAGTGATCACAGTGGATGACAGTGAAGGGCATCACTAAGGCACTGATAACTAAAGGCTGGGAAGACGGATGAAGCTCTACATGCCTTGAGTTAGTATTCTGTCCCTTCATGCCTGCTGCCAACCACTGTTAGAAATAAGATACTGAGACTGAGTGACCTTCATCTTTTTGCAGTGCCAAGACCATATTTATGTTCTCCTGAGAGGTTAACAACTCCTAGGAGATCTTGCCAGGTATTGACTTCAAACATTAAAGTTATAGACTGAAACAGTACAAAGCAAAAAAATTAATAAGCATTGAAAACTTGTGTTCCCATCACAGGATTGCCAAATTATCACCTGATATCTTGAACAGTGTTTTTAATCTCTGGCATACTTTACTTATTAACTGGTAGAAGGGTGGCAAGTCTACGGAGGAAATTACCCTGAGCTTCAGAAAATAAGGTAAGCTTCCCTTAGGGCAGCAACAGATTCAGGTTACCCTGACTATGCACTCTATAAACGGGTATATTGAATGAAAGAAGTTTGAATGTTTCAATAAAATTGAATCACTAGGATTAAAATAAGCATAATTAAAGTTATATCAGCACCCCTGCTCTGAAATTGCATCTTAGCAGGTCAGTTTCAAAAGTGTATTTTGGACAGAAATTTCATCAAGTGAAAAAAAAAAAAAATGTTCTGAGGATGGTCCTAGAGGTGCTCCAGAAGGTGCAGCTACACTCAGAGCTCCAGACTTCAGGTGCCAGGCTCCTTCCCTCCACCTCCCTCTGGAAAACCTTAAGCTCTCAGTGCAGAGAGTGAGGGAGTGCCTTGGACCAGCTTCCCAATGAAGGCAGTCTTCTATATATCTGGTGAAATGAATCTGACTGGTTTCTGCCTTCTTACACCTCTCTAAATGGCCACATTTTAAAATACACACATACACAGTGTACATGAGAACATTTCACATTTGGTTTTTGAAAGGTAATGGTTTTCCTTGCTCTGTTATGGTTTCTTGCAGCAGATGTAGGAACATTGAGACATATGGAAAACAAAATCGGCCACAGCAAGAATGAGCTATCAGTCACCATTTCAGGTTCATCAGAGATAGGTGAATAAGATTAAAGACAACATCAACCAACTGCCAGAAGCATTCTATGGAGCACTAGCGTTTCTTCTTTCATTATCATCTCCCACAGCCCGTAATACTGATGCTGTGCCATGTTTGCTCAGTTCTTCAAAGGAGACAATTACTGAAGATATCCTATGATGACAGTCTATAACTATATAATCTGTTGTGAAAATTGCAAGATGATGGCAATTAAAAGAAATTTATGGCTCTTCACAGACTAGTTTGGCTCTCTTCATCAAACACTCAGGGAGGTTAAACTGACCTCTTATGAGCACTCCAGCCTTAGAGATGGTACATCAGAAGACAAAGTTTTAAACTCTGTACTGAAGGAAAGCTTGGACATAGGGTGGAAAAACTAGTGAGGATCTGCTTAGTCCTGGTTTACAGCTTAGCACAGTGCCCTACACTGCAACCCCCAGGCTTACTAAATATCATCAGTTCCTCACCTCTGTCTGCCTGGGAGCCTCAGTGGAAACACGGACATCCTTGAACAAGCTTTAATCCCACCAGCCAGCCAACCTGTGACTGTGGACCGGCACAGGCACAGGAATGACTGCAGAGAGCCCCTTGGGGTGCAGAAAACACCCACTGCTCTGACATCTGCCCTGCTGGGCTGCTGCCATCCCAGAGGTGGACACGTGGAGCAATGCCTCCTGCTGAGACAGCTGGCCAGAGCCTTCCTGCAGCACCCCCAGTTCCTCCTCCTCATGCTCTATGCAGCAACCAAACCAAGTAGTGATGCTGAGAAGCTCAGAGGTGGCAGAATGTGTGCAAGTGGCTGTGGCAGCACAGAAATCAAGGTGTCTGCCTGCCTGTGGGTTTAGCCAGCCTCTCAGTTGGGTTTCGCAGCCCCAGCCTCTGGCCTTCTCTCAATACCTCAGCCACCTTGTTCAAAACTGGCTCAAGTATGTCTGCACTGCATCACGCTGCCAGCTGCACTCACCATCCCAAACACACCACTCTTGGCTCCAGAGATAACCCACTGCCTGTGGCCATGTACAGAAAACTCTGGTTTTCAAAGGTGTTGACTCAACCCTTCAGGCGGGCATTAGGATCACTTACAGAAGCATACAGAATACTTTGTTTCAGTGCTCAATGGTCTGTTTGTGTGTTTACCAACTGGAGGGGGTTGTAGCACACAATTTTGCCAAGGCAAAAAGGTGTTCAAAGAAGAGCAGCAGCAGCTGTAAGCAGGCTCTGGGAATTAAATAATGGCATCTTATAAAACTTCACAAATTGAGCCAATAAGTGTGCAATAAGTAAGTTTTGAAATTACTGTCTTATATCAAGTTTCTCTAATAAAAGTCAAATTTGTGCTTAGAAAAGCTTAAAGCCCATATGTAGCAAAACTTTACAACTCTAATGGGAGCCATGATAGAGCAGCATGTTAGTAAATACACGTGTAAGCAGCACAGTACAAAGAGAAAAGTAGCAATATGTTAATTATCTCCCTCCTGTATTATTTTTAGTTGTCACTGTGGATGCAACTGCAGCGAAACACATGCAAGCTGACAGCTGCTCTGTTCCACAAGGATTAAAACATCAGGAAGACTGGCAATGTGAAAGAGATAAAACAGAGACTTTTCTTCTATAAGAATTTGTTAGGTGTACATTCAAATATAGAAATAGCCTCTTTGTGTTCTCAGTGATTGATCCAGAGGCAACTTTTTTTAAAGGAGATATATGAATTGGAAAGGAAAGATGTCTCATGCTGGGGAGCTAGTCCATAGGGATAGGTGCCTTACTAACAGTCATAGTTTCTCACTTAGCTTGGATGTGTTGCAAACAGTTGTGCTAGCACTGACAGAGTCTTTCACATCCCAAAGGTCTCTAGCAGGCTCACCCAGCAAGCTTGGATCCAGCCTGGAACCGAGGTCTCCACCAGACGAAAGGTGAGCAAAGCTGCTGTTGCTTTGCAGGTGTGAGACTTGGACACTGTGCAGCAGATCGGTCTTACTGCTGGAGAGGTTCCAGCCATTCCATATGGAGCAGCGCCACATAATGGCAACTCATCCACTGGCTAACTGCATTTCCCAAATGGGCAAACTTTCCATGGCCTGAAATAGAAATGAGCAAACTCGTTTTGCTTGCATTTTTCCTTAGCCACAGTACAAGGCAGCACAACTCTGTGCCATCTGAATGAGGTAACCACTACTCTATTGGCTGAGGTATAATAATAAAAGTTCATATGAAAGGATCTAGGCAAGCTCTTTGATGCCCTCTCATCTGAGCTTTTAGAAAAAAAAACATCTAAGAGCACTGAGATAAAGGATACTTTTTTCCACTGAAAGACCATATCCTTAAATAGGAAAGGTGGAAAGACAAAAAATCGAGCAGTTAAGGTGGTTTCAGACGCTCAGTTAATCCAGCAAATTATGGGATAAATAGAGACCATTATCCATGCAGTCATCCCTACATCCACCAAACCTCATGAATCTACCACAGGATAGAATCACCTTCTCACCTAGAAGACATTCAAGACAATGGGGCAAATAAACAGAAATGTTTTCCCAAAGTTGTGCGTAACTAAACTGGAGATGTTGCATAAAAAGGGGGACAGAGTACCTAACTCCAAAAGGACATTCAAGGGTAAAAGTCTTAACAAGTCCAGAGTTAATAATCTAATTTCCACACCAGGATGAGCTTTTAAGATATAGTTTCATCATTTCTTAGTTTATATGACTCCAATTCAGCATATTTGATTTTGTGATTTTGGTTCTTAGGCATTTGACCCGTGCATCGTACTGCATAAGTACCAATCCTAGTATTTTTATATAGATAATGTCTAGAACCTGGATATCACAATGCCTAATTCTTTTAAGGAACAACACTTGGACTTAATGTGGTGGACCTGGTCACCAGTTTATATATACATTTTTGCTTAATCATTTTGAGTTAATAGGCAAGGCCATTTCAAAGATTTCCTTTGCCTTTGAGGTAAAAAAAAAAAAGTAGCTTGTGTAACCTTTCCTTATCACCAGGTCTTCTTAAGACCTACTGTTCTGCTTTTAGAAATTGACAAATTATATCCTCTTCCTGTGATATGATGACTAAAACCATATAAACAAGTGTGTCAGATAGTAATGTGTAAACAACAGATCAGGTCCTCCCACTCTGCAAATATAACAGGACCCTGATATGTCCTGGGCCACAGTGAGGATGTAAGCAAAGTAACTCCCCAAATATGCAGAAGGTCTGGACTTGGAGGCCAGAAAAAACCACTTTACCTGTTATATTCCACATAACTTTGGTCATCACAAGACTATGCAAGTATGGAAGCCTCTTTCCTTAGCACAGTATCTGTCATATATGGCCCACTGTCTGGACGAGAATTGTGGATGTGATAGTGCTTTAATTGGTTGTTGGGCTCTTCTTTTGCTTTGCTTTTTGGGTACAACAGAGAGCTTGGATGTGTTGGAAAGACACATACCCTCATCTTCAGTCAGGTGTAGATGATCCTCTGTTCTTGTAGTGGGTTATTCCACAGGCATGGAATGTCCCTGTCTCAGCAAGTCTTCAAGGTGAAGACCACAAGCCATCCATGATCGTTCCTCCCTGACCTTTTGGCAAGTCCTCTGGAGAATCTGAGCTCAGGTCCTGCATGTTTTTTGAAGACAAGAATCAGCCCCATGAACCTGATTCATAATTCAGGGGGAAAACTGTTTTCCTGGCCATCCTTAAGATGGAAGAGCTCCCTACAGCTCCTTGGACCAAGTTTTGGGCAGCCTAATTTCACATAAATCCCTTTACTTTGGGTTTCCTGTGGTGGGGTGTAGGCCTTTGGGTATACAAGGCAATACAAAAAACCACTTAAAAATTGGTTTTGGAGGTAGATGGCATTTACTGACCCTAAGCCTTTAAGTTTCCACTCCTAAATCTGTGGGGTTTTTTCGATGCTTTATTCTACAACATGCCCAAGATTGGCAGGAAGTGTCCTGGATAACAGCAAATTACACAACAACCTGCTGCAACTAGCTTGAGCTAAAGCACTTGACTTTCAGTGGGACTTTTCAGCTCTAGCACCCTGGATCCAGCTGTTGCTCTTCCATTTTGGCTGCAATACAATGGCAGAAAGCTGCAGCCTCCACTGGGTGCAACAAGAGGAGCATTTGGGGATATTTTTGTCAGATGTAGTGAGAAGGGCTAAGATAAATAAGAATCCCAAAATCCAGTACCTGATATAGCAGCTCTTGGCTAGACCTTTGCAAAATTTTAGCTATGACATTGCAGATTTTTAACTCATTCTCTTGATTTTTTGTGAGTGCATATACAATGTGAAATGGAAGAAGGTTCTGGAGCAAATAGTGCAGTTCACACAGATCTGTGAAGTTGTAGTAGAATTTGGTCTGCATTCTGTTAGTAAAATAAATACATAGTGCTTTCAAAAATATTTTTTTTTTCCATAAAAATATTATGCCTTCTATCCCTACCTTTAGAAGCTGTTTTGCCTTTGAGATGCTAAGGCTCCACAAACATGTAACCCAGAGGATTTTCCTAGAATGTCACAACATGCTCTGTTCCTAAAATGGAAAATATCACTGTCTCCATATTTCATGATATTCTGGGGAATATGAAGTGACCTCTTTTATGGACTAGGACAGAGGAGCATTGGAACAGCATGTGCAGGAAGTCACAGTGCAACCACTGGGGATATGGTGAAATGCAAAAAACTCACATTTCTACTTACAGTGCTATCTGGGAAGCAATTTCCCAATAATATAAGAAGATATATGGATAGTCTGACCTATTTTTTGTAGAGACTCACTGCAGCTGAGTATTTCCTGTACTGACCTGGATCCAATATCATAGAACCTAATAAATCAGTTAATATTTCAGGTAACTAAAATATTAAAAGATGCCTTAAAGATTTAAAATTTTTCCACACATCATACTCCAGCTTAACAAACAAAGGTAATGTGAAACATGTAAAAAGTCTGCTCCTTTATTAATTTTTCATTCTTTTATTTTTCTTTTTCCTTGAAAACTATCCAACTAAGCAAGGAAGCCATAGCCTCAGAAAGCAGTTTTGTCTTTACAAGAGTGTTCAGAGACAATGTGTGTGGCATATTTAAGTGATACATAATCCCCAGTTCTTTCCATCAGTCTCTAAGGAATAAAAATATAATCTCTTGTTGTGGTAAGAGCTATTCCCCAGAATACAGATTTCATCTATATGGTGTATCTAATGTTGCTCCAGTTATTAAACATCCTGTTAAGTTCTTATCTGTTCCCAAATATAGGATCTTCTTCTGTGATTTGATTCAAGAATTCAAACTTTCCTTTGGTTCACATAGGCTCCATGATGACCCCACAGTCTTCCTATGTATGGTGACTCTGTGTAAGCATCCAGGAATAAATACACTTGGAATACAACCAATTAATTTCACTTTGTTAGGCTTTGCTGACCATGATGTAATTGCCCAGGCATCACACTGCTTAGCCCAGGAGAATCTGTCCATAAAAAAAAAGACAAAAAGAAAGAAAAAGGAAAAAAATATCCTTCCTATTGTTTTCCTAAAACAAAAGGATCCCAGTTTCATAGCCTCAATGCTTTTGTAATTATTCAGTCACTACATTTCTTGGAAGTTCAAGAAACAGTTAATTCAACATGATCTCTTAGAAAAAGCCTAGTAGCAGAAAAGTGTTTGCTGAAGGCCTTTTGCTTTATTCTGGGTTTTAGTTAATTTTATACATGACAACTAGGTCATAATTCATTCCATCCCATTTGCAAGCCAAGGATTCTAGGATTTGTATAATTCTTTTGTAAAATGGCCAATTTCATGCAGAGCATGCAAACATTCAGAATTGCAACTGTCAGGAGACAAAATTTGCCAAAAGCCGAATGGAATTAAATTCAAAAACATTTCAGTTGCTCTCTTTTATATTAGATAAGCACAAAACAAAATTTTATGAAAAAATTATGACACCAAAATAATATTTTGTCATTGATCCATGGATACTAATTACCCCAAATCCTTAAAACTCAAGGGATTTTTCATGAAACTCTGATGGAGGCTTCTATTCTTTCCAGGTTTTCCTGACTCCCCCAGCCCTGCAGAGAAACAGGTAAATGAAAAGCCCTTGGTATAGCCATAGCTAACAGCCTAGTTGCAGATTTTACGTTTTGGTGGTTTTTTTTCTATTTATAAATATCCTAAGAACAAGTTGTAATTTGACTGCTTATTTCTTTAATGTAGAGTAATATCATTTTCAGGTTGCAGGCTAGACACAGAATATTCCCTACAAGTATCAAGTAAAATCCATCTAAGATTTGAGCTAAGATTTCAGGTCATCGCTGACAAAGCAGTAGACTAAGACCTAACTGTGTTTCCATTAAATTTAACTACATAATATCATTATGTTTACAGATGTACCCAATGCTAGAAGAAAAGTAGTTAAGCTTTCAACCGGATCAAGGAACTTGTCATGTGAGGAACATCAAGATGTTATTTGGCATTGTTTTTACTTTAGAATAACAAATAAAAGGAGTTTTTATTGCATTCATTTTTGCTGCTGCATTTTTTTAATAAATTCAGACTTGACAGCATAAGGCTTATAAACACATCAGGTTTATGAATGCACAGTTTGTGAACCTACTTTGCTTTAAACATATCACTCATATATAAGGAAATATTTAAAAAATGCCAATTGTTCACAGTAACATTGTATAAAAACATTTTTATGTTTCGTAGGATGTTTCATTTCAAAATATCCATCTATTTGCTTTTTATTTTAAAAGTTTCAAAGTCCACAGATCAATAGGTATTTCTAACGTTTTAGGATTTTAACTCTGCTATCCATCAAAGCTGTCTGAATGGTCTAGGTTTGGGGCAACTTCATCCCTGTCACTTCAACCCTGCCACTGAATTCCATCTGTTCTGGAAGAGCTCAAGTGAAAGATAAGACAGTCACAATCTTCAGTCTGAAATTAGCTGGAATTTCAGCCCACCTCAATGCCACTAGCAGGGTAGGTGATACCCATGGGATGGCACCTTCCCTTTAGAAGGCAGCCCCCTCAGCACACGGCTGGGGCCAGGAACCCCTTCAGCCACTCAGGATTATTTTGTTGCAACAGGTGAGTCAGAGCCTGAAGACTCCCCAGGGCAGAATTGTCACTTCATACCAACCTTGCTCTGAATCTGGCCAAGTCAAGCAGCTGCAACCCTACATTACTCATTTGGCAGGCAGGTCCATCCTGCAATTTGTTGAGCACATTTAGCAGTCCATTAAACAAACCTTGATGCATGTGAAGTCCTCATATTCAATGGGAATACTGCAGTGATTGGGAGATTTTGGTTTCAAGGATCCCATCCTTCCCAATACTGATCCATTCCCAGTACGTGGGAATTTTGCCATTGAATTCCACTGGTGTGGGAGAGATACTCCAGGGTCAGGTCAGCTCTGTAACAACATGGAGGAAAAGATGCTTTTAACCACACCATCTGTGGTTTAACCCAGCACTGATGTTCTGCTACAGAAAACTTTTCTGCAGGCAAAAATCTGTATTTTCACTTCATAATGTTGCAATTACAGTCTTTGCAAGTGTGTGCTTGGATCCACTATGAAAGTGGGGTTAAACTGAAACTAATTGAATTAAAGGTGTTCCTTGTTTGCAATGGTTTAAAATGCCTTTTTCTCCTAACTCCTCACAAGATACATCCTCCTGGCTTATCCTGTGAACCCAGGGAACAAAAAGCCACTTCACACAGTCTGGTTCATCTGGGTAATGAAATATCCAAAGAAATTAGTTTGAACAAATGCTTTGATTTGGAGCTGTTTGTAGGCAGGGCAAGTTAATAGTGCCACTGGTGAAGATAACCCAAGGAATTTGAGGTAAACAGGAGCTGAAATATCTCTGGTTTAATGGATAGCTGATATTACACCTTGGTTTTCTTTCTAAAAGTCTGTGCTTACAGAAACTGTCAACAACGATGGATACAGCAGACTTGAGCTTCCTCATATTCACCAGACAATCCTGCTCTTTCCCAACTATCGCATATTCTTTGACATGTAGCTACTTTTCAATGTCTGCTGCTACACACGAGTGCTGACCTACCTCAGTTTCAGAGCATGTGGCTGTTGCTGTTCCGTGAGCACTGAGAGCTGGCTGGAGGCTCTGCTGCGGAACAGAAGAAAAGGTCACTACTGAAATAGCTTTCCAACTACAGGCCCTGTCTGCAGGGGTAGATGCATCTTCTCACTCACACTCTGCATCCCTCTGTGATCAGTGGGCTCCAGGAGGAGCAGATGGGTCTACCTATATGTAGAGACAGAAAAAAACAGTGCAGATACACCCCTACAGATAGAAGAAATGGGTCAAGAGAAGGGAATTGGGATTGGGAGAAGCCATGCTCATAACAACGGTCTGGAAGCCCGATTGGGTAATTTTTTCCTCTGGTTTAAAAATGCCTTTTTGAAAAGAACATATATAAGCCATTTAGGAAAAGTGTATTTTAAGGAAGCGATTAAAAGAAAAGAGTATGAAGGCAAAGCCAGACAGTGACTCCAGGCAAATGAGCACGTATTTATCAACGTTGTTTTATTTGCAGAAAAAAACAATACAATATTGGTCAAGTAATTTCTCCCTGCTGAAGACCACAAAAATATTAATTGAACAACTTATTTGACAAAAATCTCTGGCTATTATTTAGTCAGCTGCAGTTACAGCCTAATTTATGTCCGTTTCCATTCTCATTGTTATAAGAGTTTCCCTCAGGAGCTAACAGTGTGAGCTAGTACAAAAATGCTTTTATTTATTTTATATTATTGCCTACACCCAAATGCTTGTTAATTGTACTAGGTTTTTTCCACATGACAAGAGGAACATGCTGAGTGAGAATTTTAATGGAAAAAATTATTTAAGAAGCAAAAAAAATATTCTTTTCCCCAACTCCCAACTTGTTGGACACCAGCAAATAACTGAGTAGAAAAAAGCCAAAAAGAAGCATTTGTGACCTCGACAGTGCAGTAACTGTCTTTAATGAGATGACAAAGTACCCAAAATCCAGCTGTCTACAGCAAATCTTCCAGACTATCAAGCTGAGGGTACCTCTAAGTCATAAAACTGACTGAGTCTCCATAGAGCAAGCCCTGAGATCCCAGTTTCAAAGCATCCCTACAACCTCCTCTTTTCACATACACACAAGGCACACATGCCATCTTTAAAAGGCCCAGAAAAGTAACCACAGTGTGAAACAAAAATTACAACAAAGTCCACAGGTATTTGGGGCCACTGGAGTATTTCCTCCCTTTTTATTTTTGCTTTTTCCTTCTGCTTTTTTCTTTCTCCTGGCAGCAGGCCTTCCTTGCTCTCAACCCTTAGCCATGCTACCTCTCTGCTGCAACCCTCCTCCCACCCCCCAAACACCCCTGCACATCCCTGTACATCCCTGTACATTCCCACACATCCTGTGGCAGCCAGCAAATACTCAGCAGCTGGCCATGGCCTGCCCACCCTAAAGGCAGCAGCTGAAATATTCCCTTCAGGGTTTCCCTTCAGCATCACCATCAGGAAACTTGCTGCTGACAAAGGCTCCGTGCTGGCCCCAGGAATCAAATAGTGGCCAAAGAGCAGGGGCTCTCCCTGTAGCCCAAACAAACACAACTTATTGTAATCCCTTGCTGCCTCCTGTGCTTATACAGTACAGACCTTCTTGAGTTACAAGACACTTTGAAGATCTCACCTTCTCCCATTACTTGTCTTTTATATAAAATGTCCACAGATGTGAGTTTGCTAGTGTGTCAGAGGGCTGCGGTTAATAATTTATAAACCAGTACTTCCTATCGGGCACATTGTTTAACGCAGGGCTGTATGGCAGCACTGTCTTGCTGCAGGAGCACCCTCTGCTGACTCCCACGAGGGGCCGCAGCCCGCAGGCAAGTGGTGGCCACCTTGGGCACCTGCTGGGGGACAGCCCGGGCTGCAGGAATGCTGCATCTCAGCTTCTCCAAGGTCACGGGGACTGTAAAAACTCTTGCTCTGCAGCAAATAGCAAAGCTTAATGTCCCAGCAAAGATCAAATGAAAGGGACTCAAGTGGGAACACACCGGCGTGTTACCCACAGAAACATCATGCAATGCAACTCCAGCTCGTGAAGCATCACCTGCAGAAAACCCAGCAGATTTTCTGTGTGCACGCTCCAGCAATTGCACTGAAAAGACTGCCCTTGAGCCAAAGGCACAAGGAAATGGTCTAGACAGACACAACTGAAAACAGGCCATTGTGTGTGATACTGTATTCCCAATTCAGCCCAGGTCTGAGTGAGCACAGGAGAGGATGTGGGCCATGTCAGATAACTCCCCGTAGGTGGGACTGATGCTCTGGGCCAGCAGTCACAGACTGAGAAGAGCCTCCCTAGGAGTGTGCACTGGGTGGATCTTCAATGCCCTTCATGACTGTGACAGCTCTGGAGCTGGAAATGGCAGCAATAACGGGGAGAACAGTCAAACAGCATCTTCCTGCAGAGATGTGTGGACTAGATCCTCATAAATGAACAATGTGGTGTAGCAATGGCTGCTCAATAAAGAACTATTGTGTAGCTCAAGATATCTGTGGCAAGTGCTTGTCCTTCCCGCTCTTACCACATCTATCTCTATGAACAGTAAGTCTATTTACTATTCCACTTTCCAAAATATTTTTTAAATATTCTAAACACTTTCTAAGTACTTGCTAATTGGTGAGCTAATGGCTATTTCTATTCACCTCACCAGGAATCCTTAAGAGATTTTAAACTGATGATTAATCTCAGATTCCCAAAACGCATTTAAGTTGAATAAATATTACTGTGCAATTTCAGTTTTCTTTCAATTTTGCTTACATCTTAGGACATTTTTTTACCACAAAAATGATTACAAACACAAAACATTTAATGGCTCTCTAGGCATACTCTTCCTGATCTGAGGAAGAGTTTGTCTGTTGAAATCTTGTCTGCTTTTTCAGACTAGTGTAATAATAGATATTTCACTCCCTTAAAAACCTTTATCAAAATGCTGAAAATATTATTACTAGCAGTCCTTTATTATTCAGATTAGGAGGGCAGGTTTAAAAAACTGTGCTAGAGACATGTCCTCATTAAGTTAGAAACCAAACTGACTTCCTCCTGACTGAAACCTCTGACTGCTTATCTCCAGTCTGTGGTACAGGAGTCCCTTTTTGCACCAGCAGAAACCATGAACAGTTGCTGGGCACCCTTCATGGTAGAATGGAGGCCAAGGCTTCAAGACCTTGGCTAGGCTGTCTCTCCCTCCACACTGCTGCCCCAGACTGCCCTTTCCTGCTGTCCTCATGCTGGGGAAGCAGCCGGTTGATGGGAGAGCAGAGTGGGAGGTGTTGCTGGGCAGTCTCAGTAAGTGGCGTGACATGGGAAATCTGCTGTGCTGATGCTCACACACTGTCACAGACTCCTTCACATGCACAGCACCTGAGCTAAGGGTTGCTGCACAACCAGGAATACCTGCAGGGACTGCTGTTACCAAATTCCATGACACTCGGCTTCCTCAGATTATCATACAACAGAGGGAATGACTTCAAAGTGAAAAAGGGTAGGTTTAGATTAGGTATTAGGAGGAAATTCTTTACAGTGAGGATGGTGAGGCACTGGGACAGGTTGCCCAGAGAAGTTGTGGATGCCCCAGCCCTAGAAGTGTTACAGGCCAGACTCAGTGGATCTTTGAGTCCCCCAATCTACTGGAAGGTGTCCCTGTCCATTGTAAGTAGGGTGGAACTAGACCATCTTTAAGGTCTCTTTCAACCCCAGACATTCTATGATTCTATGGTAGAATTGGTCTAGGTCTGCTGTTAACAGGGCAGGGATACAGGAAGATTTTTGGCAAATGCTGAATTCTTTCCCATTCACTCATCCAGGGATGTTCACAGAGGACAGAATTAAACCACTGCAAGGACAGCCAGCAAGCCAAGACCAACCACTATAAGAAATACTGTGTGTGTTACACTGCATGGAGAGGCAATTTATTGATCCCTGCTTCTGTGATATAATTTTAAAGGAGGTGGAAGGCATACAGGCAGCTTACTTATGCCAAAAAGTACCTGTTAAGAGATTTTGAGGGATACTTAATTGGAAAAATATTCTGGTTGATCTGGTTTTCAGATTTTAATCACAATTCTGTTAGTGCATCAAAACCACACATACCATCTCTCATCCACATCTATTGTGAACCGCCAGTCATCAGGTAGGGACAAAGGACTGTCTTAAATACACATCGTTTCACTAAAGCTTGTTACGAAGCAGCATCTAACAAACTCCCCAACTCACTCAGGCCAGCAGCCACAGACAATGAGGCTCTCTGACAGAACAACCCCCTTGCAACAGCAGTAAGAGGATTTGTTCTGAAGGTCTTTTATTTAAGAAAAGCAGCAAAATGTTAAGTGCCAAGATTTTTCTTTTGCTTATAAATCCCCTCACTTTTTTTATTTCAGGGGTCATGCACCACTGAGGTATGTGGTAAGGAAATAGCATCTTGAACTTGCCTTATACTGAAAAATGAAACAGATCTTCAATATTCCATGGAGAAGAGGGTGTGCATCGTTTCTTGAGAATAAGCCCTTTGTGTCTCTATTATTTTTACAATGCACTTTAATGACCTGAAAGCATGTGTGTGCCTTCTTAAATCATCACATACAAAACTACATTTTGACTGTAAAATATATTAAGAATCTTATAGAGGAAGCTATGCCATGTGTGGGGTTTTTTTCCTCCCTTTTCAAAGATAGGATGAGTTTTGTCTATATTGCAAGGACAAGCTCCAAAAATGAAAAAGAACTAAAGTGGGAAGGGGAAGATGGTTGGTTTGGGGGGTTTTTAGAGAATAAATCCTAGTTCTAGACACCAGTGTTAGAAAAGTCACCCTTACCAGATGGCTAATACAGACAAGGGAAAATAGCCAACTTGATTTCAAATGTGAGAGTGATTTTTAAAATGAATGATAGAAACTACTTCAGATTCATTATTTTAAGCAAGGAAACTCATGTGTTTAGCTTATGGGTCTGGTTTGAATAAAAGTTTGTCTTTCTTGAATAGAAATCATATGTGATTCAGGCAGTGGCCTGGACCATTTGCTAATACTAATTGTTGAGGGTTGAAAGTAGGGTAGAAGATTGTTAAAGTCTTCCCTGGCAGTAACTTGATCTGTGGAAATGTACTTTACAGGAACTGTGATGAGGTTTACAGCTGGCAAAAGCTTGTGATAGGATGGCCACATGACTTCACATCTCCCTTTTAATAATGGAATAAAAGCTCACATGACACAAGTTTGGTAGGTAAAGGATGGCAGGGTCTGTATAAACTGAAACAGAAATATATTTTTTATAAATATTTCACATCTTGAAAGATACTTGATGATGTGGCTATTTTGAAATAATATTATCACAATATGCTGAAGTAAAGCTGGCAACTTAGAAAACCACCAACTGAGGCCAGATGGGCTGCTGAAGTTCTCACATGAAACACTGGTGGTAAAAAAAAAAGTGTGAGATTTTAATCACATCAATTTGCCCTTGCCCAGTCTCAACAGAAACCTGGTCAGTTGGTAAACACTTCATTTGCTGATAAGGAAAAGCTCTAACCTTAGTTAAAAAGACAAAATGTGATTATTCCACCTAATTCATATGTTAGCACCAGTACCCTGGTAAATTCCAGAGAGAAACCTTATCTTCTATTTCTGAAATGCCAGTGTTGCACTACATTCAATCTTCAGCTATAGCCCATAGCGTAGCATTGCTAATCGCATTCACATCCAAGCTTGCTGGAGCTTACTGCTGTGTGAAACACCTAGGGCATGATTCAGCTGCCCAAAAATAGATTTCAGTGCCCTTCAAATGCCCTTCTGTGTCTGAGACATCCCCAGTGGGCTTGCAGACAGGGTGCACAACCCACTGCTCTTCATGTCCCTGCCTGCCCTCCCAGAGCGATGCACAGAGGAGCATCGCAAAGAGAGCCAGATACCAAAGGCTGAAGCATGAATCAAATCCTCTACCTCTGTGGTGTGAACCTGCTAAGTCCCCTTGGAATCAGGCATTACAGGGACCCGTAACTGAATTGTGGCTGGAGGGCAAAAAGGAGCTGTGGTTTTGATGCCCAGGTGGAATGCCACAGCTCCTCACCCATGAGGAGCAAGGAAAGTTTGGCCCCAGACAAAGGGATTAGTGGCTTTTGATTAGTGTTCATACCAACAACATGTCATTCCTGAGCTTGTCCAGAAGAACTTCAGCCTGCAGTTCCAGTCAGAGAATCACACATTTATTTTCATTGCACATCCAATCCGTATCCCTATGTTTCCTGAAGCTTTGTCATGCTTGGGTAGACAGAAACTATTCTTTTCACTAATATTTGTATTGTTTCACATCTGGTTCATAATAATTCTCATGCTATTGTCAGTGGAATTGCTCTGCCATTTCCTTTCATGATGTGCTTGATGGCTGCTCTGGAAAACAGTTTATTTACAGGTTCAAGAAGATGCCATTGGGTGTATTTTCCATTTGGCAAACTACAAAAGTAACATTTACAGTTATAAACACCTGCACAGACTAACACATATGTTGTATAACTTTCTTTACAGAGAGGTATACAGCATAAATGTCATGTAAACAGCTTTCCACAAATCAAAATGAACACAGAAAAACCCAAGACTCTTAGGAAAATAAAAAACACAGTTTTTCAAAACTTTTCGCTTCCATTCCTTCCCAATTCTAGTCGTGGTTACTTCAGATTTTCTCCACTGACTCTCTGTGGAAAATAATGAATATTGTGTACTCATTTTACATTCTATTGAAAAAAGCCAAACTTTCAAAAACACTTTTTTTTTTTCAATTCGTGATTTTATTTCTTTATCCATTTGCAGAGTAGCAGCTGGCTGTGAAAATACTCTGTGCTGTGTCCTGTTCTGTATGGTTCTACAAGAAGTTTCAGCGTGCTCTTCTTTGGAGGAAGCTGAGCTCCTTGGTTGAGTTGTGTCCACAGCTAAATTCTTTCACATTTTACTGGTTCTCACCTGAACATCCTCTGGCATTTTTAGGCAGATCATTGTCCTTGCCCTAAACACAGCTAACCAGTTTTCAGACCTATTGTTCATCTGGAGAGCAGACATGAATGGAGTTGGATATGTAATGGTCACTTGTGAATAAAGACTGCAGCACCCCTGTCTGTGGAGTTTTCAGGACATTGTAGCAAACTCACAGTTGCCCACAGCAAAAATGCCTGAGAGAAAATTCAGCTCTTACACTTCTAAAACTGACACTAGTGACTGAAATCCACCTCTTGTCTGTGTATCTCTCAAAAGGGTCGGAGATGGCTGCGGGACAGACCTTTCCTGCTCTGATTCTAAGACCAACATCTCACTTATTTTCTAGGGCCTCACATTCCCATAGAAACACATATTTTTCTTCCTGCTTGTTGTATGTCCTTCTGTGCTCTTCCATTGATATCTTCAAGGGAAACTGGCACAAAAGGTCCAAAAAATCTCACATCCCTTCCTGTGGAGGGTGGAGCCCTACCCTGTAGAACTCTCCTGCCTCTGCTCCTGCACACTTGTAGGAGATGCAAAGCTACTCCAAGAGGTGTGGAGAAACAGATCAAAGGACTAGCCACTTATAGCTGTTCATTACGGACAAGGCTGTGGCACAGACCTCTGAGTAGGTCTTGGAAAGAACTCATTTAACTTAACTGGGACTCCAGAACTGCCAAGATTACGGAGAAGACCACTGAGACCACCGAAAAAGAACAAGATAGAACAAGCCACCTGAGCCCCACACTTCCTAAGCCAGGCCTCTGAGAGTTTCTGCACATGTTTCACAGGCAGTTGGGTACAAATGCTGAGCAAGGAATGTTGGCCTTTGCCAGGAATATACTTTAGAGAACAGCGTGGACAAAGGCTAAGAAAAGCTTTCACAAACAGCACAGAAAACAGGAATTAGTGAAATTCCTTTCCCAGCTGTAATTCGCATGTGTTTTAAGCACTATTAACACAGACAAAAACAAATTTTCAGATAGTTTCTGTAACGGCAAAAGAGGTTGCTCTTGTAACAGGTTATGACTCAATGTTTCATTTTCTTTTACACACTATAACTTACATCCAGCCATCTTTTAGCTGGCTCTGTCAGCAAGTCCTGACTCCCTTTTAAGCCTCAACCCCTGACACTCACAACTAAAGCAGTGAGACCAAGTCCTTAAACTTATCCACTAAACGTGTTGGCTTTGAGACCCTTCTCCAGAATTATGTCAACCCTCCACTTATCACCTATCTTCCTACCTCCAGCAAGTGCCCCTATTCACCACACTTGCTATATAGCCTGGGACTTTCAGAGATCACCATGCAACATATTAAAGCCATTCTAATCTGCTGCTTCACACATAACCCCTCAATCACAGCTCATGATTCCAACCATCAGGCTTCATAATCTCTGTAGCACATTAGCCAAAAAAAAAAAAAAAAAAAGAGAGAGAGAAAATCCATTTTCATTCTATCTTATCCACAACATGTGCAAATATTACCTCATCCATTCTTGAGCTGGCTCCAGAGATTAACTCAAAGTTGACATGATAGATGTCTAATTTAAAAAATAGTCCATTTCCTGGCAGTTGATTTTGTTGTCAGTTTTGTTTTAAACTTCAACTTCGGGTGTGACATTGCTACCAGAATTTCATATTTTTAAATAACATTTCACTTTCAAATGCTAAAGCCAAGGATGATGTCATGTGTGCTAGTAGCTTAGCACATATCTGCTGTGGGAGCTCAAGATTAAAAAGAAAATTTTCCTTCCAAAAACAAGAACAGGCGACATAGGAAAAAGACTTTTGTAGGAAAGCAACATGACACTATTTAACCTTCTGATTAGGTAAGGCATTACATGAGTCTTTTAATTGAGCGAACATCACTTAAGCAGTTTACTAGGCAGGAAGTGGCTGCTGATGCCTGTGGAAAGCAGGCTGCGTGAGGTTTGAAGCAGCACCCTTTGAAGTGAATGGAAAGAGTTTTACTGAGCTCAGTGGAGGTACTCTGCATTTGTACTAATGCAATTCCAAGTACAATTTGACCCATGGGGACGAAGGGCACTGGCTAAATGAAAAAATAGCATGAATCCTTTGTTTAGGTTACAGAAAAGCTCTTATTGTATGCAATATTACTAAGAAATAAAATATCCTTTGCAGTGAAACAGTTTGTTCTTCCTAATCCAGTATTATTGTTACGCATGTGTTAAATCATAGGATACACATGGTTGTAAAAGCTGATTTATTAACTAACTAAAAATCAGAGGCATCCACCCAAGCACCACCCAGCATCTGCTGGGACTAATGTCCCTCAAAAACGTCCCATATGTCAAGAAGGGTATAGGTTCAGAAAAACACTAATCCCAGCTTGTCAAAAGGAGCAAAAGAAAAACAGGTTTAGCTTTATAGACTACAGTATTTTGTTTGTTTTCATTAAACACTCTTACTGATTCTAAACATCTGTATTTGTTAACTTGTCTAGTTCTTTCAAACTTAACAGTACAAACAGTGCCATATGTGCTCACTGCTGGCATTTCTGTTCCCGATACTAACATTTGCCTCTAGAGACAGGCTTATCTCTGACAACTCAGTAAACATGGCTCAGGATGAAACCTGAACTATGCAAGGTAGTTTGCTGCCTAGAGAAGGCAGGAGGGACACGTGGAAATCTCTCTCTTAAAACCGACGACACCCCCTGCGGCAAAGTCAGCTCAGCTGAAGCTGAGCTGACAGACGGGGGACTGCGTGTGGCCGGCTCTGTTGTCACTGGTGTTAACTTTCTCATCGCTTGCATTTGCTGCTCCGAGCCTGCATGAGCAGGTAGAAAGGTAAACTCTGCTGATCTGCACATCCTGCTGCTCTATTATCATATGAGCTGGTTTAAAACAAAATCAGTAGGTCCCCACAGCAAGTTTGCTGACTTCAAGTCGCAGCTTGTCAAGAAGAAGTTGTTTGGCTTCAATATATTAGTACTGCTACACAAATTAAATAGAGGGCACTTCTGATCTCCTCTAACAGAGAGGGTCTCACAAGTTGGAAGGCTGAAGTCAAACGTATTTAAGGCCTGAATTAGATGGGTTTTTATCAAAAGAACTAATCATTATTACGGACCAGAACCAGTAGGGAAAGCAATGTCTTTATGGCTGCTTTCCTAGAGGGCGTGGTCACAGAAGTTACCAGGCCCAGTAGCACAGTACTTCCACCAGATAGGAGATCAGACTTATCTATTCTGGGAACCCACCCAGCTATAGATACATAACTCACACTCCCCAGAAGTGCAGGGAAATGACAGTCATGCTTCTTCTTTCACTATGGGACCAACTGAGAAAACAAATCCCTTAAATTCTGCTCATTTTTGGCAATTTGAACAGCCTGCTCAGAAAGAAAAAAAGACTCATTTAAGGCATTTCCCACAGACGGCCCTCGTTTTGAATATTCAGGCCACTTTTTGCAACCATTAATCTAATTTCAGGCTGATCTCTTTTCCAAAATATTTTTTCTTAAATATTTTTTCTCCTGTGATCAACTTGTCATATCTAATTTCAACTTCTACTGTATGCCCCCCTGGTAGGCATGTAATCTTGGAACCTGGCCTGGAATTATCCAACCTAATTCTTGGCAGAAAATTTCCAGCAGCATGGAAATGGGCACCTCTTTAGAAATGAGTCTTAGCTTATTTTCAGAGGTAGTTTGCACCTTCACACAGAGACCATAGATACTGACATTAAAGATTTGTTTAACACGGGAACGTGTGTGCCCATTGTCCTCAAAGCCTGCCCCCTTTGCATTCAAGATCTGTATTTCATACCATGTCTTTTGCATTCATGTTATAGAGACAAAAGTCCATGTTCACCTCTTCTGCTTCATTCTCCATGATCCAGGGAGCCCTTCACTCCTCGAGACATGGATGCACCTATACATGACAGCATGTGTGTGCACACACACTCACTCTTTAAAGACATGCAGCAACTCTGCCTGCCTCTCTCAAGCAGATGACACAGGAAACACTGATCCTATATAAAAGCTGGGGAAGCACAGGCAGAGAGAGGGAGTGGTAGGTACATGTATACATATATTTTTTCAAAGGAGAAAATTAATTGTTAGTGGAATATATATAGGTTTTTAAATGGTAAAAGAGAAAGGAAAAATAAAGGAATGGAAAAGCTTACTTATCAAAGGCTGAGGACACAGACAAATTAGGTTTGTGAATATAGAACTGAAGACAACTTCTGCTGTTCACATGCAAGTGTTTATATATGCTGGAGTAAGGGAGAATCACGCTGCAAATAGAGGAAAACCTCTCCTGATCATCTCTGGACACATCCCGTGTGAATCCAACAGCAGCTGGATGAGGCAACTAACAGAAGATGAGGTCAGGCAAGAGATATGATACAGTCTTGGTTAGGTGAACACTTCCCAAAGACAGGAATCCAGTGTTAGGCGAGGTGCTTTACAGTCCTTCAGAAGTCAAGTAAACAATCCATCAGAGACACTGAGCATCACCACTACTCCTAGAGACTTTCTGAAGCCTCATTCAACATTTCACTAATAAAAGTGCATGAAATTATCTCCTCTGCCCTTGTACACTTCACTACAGGGGGCACCAGCAATGTCACCTGATCAGAGAATGCATAGGTTCATGTACGTGTAGTAGATATCTTTTTCTTGTTCCTCGTTTTCCTGCAACATCCTTTTCACTCCATTCTTCATTAGCCTCCATGACAGTTAACTTTTGGCACATCAGTGAGAATGTGTTTGCTAATCTGATTAGACTCAAAGTCTCCGAAAGAGGAAAAACAGCACCTGATGAGATTATCAAAAGTTTCTAGGCAATGAAATATCTCAAGAAATCTGTCTTTACTCTCCTGGGTGTGAACTATGGCTTGTATAAGTTTCTGAAATGAGGGGCAGGTGTCTGGGAATGCTACTGCAAAAAAAATATGCAGGGGATTCTAATTCATATCACTTTTCTGAATTTACACCTCTTTTCAAGTCCAGCTATTGGGTGGATTTTATTGTTCGTTACATTTTGAACTCGACACTGTGAAGATCAAATAAGCAGCCAGTCATCAATTAACTTTCCAGAGCAAATACTTCAATATTCACAACACATATGCATGGCAGGCATAAAGGGGGGTGGTGAGGGGTGGTGGTGTGGGGTGTTGGGGGGTGTGCACACATGTAGAAGGAACCAGGGAATGGGCTGCTCAGTTAACACACAAGTTTCCAAACATGTGGATTATACACACTTCTCCCACTTCTTTTCCCCACATCTCTCACTCCAAATGCAGGCAGATACACATACACACACATGCTCACCTTTGATATAAAATTGGGCCTGGCCCTTGCTGTGATTGTAATTTTCTTCTGCTCAGTGGCTCTCTTAAACACTCTTCTGCAAATGGTCTGAGGGGGCCACCAGGTAAGGGAATTTTGGCCCACCACGTTTTAAACCTCATCATACATTAGAGCCAGAAGCAGCAATAGCTTCTCATTGTAAATTGTGCCTGTTATTGTAATTTATCAGGATCAAACAGTTGCTGGCAGCCCTTTCCATAATATCCAGTTTCAGTGTCTATATCAGCATCGAGCAAAATCAAACATGGCTTGCGAACAGAGGTTTAGCGATAAATAAATCACTCAGGGAGCTTTAAAGAGAAAACTCTTCACACACACCAATGTTATGGTACTTGTCTTTATTTCTCTTCCAGCTTTCCTTTCTTTTCTTTTCTTTTTCTTTTTTTTTTTTTTAATTTGATTCACAGTGTTCAGATGACATGTGTTTTGCCTTATTCGGCCATTTGGAGTACAGGTGCATGACTGTGTTTTTGATGGAGTGTTGCTATTCTGGAGTGCTCCATCCAAAACACAATCCCACACATGTAATCCAAACTGCAGAAGATGAGTCAACCATCTTCCCTTTTCCATGATAATTAGACATTTTTTTTCATTCAAAGTTACATAGTTATTAGTTGCAGATGCTATGCTTGAACAATATTGTTGAATCTTAAAAGGCTTTCACACCATGCTATTTTATCCCTCAGAGTAGAGGAAATGAACAAAAAGTCCAAGATTACCCAACCTTAAATTAAATCAATTCAAATATCATTACACTGTGAGACAACTGTGGCACCTGAATACCTTTAGTATACATGTAAAAATTGTAGTCAAATATTCAATTAAATATATATAGCAGCTTGCCAGGGAAGGTTTGTCGTTAATAGAGGGATTCGTGGAACAGCAGCTTCCAGTCTTACTAATCCAGGCAGGCCACACATCTAAGTGTCTTTTCTTTGAAAACATTTCAGTTTCTTATCACATTAAGAAAATGTCCATTCCCAGAAGCCTGAAATAACAAAGAAACCTCAATAGGTTTTAAATCCTTAAGCTAGGTATTATTTTCCAGACAAATGCTTGCAAAAGTCTGTTTTCACAGGTCTTAATATACACTGTCTGAACCCTGGGACTGCTGGTGTTTATTTCTGGTACCTTAGAAGCTAATAGGTGATTAGTGGAGTAGATATGGAGAGAAAGAGAAGACACAGGAGAGCAGGTGTCATAGTCCTTTGAGGCTAAGCTTTAAGGACTATTTTAGTCCTGTGACAAGCCGATCTCTTGGTGGCATTTTTGGTACAAGGTGGGTGGTAGACAGACACCAAAGGTTCCACTGCGGGAAATCTCCAAGTAATGACAGGTCATATCCCTAAAGCACTGTTTATAGGGAAAAAAAATAAATAAATCTGCCTGTCTACATTTGAATTCCAGAGTAGTGAGGCTTTCTGTTCCATAATACCTATCCGGATGGCTTTTGTTTCATGTACACAGTACATCAGTTTAGATTATCTTTTTTTCCAGATAAGGAAAAGTTAAGCCAAAAAGCAGGATATGTGCTGACTCCAGAAAGGTTGCTTCACCTGGTGCAGAATGAAGCCTACTTATGCCAGCACAAGGCAACAAAGGTGTCATGCTAGAAATGTGCTCAAGGTGAGGAACCTGCACCTACCTGAAATGTCCCTGAGCAGAGCTGGGGATGTAGCTGCAGAGAAGGAGACCTCCAATTTCCCTGACTTCCTCATCCCCCATCTCTGTACTAACAGCATCTGTACAAACAGCATGGGACTGGGCCCTCTGTCTCCACGAGTGAGAGGATGACGAGTGAGACAGCTACATTAAACTGACAGAACATGTAAACTTGCTTCTCCCAGAGAACAGACTTGCAATAGTCACCCTGTCCCCCCCATCAACACTGGTTAACACATCCCAGGGTTTTTGTTATTACATGTGAACCTGGTTTTGAGGGGGTTATTCCTTCACTGGACAAAGACAAAAAGGGGTATCCATGTCCATGTATCTTTTCTCCATCTACCAGAGGAAGAAGGCTTCCTATATATTCACTTGGGCAGTCCATGGATCACCCAGTGGAGCGTAACTTGTATAGGCAACAATTCCTGGCAAGAATCTGATTTTGCCCCCTCAAGTTTTAAGATCTGATGCTCAATTCCCTGTGCAGGAATATAAGAGGGAACCTCACAGAGAGACTTCAAAGGCAATTAAAAAAGTGGAGCTGATTATTTTCTGTTGGAATTAAAATGAGAAAAAACTTGAGGAAAAAGGTAATAGGGATAAATTTCACACTAGAGCTCTCCTGCCCAAATGTACACTGTGCAACTACCTTTAGCCTGATGAAAAATACCACTTACAAGCCACTTAGTTCATAGACATACACACACTAACACCCTCAGCCTGGCATGGGGGCTGAACCTCTGGAAGAGAGCAAACTGGTGTTGGATTAGCATGTTTTATCACACCTGTATGCATCTTCTGTTCCATGCCATGTCTGTCCCATGGGAGACAGACCTGGAGTTACCAGAGAAATGCTGCAGCTACACGCAGGGAAAGAACACTTTGGAGGGACTTTTCTCATATGCCTCCAATATGAGGAACACGGACCACATGCCTCAGCTGCAGGACTAGTTTGGGGCACACTTAGCAGTGAGCTTCAAACAGGTAACACTCCCAGCCTCTGACGCAGACAAAGCTCGAAATCGTGGATGTACAACAACTTCAAAAACATTTAAACTGATTTTCCTGAAGAAATGCACAAATCTCTCTTTCGATCTCTTCCAACCCAAAATAAGCATCCTACGCGGAACGAGGGGAAGCACAATCCTTGGTCAAGTGGGTGTTTTGGGTTTCCAGCCCTCTAATAACAGATAATTTTTAAATCAAGACCCCCAAAAAACTGAAGACTTCCCAGTTGCACTAAACACAACAGTTTGATTATTTTTCTGGACAGTGGGATAAAATGTGGTGTTATGACTAGCTGTAGTTTAGGGGAGAAATCTCCTGTGTCCACCCCTAAGCTACCTAACTTTCTGAGAAAAATGTTGAAAATTGCAAATCTGTCCCTTAAGATCTTATATTGTTTCTGTACCAACAAATCTATTTGCACTTGCACACTGAACTTTTTCAGATACTTATCTGTAGAGAAACGATGTTCCCCTAAATCAGCTTTTTAATATAAATACACATGCATGTGCTGTTTATTGTACTTTAAAAATACAAAAAAAAAGAAAAAAAAGTGGAGCGCAGAGAAAGTTCTTCAAACTGCATTTGGAGAGTGACCTAAGATGTGGGAAAGTTGTCTATTGCTTATGTTATTTTTTCACCCACTTTTGAGTGCTTTGAGGCTACATTTCCCCTGAGTTATGACAGATATTGCCACCCACCTTAGTTCTTCCTGTCTCTGCCCTAACAGAACCTCTTTGTTGTTTTATCTAATCAGATTCAGAGGCCCTGCTAGAGTTGGCTCTTTCAGACTGTTCAAAGCGGTTATATTTCTTATTTCCCAGGCTTCAGAAGAACTAAAAATAACCAAGTGAAAATCTGAAATGCAAAGCTAATATTCCTGCCAGTGTTAAGCAGATACGTTGTCAGGATCAATGGAAGATGTTACAGATCTGAAAAATTTTAATAAGTCAGAACACTTAATTTTCCTCTGCAGAATTTTCTGAGTTTGATCTTTCCTAAGCCACCAAGAAATTTTTATAAAAATATTTACCGTAACTTTTTCCGAACAGAACACATGCAGCGTGTTTTCACACAAAGAGAAAAACTTCTACAAAACTTTCTCTATGCAAAGGAAAATATTCAAGGCAGATGAGGGTTTGCAGTTCAAATGATCTGAGGTGGAAGTGACCCAAGTTGTTCCTCCAGTCCCACAGAGTAGGAATTGTAAACAAGTTGCCTGATGCCAAGAACTGAGAATTTTCACTGGCAAAGAAGGACCTACAGTAGGTACAGGGCAGCATCATTAGAGAAGTTCAAAAGTGCTACAGTTGGTCAAACCAGTCATGTTTGTATCTATCTTTGCATAATAATTTTGCCACGATTTCTCAAAAGCAACAGAAGGGATCTTGCTCCACTAGCTGGATTACACAATGGAGCAATGTTTTCCAAGTTTATAGAGAATCAGAAAATGAAAGAAAAGGCAGTGTTAAATGTTGGCAAAAGCACTTTAATCTGAGAGAGTGATAAGCACCTTTAATTATTGACTGCAAACAATCACCCTCTTGAAGGAATTTTTAATTGCTTACAGTTGCTGGCGATAGGAGAGTTTCCTCTATGATGGTGAAGGATTTATTCCTGCAGCCAGTAATTACAGAAACTTTGCACTCTTCCAGAGAAACTGAAAACTTTGGCAGTACAGGGCACAACATTAAGGCAATTAAACATTTACACAAATAAGCCAGAGGGAGGATCCATTTTCAAAAAGCATGAGAAACAGTGCGTGTCTGCTAACTTCCAGAAAACGGGAAATGGCCAGCAACAGCCCAGCTTTCAAACTTTGCGGCTCCCTTCAAGGGACGCAAGAAGAAATAAGATTTGTGACCAGTCTGAGTGTCTGGAATAATTTGAACCATGACACAGAATTTAGTTCCCAGCCTGTGGAGAAAATTCATGATGGAAAAACCTGTAGGGTGAGATGTTGAGTTCAGGCTAGCTACTGTAACTGAATCAACCAAAAATTCAACCCTTGGGATCTGAGGACTTGTTATCAGTGACGGAACAAAATGAGACCTGCAGTGAGTGAACCAAAAGTGAAAGTATTAAAAATGTCCTTTTAAACTACAATTATAGTTATGTGAAGTATTTTATAAGATATTTAATCCTAATTTGACTACCATTTTCTCCCACATGGAATATGGTTCCACATGATTCTTTTTGTTTTCTATGCAATCAGTAGTTATGGAAGGCTTTTCTCCTTTCTGATGTGCATACTGGAAAGGGTTTTTATTGCATCGTCACTTAAGGAAGTCTCATCACGGTGAGCATACACAGAGAATGCAATTTTAACTTCTGAGTCCAACACTGTTTGTTTGCTTTTGATTCAATAGGAAACTGTTAACCCTTAAAAAAACATAACCTAGAATATGGTGAAATATTTATTATCATAATCTCGTATTTCACATATTTGCAAGTTCAGTACTGAAATACTATCTGATGCAATGCTTCAGCCAAAGTGAATGTGGCAGAGGTTTTTGGTTTTTATTTGATACCTTTTTTCCACATTGATTTTTATGGATGATACAAAACTGAAATTAGACAACAGAATAAAAATGTGGATATTTCATTCCTTTTAATATTCCCATTCATCTTTTGAAATTACTATACTAATCCATGAAGCCTCATATTTTTTCTTTTAGCAAGAAAAACATATGTGTTAAGTGTGCACATGCCACACATTTAAATGCGAAGCCAATGACTACAGCAGCAAAATCTGGTTTCACAGGTCAAGAAAAGCTTCCCACCCATGCCAGCAGAGCCTGAAATTTACCTTTTAATCTGGGGCTCTGTCCAGTAAGATCTATTTTAGAATTTGCTTCTGCTTTATTAGCACTGCTGCCCAATCTGCCATATTCCTGGCTGAAATTCATGACTAGCCCTGCACTTCCATTTCTTAAGCTCTGCTGTTAAGAGCTCTTGAGAGAACTGCTCCAACTGGTTGGCATTAGAAGGAAATGAAAATCTTTTAAGTGGCTATTGTGCATGTTATTTGAATGCACTGGATGACATTTCAACACCAGGCAATGCCTCCTCTCCACCACAGTCATCAAGAGTGGTTTAGGTTTTTTTCTTTCCCATATGGGCACTGAGGTTTCCAACAGCATTGATCCCTCTGCACATTTTTCTATACTTTGTACAAGGCTCTTTGAACATATTTCTGCAAACAGAAAAGCTTCAATGTGCAACAGTTTTTTAGCAGCTTGAAGGATGGAGCCCTTGATGTGATTATTTGATCATATATGAAGTAACTCCCATGATCAATGAATGATGTCACAGCTATCACTTTGAAGTTAATAGTAAAATTTGCATTGGCTTAAATCTGAGCAGGATCAAGGCATGAAGCATGACTGGCATTCTTTTAATTAATTTCCATATTTCTTTTTAAATTCTCATGCCTCACTCCATGCTTTTTCACGTGACAAAAGAAAAGAGTAAATGTTGGAAATTGATGTTTTCCCCATCAGTAGGCTGTCGTGTGTAACAAATTGTTCTAGTATATTAGTTTATGTGGGCATTCTGTCCTTGATCAGCTCCCACATTTCCCACAGACAGCAGCAGAAGTTGCACACAAAGACAAAAAAATACTTTGCAAAAGGAAACATAACACTCCATCTGCAGACAATAGGTCTGAAAGAAGTGCTGCAGCACCTTTAACAAAGTAATTCATATAGACTTGTGTGGAAAATACAGAGCCCGTATTTCTTTGCTTCTTTGAATTTAAACTATAATTTATACTTGCATTAAAAAATCTGGGATACATAAAGGCCATATTGGAAGCGCTGTCTATCTCTCAAGCTAACAGGAAATGAGAGACAGTAATAGGACTTTAACTAGTTTCTCACTTGCAATGAGTATCCAACACTCATCAAAGAAAACTTCCTTTCAAAATCTTTTTGTTCCAAGTCTGCTGAATAGAGAATCAAAATGCATGTGTGTGCGTGCGTGTGTGAACAATGTCCATTTGTATTCTTAAGTGGACTTGTTTTATTTTGCCATTTACTAAATGCTGGCATAAAAATTCCTGAAGCAACGTGACTCTCACAACAAACACAACTGACAGACCCTCGCTGGAGAGCACATGCAAGCACAGACTGCAATTGTTCTGTGGTTATTTGAGAGGCAGTGGTCAGGGAAACAGGGGTCATTAATTTCCCTGCGTGTTTTAAACATTTCCAGAGATGTGCTAAAATGTATTAAAAGCACAACCGCCGACATCTAAGCCTGAAACATTAGAAAAACTTTAGAAAGGGATTTCTGTGAAAAAGCGACAAGGGATGCTTCGAGTTTGACTTTTTCATTAGGGAATGGAACACATTTTTAACTCTTTCCTTGTTGCTTTTCCAAAAGATCAGCTGTACGACTTCTGGAGAAGTGCGTGGGGTCGAGCTGGAGGAAGCCTGTTTCGACCGTGTGACTGAGGGGTGTTGTAGCTGCTCAGAGCCTTCGGTCCCCCTCAGGGGCTGAGGGTGTGACGCCAGGGTGACCCCTCAGGGGCTGCGGGTGTGACGCCACGGTGTCGCTGAAAGCTCGGACAGGGAAACTCGCTGAGCCCTGGCCGGCCCTGACCGCCCAAGGTCCGCCACCCCTCACCACCACCCCCGCCCGCCAGGGGGCGCCGCTCCGCACGCCCGGCCCCTTCCGCGACTGCCGCCCATCGATGGCGCCCGGGCCCGTCCCGTCCCGTCCCGATCCGCGTGTCCCGGGGCGGGAATGGTGCCCGGGCCCGTCCCCTCCCGTCCCGAGGGGCCGCCGGAGCCCTCTCCCCCCGTGACGCGTGTCCTGCGGCGGGGCGGGCAGAGCAGAGGGAAGCTGGGGGCATCGGCGGAGTCACGTGGCGCGCTCGCTGCTGGCGGGCGGGACGGTGGCCGGGAGGGTTTCCCGGGCAACTGCGCCGCCGGCGAGCGGGGCGGCCGTGGCTGAGCGGGGCCTGGCGCGGTGCAGGTACAGACCCGGCGTCCGGGGCAGCGTTCGGCTCCGAGCCGCGTCCTCTGCCCTCCCCCGCCGCTCCCCGGGGCGCCCGTCGGGCCCTGGAGCCGAGCCCTGCCCTGCCCTGCCCGCTCGTCCCCGAGCGCCCGCGCTGCTGTGCGCCAGCCGTGTGTGCGCTCCAGGGAGAGCCGGAGGAGGAGGAGGAGGATCAGGTCACAGCTGGGATGATTAAAAGGTTACTTGAAAGGTGTTAGGCTGTTTACGCTTTCCTCCATCCCCGTGGTTCGCCATACCTCCTCAAATCTCCCGCTTTTTGCGCTGTGTTGTAGCATATATCCCAGCAAGTGCCGCCTTTGTTGTGTGCACAAAGTCATTTGTGAGCCGCCAGGTCTGAAGGTATGGCTGAAAAGTATATTTGCTAAGGTTATGTTTGCCTATGATCTTCTGTTACCGAAATTGTAAGCGTATTTGTTGTCCTTTAAGTTACATATTGTTAGCTTTTGTAAAAGATGTAATTATAAGGTAGGCAGAAGAAAGCCGTCATTCTAATGTAGGTAGAAGTACGGAAAATGTCAGAAGAATCACTTTGTTTTTCTGGCAGGGCTAGAATGAAATGCTCCCCACTTGCTGAAGTAGCTGGCACAGTTAGGAGATTGCTAAAGCATCCTGCGTTTAACATCAGGTGTTCTTTGATGTGAAACTATAAAAGGATGTTGGATTATGTGTGCCCTGAGACGTAACATTCTTAATCTCCTTACCATGTTTTCAGAGATATTGTCCAAATGCTTACATAAGGATATCGTGCTCAATTCAACGCCTGGGCAGTCTGCTATATAACTTTTTTTTTTTTTTTTTTTTTTTAACTGCCAAAGCCAAAGTGTCGGGTGGTCTATGGATGGATAAGGAGTGAAAGCAGGAAACAGTTGTCACAACTCGCCTGTCAAAATCAATTTACTAGGTAGGTAACAGTCCTGTGTACTGAGTGGGCTCCATACTGGGAGAAGTTTTATTTAATGGTAAAAGCACTTTTGCAAATGTTTAGGCCTTTTATGTTTACATTGCACTTCTCAGCCTGGAAGATGCTCGTTGAGTTTAATGCTGCCATACATATGCAGTTTTGGAGGCAGCCATATGTGTCGAGCAGTGTGATACATGAAAGCTTTGCAGCCTTTTGGTTGTGGGGCATATTTTATACCTGAGAAGTTGATGCAGATTTAGAGGAAGGGGAGGAGGGCAAGTGTCATTGGCCTTCTGTGTCAGGGCAGATCAAACTAAATGCCATTCTCTTACCTTAAAAAGATTTACACCTATTTATTGTTTACTAAATCCAAAGCACAGCAGAGATGATGGAGCCAAACTAACAATGCCAGATGTCCCCAGTGTTAAAGAAACAGAAAGGAATTTAAAGCCCTTAAAATGGAAATGTTACTGCAGTAGATTCTCGTTTGATTATTAACAAAATGCTTAATTGTGGGTTGCTAAGAGAGCACGTTTTTGAAGAAAAATATAAAGATGCTCAAGTGAATCATATTTTATTTATCCCTCAAAGTTTAAATGCTGGAGCTGGTGTTTTGGAAGTGAGTATTTTGCTTATAAGGAACTTGAGTGACCTAGGTATGTTTGAACTGATTGTCTCATTCAGTAAATAATTTTGGTAAGGGATGGGAGAATGGTGTTTGTCATCTCTCAAGTTTTGGATTGGAGTTTTTTCGCTTATTATTAAGCAAATCATTAGTTTACCTCAATTTCAGAATGCATTTAATTAACTTTATTTTAAATTTTAGTTTTTAGACTCAGTTGTTTGGAAGGTAAAATCCAGTTGCAAATTATGGCTCATCCATTTTCAAAGGAAGAATTAGATGCACAATTTGAAGAGTTTCTGAAAGAGGTATGTTTGAGAGCAACATCACATCCCTATTGTCTATTACAAATGGGGAAAACTGAGTATGGAAGAATATGAAATGTAAGATTCAGCTGTGCTTTTATCACATAACTAACATAGCTGTCTTATGTATGGGTCTTTGCCAGGTCTTAATTGCTAAGCTTAATTCATATTGTTTTGCTGTATTGAAATCAAAATAACAGTTTTATTGTTAAATAAATATTTTGTCATTTCTAGGTTATTGTATCTTCAGAAAGAGCCCTTAGTTCTTGATTTTTGTTGCAATTTTATTGTTGGTGCTACTTAGTACCAGAAGCTTCAAATTGATGTATAACTGAAAATGAGGGAAAAAAACTCTGCCTATATATAAACACATTTTAAGAATTTCTTTATTCTTCTGTGCAATACTTACTCTCACTGAATTATATTTAAAAATTATTGTATAAAATGAAGAATGTTGTAGTGATTAGAAAATTTGAATTAGGTTCCTTAAATTCCTCATGGTGCTTTGTGATTTTGAGTACTGGCAAAATCATGCAAGTCTGTGGGTTCTGAGTTAAGCTGAGAATTATCAGACATGGTCTAAATGCCCTGACTAGGTATGTTTTTTTTAATGCAAATAGACCTGTAATTTCAGAACTTGCCCTCTGGCCTGTCAGACACACAGTGTGGTAACCCTAAAACATAAATTCTGCTTATATAAGGCCTTTACTAGATTTTAATTCTGTATATAAGCATAACTAGTGATGGCAGAGAATATTTCTGGAGTTTCTGTTATATGTAATTTTTTTTGATGTAGAGACTGTTACAATTTAATGACTTGTGAAAAGTAATTTAATTTGATGTTGTAACTAAGTTAGCACTCTTGAATTCACTGAAATTATTAATGTTAGTAAAATTAGAAAATTAGTCTTAGCATTTCCTTCAGAAGTTCTTTACTTATTGTTGTTACAAAGGGAGTTGCTTTGGGGAAGAGAAAGGAGTTTTATTCTTTTATTTGTTATGCACATCTGTCAAAAGTCTGCATGTGATTGCTTCTAGTATTTTATTCCTCATTTGACATGCTGCTCTTCTTCCTCAGCTATTGCCCACATTGAGAATGCTCGTTAAAAAAAGTCCAAATAACTGTATTGAATTATTCAAAGTGGCATTTGGAATGTCCCAGAGAATGTAACTTTAACAATTATGTCTTAGTTATGTTTTTTTATTTATGTTTTTATCATTTCAATCCAAAACTGTTTTCAAACTGTTAATCCAGTTATTAAAAACATGCATTGTGCTTTTTGCCAGCTAAATACAGACCCAAATAATAATGATATCTACTCTCTGTTATTTTTACACATGTATCTTCTGCTATGGCCTTCTCCTTTCTTTTGTTTTTTTTATAAATAGTGTGTGGCCTTTTAATATTAGAAAGATGAGAAACTGATGTGCTCTGTTGCTTGAAATATCTCTGTAGGTGATGGTTGTGTTGAGAGTGTCGCAGCGGGTGGGGAATAGTAAAAACTGTTTCTCAGTAGTTTGGGGAAGACTTAATATTGTTTAAGCAAATCTTTCAAAGAGGAAATGGAGCAGGATTTTTCCCTTTAAAGTAACTCTTAATGAATCTGTGTTTGGCGTGCGGGTGTGTATGTATGTTTGTGATGAAAACATATGAAGTTAAAAGAAAGGCTGTATATACAACTGGATGATGCAGGTCTAATATGAGGATTAAACTAAGTCTTTTGGCATATACACTGAACTTTAAAAGCTATCAGTGGATTTTCTAGACTATTATCATTATACAGAAGGAAACGTAGATGTGTAATAACAATGACTGCATGTAGGATAAATCCTTTAATGATTCCCTCTGCCTGGTTATGCTTATTCTCAACCCCTTGCCAAAACAGCCTATTGTCATCCATAATTCTTCCCATAATCCTTCGTCCTCCACTGTCTGTCTTGCTGTGTTCCATCCACTCCTCACCATCAGTATCTTGTTTTGGTGTGCTTCACTTATTGTCGCTTGGATTTCCCTTAAGCATCCTCTGTCATGTTGGTTTAGCTGCAGGTTTTCAGTGTTTGCTGCGTTGGCTGTGAAGTTCTCTTGGGACGTGCAACGTGAGGAAGTCTTTGTAATACACAGCATTTCAATTCATTGGATTAATTACCTTTTTTTGATGACCCAAAGCTATGTTGTAAAAAAGCCGTTGTCTGCTTCTAGTATTTTCAGTTGATTTTTGTTCTGCTTGATACTCATGGATGCTTGAGAAGGAAGGCCTTTGAAAGGAAAGGCTATACCATCTTTGTTAGAATATCTGTGGAATGGTATCTGGAGGAGAAACACCATACATTAAGCCATGTTTGAAAAACATTTTACGTTTTTATTCAAAGATCAAATAGATTAACATATTATTGTGTACTGAAAGCATGTTGTGGAATAGACTTATTTAATTGAAAAATACTGGTTTCATGAATTAATTAGGATGACTGCTCATGAAAGTCCGAGTGTTTTAGATCAAATTCTGTATTCTGAACCTTTAAGTTCTTTCGTGTGCAAGGGAGGTCGTAAGCTGGTGATGTGCCATATAGTTGTTCCAGTTCTTGAAACTGTCTCTTTTGGTTTTTATTTATGTTGAGATTAAACAACTGACACTTTTTGTGTCTGTGTTCCTGACAGGCTGAGAGGCTGTCTTATAGAGAAAGGGAAGGAAGAAATTGGTGCCACTTACTGGTTCTGAGAAGTCATTACGAGTCCAAAAAGTTGATTGATTGACTGATTTACCTTTTTTTCAAAGGAAGGAAAAAAAATCCAGAAATTTTGCTGTTGAGACAACTGATGTGTTGGGAAAAATGCACCAGTACCTTTGTGTCAGCATTTCTTTTCCAGCTGCTGCAGCTTTACTGTCTGCAGTTGATAAGATGGCTGGACATAGAAAGTTTCCAGAACTTGTGCACAACCTGTGGGAGTTGCAGGTTCTTTAGTTACAATCCACTAAGGAGTATGAGCATCACTGAAGTTCTGGTTGTAAAGGAAGCAGCAAGTGATAACAGAGCTTGCATCAAGCACCTGTCAGTGCTTCCAGCTAGCAGGAGGCAGTCTGGCCTTTGGGGACAATGGCACTAGTACTTGCGTTGTGACCAGTGTCAGGAAATTGTTATTTATGGGATATTTATTAGGAATCTAAAGCTGTTTTGTTCTATGTCACGGAGCCTACTTAAAGAAATTGCAATACATCCTGTTGTCTAGCAGTTTCATAATTTATTAAAGTTGTGTTTTATTTAAGTGCAAGGCTCAGAGCAGTTCTTTCCGAGATGTATGACAGGCATTTAGATTTCTCTAGGGAAACTGTAAACTCTAAAGATGTTCTTGATCAGAGATATTAATAAGAATATTTTATTGCAATTATTTTTCTTAAATAATAGTTTTATGTAATTGGCATTTGATTTTTGTTAAGCCCAGGGAAGTTGAAGTGTTAGTCATATAGTAAAGATTGGCTTTTTTGGCAGTGTTTTTAATGTAGCAGGAGGCAGTGGATTGCAGAGGCTTGTTTTAATAAAACATACCCTTGTGGCTTACATGCTAAGTATCCACAATCCTGTTGCCTCTAATATTTGGTTTATACCATCACACTTTCTTATTTGTGACTATTACAAAAGTGAAGCTTTTAAAAATTTTCCCACGTGATGCATTTCATATGTGAATTCTTTGTTTCTTACCATTTATGGGTTTTGCTAACTCTGTGCACTGTGTTCTTTAAGACATTTTTGGACAATTGTAGGTAAAAATTTAGATAAAAAAATATTCCATTCCCCTTAACTCCAGTTTCCTGTACAAAGAATATGTAGCACATAAGGTTGCAGTGCACCAGTTTAATGAATATTCCCTTGTTCAGTGTGTGCATAGCTAATTGTGGCTCTGAGCCTACTGTAGGCCACAGAGAGTTTTATTAAAGGAAAAGATTAGAGGTTAGTTGTCTTTTCCTTCCTGTTACTTTTCAGTAACTTAAATTCATATGGTGTCCATACTCATAGATTTTTTTCCCATTGATTTAAGCCACCAAAAACTAACACATACGAACATTTAATACACAGTTGGGTTGGAATGGCTCTGGCATTTCTATTTTATTCCATGAGTACAAGGTATAAAGTTAATTCCTGAAATCTGATTTGCTGGCAGCTAGAATGTTGCTAGTACACATTTATTCTTAGAATATTAGTAATAATGTTCATGTACAAAGCAAGGACAAGGCGAAATTGGTTCTGCTCTACTTCACTATCTTCAGGGATATAGCAGAGTTTTGATTCTTGTATGTCTTAACTAATTGAAAAAGAGCTGATTATGCTGTTCATTTGAATATGCATTCTCTGAAGTAGTCAATTTTTAATATATCCAAATTCTGGCAGCGGGGTTATTAAAATATGCAGTATTATGCCACATGAATATAGTTATTGTTTCTTAATCAATTCTGTCATGCATATACAAAAAACACAAACAGTGGAGAGTAATGAGAGGCATCTGGACTCAGAAGTTCAGAATTGAGTGGCTGAAACAATATAAATATGTAAAAGCTCTCTTTAATCTTGTATGCAATTGATTCAGTCTCTTTCAGATGATTCATTTGGAAGTTCAAAGAAAAAGTCCAGCATTCTTGAGAGATTGGGACAGCCCAGGAAAAAAGAAAAGAAGAAAAAGGATTCAGTGCCATGGTGGTTTTCTGAGGAAGATTCAGATGATGGTGGTAAATTTACAGTTTTGCAATGTTTTGGCCACAGGGGGTCAGGCTAGTTCTTTCTCATACTGCATGTTAGGCCTGGTTTCAGATTAAGCTGATGCCACTGAAGTGTTTTAGAATGTTACAGTGCAAGTTTGTAAAGCACAAAAGTCAAATAGAATTGTATTTTTTAAGGGTTCATATTCAAGCAGTATGCAAGCTTTCTGCTGTTTTTTTCTGTAGCTTTTGAGTTAATAAAACTTGTAAAAAAATAAGCACATTATAAATAGTAAAATCATTAGAAAATGTAACTTACAAATTCTGTAGAAATATTGGTATATGTGTTTTGTAGCCAATCTGTTCTTTATACTGACTTTTTATAGTTTTCTGTTTTCAAAACTGTAGTGGAAGAAGACCAGTTTGTATGAACTTATGGTAACTGCAACACTCGTAATGGGTTGGAAAAGCACAGGAAAACTTTTCAACACCAGCTGAATCCAAGATGTATGTCTTCAGTATTCCCAACATTTCCCTTGCCAAGAATCATGGCTCAAGGCGAAATGGGCTGTGATGACATGATTGCTGGTTCAGTACTGACACAGCCACATAGTTCTGGAAGAAAATACATTATTGTTTGCAAGCTTTCCACCTCTGATTTTTTAAAATTTTTACATTGTCTTCTTGTTGGGTAGTAAAGCCTAGGAGTAGTGAGTTTCCACAGGGTGATTGTCTCTTCTTTGTAGCAACTGGTAGTTTCTTAATTTTCATGATTCGTATTAATTGCAAGTGAACCTTCACAGAAAGTTACAAAAATCAGTTTTTCATCTGACAGAGTTAAAATACTGCTGATAGTCTCAGATTTTAAGATTAGCTGTATCCTGTCAGTGTTGTCTTAGTGCAGAGTCAAATCCTAGTCAGCAGTTGTGCCATTTAGGCTTAACCCTAATAGGTGGTAGCTGGACTGCTTATCTGTCTCTGGCCTTTTAAAATGTTGCTGTAAACCTCAGATGGATTTGAGAAAGTTCTTATCAGGTGGTTATGAGATAGGAATATTTCCTCCTTTTCAAATAATGTAAGGATGGAGTGTTCTTGCTGAGCAGTGTGAAAATTAAGAGGTTAGCATGACCTCATTTTTCTACATAACTATCAAAGAAGTTTTTTGGCTGACTTTAGAAGTTCAGCATGTTTCCATGTTTTTTTCTGGGATGCTGGAGGCAACCCAACTTTGATACTTCTCATGGTATAAAGCGCACTGGAATAGGTTCTTAAAGGGCAGGGTGATTACAAGTTTTAGAGAACCGTGCTTGTGTGGTTTAAGTAAAACTCAAAACAGAATCACAAGAAAAAATGTGATTATATTGAGTTGTTCCATCCAAATGATTTCCACCACTGTCCTTTTTAAAATTAAGAATGTCTTATCAGCTGTGCAGGTTAACAAGAGGTAAAGCTATTAGAACTGGTACAAACTTGAACTACAATTTCCTGATGTATGAAATATCTGGTGAACTTTTTAAGGTGTCTCTTAAGAAAAGCTTCTCATTTAACAGAAAAACATTCAGAGGGTGAGCCTGCTCAGTTTTACCAGCATGGAATCAATTTGCATGGAAAAGAAGCTAGCCTGTTCATACTGTTGATGAGGGGCTGGATTTTCGGTGTTTTGGAGGGAGTTGAAAGTAATCTCCGTGTAATGTATTTTGACTCCAAGATCCAACATCTTGGCAGTTGGACATAACAAAATTGAGAATACAGCAGTGTACGCCAAATGTGCCAGATCTGTGCACAGCATTCTTCCCTGAGCACCATTTTTGCCAGGCAGATTATTAGTTTTATTTCATTTACTCCTCTGTCACCACTCTGCGTGGAAGACCACACTCCTGGAGCATATGCAGTAAGCCATATACCACCTAGTACTTTAATATTGCCAAGCAGAGAGGCCTTTAATCCCTACTAGAGGGCTTTCCATTTTCTGTCTTGGCAAGAAGAATCCATGGCATGAAGTGGTTATGTCATCCCATGAGGAAAGGGCTATATTTCTCCCACTGGACACTTGCAAATGGTAGCAGTTGCAGAATATGTGCTATGATTAATGCCTTTCTGCAAGGCAGGGTCTAGTTTTAGGGCAATTAACCGAGTCAAAAGAGAGCCATTTGCAGAAGCCATCTGCAAATGATGGCAGGTTGGCCATCTTCGGTACTGAGTTTTCCTCTGCAGTTTTATGTGGCTGTAATTTTAGTTTGTGTGGATGTACTTGTGGTGTTTTAAAATGGCAGGTTGGGTGACTGTAAGGAATTCAGCGTGGATAGGCTTCCAGAACTTCTCATCTTTTCTTCTGTGTATCTCTCTGTCTTGTGTGCTTCCAAGTACTTTGCCAAATACCATTTTGCCATGTCTAATATTCTCAGCATGAGTAGGTTGTGGAGTGTGTTGCTTAGACCTGTTAAAAGTAGATGATGGCACAGCAGCATTGCAGTCTAAGTTACTGCACTGGATGACTGAGAAGATGATGATTTAGACTTGTAGTTCTTTGTGAGGTTATATGTAAATGTCCCCTAAATAGCAAAATAATTTTCTATGGGAGAAAATAATAATATTGCTGTAAAGCTAACAAACATGAAAATAAGCTGAATTTAATTTCTGGAAAGTGTAATGTCACCATGCTTCAAAATTTTTTGGAGATCCTTGTGTATCCTTCTAGGCTTGAACCTTCGTGTTGGTTGCAGATAGGACATAATCAATAGGCTGTCAGGCAATAGAATTACAACTTTTAAAAGTCATTTTATCATCATGAATCAAACTTATATAAAGGCATAAACCTTACCTTCACCCACAGTGTGGCACTGCATTCATTGCAAATACATACTCCATATATTTAAGTTGAAATCTTTGGGTGTCACTGTATAGAGCTAATGTTATCTGAAGAAAGCCTGGATAATTAGCTTGTGCAATACTCCAAGCTAATATGTTGCTTCCAGATTGAGGTTTTGATTTTGAGTTACTTCATTATCTATATCATGCTTTCTTGAAAGACACTTACTTGTTGTCTTGTTCTTTTTTTTTCCCCAAGGCATCTTGTTACAGAAGTGCCAGGAAATAGGTAGAGAGTTAAACTAATAGCCTGTTTGGCTGAGAAGTATAAAGTACATTTTAAAAGAGCTCCACTAATTATTCTAGGCACGTTTAAACTATTTGTTCTTCAGCTTTAAACTGAAATGTGCAAATTATTATTCAAGATACTGTCTTCCGTATTGGACAGGTTAGAGACCTAGGTAATGTCCTTTCTACTTGCTTTTGTCATTTAAATGATAAAAAGAAATTGAATACTAAGAATTCCTGTCCTGTCTTGCTTGCATGTCTGTTCCTGCTGTTTGTCTTTTCAAGATTTTCAAATAAAATTTGTTAAAGTGAGAAAAGAGAAGAAACTGACAGAAAGCCATGCCGAAGTAGTGGAAAATACTGAACAAAAGAGTCCCCGTTCAGATTCCCAGTCTGGTATTTGATTAAATATGCTTTGATATATTTATTCGGTATCAACCTTGTATTACTAGTGTGTTTCCTATTGAAAATCCTTAGCAAACTGTCCATTTGACCAAGCTGCCACATACTTCTTTTATCATTTTCAGAAGAAACTAATAACTGTGTGAACTTTTGCTCAGTTGTTGTAGCATCAAAAATCACTACATATATGATGTAGTAGGACTGACAGTATTGAATGTCAGTCTGGGGACAGGGGGGAATAACTTCAAAAATCTGAACAGAAAGCTCTCACCTGTAGTAAGCACCTGTTTAGTATAAGTAGAAAGTCTCTTATACTTCCTGCATTTCATACTCGAGAAATAATCATATTCACTGTGCTATTTGTTTAATTTCAAAGACAGCAGTCAGATAAGCATTTTACTTATTTTCTGTTGATGTGGTTCTTTTCCCTTTGCTGACCACTGTGCTGCTTTGTGTATGCTGCCCCTGGAATGGAAACAGCTGTTGGTATAAGTGAAAAACTTGAATTGTTTAATCTGCAGGAGTATTTTAGTATTTAGATTCAGCATTTTATATGAGTCACTTTTTATGTTGTCTGAAAAGAAACTCCAGCGAATAAGTAGGAATTACAAGCATTGATCTATTAAATACTTAGATATAAAAGACAATAGCAATTAACTTGTACTGATTTAAGCATGGCATTGGTATTAAATTCAAGCAGGTCAGTAATGTTTTAGATTATGTCATTGGCCATGACAGTGAAATATGTGGCACTTGGTCTTTGGATCATGTTGGTGATCTAGTCTGTAGCCTATAGAACATCTCCCTGTGTTAGTTTTCTAGCGTGTATATGCAGCTCTAGAAAATATATGTATATGTATATGTTTTCATAAGCCTCATTTGGATAGAATGGCTGTAAAGCATCTTAGTCTGGGAGATAAACACTAAAAATCAATTTATTTCTCAAATTAGGATTAATTTTTGAAATATGAACAATAGGAGGACCTCAGTAGTTATTTCAAATTACTGTTTTAAAATGTATCAGGTGTTTGCGTTATGTGCAGTGGCAGGTACGTTGTCAATACTTCTAGTTTCCAGTAAATGTGGGAGATCTAGAGAAGTAGTGCCTTGCTAGTGAACTTACACATCAGTTGAGGGAATAAAGGACCTATGCATTGTATCAGAATGGATTTAATACCATTTCTTACCTTGCTGCACCAGCTTCCTTTAGTTATCTTGGGTGTTTGAGCTGTGTTGACTTCTGGTCACATATCCTTATACTCCTGTTCTGAATAGCAAAGTATTTGGCTTGATGTCCTAGACTACTCTCTCTTGTCTCAAGGTAAACTCAAAAGATCTATAACTAAGAGTTTAATCTGAATTATTCAAAATTTGAAACCTCTTCCACCATGACAATTTTAACATGGCAAAATCTAGCGCAGACCATCTAGCTAGCCTAAGGTAGTACTGTGACTGTCATGTAGGAGTCCAGAGGAGGCCACCAAGATGGTTAGAGGGCTGGAGCACCTCTTGTGTGAGGAAAGGCTGAGAGAATTAGGTTTGTTAAGCCTAGAAAAGAGAAGATTTCAGGGTGACCTAACTGTGCCCTTGCAGTACATGGAGGGAGCCTGCAAGAAAGATGGAAAGAGACTTTTTACAAGAGCATGTAGCGACAGGACAAGGGGGAGGTATCACACTAAAAGAGAGTAGGTTTAGATTAGGTATTAGGAGGAAGTTCTTTGCTCTGAGGGTGGTGAGGCACTGAACAGGTTGCTCAGAGAAGTGGATGCCCCATCCCTGTAAGTGTTCAAGGCCAGGTTGGATGGGGCAACCTGGTCTTGTGGCAGGGGCATTGGAACAGCATGATTTTTAAGGTCCCTTCCAACCCAAACCATTCTGTGATTCTTTGATCATGAGAGCTGCTGTTATCTAAAACCTAATTCTGCTACTGGGAATGGAACGTGTTTGTTTTATTTGCTGCTGAGCAAGTCCCCACAAGGGTTTGAGCAAACAAATGCAGTTCTTACACCTGACAGTGATAGACAGTAGTAATTTATACTTATGTACCTACATTTTCCCACTTCTTTTTGAACCAGTCCAGATACTTCTTTTGAACCTTGTAGCAAATACCTTTTACTGTTGAAGTAGTTTTACTAGTTTTCTTTGTTTTCAGATCATTTATTGAGCTCCTAGAACAGTGGATTTGAATTTAACATATATATGGATCAAGAATCTTTTTAAAAATAAAAAGAAAAGATGGAGAAGAGTAGTTCTATTTTCAGAAGTTATAACTATTAACCTTAGTTTTTACGATGTATAGGAAACTGAACTGTATTACTTTTTCAGAAGTGTCAGTTTGAGGTCTCACATCTCGTTCTTCTCTTTATTCCCTGTCCACTATGCATTAAAATTTATAATGTTTATGTACACTTAGAAGTAGTTCCCTCTAAATCTTCCAGTGCATCTCGCAGCAAGGCTTTGTCTAAATCCAAAATGTTGGAAAAATTTCATAAGGACAAGAAAGTTCCGTACTTAAAGAAAGAAGAAGGAGCCCTTGCTTCTGACAGTCCAGACAATTCTGAGGGTAACAAATTTACTGTTTTTTATATGATATTAAAAAAGGTAAAATGGCTCAATTCTGACAGTCTTGGTCAGATACGGAAAAAAGAAGTTACTTTTTGAAGTAGATGTTCGTCATTATCAGTTTGAGTCCTTTGTATTTATGTTTTTAAATGTTTCTCTGCAAGTGTGGTAGTTAGAAATATTCTTCAATGTGAAACTCAGGTTCTTTTTTTAATTCATTGCAATTGGCTATACTTTAGAAAAGAATACTGTATATCATTAGCCTTACAGAATGTTGCATGTAAACATACAGGTAGCAAAATCTTTGGCATTCAAGGTAACTATTTAAGAAGCTTTTAAGAGAAGTAACAAATACCCACCCTCCAAAAACAAATTACTCTTGCTAGCCTAAAAAATCAGTGGAACTGTTCAAACAGCCAAAAACACAATGAAAAGACTGTTAAATCCATATGAGTAGGTATTTTCTCCAAGTTTGATAGGTTTCTCATAGTTCAGATTGTGGAGAGCAAGAGAAAACAAATATTCTTGCCTTCACTAGCAATTGGGGGTATGTCTGGGTGTTGAGAGTGGCTAAGTTGCAAAGTTTAATGGCTGCAGTAACAGTATTTGATTTTCAGATTATTATGGAAGGTACTTTTAAAAAAAAACTCTGATTCTACTCAAACCCTGACTGGCAAAATATTTAAAAATTATTAGATAGCTTACATAAATCCTGTGAAGCCTTCAAGATCAATGTACATCTGCTGAGAAACTTCACTGGATATGAGATGATATAAATAAAAAAACCCACAAGAATGTTTTCTTTAAACTTTTGTTCTATTAAGCATTCTTACTGGTTTTTTTACTGTTGTATAATCCCTTCTCCTTTCTTGCAAATCTCTACATAGGAGGTCAGTTGCAGTTAGCATTTGATTCTGGTAATATAGTATCATTCAAAAACAGGCTGTTGGAGGTCTGGTGAGATTGTGGCTAATATAAAGCTCTGCAAAAAACTTGTGACCCTGCTGCAAACAGACTCCTATTTGCTGTCTTGATAACTAGAATAGAGTGCCATCTGAGTAAATTACTTTAAATTACTATATTTGGCTACCTGAGAAATGGGTTATTCATAGTTTTTCACTTCTGTTCAGCACTTTGAGCTTTCCATTTTCTACTTTTCAATGTAGCAATATGTATTTATTTAGGCATTAACTTTCTATACATGTGGAGTTTGACCTTTAGACAATGTCTCTGACATTTATTTGTTGCATGCAAGGCAAGTCAGTCAGAGCTCTATATCAAGGACAGAGCTGAGGCGTGGATTTCCAAGATGTGGAATCTTACGCACTTAGCCTCCCAAAAAAAAAAAAAGGAGTTTGTCATTAAAATCAAGAAAATAAACCTATTCTACTTTTTAATAAGGAGTCTCTTAGAATGAACATGCTGAGGGCTGCCCAGTAGGGAGGGAAAAGGTGTTGAGACTCCTACTTTCCCACCCTCCCTCACCTTAAATCAGTACCAAAGGGACAGGATTCTCCATTGTGATGAAATAGGCAAATATAACATTTTTAAATGGGACTTGTATGGGCCTGTGTAGAGAGCAGAGGAAGATCCCCGAGCTGAAGCACTTGGTCAGCACATGGAAGACTGATTTAGTGTTATTGATTTATGGATCTCCTCCAGTCTCCTGCAGCAGGAAATGAGCTGTTGTCAGTGTCTTCACCCCTTCTGGTGTATTCAGTACAAGGACACAGCTACAGTCTCAACATCATGTGGCCAGGCAGAACAAAAAATTCTGAGTGTTACCAACTGACAGTTCATAGTTTCTGTTCCCTTCTGTGAGAATTGTAAATAATTTCATGTGTCATTTGATGAAATGCATAAGCAGCTTTTCTCCTATTCCTTCTCCAACAAGAACTTACTCAGAATCTAAGTGTAAACATGTGTGTTTTGGCAGGCAGAAGGGAGTTTTTGAACTGGGAATGTCCTGCAATACCTGGCTTTTAGTCTTCCATGAGGAAGTAGATAAGGCAGCGTTCTGTCTGAGGGCCAGCATAAAGTTGTTAAGGTGATGTTGAACCCTCACAACAGTGAAATTGCAAGTTACAGTTGCATAAATATATAGAATGGGAGAGCTGGGTATTCATCAGTGACTTTTAAAAAACATTGATTACTATTTTTTTCTGAAAGCCTTTAAGCAACAAACGAAATGTAGCTAAGTCAGTGGCTTTGCAAGTTTAAAAAATCTGTGGTGATCTGAGGTAGTAGATCAAATAAAATGAACTGAGTTTTATGAAAGAAATGTCAATTTCTGTATAGGGTCTGTGTATGTGGTTATTCATGAGTAATGTGACAGTAACTCAGTTTTTGCAGTTGTTACATTTGACTCATGCTGAACTTTAGGTATGTGTGCAAATACAAAGGATAGGAAGATAATGTTTACAATAGCTTAATTAAACACGATTTACATCTAGAATCAGTGGAAATCAGGTGAATGCGACTCATGAGACTACAAATCTTTACAATTGCAATGTGAGATTAAAACCGGTGGTTCTGGAAGGAGACTAGAAGACTGATGTATCATACAAATAGCTTTTAGATGATAGTCAAGAATATGAAACTTTTTTTCCTAGGGATGCTTGAAGCCAATGGAAACCTTGTTAAGATACAGAGCACTTCACAGCCTGTGGGAGAAAGTCATGAAAATATGGACATGGAAAAGATGCAGCTTCAGAAAAGTAATGGAGATGCTGTCTCTTTCAGTAGAGACAGCCTGGAAACAAATGGTGAGAACTGAGAGCCCAACCATTTCATCAAGTTAACTAGATCTAAATAAGTTACTCGTAAAAGTAGTTTACCTTGATTCTTTTCAAGATGGGATTCTTCACTTCTGTCATCTGTGTTGCATGAACTGAAGGCTCCTAGTACTAGTTTGTGGTGATTTTATACCGTTAATATTTTATGAGTCTGTCTGTAGCTGTTGTTAACTATTATGGCTATTCTTTGTGGACATACAGCACAGACACAGTTTATTTCTCTTTTTTGAAATCCAGATTCAGTTTTAGCTTCTGGGCCTAATCAAAGTGTTGTGGGAGTTGGACTGGATACCTTGGAAGAACAGGAAGAAAAAGAGATCTTCTTTGCCAAGCTTGAACAAGAAGCTTCCTCTACTATTGATTATTCAAGATTAAATAAAGAGCTGGATTCCAATGATTCTGTCATACTAGCACCATTTGTACGGTAATTTAGAGGGAACAAAAGTTGTGGACTGTATTAGTGGGCACATGTGACGTGGGTATGGCCACTGAGATTTTGTTGGATGATATCCTGTATATGATTTGGTCAGGTGTTTATTGTCGTTTGGCTTTTTTTTTTTTTTTTAAGACAAGGACAGAGAGAAGCTTGATAAATAAAAGTGAGAGCATGGCTTAGTGATGAGTGGATGTAGTTCCACAATCTTGTACATAGCTCAATAATAACAAGCCAAGTTAGCATTCTTAATTGTAAGGTATAAATAAATGAAGAGGTTACAACTGATAATAACAAGGAAATAGATCAGGAAAGATTGTGTGTCCCTTTAGATATGGTATTACAAATTATTCTAGAGGAAAGATACTTAATCTTCTTAGAGTAGAGCAACCCATTTATAATCAGTTATGTGAAAATAAGTTCAAACACCTGTGAGAGAAATTAATGAAGGGGAAGTTCAGGCTGCTTTTGCTGAAAATGCTGAGTTCAAAGGGAACTTCCAATATGAAAACAGTTGGAGGGGCAGAATTCTGGAGAGGTTTAGATAAGGACGAAATTTTAATTTTGTGGGAAAAGGGGAAAGAAAGGAGGGGAGGGTGATTTTTAAATTTATTTTGTTGATCTAGAATGACAGGGTCAGAACAGGAGGCAAACCTTGATGATAAAACTATTTTTTGAGAAGTTGAGTAGATGTTGAGGAGAATGCAGAAAGGGAGTGGTTTTAAGAGTTAGATTGAGAATTTTAGCTGGGAAATACTTTAATCTGACACTTTTCCACTTTGATTTGATTTGTTGGACAAATTCTGATTTTTTTTTTTTTTATTACTAATTGTAAGAAGTAACAGACTGTAGAGTTCCAAGAAAAAAAGTGTATTTATTTGCTGTCCAAAAAGAGAGTAGAATTTTCATTTTATTTCTCAGAAATGAAAACACTGAAAAAGAGGAACCACCTGCACGTGAAGAGAAATCCGGTAATACAATCTTTGACCTGTAGTTCTTACATCAACCTTTTAGGCTATCTTTGCATTATGATTGTGCAGCTGTTACTCATACCAGAGGAGTTAAAGGGTTTACTTTTGCTTCTGTGCTTTTTCTTTTCTTAAGTGGATTTTTAATCGGTTGTAAACCAAAAGACTAAAGAAAAGAAAAAGTAGTAAAAACCCTCTATCAAACATAAATGAAAAAAAATAACCTCTGATGTTGAAATTTGATTTGATGTTTCATTTACTCCAGTGTCTTAACTGTCATCTGTATTTTTGTGCCATCTTCTCTTGCCTGAGTTTAACCTCAGTAATCTGTAATTACTCTTGTCTGATTTTCCCCCTGAAATTTCCATGCTACATTTCTTGCTTATTTGTCTTTTACTTGCCACATCTCTTTATTTCATGCTTCATTTCTGGGATATGATAGAGTGTATTCCTGTAATTTAATGGATTGTATTTTCAGATTTATATATTTAGCTGAACTTTTGAGACGTCCTGTTGGCAGGCTTTAATTTCTCAAGCATAAGGAGGATGTATTTGTAAACCGTAAACATAGAAAGGAGACATCATTAACCAGTCTTTTGCAAGGCTTCTACATTTAAGTGTTACAAATGATGCACTGGAGCCTGTAGCCAGAGGAGCTGAGTGGGAGAGATACAGCAAAATAGAAATGAAACTTGTGGAAGGATCTGTGTAACTGAAGGAAAAAACTTCGGCTTCCTTGTAAAGTTCATTCTCTGACAAACTTGTTTTTAAATAATGCTTACTCTTGAGAGTGGCTTTTCATCCACCAAAGCAGGTCATAAGAAGCCAAATTACAGATTCTGAGCCTCAAAACTGCTGGAGTTGTCAAAGTGAATGTACAGAGTACTTTATCTACAGGGTAGGAATTGCATCATTTCACCCCTAAGTGAGAGAAAGTAATTGAATAAAAGGGGTCAGTTCAAGTACACCTTGAGGAGACAAAGCGTATCTGATCACAAGGCAAACTTCCTTTGAATTTAGAGGTATTACATGTGACTTTCACTGTAGTTTTAGTACCACACTCAGTTATGGAAACTCTCTGTTGCCTTTATAAAAGGAGTAGTATTAGCAGTAGCTGTTCATAGATGAGGCATTGGGAAAAACAAAATAGCTATCTCTTACTGCTTTGTCTTCCTTGGGTATTCATTCTATTTGATGTTTATTTTACTCTCTTAGGTAGCTACAGTGAAGATTTTGAAGAAGAAACAGATACTAATCCTGCCCTTAAAACTGAGGGAGATCAGGTGAATCAAAACATCATGCCAGAAGTTGATTTAAGTCCTCAAGAACAGGTATAGCTTGCTAAATGTTTTTATTACTTGCAGGAATTTTAAAAGCTGTGCAATATGTAACTGTAAACCTTTGTATGATATGTACTGTCTGAAAGAATCTAGTGGCCCTCAGACTATATCTTTCTATTAAGGATATGCACTTTCCTGTGGTAGATCACAGAAAGGGTTAAGTTCTTCACAGGGCTTCCTGCTTACTCCTCCTTTGAGTTAAGAAATGAGGATGGAAGTGCACAAATGATGAGCTCAGGTGGAAACTCAGCCTCAGAGTGGGTAGTGATTAATCTCTCAGAGCTATTGAGGTGCAAGTGACACAGACTTACAGAAGTAATTCTGTACAGAGAACCCCTTTGGGCAGAGGACCCAAAAATCTTCACTGTGTGAGCTGTGGGGGCACTGCTGTCCACTGGCTTAGTCAGGCCTTTTGATGTGTAGCACGTGTGGTTGGGGCACAGAGGTGCATCCCTGGAGCACACATTCAGATTTGGGGTTTTTCCAAAGTCAATACAACACTATGTATTCATTTTCACTAGGTAAACTTACTGGGTTTTAGTTCTCTTTAAAAAAATTTATTAGAGTGCTGTTTCTAATAAACGTTTGAAAAGAAATGTTAGAATGGAACTGTAATAATGTGCTTACTGCTACTTAACTTCCTTTTCTCAAATTACAATAAAAGGAAACCATGAAGGTGCAAAAATGCTCCTTTATGCAGAGGAGTATTTAATTCCGCTTTGCTTGTGAGAGAGTTTATATATTACAGGATGTTGAGAACTTTTTGGCCTCCTAAGGAAGGTTTTAGAGAAATGCATAACTGAATAACTAGTAACTGCTTAGTTCTAAGTTCTAGAAACTGTTTTTAGGTATTGGACCAACTTCTAAAGTTTGCCCAGTTTTTTTTCTCTGATACTCAAAAAGTAATTGTTTGGGTTTTTTTTTTTTTTTTTTATTAGGAAGAAGCAAACAGTGGCATGCTGGCTAAAGGTAAAATATAAACTTTGATCAGTGGAAAAAAACTAAATGTAACTTTTTGATACTTGCTTACCTGCTTTTTACTATTTTGATATTTTTCACTTGATTTTATCATGTTCGACTGAAAATATGTTGGATTGAAATAGCTAAAAAATAATCTACATATTAACACTTTGAGGTGATCATCAATGTATTTTTATATTTATTACACCTACTCTGAGCTCAGATTTGTAATCAGAGTTCATTGGTTTACCATTAATGGCATTAAAATCATCTATATAATACTTTTTGTATGCTTAAGACATCAAGATAAGCTCTGGTATACTTCTAATTCCAATGTGACAAAGTAAGAGAATTGTTTTTTCTTTAACATTGATCTTCCTAGTTGTATTACTTGATTCACAAGATTCTGCTGTAGAACTTCAGAAGGCCATTGAAACATCGGATATAGCTCCAGATGAACATGATCAGCCTGAGGAAGTCGGTGCAGTTGAAATGAATGAAGCAGGTAAGGGGTGCTTAAAAAAAAAGCAACCAAAAAAACCCACCACACAACAAAACTCAAAACCCAAAATCTTACTTTATTAGAGTAAGTGACTCCAAGGTCTTCATTTGTTTTTAGATTATTGAGCAGCATGAAGCCCTTGGCTTTTACAAACAGATCTTGAAAGCAGGAGGAAATATTTCAGGAAGAAGTGCTAAAAAGACGCCTTTTTACTCTTTGTTATTCAGAAGTAGCTTTTGATGCTCCATTTCCATATTTAAATATCACGTCCTTTGGTTATTTCTCGTATCTAAAATTCTTCTTTGACAGCATTGAACTGAATTATTAAATACAGTCTCTTACCAAACTTTGCACAAGAGTACAGGCCACTTACATCCAGATTATGGCTGTGATGGCACCTGTTAAAATAGTCATATAACATATGCTATTAATTTTAGCACTGTTAAAATATTGAGGTGGGGAAGGATGGGGGAGAGGAATGCAAACTGTAGATGAAACAATTTAGTAGGCACTAATTGACTTGGCGACTGCTTCTTTTTATAGAAAAAACGATATTTTAAATTATTTTTTAATGTAACTGCAATCACTGTTTCCCCCCCATAATAGACCAAGCTAGTAACTGAAACACAGGCTCCAGTGGGGTGTTTCCCAGAACAGAAAATGCAGTAGTGTCTCTTACAAGCCTGCGTTTTCCCCAGGTAGTTCCCATGAACAAACCACCAGTGAAATGGAAGCGCTGCACCAGGCGTATCATCACATTGATCAGTCTTTGGGTGACACTGATGAGCAGAAACCACACAATTCTGCAGTGGCAATCTCAGAAGGCTTAGGGCAAAGCATTTCACAAAATAATGTCGTCTATGCAAAAAACATGTCAACTGTTGATTCAGGTAAATAGATTAAAGGAAGGCATGTATTGTACAAGCTTGTAAAATGAGTGAGCTAGTAATATCTATAATACTCCATTTATGAAATATTTTAAATGTTGTCCTTGTAACAAATACTTTTTCTAGGTTGTTTTTTAATTTATTTTATATTTGTTTCTCATTATTTAGATTTACCTACTGTGGAAGAATTGATGAAAACAATTACAGGACATACATGTAATATCAGAAATTTTGATGTGGACCCTGAAAGGTATTTATTTCAAGATATATTTTAAGAATTGTAGAATCTTAGTATTTGTGAAAAACACCTTACTAAATCAGTCATCAGTCTCTTTCCCTAATTAAATACTGAAATTTTGTTATATCCCGAATTGGCATTATGGCATTTACAGTGAACTGTAAATGAATTATACAGTATTAATAGGTTTTGACAAGGGATTTTCATACTGACTCTGGGTAATAAGCAGCAATGTTTGTCAAATCATTTGGAGGAGTGTAGCTCACTCTCATAGCTAGGATCTCTCCCATCCCAGTCTTCTGATCTTTACTTTTCTCCATACATGGATTTCAGCCCACATCCTATCCTAGCTCTCCAGCCTCCATAATCCTAAGTTCAAATCCTCTTAAGATCAAAAGCCCACTGTTGTAATTCTTACTAACCTGTGCTCCATACCTCTCCCTTATTTGCTGCAACTGTTCTGTCTAGAGCAGGCAGCACAGGCCTTGGAACTGTCAGAAATAAAGCAGATATAATGTAATAAGTATAATAAGATATATAATAAAATATGCTTAGCAGATGAATTTTGTGAGCTTATCATGTAGCTGCTCCCAGCAGAAAGGACCACTCATTCTTTATTACTGTTAATTGCAGGCTTACGGGTGTTTATCTTGTAGCCAATTTTGGTACCTTCACAAAAACAGTCACTACTGGGAAGCAGCCCTTGTTCAACAGCATGGGAGCAAATCTGTAAGACTAAATCTGCAATATGGGTCTTAAAAGAGGCTTAGTAGCTCTTTGAAATTCAGGCAGTCTTTACAGTTGATACCTAAAGAAAAAATTTTCCAGAGTGATAGAAAAGCAAAGAGCAAGTATTATTATATTTGACTTCTTTTTACTTGTAGTCCTGTCAAACTGGTAGGCAGCACAGAAAATGACCTCATTAGCCACTCGCCCTTTGAAGACCCCCAGAGTAATACAGCTTGGGAGAAAAACTTTGTTGAAAAGTTTAACAGAGAAGAAAGCATCTTTCTACGATCAAGTGTGAATGATAACTTTCAGAGGATGACTGAGAAAGAAATTCAGACCAGTGAAGTACAGCCTGAAATACTAAGAGAAAAAGTACGACAAAACACTCTGCTTTCACAAGGAAGCAAAACCAAAAGAGTAAGTATTACCAACCAGATTTTTGTTATATGGAAATAGTTTTTAAAGGTATGTATTTTTAGACTGCCTGTCACTTGATTATGCTCTGATGTTTAGAAATTGAGACTGTTGTTCTTTTTCTTGAAATTCCCGTGTTGCCATTGCTACTGTTAGAGGTCACCAAATCCAGTGGACATTGGGACCAGTGAGATTCTTCTTGTCCCAGCCCAACATGTGCAAGGCTGCTGCAATGCCATGTCTCCAGCTCAAGACGATGATGTCTCTGAGCATGATGTCTCTGAGCATGTGAACATTGGAGGGACACCTGTAAACACACAATAGGCTTAGAACTGGGAACATTTGTACAGAGAGAACAGTTAGAAATACAGTTCAGTAGGAATACAGGAGAGGCTGCAATGGTCAGTGTCCAGCTGAGTCAGACAAATGTGCTGACCAGCAACCTGTTCATGTCACCAGCTTTTTCAATCTGATTTTTCCCCTCTGTTTCCCAGACTTATTTCCTTACCTAGTTTTTGTTCTTTCCCTAAAGATCCTTTAGATTTTGCACATTCTTACAATCATCTCAGACATCCCAGAACAAGATTTAAGTAATCCGAAGTCTTCTCCCTGCACCCCCAAATTCTTTTCTCCTTGCATCCCCTGAATTAGCTTCACGCTCCTTTAAGCAATCGTCTCTTGTGTCTGCAAGGCATTGTAGGGACAGTGGTTCAGCTGATTTATCCTGGTGGATTTCCCACCAGCTCCAAACAAGCAAAGTTTTTTCATTTGCTGGTCTTGTGAGTTGTGTGCTGTGTTTTCGATGATCAAGTTTAGCAGGGTTCGTCTGCATGCCACTGTTCCTTTCTTCATGGCTGTGTTTCTATATTCACTGTGTTTATTAGCCTTTAGTCATGACTGCCCTGATTTGGTGAGCAAAAGATCTTGCAATGTACGGGACAACTAAAATAAAAATTCAATTTCCCGGATCAGTTAAACAGCCAGTACAAAATTCTTGCCCTATGTAGTTCTGAAGTAGTACAGTTCTGCAAAATTACTAGCTACTAATTCGGTTAAAAATAATGCTTGCCACGACCCTGAGTCTTACAGTTGTGTAATTTTGGTAACTGGTTCTGTGCTTTTCACTTGAGAAAGCTACGTTCAGTTTACAGCAGAGCCTAAAACTTGTTTTAAACAAATGTGTTCTGTCACAGGCTCTTCGGTCTTGTTCCTTGAAGAATGAAAGATCAGAATCAATGACAACCAAACCAATGTCATACAAGAATATCAGAAGTCCAGCACCTGTACATAAAAAGAAACCTTCACATGGTCCTCATGGACTGGTTAGAAGTTCTGGCTATGGGAAACCCAGTTTAGTTTCAAAGCAATCTTTTCCAGTTAGTGAAAAGAAAACACCAAAAGAAACTTTCAAAAAGGCCTGTACGAAAGCCAAAAGTCCTGCAGATAGAGCAAAATCTAAAGGTAATTCTAAGTTTTAAGAGTTTTAAATGTGAGTTTTAAGAGCCAGAGAACTTTGCTCCTTATGCTTCACATAAAAAATACATAAATGTTGTAGAGAAATCTAAACTCAGATGCAGTTAAGTAGTGATTTTTTGCTGTAGTAGCGTGAAATTGCTGTGCAAGAGACTTTCATATGAATCTTTGTAATCTTGTTTCTTTTCCACTCACATTTATCACCACTGTGCTTGAGACTTATGTACTGTTCACCAGTAGGACCAAAAGAATAAAAAAAACTGGTGTTCAAAAATTAATATCTACAAGTTGATATTTTTCATTACAGTAAATGCAGAGATTTGCTGACACAGTATCTTGTATTTTTGAGGCTGATACCCTGTTCTCAGCTTCTTCTTGTGACCTTTGCTTTCCTAGAGTACAAAAAAATTACTAAAAAGAAAGTCCTATTTTCTGTTCATGTCTCTTGGAAATAGTATGGAAAGGAAAATACCAGTGTAATCCTGTGGAAATTGGGTTGCACGTAAAGGACTGCACCAGGTTTTGGGGTGAAACCTGAAGAATTTTATGAGATAATTCAGCTTAGTGTCTTTGCAGACAATGTTTGCTGAGGCATGGGAAAGTAACTCTGCAGGTACCCTGGCTTTAGTGCACTTGTAGCATGCAGTGCTTTTAAAAACCCTGCAGGTAGCATCAGGAAAAGCAGTTCAGGATTATGTTACCTGTTTTAGGGAGGTGCTTCAGTGGCAGCTGTTGAACTGAAGGACCTCAGTTCCTCAGTGCATTGTTGTGTCTCTTCCAGGGAAGAGAAGGTTGTACAGCCTGGTGAAGGTGGTAAAGTGAATGACAAGTACTGAGAAAATAAGGCCACTGGCCTCATTCAAACTTGCTCTTCCCTCTCTAGCTATAACCATTCACCGTAGCAATTTTAGGTGATTTCAGAAATTAATCTCACCTGGATACGTTCTGCAGGGGCCTTCTCTAATAGCTAGGAGGAGAATAGCATTGAATGAAACAATTCCCTAGTCATCAGTGGTAAGGTAGTACCTTTCTGAGGAGTGTGTGACACTAAAAAGGCATGGAATTTGGAAAAGAGTAATTGTCTGGTGGGGATTTTTCAGGTATAACATTCCTAAGCAGGAGCAGTTGAAATGGCAGTTGTAGTTACTATCTGTATTTCAGAAGACATATGTGGACAGTTCCATGTATGTTAGTGACTCTAGGGGGAGCTTCCCTGACTTTGTATTCCAGTCGTTATTTGATGCAACAAATGAATGTTCCATTTCTTTCTATGCTGTCTGCACTCCAAAGTGTATTTTGAAAATTGCTGTGTCTTATCTTCTCCACAGCTTGAAATATGTTGTGTTTCTTTATACTTAGATAACTGGCCACTTCTTGAGTGGAGGAGTGAGGTTAACCTTGTTTCATGAAGGATTTATTATCCAGCTACTTCTTTCAGTTTTCTCTTGGGTTTTGTTTTATCATCAGTTCCTTACTGAAAAAAAAAGAAACGAAACAAACCCTCCAGTTTTTCCATAGTCTGTCATTGTTCTCAAGTTTCTATATTTAATTCAAAATTCAGGTTGTAGAATACTTTATATACCTACAGGTTAGATCACATGCATACATTTTTTTCTTAAAGGGTATAAAATTCTGAATTTAATTTATTCTATTTTACTTTCTGCCTAAATGAAGAAGCCTTATTTGCTACTAGGATAATAAGACCTGCAACAAATGAACCAACTTTGGAGGGAAGTATTAACAGAGTTTTGTCTGGTCAATCAGTTGTTAGTAATCTTGGACACCAGGCTGTGGATTATAACAGGCAATATCATCATGTGAGTAATAATCAGTGATGCTCCTAATTATAGTATGTACAACTTGGTTTGCAAGTCTATTTTGTCAAGGCTTTTAACAATTATCACGAGGTTGGAAAATACTGAAATATTAAATACAGACTTCCCTTTGGTCAAACACTATTTTTTGATTTAAAAATATACAAGTATACTGCTTTTCAGTTGTTTGGATAATACTGTTGCTTTGGTCATTCTGTGTAATTAAACTTGCTTATTAAATTCTAAAAATTACTATTTCATTGTAAAAGAAGGTGAGACAAAACTTCTACTTTAAACATTCATAGCAGAATATTTTAACAGTACTACTGTTAAGAGATTTTTCCTATTTGCATTGCATTAAATATTTAATAGTATCTTCTGACTTCTCTAAGATGACTGAATTGACAGTACCATAATGGTTTTTCCTTCTCCCTTATCAACTGCATAAAAAAATCTATTCATTGAATACCTAAAGCTTTGCTGCTTTTTTAAAAGTAAGATGCATGATAGAATAATTCTGGTAGCAATGTAGTGGCTGTCTTATGTGATGTATTTGTTTCTTGTTGAGTTTTTTGTCTTGTTTTCCTTATATAAATATTGCAAATGAGAAGGTAGCTCATTAAAATAATGCAGGATGTTTTGCTGTATAAATGTTGGGGGCTTGTGGTTTGGGTTGTATTTTCAAGTGCCTTGTGTTGTTGCTGAGAGCCAGACAAAACAGTTAAACAAAACTGATGAGCAGAGTTCTGGTAAACAACCAGCTCAGTGTAATGTTTCCCTGAATTGTTTTCCTTAGGATTTACCATTTTCCCCTACCAGAAGTTGTGATAGAGAGCTCTATTTGTTGAAACGACTACAAGCAGCAGAGGAGGACCTGAACACAGCTCGGGATTTGATTCAGCAGCTGGCCAGCAAGCTTTCACAGAAAGAGAAGGAGATGGAGGCCAAGGTGGTAGAATTGAAAACACAGCATGAAAAGGAGCTTTCTCGTCTGGGTCAGGAAAACTATGTTCTTCAGAGTAAGGTACTTTATAATCTTGTATCCTGTGCCTATAGAAGAGGAGAAACATTGCTTCTGAAAATTGAATTAATGTTACTTTGCATTAATTAAATGTATGTTACTTTAATTTTAATGTTACTTAACGTGAGTGGTTGATGAGCAGAAAATCCAAATTTGCACAGAGACTGCAACTTTATAAAAGCATACCTGCTGTTACATTTATTGCCTATAAGACATGATTTTGTTTAACAAACTGTTATTCAGAGTTCCCTTATTTGCTATTTTGAGAGTCCTGCAGCAAGTTTTTTGCAAAGATTTCATTCACTCTCAGAGAGATTAACAGATGCCACATTTTATAGATAAGTACTTTATGTTGAGATATTGTATATAGTTCTTGATGCATTTTCCAATGTTGTATTTTGTCTGTGTGAAATATTCCCTGAGTTATTCCACTATACCCTCCTGTCTAGGCATGTAAGAACAGAAACTTTTAGATTCTCCCAAACATTTTATACTTTGTTTCTGTTTCATAATGCTTCTGTAAAACTCCAGTAAGAGCCACTCATTGGTCTGCTCTCATACTTAATGAGGAGATTGGGCTGTAGTCTTGTAGAAAATTCCATATTGCTAACAAAACTTTCTTCCTGCTTGTGTGTCTTTTTCTGAAAGCTAAGAAATATGGAAGAGATGGCCCAAGAAAAGAGGTGGACCCACCATGGAGCAACAATTTCTATAACTGAGGAAAAACTGGCACAAATACAAAAAGAAATTGAAGATCAAGAGGTTATTATTCAAGGTTATCAACAGGTAACACCACACAACATGTTGGGCTGTGTTCTGGCCAGTTTCAGAAACAAAATTGTTTAATGGTTACTACTTTTCTGTTGAAAGCAGTTACCTTATTTTCTAAAAAGTGGATGAAATTTGGGTGTGAAGGGCAAACATATTTCAGGTTTAAAAAGTATTTCATACACGTCTAGTTTGGGCTATTTTTTTTCTACAGTTTCGTGCAAATGTTCTAAATTATAAAAATTGGTACCTTGTCAGTTGAGAACTGGGAAAACACTTCATAGTCGATAAAGAGCCACAAACTTTTTGCCCAAATGTAGTTGAAAATTAGTACTTTTAAGCAGCACTGGATATCTGAAAAGTTTTGATTTTTAAAATGTTTTTCTCAAGATATGAGCAGCAGATTTCAAGGCAACCTTATTATCATGCCTAATTTTTATTACTTAGTCAAGTAGAGAAATAGATAATTAAATCTTAATAGTCCTTTTGATTACTTGTAGCTGTAAAATCCAGTAGGTATCTTAACCAGCTTCCAGCTGATGCTCAGCATCATTTCTTGCTATAAACACAATGTCTTCCAATATGGCTGTGAGCATCCTAAACAATGATTATATGTGTCCCCAGGATTACAGCCTGGGCAGGCTGAGCTCGGAGCACTCGCCCACAAACACACTTTTAGAATGTAATTGGGATAGTTTTGGAGAGGATCTGGCTTAGCTCCTTCCTTCAGAGTGTGCAGGCACTTGGATGAGACTGTAGATAATGAAAGTAGATATCCATTTTAGATGCTCAGTAATGAAATATTTCGTGTTTCTTCCACTGTTTCAGCAGGGGAACTATGCAATTCATAGGAAATTGTTTTATAACTGTAGAAAACAGTAATTTATTAACATTCTTTAACTTTCTCTTTTTCAACTTAGGAAAATGAGAGGTTATACAAACAAATGAAAGAGCTACAAATCCAAAACAAAAAAAACGAGGAACGAATGTTTAAGGAGAATCAGTGCTTAATGTCTGAATTAAGAGACTTAAGGTAGATTCATTTATATATCTGACCTAAAATCTCTGGAGTTTTCTGCTGTTTATTGGTTTTTTTTAATGAAGAGCCATTGCAGAGTCTATCAGGTGCATGTTTTCTGTTGTTTTTCACGTTTGTGGTTTTGTTTGTTCTTTTGAGAATTGATTTTTTTTGATTATGGGCACTTAATTCTTTGTTTTCTTGATGGTGTTACAAACCCATGGGAAGAATAGAGACTTCCACTTGGGGAATATTTCAAAGTTCTTATTCATATCAGAATGCATAATACATTATACTGCACTTGTTCTGGTATTTTTGCTCTGCTGATGTGTTAAGATGTTTTGATGCTGTTGTAAGGTACACAGTAGATCAAGGGGCACAAGAAGTCCTGCTGGTGGAGAAGCCATTCTATTGACTGCACTGTAGGTCCTGTGAGATTTGCATCCTGTGCTAGTAATGAGGAAAAACAAACCAGCAATTGTGTGTACTCCTAATCTAGAGATCTTTGCTTTGGAGAGGCCTGAGATGTGTTCCACTGATGCAGAGTGGATTTTTATTTCCCTCCCTTGTGTAGTCCAAATTAACACGTTCGTGTGAGGAGAAGATTGCTTTAACAGTGAATTTTGTTTGTGTATAAATGTTGTGCATATTTTCTTCTCTTTTAGTTTTGAACCTGCATGGATTGACTTTGTGGTACCATTTGGGGGGCAGGGGGTTGTGTTTGTTTTTCAGTAGCCACTGTTAGTATGCTGAGTAACTACATTGTATAACTGTTTTTGCTGTTACTGTTTAGAGAAAAGATAGAGAAGACTAATAACCAGTCACGAATCATGCAGGATTCTGAACCAGCCAGAAACCAGAGTTTCACTGAATTGATCTCAGAGCTTCGAGCAGCACAGGTGGGTATATACCAAACCTTATTTTCATGTGTTTTAGAAAAACAGCATGACTATCCATACTGTAGACTAAAAATGCAAATTAAGTAATGGAGATGCTATTCTTCCACAGCATTAATTGTTTTCCACATTGATATATCACAAATAACAAATGACCTTTCAGAAGTAATCTCCTAAGACATATTCACTAGAAGTGCAATGTTACCATGTTCACTGGCAATTCTGAAACACCTAGTGAGAGCTTGCAGAAATTAGTGGTATCTCTATAGCTTTTGTGCAATGGACAAAGCAGGAAGAATGTTTATCCCTGCTTTGTACCAAGTTAGTTCTAGAAAAGAACATCAGAGTGAAAAGGATCTTTTGTTACTCTCTCATGTAACTGTTTTTGTAGTTCTACTGATACTTCTGGTTTTGAGGGAGGATGTTTGTAAACATGGAGCTTCATGGTAAAATTAAAGTTTTTCAGGAACTTCCATTGCTCTGCTTGCTGCACATAAGGGGACTGTTCTGATACCCACTACCTGTTATACTTAAACCAGAAACTAAAAGCTGCTGATTCTTATTTTTGGGGAGATTTGTTGTTGTTGTAAGCGATAATGGTTAAGCAGATAAGAGGTTCTGGATCCTGTGAGCTTCAGGACCAGTGGAGGTGTTCCTGTTCCAACTGAGCTGACTTTGAGTTCTTAAGACTCCAGTGGCTCCCCTAGTTGTGACCTCAGAGGTGCTGCTGTTACACTTCCCCATCCTTAGGTCTGGGCTGTAATGAGCCAGAACAGAAGATCCAAAGATGGAGAGAGACACAGAGACAGTACTAACATGGTCAGGAACACAGATAAGAGTAGTGCTCTTGTTTGTAGCACAGAAATACAAATAATACTGCTGGAAACACAAGGAGCACATGTGGCCTGATGTGGCCTGTTCAGCAGATCAGGATAGGAGCTCACCAGCAGTAACACACCTACATGCACATGCTGGCCCCAGACACTTGGTCTGTTTACTGGCTGCTCCCAAAATCTCAGCTCCCCAGTCGATTTTTGCTCTACCTGTGCATCCTTAGGATCAAGGGGCCCCATCTCTAGAGGTGGTTCTAGCACTGAGACATTTTATCCTACTTGGTCTTGAAGTTTACTAGTGTTTATGTGTAGCTAAAAGAACAGAGACCATGCAGAAAATGGCAAGAAATAGAATGTAGTAAGGTGAACTGTTGGACAATACGTCTGTCCATAAAACCTACAGTCTTAAGTCTCAGAAATAAGCTATTTTCTTTACTGAATCTCTCAAAAGGCAGAGGTTTTCTACTTCTATGACAATTAAGTAAGGTTTAAAAAATCTAGGGGTTGGGGTTTTTTACGTTTAGCTTAAGTTTTCCCATGCTCTGCTATAGCAGGGCCTGAGAATAATACCAAAATTAAAAGACCTTATTGTTGCTGTGGTCTGATGGAAGTGTTCTAATGTAATCTTTATTTAATGAAAAGGCGTGTTCAGGGTTTTTGCGTGATACTATGTGTTTAGTTTTTCATGTTTTACTTTTTTCTCTAAAATCCAGAAAGAAGAAGCTAAGTTACAAGAAGAGATAAGACGTCTCAAACAAGATAAGCAAGCTCTTGAGGTAGACTTGGTACAAGCCAAGAAAGAGAGAGATTTAGCAAAAGTCCAGATTACATCTGCATCAAGTAAAGCACCTTCATTTGTTGGATAATTTTGCTTACTTTGCATTTCACTAAATAAATATGTAACAAAATCTTGTTTCTTATTGAAGTATTATTTAGTGAAATGCATCTAGACCATTTCCAAATATTGTCTAAACTTCTTACAAAAGCATAAGGTGAAGGACATGCTGCAGTACTTTTGGTACTCTTTTAGGAAGTATCTTCCTATATCCAGCCAAACTCTTTGTTGTGGCCTATTAAGTTTGATTTCTTGCCCATCTTTCACTGGACATGGAAAATAGATGATTTCAATTATGTGACAACTCTGTTCATAAGAAAAGATTTCTTATGTTACATCTTAGTCTACTATTTAGATCTTGCCCATTTTTTACCTATAACTTATGCCTTGGGACTTTTTTCTGCATTCTTATCAGAACTTTTTCCAGTTTGACTTAATGAGAGAGGGCTCAAAACTGGTATCTCTCATTTCCAGTGTCAGGCATCACAAATGCTAAGTGCAGTAATATTTATCTCCATGTCACTTCTCAAAATGCGTGATCCCTGAATGGGAGGACTATGATCAATACACATCTAAGCATATATTCTGTGTTGTCATTCATCTTGATGCTGAAGGTCTGTTCACTACAGCATGATCAAGAATAGATCTCCCTGAGATTCTGTTTTAAATACTTCCTCTGTTGAACTGAAGCCATTGAGTACTGCTATATATGAGAGAAATAAATAAGTTTTTACAAATATTATCATTTTTTAAATCCTAATTAGGATCTGGTTTTAAAACTACTGCAGTAACAGTATTATCAAAATGGTAAATGTATTAAATATGCTGAGGAGGACAGTGTTGACTAATTACTCCTTCAATACATAATTCTAAGAATGTTTTATTCTTGTAGGTGAGAAGTCTTATGAATTTAGAGTTATGGAAGAATCATACAAACAGGAAATTACTCACTTAAAAAAAAGACTTCAGTGGTATGCAGAAAATCAAGATCTTCTGGATAAAGATGCAGCTCGTCTTAAAGATGCAAGAGAAGAAATTGAGAAACTAAGACTAGAGGTGGTAATATCTAGCTTTATCTAAGAAGTTGAAACTGGAAATTTTTTCTTTTTCCAGTGATGAGTGTAATGTAATTATTTCCTTCATAATAATCCCATTTTTTTTGTCTATTAGATTTGTTCCCAGAAGCATAGCCAAGACATCCAATAGAACCAAAGTAACATGCTTCCCTAAAACTTTCACATTTTGTGACCTAAGGGAAATAAGTATGTTGCTACATCAACAACTACGAACCCCCCCCCTTGCCATTCTCTTTTCCTTCTCTTTGCTCCATAGTAACTTAGGAAACACATTTTTTTTCTCTTAAGTACTGCTTCTAAATTCTTTCTTAGGAAAAAATCTCTGGTTGCTGTAGAAGCGAGGAAAAACCCAAAAAACCACTTGAAATCTAAACCAAACAAAACTAGTACATGGATCTTGAATACTGCTGAAATTTGCATTGTCTACTTGTCAGTACATTGGACTTAGTGTTCACAAAAACAAAGTTTCACCATTGCTAAAATGTAACTGATCTTTGAATTTTTCCATGGTGTTTTATTAGAGAGATTGCAGATGAAAGGAGGTGCTTCTGAAGGAGCAGCCAGGGAAGGACACCACCATATCAAACTTGGGCAATATATCATTGCTGTGAAAGAAAATATTTTTATTGGCTGTTTCTCTAAGCTGGACTGGTGCCTAAAAATTCTGGTGCCTAGGGCTCTGACTTCATAGAAGTAATCAAATCAGTCAAACTATACTGGCATAAAAGCATGATTTATGCTAGTATTGCCACTGTGGGAGAGAAATCAAGATAGGAATACTTTTAAATATCCAGGGTGTAATATCCCTGTACAGAGATCATAGTGGCTAATAAAGGTAGGAAATCTGATTTTAGATTGTGACTTTGAGTCCTCATGGCCAGACTTCACAGGAGTGCAGGAGCATGAGTTATCCAGTTCCTTCCCCTGATTCTGGGACTCAGCCTTTATTTAGGCACAATATAACATTGCCTTTTGGCTGTTTCAAAATCTCATCACAAAGCATAGCATTGCAAATGACAAACTATTTCCTAAACTCATCCTGAAGTCACAGAATGCACTGTAGCAATTTATATAACAGCTTAAGCCTGCATACTGGGAGTATGAGGGAAAGAAACAGTTTTACTGGTATGAAGACTAGAATGTCCCAGAGCTGAAATTCTGTTTTAGATTTCCGTATCTAGTTTCAGCTGCTTTGGAGAAGGAAGCTATCATGTGGGTTAAGAACCTGAAGAATCATTTAGTACATTTAGAAGAATCATTACCACTGCTAGTTTTTAAATGGCAGAATACTTCAATTATATCGCATGTGTTTGAAATGCTTTTGTACTACAGGACAGTGTCTCTGAATACATATTTCAGTTTTTCTTCTCTTAAATTGGACAGGTTGAGAAGCTCAGAGCTGCAGCAGGAGATCAGTGTGTGCAACAGAAGAAACGTTTGCGAGACAGAGCAGCAGATGCTAAAAGAATTCAGGATCTTGAGCGACAAGTATGCAATTAAAGAACTGTCTTTCATTTAACCTTTGTCTCAGATAAGCTCTCCTAAAACACCAGTGCTTTCATAAGGATAAAGCATAGCATAAAGTTCTATCATAAAGTAACTTGTGTTATTGAACACTCAGAAAAAGCTGCAATTATTTACTTAGAGCTTTTCTTGCTACTATGTTCTAACAAGCTGATATCCCTTTTAAAATCTTCCAAAATACTGTTTAGAGTTTCTTCAAAAGGGGCAAGAGGGCAGAAGCCAAAGCTTGCTGTTTATCTTCTAAGACTCCTGTCCATGTTCAGTAATTCCTTAATAGTATGACAAATTACAACCAAGCTGATTCAAGAATAGGGGTTTAAATTCTCTTGGTTTCCTACAAGATTCATGAACACTGGGGGAGTGGAGACCTTAAAATCCATGTTTCTACTAAAGAAACAGAGTGGAAGTGGGCCTTCCTGAATTTTTGGAGATGGCAGCTGCATTAGTTAGGGATGTGGGACTCATGGGCAAGAGCCTTTGCCGAATTCTGATATGAATATCTTATCCATAGATAAGAGAGAGACTTGTTATTAATTTTACATGCAAAATTTTAGTCTTATTGCAGACTACAAAATAAAAGGCATTTAATCTGTTATTGGGAGAATAATTCCAATATCGCTGTGAAATATCTTTAACAGTTGGAAAAGTAGAACGTGAATGCAAATCCAGAAAAAAGCAAGCATATTCGCAGCATTAAGAACCATCCTCAACTTAAATACCCCTTTTTTGACTTTCTTAGGAGTATTTTCATAAGGCAAGCTGAAGACCAGAGCAATATTTTGTTTAAGAGCATGTGTAAGTCAGTCCATAAGAGATGATGAGTCTTGCTTTTCTGTAAACAGTAACATAAATGGGAAGAGTATAAAATAATTCTCAATATATGCATCTATAATTTTCATTCTTCCACCTTAAGGGAATTAAATTCATTAACATTCTATCACTTTTTCTGTTCACTTTTCATTAGAACTTTATTATTTTTGACCTTTGACTTAATTTTATTATTAATAGATCAGAGAAATGGAAGGAATTCTAAAAAGAAGGTATCCAAATTCTTTGCCTGCTTTGATTTATGCTGCTGCTGCTGCTGAGAAAACAAATGATCTTTCAGCTAAAACAAACACAGTTGAATTTTTGGAGAGAAGAATAAAGAAATTAGAAACAGAACTTGAAGGTAAAGATGATGAAGCTAAGAAAAGCCTCCGTGCAATGGAACAACAGTTTCAAAAAATAAAGGTAAAATTTGAGTAGTCCACTTTGCAAGTAACAGTCACAAACCATCTGGAGTCTAACACAGGGTAGTGGTTAAAACTGAAGGCAAAGACCACATTCAAGACAAGAAAAATATTGAAAGAATTTAGAACCAGAATTTCAGTACCTTCAGCACCTAAGATAAAAATAGCATTGAAATTGCTAGGGTAGTATTGAAACAAAGAGGACAAGTTCTTGAGGCATAATAATTTAATTCTTACAATTAAGGTAAGTGATTTTCACCCTATGGGTCAGAGTAGCTGCTTATCTAATTCCTTGCTGTACCAAAGGCTGTGGTTTCAAAGCCTCAGTCTACTCACTGAGCATTTCTGCAGAGAACATTGGGAAACACTTAACATGCTGTCCAAAAATTACATGATAGTGGGCCTGAAGACTCGGGCTAGGAAGCATGGAAGTCTGGCCTTTTACTTCAAGGAAAAGGTGAGCTGCACAGGTGGTTAATGAGCAAGAAAGGAAAGCATTGGCCATATGTTCCACCTTTTTTCCACAAGAATCACTTATCATACTTTCCTCAAAGGCCATCCAGGCTATTAGGAAGGTTAGGTTTCAGCTCATTAGGAGGAAAGATTCTGTGTCTCTCTAAATTCATACTTCTGTCTTCATAATTACATAAAAAGAAAGATCTGTTGAACAGATGTTTTGAAAAATGTGAGTTACAGTTTTGAACATGTGACGTGAATGTTTGCCGTCTGACATATAACAAGTACATAATGTCAAAATTAACATTGGTAATGTCTGAAGAGAACTCAATTACATAAAAATGAAATATTTCTTTGTCAATACAATTTTCTATCTCATAGTTATTACATCCATTGTAATTAGATTATTTTGTAGTAAATGTTTTGAGTAATTCTGTTTTACAGCAGACTTAATTATTTCACTCACTACTTTTTGAACTGATTGAATAGTTTGTTAGTAATCCTGATTTGTATCCTGTCTTCTGAAATCTTGCTTCAGGTGTGCAGTAACTTTAAATAATAATAGGAACAGCTAATAATAACAGTGCACTTATGGAACTTTTTGTCCCTGCTTTCTACTCCCCTCCTAGATACAGTATGAGCAAAGACTTGCAGAACTTGAGCAACTACTTGCCTATGAATTCATGAATGAAACACCAAAACTGAATGGTGAAAAAGCAAGTTCTTCAGAATTTGAACAGGAGCTTCAGAATCTAAAGAAGACCCATGAGATCACTGTTGGAAACCTCCAGACAGAAATTGAAAATCTTAAAAGTCAAAATTCCCAATTAAAACTCAGAAGTAAAAATGACAATAAAGACTTAGAGTCCATGGACTCAAAGATGAAACAAGGTAACACAAAAGACAGGTTGTTAAAACTAAATGAAGAACTGGTCACCAAAAATAGAGAAATACAAGACCTTACAAAAACTGTGGAGAAGCTTCAAAAAGAAAGGATGGTGATGTTGTCTGATAATAATTTGAGAAACAAAACTAACACTAACGGAAACTCTACAGAGGTCTTGAAAAAGAATACCTCAGCAACAGATACAAGGAATTCCAACAATGCTGAACCCTGTCTAAGCATTTTCAATGATGACAAAATACACCAACCACACACCTTTTCTGATTCTCATCTCTCAGAAGTTCTGCAAGAAAATGCACATCTGAAAGAGGAGCTGGAGAGATTGTCTCTAGAAATGAGCCAGCAGCGGGTGAAGTCTCAAGCAGCATTGGCTTATTCTGAAAATAACATACGAAGGTAAATGCTCAACGTATTCCTTTAAAAACCTTCTTAAAGTGTTGGCAAGCATAGGATTGAAGTGGTACATTAACATGTCAGCCATGTGTAAAGGTTCTTTTTACCTTTATTTGTACTGTTTGTTTTCTGGGAGAGTTTTTAGGGTTTTTTGTTATTTTGGTTTTTTTTTAAGCAGTGCACTGTCACTTTCTACGAGCAAACCTGTACTAATGCTTTTATTAATACTACAATTTCTTGTGATTTCGAGTGAAATATCTCAGTGTAAATCATCATATCTTAGATGTTTTGTGTTGTATAGCATTCATATTTGGTCCATGTTCTTTCCTTCAAACCTGGGGTATGTTTCAGTGGGATTCACTATCTGTAGAAACCTGATACTTCGCCTGGTCTCCCTTACATCCCTTCACAGTCAAAGTAGAAGAAATTGGCATATTTAGATTGCAACACATTCTTTTCTAAAATAGATACCTAAAAGAAGATAGCTGCATTGTGATTTAAAAGTATGTGTTTTCTCACTGTTGTTTTAATAAGATGAACCAGCAAAGATGATTGACTCAATTTTCCATATCCTAACTGCCTCTAGTTAAATGATGCACATATCCACGTTGTGCGTTTCCCACCCTTTCATCCCTCCAGAGCAGTAGAAGTAATGGTGGTCCTGTCTCGCAAGGTTTTGTTATGAAACATCAAAGACATGCCACCTTTAACATTTTTGTTATTTTGTATGTTCAAGTGAGAAGCTGCTGCATTTTTGAAGAACTGCCTGTAGCTGCTTTACTACATCTCACTTTCCTCTTGTTCTGTTCAGGATGCAGGAAGATACAGCAGAATACATTGCGTCTCTGAAAGCTTCCCACCAGAGGGAAGTCGAGAAGATTGTTTGCCAGCATGCAAAGGAGCATTCTACTTCTAAAGTAGCTGAACTAAAGAACAGAGTTTCAACACAGGAGGTAAGATACAGTAGATACATTATTTACATATAAATTCATCTTAAATTTATTTCTTTCTGTATTACTATAAACTTACTTTCTTTGAGGTAGGACCCACTGTTTCAATAATCATCCTGTGCCACAGTATTCACAGAATCCCAGAATGGCTGAGGTCGGAAGGACCTCTGCATGTCATCTTATCCAGCTGCTCTGCTCAGGACAGTCATCCAGGACCATGTCCAGGTGGCTTTTGAGTATCTCTAAGGAGGCCAAGTCTACCACTTCTCTGGGCTGTTTTACACATGGCAGAAAGAGCTGTTGCATTAGATTATTTAAGAACATTTTAAAATTAGGAAAATAACTTGAAGATTGAGACTTGTTTTCATCTACTACATATGTACCTGTGTGCTGTTTAACAGCCCATGCTCACACACGCACACACACACATGTTGGAGGCAGTGTTAATGCACACATCACTTACACCTGCAGTACTACAATCACAGAATCACAGAATGTTAAGGGGTTGGAATGGACCTCAAAGATCATCTAGTCCCAACCCCCCTTGCCATGGACAGGGACACCTGCTACTAGACCAGGTTGCTCAAGACCTTATTCAACCTGGCTTTGAACACTGCCAGCTTTGGAGGATCCACAGCCTTCCTAGACAGCCTGTGCCAGTGCCTCTCCATCCTCACAGTAAAGAATTTCTTCACCATATTCAACCTAAACTTCCCCTCTTTCAGTTTGTACCCATTACTCCTTGGGCTATCGCTGCAGTTCCTGATGATGAGTCTCTCTCTGGCTTCCCTGTAGGCCCCTTCAGATACTGGAAGGTTGCTATGAGGTCTTCACACAACCTTTTCTTCTCCAGGTTGAACAGGCCCAACTTTCTCAGTGCTACTTATATTTTTCTGTACTTCTCCTGCATAGGTTTTCACATGTTGTCATGGATGTGTATGCTTATGACAAAATATTTTTAAATTTTTTGTAGATATTAATAAAACATCTTCAAGAACAACTTGGTGAACAAGAGAGACATCAAGAAGCTCTTTTAGTTTCACAGATACGAGAGCAACTCCTACAAAAAGAGGTATGTTTGAATTTCAGTGGGGGTATCTTAGTCTAAGAAGAGTTTTCATCCTAATCCATGTCAAACCTCAAATAATATATAGTAAAATAAGTCTTAGAAACAAAATCTCCTACATCAATTATACCTGAGAATGCAAGGTTTTTCTAATGTGACCTAGGAAAACAACACAGAACACAGAAGTTTGACCTTTTTGGATTTTAATATTTTTATTATTATTTTTGTTTTGTTTGAAATGTCTGACATCTGTATGGAATTTGATGAGCAGGTTAACCCAGGCTTTCATATCCTCTGAGAATTGTAGTGGGTAGTGGTAAATAGACCACAGGATTTTTTCTTTATTCCTCTTTATTAAGAGGCTTTTTTATTATTGTTTTCAAAAGCTTTTCTTTTTTCATCCTCCATTGCCATAAAACTGACTTAGGCAGTTATATTCTTGTTTTTCTCCTCTGCGATCTCTGAAACGTAAGGTGCCTTAAGAAGGGAGAGTTAGCTATAAAAGTTCTGAAATTCAATCGGTTTGGAGAGAAGTATATGGTTTTTTCCTAATCTTCTACTTCTATTAATAGCATATAATCTAAAAATTACACTTGTTCTTATCCTTGCTTTTGGGTTAGTGTTGTGTCAAATCACTGTCCATCTTTTAGGTCAAGCTTTTAGAATCATTGGCTGTGCTTTTATTGTTCTTGAAGCACTGCCAATCTTTTTGTTAGCACCTCCTGTTCAGGAGGAGGATGTAGCCTGTCTCAGCATTGTGCCTATACTTCATTCACCATCTCCTTGATGTGTGAACATCACTAATTTTAACTTAATTTTGATAATACTCTAACTTGCAGGGGTTATTGAAAGCAATTAGTTTTAATCTCACTAAGGTCAGATTTATCTGGGTATTTATCTTACACATGCAAAATTCTACCTCTGTGACAGATTTGCATAAAACTGTGGGTTTGTAGGGGGAGAAAAAAGATGTCCTATTAAACAAGTTTTGTGTTTGCAGAATAGAGGCTGAGACTTCAGGCTCATATTCTGAATCTAATGATGGATGTTTGCTTTTCTTACAAAGCTTGTCTCATTCCAGTGGTATCAGTATATGTAATACTTCTTCCTGGAAAAAACAAGGCAAGAGTACAATGAGACAAATGTTATTAATTTGTTTCCTCTATGACTGCTTTACAGATTATTGACAGTGATGATTTAAGAGAGTGATCATCCAATCTGACCCACATGTTAGAGGCCACCTCGAAGGTGTTGGCATTTAAGAAAATGTAAAGGAATATCTTTGTTACAGAAATCGTTGCAAGACTGTACAGAGAGAAGTATCTATGTAAAGCCTGCTTTTGCCTTCTAGCACGACTTCTGTGCTTCTTTTAAAATACATCTTAAGCATTAAATGATTAAATAAGTTTTGCTGAGAAAAGAAGACAACAAAACCTGCAAATGGAATTGGTAGTGGTAGGGCGCTTCACTGGTAATAGGATTGAGTCCTCTGTCTAAAATGGATAGTACCTCAAAAAAGGCAAAGTTTTTCCTGAGGCTTCTTGGAAGATTGTTATTTGGACACTAATCTCAGAAATGCTGTTCATGGGTGTTTTCCATTAACTGAGTACTTCTTTTCCTTAATAGCTTGCACGAAGCACTGCATTGTGTTTGACGTGGTTCTGTTGCTAGCAAAATACACAGAGCCCATTTTCTCCTGGGGCTTTTTCCCCTCATGAGATCTTTCCACTAAGATTTTTTTATTGTATTTAATTGTGTACTTGAGACCATGCATCAGCCCTTCCCTTCAGTGGGGTAACTTTGCAGCCAAGCAGCAGCCACTCAGTTGCACAGACCTTTTGAAACTAAGACTCCTGCTTTTCTGACAAATGTGGCTGAACAGGTTCAAAGCTGCTGGAGTAATGGACAGGCAAAAATGTACTGGCATGGGCCTTGTTATTTTAGAAAGCCACCCTAAAATATGGAAAGAATAGTAGGCTGCCTTAGAGTCACTTCTCAATAAGAGTGACAACATCTTAAGAAGACACAATGCTTCCAGCTACTTGAATTCACAACAGAGAGCCAAGGATGGCTGCGTGCTTGAAGAGGGTTAGCAGCTCTCAGATATATTGGATGAGGGAAGCTAAGGACTATCATAAAGGATAAAGACATCAAGTTTTCACTTTAGTTTACTTATACACATTAAGAGTGACCAAAAAATACTGAGGGTGCTAAATGAAGGATTATCAAGTTACTTAAGATAGGCAAAGAATGAGAATAAACCAGTAGGGCTTTGTAAGAAAACTTCCCTGAATTTCTGGAGGATTAGGAAGTCAGTTTTCAGTCATTGCCAACTCGATTTTACCTGGTAATTATTAAACTTACATGAAGGCTTGTAATCATCTCTGTTAGCAGCTTGTCTTTAATTTATTTATTCCTTAGAAATACACTGCTATCTTTTATATTTGGTCCTTATCTAGGGTGTAAGGAGGGACTGTGTAAGAACACCTAATCATAATATTCTCTGTTAACTTTTGTTGTATGAAGTGTAAAATGTGACAGAACACAATCCCTTCATAACATTATAAACAGAACTGGATTTATCAGAGAGGACTTTCATATCCTCAGGCTACTTCTTAGTAATGAAAAATGCTAATACAAGTCTCTGAGTCCCTGTTAAAGCTTTTGAACAAAGGAGTTTTCTCTTTTATGTCTTCTTTTCTACAGCTTTTGAATGAAATGATTAAACAATGCAAATACATTTTTAAAGGAATCTGTTTTATACACTGCTTAACACAATGATAACAATTTTCATCAATTCTCTTTGACTGTAGGTGACAAAATTGTTGGAAGAACTGAGAGAGGCTAGGGAGAGCCAGAGTCCTGAAATGAAACATTTCTTGTGCCTGGAAAAGAAAATCAAGTATATAGAGAGCAGACATGCAGAAAGAGAGCATGAAATTCAAAAGGTACACCAGTGCATAACTGCATTTACTTCTCAAAAGCAATTTACTGGTTTAACTGTAATTTTATGGTATTTATTCAGGCTTGTTTAGCTCGCACTGCAGGAGGGAAGTAGTCATGGTTTTGTCTTTGCCTACAAATGCAAGTGAATGTAGGTGCAGGCCTGGTCAGCTCAACCTTGCTGTGGTAATTAAGATTACTTGTGTATCTTCTTGCAGCCTGGTCTAAGAAGGCCTTGCTGTTCCAGAGGGTTGGACAGTGTGACCTCTGGAGTCAATATCATTTGGTTGTTTCATGCTTCAGTTACACAGTGAAAGTGAGCTCCTGAAAACTGACAAGGGTTTGGAATGTGGAGTCTAAGCTATGATATATTCCTCAATTGAACTGTAATTATCTAGTCGTAGCAGCCCTATTCAGAAAAGCTACATTAAAAGTATAGAAACATCTTATTTTATTTTCAATTTTGAAACCAGATCTCAAGGAATATACTTTTAACATACAGATTGTTTTTGTTGTAGAAGGATTTCTTCTTATACATGTCTATATCAGATACTTATTTTCTTTCAAAAAAGAACTGTGCATAAAAGAAGTCACTGGATTAAAAAAAATCCTGTTTCCACTGTTGTTTTCCTTATTTTTGTTCACATTCTGTCCTGCTATAGGTGACTATAATACAGTTCTTTTATGCTTTGTTTTTATATAATGTGAGGATGTCTTTACCATTTCTGTGAAGTGTTTGCTGCTGCCTACTCTATGATCCAGCTCCACTGAATACCAATAGTGTTTACTAAGATGTTTTGTAATGTTTTGGAGTTTTTTTTAAAAGAACTAACAGTATACGTAATTAGTACTAAATAATTTCATCTTTTTGTGGTGCTCCTGCCCTTGTTATATATTAAGCTTTGGGTTTTATCGTATTTTACTCCTTTAACCATCAGCATTGAATAGTTGCCCAAATGAATTATATTAAAATGATTACTGTAGAAAAGGAAATTGCTGATCATGAAATTAACCAGTTATCCTTAGTATCAAACTACATGTATGATCATTATGGCCTTTAAGTGATAGGCTTTTTTAAAGAATCTATTACAATTAATTGTGGTGTGCATATTTTGAGATCTTATGACACTTCTTATGTTGTGTAATTTAATAGGATTATGTCAGGGATTCATATTAAAGTTATTCAGACCTTTATCTGCAGGAGCATCAGCTCTTTGTGACTACACAACAGTTGCTGATAATTCATAGAACTTGCGGTTTTTAAAAGCAGAGTAGTAGACTACAGCTTGTCATTCAGATTTGGTTTGTTTTGCAAAGCGTTATTTTAATTACCCCATTTAAGTGGCAATTCAAAAAGTTAATTTTGATTTATAGAGGGATTTATGTTATATGCTCAGCTTTGTCTTAAATATTCAAATTTAATTGCTGCTTTGGAGAGGGTAAGTTAAATTCTCCTGGGGCTCATTAGTCAACAATCAATTCTAACCTTCTGTCATTAATGCAGATGTTTAAAGGAATTCATTGCTATCAGAATGATTTTTGTAATATTCAGAATAAATTGTTTCCACTTAATATAAGCACTTGGCTTTGAGACTGAGCATCAGATAAATTGATGTGGCAGAATTTTGAAAAGGGGCAGCCTGGCTGAGTGTTGGAATAGCAAGTCACAGTGCTGACTTTCTTCTAATTTCAGGCAACTAGGCTAACACAGCACATTTCTGAAGCAAGACAGAGCCAGGAGGTGGAGAAGTGGCGAAGGCTGGCACAGCAGAAGAATAAGGAACTGGAGAAATTTCGAATGGAATTGGATTCAATATTAGATGTTTTACGTGAATTGCAGAAACAAGGGGTTGTTATTCCTGCACCTGATTCCAGTGGATTCAGAGTGACAGACAGCTACTGGAAGACATGATTAGGTAGTAGTTAAGTAGAGCAGCAGAATTTTAATATTCAAAGTTATGTATAGAAAATGTTACTGAAAATCATTATTGTAAGGCGTATAAATTACATTGCATTCTGAACTTCTCTGGAATCTCTCATGTCCAGAGAAGCTTTGCATTGAGCAATACTCTAGTCATATTGTATGTCTTCTATTTTATTAGTAATAAATTTACATATTTTTTTAATAATAGGAATATTGAGGTTATTCCATAATTCAACTACCATTGAAAAATTCCCTTTTTCACACACTGTAGAACATGCTTGAATATTTTTAACTTTGATTTCTAATTTGTCTTACAGTGATTTCTTTGCAAAAAATTTGAGAAATAAGCTGTTTGGTTTGCATGTTTAGTGTATAGCATTTATATATTTCACTCCATAGGGCAGGAAAATCGTCTTCTTCCAACATTTGCTTCTTTTCCTCCAATGCACATAATATTCTTTCCCTTATCTTTAAGACCTCTTCCAACTTAGGGAATGATTGGAGGGTGGTAACAGAGCAGGCATTCCATGGTGATGCTCAAATTCAAGCTGTTCTTTGTTTCCTTTTCAGATAATTCCAGGTGTGCTGGTAAGAATGATGGCAGAGTGGGTTTGGCTGAATTCTTACAGGGCAGATACAGAAAAAGCCTATAAAATACACTGTGAGAGTAGTTATTGGTGTGCCTTTTGAAAGGGAAGGCTGTACTGATGAGGTTTTTTACAATGGGCTGTTCTGGATCTGACACAGTGAGTACCTCTCTAGGTGATCTTGACAGAGAGAGACCAGTCAAATGTGAAGACAATGTGCTAAAGGCCAGACTTCAGGGATGTGAAGGTGGGGAAATTTAGAGTTAAAATATTGAGCAAGTTAGGAAAGGGGCCAGAAGAAATAAAAAGCCAAAAAAAACCCAACCCAAACAAAAAAACCCTGTACCACAGTCCTCAGGAGTGACAAGGGAAGACTGGTTTGCTTTAGCAGGAATAATCCACTACCCAAATACCAGATGTGGAGGTAACTTTTGGCTGAGCTGATAGGCACAATGACAGGTAACACCCTGAATGTTAGAGGCTGTTGCCTTCTCTCTCTCCTCAGGCCCTGCCAGTGTTGCACACCTGAGCTGTAGAGCAGGTACATAGGAGCAATTCCTATTGTGTCACAAATGTGTACCTTAGGGTGCTAAGCTTTTGTATCTTCTTTTAAGAAAGATGGACACAGTGGAGGGAAGAGGAATCATCAGTCCAAGAAATGTAGCCCTAGGAACTTCTGAAGCCACAGGAACTGCACTGCTTCAGAGAGGAGACTAGGGGGAGCGATGAGTGTGGCTATTGCACTTAACATATATGAAAAACCTGCTGCTAAAAGCAAGAAGCAGCAATTAAATTCAAAATAGATTATGATAGCTGTTTGTCAGTTGGAAGGAATGCTTTCCCATTAAATCAGTACATCATTAGTTTGAGGTTTCAGTGGCTGCAAGTCCTTATGAATTCCATAGCACATATATTGAGGTTATATCTCATTCAACTATACTTAATTTAGGGCAAAGAGAAGATAAAAGCTGGAATGTACTCTTAGGTCCCTAAGGACCCACAGTGTTGGTTGAAACTAGTGTTTAAGTCAGATGTGAAATAGTTCAGGTCTGTGCCTGTGTGTTTATGTATTGTGTTCCTCAGGGACCTGCAGTAAACGTGCATTTTCTCTCACATAAGCATGTGGCTGAGCACGCATAAAAAACAAGAGACTATAACAAATTATACCATATAGACATAGACAGTGCTTAAGTGCAAGGATTTTTCTTTTTGGCACATAAAAATAATAAATGAGCCTGTATACACACATATATATAGATACTAAAAAAGGGTGGTCGGTTGCCAGGTAATATGGTAATCTTGGTTGTTTCATGTTCAGATATTTTCAGTATTCTTTTTTGTCCCCATCTAACAAAGTATTAGTCTATATTCATAAAATGTGTAAATATAAAAATGCTTTGTATATAGAATATCAGCTATGTGTAAATATGATGCATTTTCTTGACTTGGGTCTATTTTGCAAATGAAAAAGATAAAACCTGAATCATATCAACTAATTTATTTCCTGTACAGTTTGCTATATGTGTAACACTGTATTAAAGTGTGTGACCTGAAGTGAGAGATTTTTTTCAACTACTGCAACCTTTCTGTTCCCAGAGAGGCCAGGTCCTGAATGGAGGTTCCTAGGACAGGAATCCTAGAGGGAGCATTTCTGGTTACTGGAAACTCTCTCCCGTGTATGGTGCTGAAGTCATCAAGAGAGGGTTGCCCTAATGTTCATGCAGTTCATTCAAGCACTTTTTGCAGTTCATACAGACAGTTCTCAGCAAATGCTGGTATGTTACATAGCTGGAATTAAATTCTCTCCCTGAGTCTGTCTTACTGAGCAGGGACAGTATTATTTACCATTACTGTAAGCTGTCGTAAGGTTTCTACCGTGTTCTCACAGGTATTTATGCAGTTGTGCACTCACTGAAGGATGGTCTCCAGTTTTTAGACGTTTACCATGAAGTGGTTGCTCTACACAGTAACAGATTGTCTCTGGGCTCGAATAGCTGCAGTTGGGGTGTCCTTTTTAGAAAACTAAGGTGCAAGTTTTAAGTTCTCTGCTAAAGTTTTTACTGACTCTCTGAGGATTTCAGTGTGATCTTTCAAGGAGCTACATAAATTATATACTCCTCACGTATATTTTTCCTGTTCTTGTGTCATCCTGTTTTATCATGCATTTCCAGGAGGCAGCATAATGGATGGATTAAAAGAATCAAATGTAATGTCTTTAAATCATTGCCTAATGCTCAGCTGAACTTCATCTGTTTACAGCAAAGCAGCTGGAGTATAATAATTTGAATTGTCATGTTTGAAGCTTTTAAGAAATCATATGAACAGCTGGCTAGGTGACTAAGTGACCTAGATTGCTTCAAGAGAGGAAAACATGATGTGCAGAAAAGGGTCAGATTTCATCACGGCACTTGGGGCAGAGACAGCAGCAGTGTGTTCCATTTCAAGTGCTCTGAAATACATGTCAAAATTGTTCATGTAACAAATTGAATAGGTTATCGTGAATGAAGACTTTATTTGGTAGCACATAATACATTTTGAAGTCTGTCCCTCTATCCCATATTTAACCTGTTCTGGAAAATATGAGGAAGAAGGACAGGTATACCAGCTCTAGCTGTGCAAATCCACTTCTGCAGGGAATGGGGGGGTCATGCATCAAGTACTGCCCTGACTCTTGAACAGAAATCCAATTATACCTCTGAATTAAAACTAGCCTTTCATACACATAGCTACATACCTCTCATCCAAAAATAAAAAAGCACAGGCCTCCAACTCTTGCTCTCGTTGGAGAAAATGTGGTAGAAGGTTCTCCTTCTCTTTTCCTTCCTTGCTACCTGTCAATATCTGAGGCTAAAAAGTGGTAAAAAATGTCAGTGTTATAGTATTCAAGGTCAAGGGTTCAGGTGCATAAATATTTAATTTCAATGACAAATATACCTCATTTACTTCACCTTGTAGTCTCAGAGACTGTGTAGTTCTGGATTGTAGTAGAGATGTTCACAGTTTTGCCATTCTCTTTCTCTTCTCTATGAGCAGGCATTTACAGATTTTACATTATAGGTTTTGGGGTTTTGCCTTTTTTCTGTTAAAGGTACACAACTAAAACTTGTTTACACAGAACATTTTGCAAGGATTTACCTTTGAGAACTGGGATACATAACTTGACCTAGTAAGTTCTTACAGAGTACAAGACATGTTTAGGCAAGCAAACATGTTTAAGCAGCTGGTTTAGAGGAGCTATGTCTCTCTGCAGTTAAATTTGCTGCAGGTGATGCATTTATACTGAGTTTTGAGAAGAGGCTTGAGGCCAAGCAATAAGAAAACTCACAAAAATTCCATTTTCAAACACCATTAAATTCCAAGTACTGCTTTTGAAGATCACTCTCATCAGAACACTTCCTATTCTGTTTCTGGTGGGCCAGTGAGTTGATTTTCTGAGAAAAGATGAATTTTTTTAAACAGGTTATGTATTACCCTTTCCTCTGAGGTAAAAGATGGCTGTTATTCTTAAAAATGAAAAAAAAGAAAGGACAGACAGCTTTAAAATAGCTGCTTTTGAAGACTGCAGAACGTTTTTGCATTTGCCTTTGGCTCTGCTTTAAGGCAGAGGCAGAGCAAAAATCTGAATCAGACTGTAGCTGCCACAGTGTCTGGAGTGGTGTGGGAGCTCTACAGCAGGGACTGACAGGTTATTTTTCTGAGAAAAGCAGCATGAAGGACTTTAAATATAGAAGGGACATAAGATGAAAAAAGTAGAACCATCATCAGGAAAGAACAGAAGCAAGAACCAAACAAATAGCTTTGCAGGATTAATACATGCTTCAGAAGGATATTAACAATGCAATTCAGATGTGTTGTAAGTTAAGTTGGCATCATCTCTTGGACATTTTATTAAGTACCATTCATCTAGGCATTATTGCCAATATCCATACACAAAAATGCTTCCTTTTTCTCCCCAAAGTAGTTATATACCAGAAGAAAAGCATACGCTAGTCTACAGGGAATATCAGCATCTTCTTTTTCTAAAACCACATATGCATTACTTTGAAACTTCTGAAGCTTTTGAGATTTCTTCCCCCAAAGGCGTTGTTGAACACTGGAACAGACTGCCCAGGGAAGCAGTGGAGTCACCATCCCTAGAGGTTTTAAAATGTAGATGTGGCACATAGGGGAGATAATTCAGAGGGGGACTTGGTAGTGCTGAGTTGGAAGGAGAACTCTATGATCTTTAAGGTCTTTCTCCAACCTAAATTATCTAGGAAACATAGTTTTAAGTGCCTTAAAAATAACCTTCATTTCTCAGTTGCAGAGGAGATGGATCCCGTATAGATTTTCCCTTCCTTCAAGCAGCATTTCTGTTTTCAAGCACAGCAAAGGAAAAGATAAAATAAAAATAACAGTTCAAACATTACTGAAGGCAGCTCACTCATCCAGAAATCAGCTATAAAAGCCCCGTTTAGTACAAGTCCCACAACATGTTAGCAAGAACAATATTGAGCTTCCAAGTTTAACCACCAGAGAGCTTAATATCATTGAGATGCCTTGGCAGGCAGTAGATGCTGCATTCAGAGCAAGATTTCCCAAATTTTGGAGAAGGCCACACCTACAGCCTTCGTTCTTGTAGTTACGTAATTACTGTGGAAGAAGGTGTTTTCTGCACCTGAAACATTTTACTGGAGCTGTGCTCATTCAGAACAGGGTTCATTTCAGTCTTCTCTGGGAGCTATTTTCTGCAATAACCTGCAAGTTTTAAATAGTCTCTGCTTTGTTTTAAGTATAATCCTGTTACTTTAAACACTAGCAAGTCCTGCAAGAATTACATTTGGAAACAGGAAATTAGGCTGTAAGTGGTATGTAATAAGGGCACAGGACATAAAAACAAAAGGTGTTTCCTGAACAATTTGTATTCTTTAAATGCTGAACCCATTCACTCTTTTTCCTATTTGTAGGGTGAAGAAGGGATGAATTAATCAGCATTTAAGTGGCAGAAGAATGTATCAGCAGGTCTCTAACCTCAAACACAGATGTGTTGGATACAAAGCACATTAATTTCAAGAAAACCCAGTTAGGCACAGTGTCTGGAATCCACTATTCGTTTTAATTAAGAACTTCCTGCAGAGCACACTTGAAATCCAGCAGAGGATTTGAACTTGGTACCTCTGCATCTTATATGCTTGCTCTAAAACCAGTCATTAGTTACCATCTTTTCAAAAAAGCTGAAACAGAATTTTAAGTACTCTCAAAGGTTCAGAACTTAATTCCATCTCTAGAAAATAAAGGTTGAAACTACACTTACTCAAATCCTTACCAAATCTTTCCTGGGAGAACAGCTGGGGTTGCAACACTACCCCAGTTTAGTACAAAAAGAAGATGGAGCAAGCACAGCTTAGCTACATTTTTGAAGTTGGTCCTTTCAACAACTCAAAGCCTGCTAGCACTTCACTGGCCAATGAGTAAAGAAATGACCATTTGTAAAGGCAAAAAGCATGGGAAGGTTCAGCCTATTTGCAACACATAATACCAGCTTCACATACCACCACCATTTGCATGTAGTGACTTTATTGGCAAGAGAAAAACGGGTTTTTTTCTTATTTCTTGTGAGTTAGCTACTGAATCCTGTACTTACTGAGCTGGGAGTTCACATCAACAATTAACAGAAAAAAAAAAAAGGAAAGAGTTAAATCACAGTTTATGTTTGTGTGTAGAATAGTAATTCCATGTCATCACAGGGCAGCTGCTGAGGTGTCACTCCGAAGTACAATTACAGGCACCACTTTGCTTTTACTCAGCAGCAGGTGGTGAGAGCATTTTGTAAACACTGTAACCAAACAATCTAATTTGCAAGGTATTCCCTCTGGAAGCTTTGTAAATTGGGTTTAACTTGCACAGAAAAGCAGTTAGGAATTGAAGTTAGTCCCAAGCAGGTATTTATTGTGCTGCTCAGCTTCAGGCATCCTTATGGGAGCAGCAGAAAGTACAGAACCTCCACAGGGGTTGTTTATTCCTTTCTTCAGTCTTCTTTGAGATTCACACTTTTCTTGGCCAATGAATTTTCGTACACCTCCCAAGGCCAGGCTCCAGCCTTCACAATGCTTGTAAATTATTATCCTTCAGAAGCTGGTCATAAGTAGTCATTTAAAAATGAAGGACAATACAAGAAAGAAACAAAATCAAAAAGCAAGAATAATGCTGGGCAGAAGTTTTAGATCACAGAAGGCATCAGAATAAAGCATTCAGTGTCTTTTTTCTTGTCTAAACAGAGTCTATCAGTACAGCCAGTCTTACAATAAAAAGCACAGGTCTGAAATGCCTTCTGTCAAAAGAGCAGGAGGCCAAGAAAGGCTTCAAACTGGACAATAACAGGAATGTTTACCTTGAAGTAAAAGATTTTTTCAATCAAGGATCTGATGGGAAGACTGCATAACCAGTTTGCTTTCTAAAATGATTGGTGGCTCTGAGATGAGGAGATCCTCCTCACCTAATGAAGAGTTCTGCTCAGTGTTCACAAAGTTAGGAATGTTAAATTTTGTAAGACAACGTGGGTCTTCCTCAAACATTCCAGTGCTTCTGGGAACCTCCTGGAAGTGGGTATTACTCTCCAGACTTGGACCTTTCTGACTCTCTTTTGCTTTGTTCGTATGGTCCACTTCATTAATACAGAAATGGAAAAGTGACTGAGATTCTTCAGCCATTTGATGAGAAAACGCCCTCTCAGACTCCAAAGGTCTTCCAAAATCCGCCACAAAGCTGTTCATGCGAAATCTTTTTTCAGAAGGTTCTGTATTGCTATGGAGGGAAAAAAATACAGTAAACACAAAAGTAGAATTATCTGAGTTCTTATCAACAGTTTTGGTTTCAGCAACCATTATGATCAGGAGGAAAGGGAACCCTACCGTTTATCTACCATGGATTTTTAAAGCCAGCACTATTTAGTATTTTCTGCTGAAGCAATTTTAAGTCTTCATTTGTCATGATAATTTTCCATGAGAATAAGTTAATGCCAGCACTCTTAAATGGCACTTCTAGTAATCAATATATTATAATAATCACCTTACTGAATGGATTTAGAAATACTCTTGATTTCAAGTAGTATCAAGTACTAACATTTTTTTTAAATGGCTCATAAGAACAGTTTGAGAAAAGTCCTTGATAGACAAAATCTTTCAGAGGCACAGGCAGCTCTGCTCTCGCTAAGAGCATTGAGTGCTTGATTGTCCAGACATCAAACCGTCTTTCCCACTGACTTCAATCAATGACATTCAGATTTCCAAATTAGGAGAGTTGGAACTAAAGACTGCTTTAAACACGGGCAGTCTAATAATCCAGGCAGCCCAGGAAGGATAGTTTATCATGTTTTTTGGCAGTTTTCCCTATAAATCTTATCTCAAACCAGCGCCAATCTGCATGGACTCATGCAGGAGCCATTTGCAGCTGGGGATGAAAAGAGCTCAAGCTAGATAAAAGTTTTACAGATTCATTCTGACTGAATTTGTATGCTATCATCACAAAATGCAAGTTATTTGCATCTAAAAAGGCAGTAGAGGTATTCAGAGAATGAACAACAAAAATCTAAACATGTTCTCAGAATATGAATTTTGTTAAGAATTAAGAAATCATACTGTTTACATCTGAAGATGTAGCAAATTACACTGGAGTCATATAATTGTACACCCAGAAGTCCACTCAGCACTTAAGAGGTTTTCAGTGTAATTTAATTTCCTCAAGCCTGCAGTAGGAGATAAGAGCCTACAAGCTTTTGAAAGTCTCAGATGACACCTTCAGAAATCTACCCACTAAAACTTTCAAGTTCACAGGATACCTACCATTAGTCTTTCAGGCGCAGTTAGGCTTAAAGTTCCCTACTTCTCAGAAGCTAATTTACCTCTATTACATGATGGGAGAATTCTGTCCTAGCAACATCATTTCCACTAGCATAGAAATCAGAGCAGTTCTCTAGTTTGTCAAAACTGTATTGCCTCATTCTGCATTTCAAAGGGGAGCAGGTAGAAGAATAACATTTAAATTGATGTAAGACTGGTAACCAAATAATAATCTACTGTATACACAGTAGGGGGCAAAGAGCCTGGAATAATTCTTAACTGGCAACTGATATTTATGTATTTGTAATGCAGTAAAAGGCACCACTTAAAGTTTTATATATAGTTTGGCAAATCTGTCCCAAGAGTTTCTAGGTAGTGTTGTGGCACAGCCAGTAGAGGTGGCAAACAAGCACAGAAAGAAGAACAAGCGCTGTAAGCCCAGGAAGAAGTGACTGCGGAAGAAAGCTTAAAATGCATCCAACTAGAGGAGTAAAATTATTTCACAGGTGTGGAAAGAGCTTCATAATCCAGTGACCTATGAAATAGCAAAGGCTGACCATGCAGGGGAGCACACATACTGGCAATGGCAACCTAATCTTAATGGAAGAATAGAAGATGCAAATAAATTTTACTATATGAATGTTGAGGATGTATGATGAAGCACAAACCTGTGTTCATGGGCAGGGAACACATGATCTAATATACAGTGATATTTTTGGATTCTGAAATTCACAAACATCATCTTTGTATTTTGGAGAGGAATTTTTATTACGTTTTTTTAAAACTAGACTAGAAACTTGCTTTGACTTGCTCATTACAAGATGCAAGAATACCTCAGCAGATACCTTTTCAGAACACTCAAGAAAAGCAGCCTCAAAAATCCCAGTTTTACTTAACCAAAATCAACTAATTTCTTAAAAAAAAAAATCAGTTATTTAACATTTACTGCTTTAAGATTACATCAGCCAATATTTTATACAGATAGGTTGCATGAACTCTTCCATTCGTTTACAAATGTGCTCTTAAGGACATCTTCAAATGCAGAAACATATATGGCGTGCTTTCCTCTCGTGAGTGATTAATGGGAGCATTTTTTGGACAGAAATTTAGATATTGCCAACAAATTTTTTTTCAGTTACACAAGCTAATGTTCCAGACATACTTGTATGCAAGCAAACAAAAGAGAAATCCAACATACATAATTTCTATAAGTGATTAAATTTCTGCCTGTTCCCATCCATATACTGACCATTCTGGTCTGAGAATGTACCTAATTCTGAACATCTTGTGTAATTTTGAAAAGTACATCCTTATCATGTCTCTTTATACTGAGCCAAGAAAAGCATACTACTAGAAAAAAAAATTGCAGTATTCTACTTTGGACCCATCCATCTGAGCCCAGTTACACTTAATCTCTCACATTAATGGTACTTTAAGGAACAGCCAAATAACCTTACTGAAGTCAGGGACTTCAGAGACTTCATCCATCAATCAAGCTGGCTTTCTCCCAAGACCTAGGAATCCCATGAACATCTATTTCTGAAGGAGGGCTCAAGAAAGCCCACTAATAAAGACCAAGTCATGAAGAGTCCAGTCAGGTATAAAAATAGAAGGTGCAGGCAAGCTAAAACCAGTCTGCTTTGGTTTTACAGGTAGCTGTTCTCCAGTTTTTATATACATATATCAAAAATAAAAAGTCACAACTGTATTCACTGCATTTGGCATATTCCTGGAGGATCCATGTTCAGTTCCACGTGCATGTCCAAAAAACAGTGCTCAAATTTGTTAGAGGTGCCAACTCAGCATACATAGCAAGTGGGCAAGCACTGCAGCACACAGCTCCCAAAGCTGCAAAGAGATCTATAACAAATACAGAAAGGAGTAATTGGTCTCGCTCCAGCAACTGAAGAAAAATTATATTAAGGTGTAGAACAGAAGGGACTTCTGGAGGTCTCAAGCCTAATGATGAAGGCAAGGGCAAGTCTGAATTCTGATCACGTTATCTGGATGTAGAAGTTGACCAAAGGTGGACATTTCACAAACTCTTTAGGACCTGTTCTGAGAAAATAGATGAAAAAAGCAGAAAAAAGTGGGAGATACCAAGCAGGCATCTGCTACCTGAAAGTAAATTTTTGCAAGTGTAAATTTTTTTGAAAAATATCCATATTAAATTCTCTCTATATATGTATTTTTTACTTCATCACTTTTTCCCTTCTCAAATTATCCACATAGGATGGGATCCAGACTCGTGCTCAGCTAATAAATAAAATCTTTGTTAAAAAGAGGCAGCACACCAACAATTACAGGGATTTTAAATCTATTTGGGAGCAATGTCCAGCTACTTCATAACAGTCTGTAGGGGAAGCAAAAATACCAGCAAGTCTGTTCTGGTAAGCTGGATTCTTCTGCCTTTCTTCTTCTCACAGGAGCAAAACTTCAGGAGCACAGGAGAGGCTCACGAGGCACATCTGCCCTCTCTAGGGTGGCCCTGTCTCTCGAGATTGCTATTACACGGAGTTCCAGAGCCAGTTTACATGTGATTAAATAGCAAAGAGGCTCCAGCAGGCAGAGACAGGCTGCTTTAGGAAGTGATAAGCACCAGCAATTGCCTTTTACAATCAGCTTCTCATCATTGCTACCAGCCTGCAAGCAATCTCACGCTCCAGAGAGGCTTTTTATTCCCACTTTATGGCACACAAGCCTGAGAGGAGATGTGGTTTCAAACTTTCTCAGAGGAAGGGACACTGACAGCCTGCAGCCTGTGCAAATGCAGATAAATCATTGAGACAAGGCATGGTCTGCACATACTTATCAGCCAGAAAGAATAAAAAATAGGGGACTTTCATGAGACCCTGGCTTTAAAGAAATGTTGAGCGGATCTCTACTTCAACATTTGTTGCAATTTCTTACCAGATACTAAGACATTCTGAGACCTCAGGGGTTAAGGGAAGATTTTGTAAATACTACCTGTACCTGTCTTTTGAACTTGAACACACAAACATTTGGAAACCAGCCAGGCTTCAGCTTCCTTAATTCAACATCTGCACTGTATTTTATTTGTATATACTTTGTTGATATTCACAGGTTCACTCCATGAAAACTTGAGCCTACTTAAAACCATCCCACCTGTTTGCAAAACAGCAATCCAAAGGCACCTGTCTGGCAGCCTACCCAAAATATCATTTTAGAGTGAAAATGCTGAAATTCCTTGAAATGAAGACAGACTGCACTGTTTCATAAGGACAGACTAGAACAAGGTAGTACAAGCAGTACACTGTCACTGCTTGTTTGGGGGCTGCAGGAGCCCAGGTGTGCCACTTAGCAGGCTGGATTCATTATTCCCATTTTCAGACTCACTCTTGATGTGGTGCTCCTGTCTTCGTCAGCAGAGTCAGGACAAAAAACATGAAGATGACAAAAACTGCAAGACCAACCCAAAATCCAATCACAATGGAATCTGGTGGAAAAAGAGAAAACCAGATGATCAATATTTTACTTGCACTTGCAAAAAGTTGCTTTCTGCAGGCAGCATGAGTGCAAACCCAAAACAATTTGCAGCTTATTTCTGGGTGACAAAGAGAAAAGATAATCAAATTTATCTTTATCTATTTTCCAACAGAAAGCTGACATTGAGTCTCATTTTGAGACTGAATTTTACTGATATCTAGACAAATCAGACAGTAGATGAAAGAGGGAAGACAATTCTCTTGGTTACTAAAATAAGAGGAGCTTCCTATGTGATGCCAGGCTCCTTTTCAAGCATTGCTTTGGCAACAACTTCAATGCTAGAACTAGGAAGAGAGGATTATTTGATTTTCTGCAAAATCCACTGTCTCTGTAGAACTGAACTCCTGCTATTTTATTTCTGCCCCAGACCATTAAATTTCTGGATTTAAATGGATTTCTTTGACCAAATATGTTTAGGAAGACCTTTTAGTGGCAAGACAGAGGTTCTTGTTTTCTACAAGCAAAAGAACCACGGATAAAATTATTTGCTACTTCAATAAATATCAATAACCAACAGATTCAAGACATTTCTGAATAATTTTCAACTTGGGTTTCCAACTTGAGTACAGAAAACTACAAAACAATGTCAGAGGAGCACAACAGATTTGGACAAAAAAAATCAAACCACCAGTTAATCAATAGGGAAACACCAGCGCAGTAGCCACATATAGCAGTCATTGGGAAGAGCATGGATTTTTGCCTGTGTGCTTAAACTGTTCTCATTTAGAACAAATGGACCATAGAAAAATTGCCAGTACTACTAAAAACAAATTTTTGTCCACTTACAACTTCAAGGTGGATCCACAGTTGCTCCTGAGGGAAGTTCAAAGTTCCCAGGAGCTTGATTTAGAGAGGTTCAAGTGCGACAAACACTTTTCCAGACAACAATCAACTGAGTAGCATGGACCAAAGTTACAGAGCACCAACACACAATATGACCTGGTCCAGGACCCCTCAACACCCAGGTATTTTTTCACCTTTCATTTAATTTCAGTTAGTTATTCTTTGCTTATGCAAGTACTCAAAACTTCCGCTGTAGAAGTTCAAAAACATTAACACACAAACGTGCAAGAGGGAAGGCTTGGTCAGGACAGGAAACCTTTCTATCTTAACCTCTCATTACGCAGCCACTATCAAACCTCAGAGGTCCTCACTGGCTGTAGTGTCTGACCCAGAGCAGCAGGCACAGCACAGAACTGTTGAATTTCCTACAGGACTAACTAAAGACACCAAAAAACACAAGGAATCAGCTATCCTGCTTGGTGCTTGACCCCAGATGATAATCATGCTCCCACTGTGAAATATCTTCCATCCTAAAAAGCAGATGTGGAAACTGGAAATCAACTCAAAGCATTCTTTCTTTCCCTGCAAAGTCAAAATACCTGCTGCAACCTGAGATTTTCTCCCTGAGAAAATACTTTATCACAATGAAGTCCCTCCTTAATCCCTTTCTCAGGTAAGCTAAGGAGGTTAGGTTTCAAGTCTCCCACTGCAATATTTATTCCATCTCTCCTACACCATATCAACACCTTGTGTAAAATAACTGGAATGTGGTTTGAGTAGAGGTCTCCGTGATGGCGGGGGAGGAGATTTTAATACCTCTTTCTGCTTAGAGCATTCTGCCATGAGTTTATTTCTGTAATTCCATGTATTATGTGCCCTAAATTACTTTCAGAATCGTTCTGTAAGCATAGCCTGTATTCACCAGTTCAAGATAGACCTTATGGTCGACCTTCCTAATACACAATAGCTCATGCTGCTGGACTTCATAGTACCTGAAGATTTTGTCTAAAAAGAAATGCTTCCTTTAAAAAATTTACCACTTAAAAATTTATAGCTACTAGTACCTTCCAACTAATCAGACATGCTTGGATGAGATGCAACTCCATTAATAACCAGAATGTCAAATGTGATCAAGATGACTAAAAAGCATGCACGTAGGTTATAGCAATCAAGCTGAAAAACTTACCTCAAAGGGAAAAAAAAAAGAGAAAATCAAGGCTCTGGTAAACTACTACTCCCCACAGAAATCACACCAGCTAGCAATGTGTGCTGAATAACAAGTCTGTTTTGTTGTTGGTTTGGTGTTCCTGCTCCCAACAGAATTCTTAAGTTTACTGAGCATAATGCTACATCTTCCTTGCTTTATTGTGCCTTCTGACACACTTCCAATCCTCTGCTGTATAAATTACATTGTTTGAACTTGTTTAAAATTCAAGCAGGTGACCTGAGTTGTCTTCAATGTTTCTTTTAGGTCTCATTCACTTAAGTGGAAATTATTCAAACCTACTAAACTCTAAACATTTATTCAAAATTAACAGTACATAATCCAACTTCTGTTAAAAAAATATGGTACGCGAGACATTTTTACTGCCCAAAGTTAAAAATAGTCATGGGATACTTTTACATTTTCAAGTTGCAGTTTCTGCCTTCCTTTTCTTCATAATTCAGTCTTATAAAATCCTGGAAGCAGTTCCAACTCCTCTGATCATTCCTACCTATTTTGCCTCTCACTAAAATTACTGAGGCTTCCTCATTTTCAAAGGCACAAAAAGTGATTTTTTTACTTATCTCTGCCAGTCAGAAGTATCTCCTGGCTATCTTTGTCTATTTACTTTCTAAGGCTATATGTACAAAATATCTGGTTCCTACTTTTCCAGATTTTCTGATGTCTAGTTCCTACCTTCACTTCTTCTCCATCAGAACTTACATTTTGCTTTTTTCTTCCTTTTTTTTTGCAGTCATGTATTCGAAACATCACTGTGGCATCTTTTTTTTTTTGAGAAAGGTGGTTTTGTGTAGTATATTATTTTGTCAATCCTTTTTCTCACAGGTCACTTTGAATAAATTTTCGTGTGCTTTCAGAAAACAGGCTTCTGAATTCCTTTCTATTTAAATCAATTCACCTAAACTGGAATCCATTCCCTGCTGAGCTCTCCAGCATAAGTTACAGGTATTCATTGACACCTCTTCTTTGTAAATATTTAATGTCTCCCTTCTCATACAACATTTGTTTAATCTCTCCTTCCCAGTTTAAGATTTTGGAGAAGTTCATGTCAGATCAAATTGCCTCCACGTTTCACAACAATCTCTGCTCAGCTGGCAATAAGAGCACACCACGTCAAGAAATATCATCCCATACACAACACAGGCTGTTCCTTTAGCAGATTAAACTCTGCCCTCTGGGGAATGCATGCAATAACACTGAATTAAACAGAGCCAGCTCTATCAGTTAAAAAAACAAAGAAACAAACAAAGAAACAAACAAAAAGAAAAATCACTACAACCAGAAGGGACTTCCTAGATCACTGATTCAAGCACCACTAATGACAACTTTCCTCAAGCTCTACCTGAAAAGCAGTTGTTACTTCTGTCCTGTTGTCTAAGAGCTGTCCAAGACCACCTGCTCTATGGACAGGGAAGCTCAGCTGCCATGCTCAGCATGACAATCCAAGATCTGATCTGCAGCTGTGCCTTCTGCAATCCAAAGGCTGCTGTCATTTATACCTTTTTGTCCCATCATGCTATTTGAGACACTGAGCTGAAAAGAAGGTGTGTACACAACATTTCAGCCAATCTTTGCAACCAGTAATCTTTGCAAGCAGGTTTGACCTCCATTTAAGTGGAAGAATGGAGGATAAATTAAAAACATGATGAAAGCTAGCTCACATTTTTCCAGTACCTATCATTTGTAAAAATATAGACAGCAATCAGCAGATTTTTTAGGGGGGGGGGGGGGGGGAAATAAAAAGCAAATTCTACTCTATTTTTTTTCACAAGTGTTAATAATTTCAACAAGTTTCTTCTGTCCCTTGCAGAGCCCCCCCAAAACCTGCTGACTGTGTAGAGGCAAGGGAGATCAGCCTTTCTGGGCTGCTGTTTGCCAGTGCAGGCACTACTTTTTCCCAATCTGAATGCTTATTCTGACAAAAGGGTCAGAAAGTATGTAATGCATCCTGGATCAGTGCTCCAGCATTGAATAGGAATCCTTCCCCAAAATTTTAAAGGCTGGGGATCAAACCCTTTCACAGTTTATCTGGCTCAGAAACAAAGAAATAGGATGGTTTTTTTCTCTTTGGCAAAGTGCTTGCAAGATCCATCAGGTAATTGAGTTGGTTTCTGTTATTTTTTCCCCCTTTTATTGTTTTTCCTTCACAATAATCTCCTCTAAAAGGAACGATCATCAAATCCATTGTCTAGTTTTTAGAAATATGTTGGTCCAGCTGTACTAGCTTGTCCTAGTTACATTTTCTCCCAATTCCATCCATATTTTTCATCTCTCTGGTACCTATCCCCATAAAACAGCTTCATTATTAACAGAACACTGAATTTAGCACATCCTTCTACGAAGAAAGTATCAATAGCAAGTTTGTTCAGAAAGAGAAAATTCTTCTCTTATTTTCAAACTTTTAAAAACCTAAAATTTTTTTTTCTGTCAGGAAAACCAAATGCAGGTAATATGCAGGTAAGGCTCCCCACCACTGCCTTTTTACCATTGATAGAAACAATTACAAACAAACAGAAATAAAAAGGAAGCAACTCTAATCTTACCAAGTAGTCACCAGAAGCAGCAGTGTATCTGTATTTGTTGTTGTTAACTTTTCCTGACAGTCAGATATTTCTCAGTATTGACAAATTTCTACCACAGCAAATAAATCCATGATTCCCTCATGCATAAGAAAAAGTCAAAAAAGGATACAGAATAGCAAACAATAATGATGATTTAACAAATAGAGAGATACAGCTAATGGCAGAGAATCCTAGGAATTAGGAGAGAGATATTTTTTGTACAATATTGAGTCACAAGTGAAGAACAGGAACACGTAGACAGGAAGCTCAGCTGCAGTGAAGTATTTCTCTGCTGAACTTACACTTGTGAGCCTTCAGGCCTTCAAATGACACTGGCCCATACTCATAGTACTCGTAGTCCCAGGTGTAGTCAGAGTTAGACAAGGCCTGCTGGGAGGTTCTGTTAGAGATCAGCCTCAGGGCAGACATCTTGCACCTCAGCAAATACAGACCTGTGGATATGAAATGCATTAGTGGAGGCTACACCTAGCACAGCTTTTGGGTTTTCATTCTTTCTCATCTCTTGGACCCAAGAGATCAGAAATCACTGTTCCCAAGAGCAGTCACTGCTTCGTCAGCCAAGGCTGTCCCATCCCCTCCCATTCCTTCCCCTAATTACAGACACAGACTCTGGGGCCCAGGGAAAAACAACCCAGATGTTTAGGGAGCTGAAGCACAGGAGGCACAAGAGCCTAAGGGTTTGTTCAGCCTGGAGAAGAGACAGCTTCAGGGAGACCTTAGTGCTCAACACTTGGAGGGTGCACAGATGATGCTGCCAGGCTCTGCTCAGAGGTGCACAGTAAGAAGACAAGAAGAACTGGACAAAAATTGGGAAATGGGAAATTCAAATTAGGTACGAGGAAAAATTTACCTGATTTAGTCGAACATGCTTTGAGTAGGCGGTTGGAACAGATGACCACCAGGGGTCCCTTCCAACCTAAATTTCTCTATGCTGATAAACGGGCTCAATATGCCACTACAGAAGGAAAACAAAACAGGAGTGATTTCCCTCACAGATTAACAAAAACTGCAAAGCAACACTGAGCATCATGAAATTATCTTAATAGATATCTCTGTCATTACCACCACTCTGGACTAGTGACTTGCATTTTGCAGAGTAATTTTTTCAGAATATGAGACAGTTTTATACACACCAAAAGAAAGCACATCTCTGCACAATACTCTGCAGTAGCTGGAGTCAGGAAATCCAACTTGAAACATATTACAAAATACTTTTTGTGAAAGCAAGCTGAACTTTGGATAATATTGGATTCAATTAAAACCCAGCAGGATTGACTAAGGTGTCAAGTGCTAGGAGGTCCATTCATAAAGAACAAAAATCAGGCACAAAATAAGAAACACTCAGGAAATATGAGCATTTCAAATTTGTAAAATATTTCTTTCTGTAGCTATTCTACCATGACCAAATGCTGGCAGTAATGCCTCAAAGCAATTTTAAATAAGTAGTATGCCTGAAAAAGTAAATTTCACACTTAAATACAATGTTCAGAACTTTAAACACATACCAAAAAACTTGACTGGCAAGTTATAAATCTTTAAAAACAATAAATGGATCTATTTTTCAACCCAAACCAAGTTAGCTTTTGCAATGAGAAACCTGACAGCAGGAAAGGTGAGGGGATGGGCTAGGGAGAAAAGTGACCATTCTTGGGTCAGGATAAGAAGCTTCACCACATTACCCTCAACCTCCCCTTAGCCATTCAGAAAGCCTCCAGCATTAATAAATAGCCTGAAGCACAGAGGAGAAGGAAGAAAACATGACTATAATGGACAACCCAGTTCATGGCTGAGGATGTTTCCCATCTTGTACTTCCAGCCCTTTAAGAATGGACAGAGAGAAAGAGGTAAGTGTAACTAAAAGCCCCTGTGTTGGCAGTAAAGTTGCTCCTTGGCTTTTCCATTTCATCAGATTAAAGAGAGAATGTCTGATTAAGTTTTAGACAGAAGTTTTCTTATTTTTAACCAACTAAAGAAACTGCTGCCTCTGGGAGAAGGAAGTGGCACAGAGAAAACCCTAGAATCCCTGTCATAGTTTGCTCCTGTCTCAGCTTCCTCAGTTGTTTATTACAAGATTTGGTGCTTCATTTTGTGACTGTGCTCCAAGAGGGGTGCCCACCTGCCCACAGGGTTTCCACCAGCTTTTTTCCCCCTTCTCCTGAAGGTTTTGTTGATGACATGTCTCTTTACAACATTGATTAGTCCTATTTAAAGGCTGTTTTTCTTTTATACAGCTTTCCAGAGAAGCGTTTCATTTAAATATTCCTCACATGGCATCACTAGTGGCCATTGTCACGTCCCTCCTTTTAGTATTGCAAAAAGAGCTGAAATCCACTTGCAGAGAACTTCCGAATAGGGTGTAAGAACAATCTGAAGAATGTTGTTTCCTCCACCTCAAGTGTTTCTTCCCACCTCAAAGCAGATGGGATTCATTGGGCCACATGCACAGCTCTCTCCCAGTCTAGTCACTAGTGTCCATTTATGATTTATGGGGAGGACAGCCACTTCCAGGACACAAAGAATCTGTCCCAGTTTAGTATTAGGTGAGGATTAGAAACTCCAGCCTTTCACCACTGTCTGCATGCATGTGGAGACTTGCTTTCACTGTAGACATACCACTATCAGAGGGAAAGGTGCTAATGAAAAGCTGAGTCACCAGCTCTCTAGCTAACCTGTGCTTTGAGGGACATATAAAATATGCCTCTAAATCAACCAGAAGGGCTAAGCATAAACACTTCCAAACCAACTTTCAGCTCACTTGTAAGCCTGGTCTGTCCAAATACCTCCAAAAACTCAGCCTCAAACATGCAAAAACCTTTTATTCTACTTTAAAAGCCAGTCTAGCATGGTGGTACAAGGACCAGCACAGTGACACTAGTGACTATTTAGACCATGCATCTCCTGAGGAAGGGCAAAGCAGGCTGAGCTGGCACAGTAGCAGCCAGTCGGGTGCATTTGTCTGGCTGCAGCAGGTCATGCAGGGATTAAGGCAAGAGGTAAGCACTTCTGAGAAGGAATTCCTCCAGGAGATGCTCTCAAACACTCTTTCTGTCAGACATGGAGAGTCATGATTCATGCCACAGCTCTGAAACTTCACAGAGAGCTCCTCTAATTGACTTTGCTGAGGGTTTTTCTGGAAGGCACAGAAGTCTTTTGAGGCAAGCATGAAAGCTCCTCTATTGATTTTGGTGTGTATGGATGCAGACAGGCTTTCCTCACTCCAGCTCTCTTCTTCCTGGAGCAAGTAAGTCAGGAACTAAAAGCTTCACTTTGATTATTCAAGAAACCCCAAAGCAGAACTGTGTTCAGTGCTGCCAACCAGAAATTTAGGCAGATCGGTATCCTGGAAACTAGAAAGGGGAAGTGCTTAGGGCCTTCTTCTGGAGCATTGGGTTGCTCTCCACAGGTAAATGTAACCAGATGTTCCCTGTGGAGACCCAACTGCAACTCCTGGAGTTGAATTATACCTCCTTGAGAACTTGTTTGTAACCTGTGTGAAAGTTTGTAAGGTCTCAGCTGGCCTGAGCAAGCTAGTTTGGCTGTTGGGCTATGTTTGCATAAAATCCACACCCTTGAACAGCAGCAGCAGGATATCAAATGCTGTGCAGCTGGACTATTTTCTCCAATCTGGACACCACTGATACATTGCATGAGGCTCTCAGCCACTTACCTGTCAAAATGAAAGCAAAACTGAACACACACCACATCTGCAACACAACTTCATGGCTTACACCACCTCTGGGGCCACAAAGGCATATCTGGTGTTGTGTGTGTCTGAAACTGTCCTTGTAACCAGCAACAACTCCCTCTGAAGCTGACCTGCATGCACAAAAAGAAAACCACGTGGATTGCTCATGTACTGTTTGCTTCTGGAACAAAAGAAACCACCAGTATGGTAGACACAAGGAGCTGGTGAATTTTCAGTCAAAACCTACATCTGTTTTCCACATACTTCTATTCTGCTTAGTGCTACAGAATCAAAACACTCAATGGTCTTCAAAAGAATAAATGAACAAACCATCGAACCCTTACAAACTCTGAAGATCCCAAGAGCCAGACAGGGGAAAAAAGAAGGAACATTTCATACTGTGAGAAGTCCCAGCCTGAGAAAGCTTAGAACGACACCCTGGTGCATCAGCTAGGCAGTACAATTAATCCAGAAGGTGTTGGCTCTGAGAAGTGAACAACTCAGGCTGTACCTGTACCAACACCAATATTCTGCATGAGGGAAAAGGGAGCCAGCAACCCCCACATTCCTTTGTACTCCATCCCAAAGACTAGGAGGTGAAGTCAGAAAAAAACAAATGAAATAAACAAGCACAAACTTATTTACTCTGCTGCACTGCATTGGCTGAAAACTAATCCAGACCCCATCTTTCTACAGCCCTACCACATGGCTTTGAACGTATATACCACATGTGCCACTCCCAAGCAGAGACAGGAAAGCAGTCTGCAGGATATACCTCACCTGAGGGACCTTGCTTCTTGCTAATTCTCAATACCCTCGAGGGGCAGGGTTTGAGTTCAAATTTGTGGTCTTTTCAGGGGAATACCCAATCCCACCTGCAATAAAAGAGAGGAAAGCAAGCAATAAAAATGAGTTAAATTTAGGAAAAAAAGAATAAAGATATCTGAAAACTGACTTTACAACTAAAAATCAATCATAAATGCCAACTTGGAGGCCTAGGTCTTTTCTTGGAGACAAAAGAAAGTAAAAGGTTAATCATGGTTATGTTTGCTACTGATGTTCACAAACAGCAATGTCTGAGCTGTTGCACTAAAGTAACAAAAATAACATTGGGTTCATCACAAAAGGAGTTCATAAGAATGGAAATGAAAAAAAGTTGGTTTCGTCACTTTAGCACCTGTGAACTAAGGATGAGAGGTTACAGTTACAGACATCTTTGCCTCCTACCACCATATTACACATCACATAACATACATTTTATTATCTTTATAACTGTGCAATGTGGACTCCAACAACAAATTCCACACCATTATATATAATTTGCATACTAACTTAATAGCTACTGTTTGTACCTAGTTAAAAGTGATGATATTATGACTTTAAAGTAAAATTTAACAAAGGCCAAAAAGATTTGCCAACTATTTTCCCACAGACAATAACAATATAAGCAAACAATAATGCCTGCTTAGGAGTCCAACTCAGTAGGTACCACATAATATTGTAAATGTTGACATCTATGGTATATATGCATATACATACATATATATATTCAACACTTCACAAAATAAAGGCAGCCTTTCCCTCAGCCTATTTTAACCTTTCTCACTACAATTTTTAACCTCTCAGGCTGATTTGTTGTAGAAAACCCTGAAAGAAGTTTTCTGTAGAAAGAGCCCTGGCATATTTACTAAGGAGGTAAGATTAAACTGTAAAGCAAGTTTTATTAAATGTTTCTTTTTGTTAGCATTATTCTCAGAGAAACCTCAGTGTTGAGATGGGGATGTTCTGAATTCCTTCCTAGCCCTGAAGTCTGTCAATCCACTGACTTATCCTGAGCAGAGAGAAAGAAAAGCTTCCTCCCTCCACTCTTACTGATCAGCACCCTGCAGGTCAGCTGGAATGGCTCCATCAGATTATGATCTACCTGTAAGAGCTACTTTCAAAATACCTTCTGTTTGTGCTACCATGTAAGAACCTAGAAAAAAACAGCCTCCACAGAAGGGACTGAACAAACATTGTCATTTTTTTATAACTAAAAGATGGTACTCAATTTGACAGTAAGAAAACCTCACTGAGAAATTATGTCAATGCATAGGGTTACCAGCCTAGAGAGACTCAAACTGGCTGGTCTGCAAGTCATGAAGAAACACTGGAAGCACATCTTCTGTGTAGCCAGAAATCCCATCCAAACCCAAGAACAGAGGCACCCAGGAGTGTTTCAAATAACCACACCTAAACCAACCATTTGTGACAGGGGCAAGGCTGAAGGAAGGAACCACTCTTGTGTGGCTATTCCTGGGAAACTCAGCACTGATTAACTGCTAAAATTACCTGGGCTCCCTTCATGTCAGTGACCCAGGCCTGGAGATGCCCTGTTCCCCACAGAGGTGCTGCTGCTGCACAGGCACTTCACCAACCTGCAGTGTGCCAGGCTCCAGCTGTAAATGCAGATGTTCATAGGGTTGCACAGCCCAGAAAATGAATGAGTGTGTCAAGGCCTCATTTCATGGTTCTGCTTTAGCTTTGGATCGGTGAAAAAGTCACCACAGAGCTGAGGCTGACAAGCAGAGTGGAAGCCAACGACAATTTTCTTCTCTCCCGTTACAAAATAATTCTCTAATCCTCACACAGTGTTCATCTGGTCTGAAGTACAGGCCACAGCACACTTCCCATAGCACCTCTTCACTTCTCAATGCTCTCCCTGCAGAAATAATTCTCTTCCCAGCCTCTGCTGAAGCCAGAGCAAGATAAACCAGCTGGCAGGGATGAAAAAAACCCAAATAAAACAGGTATGATAGACCATTTATCAGAGCTACTCCCACACTTGAGTATCTCACATCTGGGGTTTGATGGTGTCATGGTGGAAAAATCTTCAGCTTGTGTTTTCACCCACACAGGGTCTGTAAGCCATAATCTCTCAGAAGCAAAATAACACATGAGCTTTTCAATTTGAATAATGCATTACATTTCCTCAAGAACTAATAAAATAAAATTATAGATATTTTCTTTAAAATTTCCACACCTATATAGCAAATATTTTCTTAACTTTTGTAATTATCCTACAGCACAATATAGAAATATTGCCTTAATCAGTTCAGTGACAATTTTAAGCACTCACTGAAACTGAGCTGTTCATTCAAAGTCAAACTAGTCTGGGATTGTTTCAAACAAGAACTGGGGAATTTTTTTCCCCTGTCTTCAGATCCAAGTCTTCCCTCCAGCACTGCTGAAGAAGCAAACAGTTTATTGTAGTGCCTCAAATACAAATTTCTCCTCAAGTAAATCAGACAGCAGTACACAACTCACAGGCACAAGTCTGAATTTTCCCATTCTTATCCCTGCCATGTCTCTGTGTAACACCAGGCTATAAATATGTAACTAGATGCCAAGAAAACATCACTGAACCAGCACAACCACAGCCCATTGCAGAGAGCATACAGAAAAAAGCCTTCATTTATTTGTAATAAGATTTGTAGTATAATTTTGCCGGTAATAGCCGCTATTTTAGGTTCAAAGGCTTTAAATTTGATTTAAATTGTTGAACAAGCTGCAAGAGTATAATCTAGGCTTCACTCAAAACCTTTTCCATCACAAAGTGTACATGGGCAACCAGGGAAAGAGTAGGCAGTAAATTACTTTGTCCAGCTCTTAATATTCTGGGCCCTTTTCCCTTGGGAAAAAAAAAATCCTGCAATAGCTTAATTTATTTTGCACATATTTGGTTGTGTTTGATACACCCAGAAGTCTCATTATTTTTGACAAGAAGGGAGCCAGGCTGTCCTCAGTCAATGGAGACCTGCCATTCCTCTGGCATTTTTCCAGGCATTTACTCCTGTGGTCAAAATTGTCTTGACTCTCTGATTAAGAACCTGAATAGAAAGCCACAAATGGACAAGAAAAACAACCAGAATTGGAGACTATTACCTGATTATCTCTAAGCAAACATCTGTTTGTTTCCACAGTGATTACGTAAATCTGCACCTCTGTGTGCACAGCCTCTGGGAAGCTCAAATGAGAGGAACAGGCCAAAACAGGGAGACACTTCAAGATGGAGCAGTGGGCTGGGAAACACACCTGGAAATAGAAGCGCCTCAATGCTCTCTCCAACAAAGCCCAAGCAGCCCTGCTGAGGCAGTTTGAGGCAGCATTGCCACTGCTGTCCCGTCTCTCTACGAGCTACACCTGTCACAGAACTGCCAAAGTTGTGGTGTGTCTATGCTTCCAGTCACTACCCAGCTTTATGTGCCAAACAAGGTTATATGACAGGATGGAAAGGTAAATGTCAGGGGACAAGGACAGCTCAGAGAGAAGTTTTGTGATCTTGTCATTGAGGTGATCATTTCCAGCAAAAAAAGAATGGCAGACAGCTCAGGAGAAGGACCAGGACTTACACACCAGCCACTGTCAAGAGAGGCTGAGGCCAGAGGAAGAGACCACTGAGACGACAACTGTTCAAAACAGACTGTTCAGGGAGAAGGAAGGGAGGGAGGGGGCAGGGGAAAAGTATGAGAATCAACAGACTGGGGAAGAGCACATGGGGAAAGGGAAGAGGGCAAGACAGAGCAGGCATCTAAGGCTATATGGAGGAGAGATGTTCATCTCTTCAGTCTGAAAGCACAAAGGAAGAGAGATGTTACCTGGAGGGGAAAAAAAGGCAAAAAAAACCCACAACAAACACACAACAAACTTCACTCGGGATTTTTTTCCCCAAACAGTTTATGTTCAATTGTTAAGTTCATTCAAATGCTCAGCAGTCAGTGTGCTTTTCAGCTGTTCTTTTGAATACAGAAGGAATCACTCCGTTACAAATCTAAAAAGGAGACACAAGCTTTTCTCCAGCTGACATTCTCCACGTCACCCAAATGAACAATGCCACCTCATGCATTTTTTTAAACTATTATTATTTAAAATAAAAGAAAAATCGGCAGAGCGCTTCAGACCTGAAAGCTTGCGGGAGCCGCCCGGTCTCTGTTCCGAACAGCCTCGGCCACCTGTTAACCGCAGGTTGAACTCCGAGCGCTCGGGGCTTCCCGCGCCGGGAGCACCCAGCCCCGGGAAGGGACGGGCAGGGACACGGCGGGGCAAGGCAGAGCCGTCCCTTTCTCCCGTCCGCTCGCTCAGCCCCCGCCCCGCAGCGCCGGCCCCTCACCGCGCTTACCGCGCCGGGCACGTCCGCCCGGCCAGATCCCGAAGAGCCGCTTCGTCCCGGCCGAAAGGCGCAGCCCCTCCGGAACGCCCTGGCCCCGGCGAGCCGAGCCGAGCCAGCGCTGCGGGCGGGTGTAGCGGGCAGGAGGGATGTGCGGACGGGATGCTGCGGGCTGGCGGGACGGAGCGGGCGGGATGCTGCGGGCTCGCTCCCCGGCAGAGCGAATGAATCAGCAGCGGGCGCGCTGCCCCGGCCCGCGCGGGCGGCATGGATCGGCCGCGTGACGCTCCCGCTCCAATGGGCAGCGCGGGCGGCCCCGGCCCCGGCCCCGGGCGGCCGCAGGTGCGGACGGGGAGCGGCACGGGCTGAGGACGCGGGGCGAAAGCGGCTGTCGAGGGGCGGCAGCGGCGAGATCCAGGCGGAGCATCAGCTGGGAGCAACCCCTACGGTCGCTTGCCGAGCAGGAGCTCACACATCCCAAGGGGAAACATCGATTTTGGAGCGGGAGGGATGGCCTGTCCCCACCTGGTGGGGAGCAGGGAAGGTTGATGGAGGTGCTGTCTCAGCCGCCTGGAGGTGAAGGGCAGTGCCCTAAATCTACAGGGATTTGGTACAGGTCCCTTGAACCAAACCACGGAATGGATCAGGTTGGAAGGAGCAGCAGTGAATCCCGTGGTCGAATCTCCCTGTTAAAGCCAGATCATCCCGGAGCACATTGCACAGGATTGTGTCCAGAGGGTTCTTGAATATCTCCAATGAGGGAGACTCCACAAACTCTCTGGGCAATCTGTTCCAGGGCACAATCACCAGCACAATACAGAAGTTCTTCCTCATGTTCAGGTGGAACTTCCTATGCATCAGTTTCTGCTTGTTGAAGAGCCTGGCTCCATCCTCTTGACATTCCCCTTTAGATGCTCATATACACTGAGGAGGTAAACCAATCTTCTGAACTTCCAAACCTATGAATTGTAGCTTCCTAAAACAAAGAACCCTTTTGGAATATGTGATACCTGTAGCTTGCTCTGACAGACTCACTGGTGGCTGGTAGGACATCTGGAAATCATCTAGGCCTGCTGAGTCAGCTAGGGTGCTTTGCTCAGGACATGAGTTGGGTCTTCAGTAGCTCCAAGGCTGGAGCTCCACAAGCTGTCTGGGAAACCCTGATCACCCTCACTTCAAAAAAAAAAATTCTCATGTTTAATGGATGTGTCTATTATTCCAATTCATGTCCATTTCCTCCTGTCCTGTCACTGGACACCACTGAGAACAATCCCATTCCTCCTGCTTTACTCCCACCATTTGTTTTTGTCCACATCAGTGAGAGCACCCTGAGCCTTCTCCAGGCTAAACAATCACAGATTCCTTACATCACACGCCCAGGCTTTTCACCATCTTCATGGCTTTTCATCATCCTCATGGCTTTTCATCATCCTCACGGCAACCAAGTGTTGTAAGGAATGGCATGGCTTCATTTTTCAATCCAGTGCTAGGAAACAAGTCTCAGACACCACCAACCCAACAAAGCAACCAGCCCCTTGCCATAGCCACCCTCTAATGTTACGGTGGATCTTTGCCAGTGCTCTGACACCCCTTACCACTGTCTCCATCTATTTCTTTATAGGCAGGACCTGGGTATTGGACAGTACTATCCCACTCCAGCAGTGGTCATAAAAGCTACCAATACTGTCATCTTCATCTCAAAAATATAGAACTCATGCTTATGCATGCTCATGATTGTAATCAGAAATGTGAATAAGCACAATGGCAAGTCAGGAGCTTCCCATCTCCTGTTATTTGCACTGCTGTTGAAAAGGCAGAATGACTCAGGCTTTTGTTCATTTTTCTGAGCCGTAAAAAAAATTAGCATTCTGATTCTCTCTAAAAGGAAGAAGCCTCATGTAGACAATACTCCATTTCCAACACATCTCTGCTATGTCCTGTAAGAAAATATTTTAGTGCTTTTATTCCAAATGCCAATGAAGTCAAACAAAAACAAACCCCAGACTAATGAACCAGAATTGTAGCATTTTCCCAAGATTCTAAATTTCATTTCTAAGTTCTTATTAGTGAAAATGCAGAATTAATGACTGTTCAGTAATAGCAATGCGACTGAGATTGCAGCAGATGAAGCAGTATTCTTGCCTGATGAGATGTGGAACAGCAGGTGCACAACTGCAAGTGTAGATAAGGGTGCTACATAATCTTTTTTCCATTCCTCCTATCCTTTAGTTTTCTGACTCTTCATGCTCATCATTATGGTCTCTTCCTCTTAACAGGGACAGCAGTGGGAATTTTTAAAAATGCAAAGGAAGGAATTCAGCTGAGGAAAGAGGAGAGGTAGCACAGGCATTCACATTGCTGCTGACCAGAATGAGGATGGAGCTTCATTTGCAGCAGCTGCCCTCTTATGGCTCAGCAGCTGCGGCATCAGCCTCAGGTTTAGTGACACACAGGCAGAAACTGCATGTACAATTAGAGCACAAAGTCTGCAGAAATTCATTCTACCAGTCCTTCTCACTTGCCAAATCTTTAGATTCGTGTGTAGTTAGCAGCTGCCTGGGGCTTAACAGACACCTAGAAAGCAAAGGAAAGTAAACAACCCTTCTCACTGTAGCTGATTTAGAACTGACAACAAACAAAAAAAAACCCCCACAAAACAACAGCAGAAAAACAGTCTTGAAAGGAACATTATTACAGAGTGAAAAGCTTTGCATTCCTTCCAGAGCTGTGGTGGTTTAAACTGAAAGAAAGTGAGGAGTTTTCCTGCACCACTTACAAGAATTATGACTATGTTATGAGAATCAAGCTGTATGGTTGAATTTGTATGTTAATAAAAATGATATAAAGAAACAAACTTCTGAATTCTTGTCATTTTTCTGTACTACACTTTCAGAAAAACTACTCAGGGTTGCAGAACTACAAACCAGCTGCCCAAGCTGACTTTCTAGTAATGTTGATAGACTATTGTACTTAAAAATTCAGGGTTAAAAGTCGCCAAAAACTGATTCTGATTTTCCTTCAAACTGTTGAATTCCTCTGTTTGTCATGCTTTAAAAGAAATAATATTTTAGGGGAAAGCACACTTTATATACCTTTCAACATGAAACTAAATCAGAAGCTTAGACTAAAACATTAATGAATGCAGAGTGAAGCTTTCACAGAAGCCACCCCTTCAGGTTAGATACAAATCTAGAGATATAAATAATTAATAAAAAGTGGATTACTCACCCACTGTGTCCATATCTTGTAGCCATAACACTTCCAAAAGTGATAATTTTAAGATGGAATTATATTAAGTTGAGGCTGCAGAAAAACTATGGGGACATGGCATGTTGTGCCAGTGGAACAGCTTCTGAGGCACCCTCCTTGCCCATAGTAGCCACAGAGAATCCACCTTTCTCCACTGAAGCATCTTCCACAGCTCTTATTCTCAACTACTGGCAGTGCTGTCTCCTTTCCTGTTGTAGTTTAAAGCTTTAGCACCATTTCTGTGTGTTGTTTCTTGGTATATTCTAACAGTGACTGGGTAACTATAATTAGCATTCTTTGAATAAGGTTCATAGCCTTGAACACTGCATTCCTTTTCTCCTTTTAGTAATCCAGTTCCATTTTTCCATGAAGGTAGATCAGAACTTAGGCATTATTCCAGTACCAGACACACAAAAGGTGAATATCACCTCTCTGATGATCCTGCGTGTTCCTCTTTTCAATAGGGTGTAGAGCCAACACAATCACTTCGTAACAGCAGTTAAGTCCTTAAGTGCTAGTTTTGTCCCTTGAAACTTCTTCAGAATCATAGCTTTCTAGCAAACCCAGGACACAAATGCTCCTTTTTCCTTTGTGTGTGACCTGCAGTCTGTGTTCCTCTCTCTACAGACTCCATGTTCTGAAATGCCTTTTAACAATATAATAAAAAAAGCCAGGGAAGTTCATGACTATGCCACCTTGCCACTGACAGCTGTTTAAAAGCTGAATCAGCACCACATCTTATATGTTCTTTCTTGCATTTTAATGCAATTGTGTTATCTGAACATGGTGCAGATATTACATGTAACTTGCAATTATTTTTATGAGCCAAAGTTGTAATCTAATTTAAAAACTGATTTATACTTGTTAGTTATACCCTATTTCCCTTAAAATACTAAGTGACAGTTAGGTTTTGAATATCTCTATTCTCAGGGGTTGAAACAAACGGTTTCTCTGAGAGCCAGCAAATAACAGTAATCAGATTCTTGGATAATTGTCCCAACTCCCCCAACACTTGCAGTTACCTCCTAGAGAAGTTTAAGTTCTGAAAAGAAAGAATAAGTCACCCACAGCGCTTGCAATCTGCACTTTAATTTATTTGATTTGTCCTGTGCCAGACTTTGTGCTCATTTCTCCAACCTATCTAGGTTGTCCTTGTACAGATCCTCTCATCTGGTCCTTCTGGTAATGCCTTAGCACAGCATTCTTTTTCCTTCGTGTTTTGATCTCAGAATAAATTCTTTTGAGATATCATATTACACCCTACTTATGAAGCATCTTGTTCCTGGAACAACTCCTATTTCTGTGAGGAGTAGAGGGGGAAAAAACCCTCAAAGGTTTCCAGTTCAGTCTTGTAAGCCACACAAGGAGAGAGGGACAGGCAGACTTCATTCAGATAAATTCCAGGTATTGTTTTCTAAATATTGTGTTGGATATGAAGCAGCTTTATTCCAACAAAACTACTCATGAGTCACTGGCATTATATCCTAGTTTATCCTGCAGATTACAGTTCTGTCATAATTTAGCAAAATAACCTGCAGTGCCTGCCAAGCCCAGCATTAGTAAGTAATAAAACAGGAATGTGCTCCATGTCACTGAGATTTGATAAGCTACATCACACAGTTCAAAATCTTACCAGAAAGCTGTGTTCACCCAACCCACTGTAACTGGTAAGCCATGTCAACTGGTGGAAATCACAAGTGTGGCTTACTGCCCAAAGCTCCTCCAGGTTATGTTTGTTTTATTTTGCAGTCCGAGAAATGGGTAAAGCTGATTTGCTTTTACTGCACAGATTTTGCTGTGCTGTGCTGTGAAGAAGAGCACTCTGCAGTGGAAGCCAAGGTGGTTGTGTCCCTCCATTGACTGTTGGAAGGGAAGGAGGAAGCCTAAGTTCCATTCTGCCTTCAGACATCAGGCTCTCATGTGTTCACAGACCCTTGCAACAAAATTCAATTGTCCTGAAGTTGTCTGTAAGGAACTGGCAGCTCTGAGGCTGGAGGAAAGGAAATGTTTGACAGCAAGTATCCCCAGGCTTCCTAGCAAGGACGGCTCTCTCTGCAGCTCATCTGTTCTATTTTCACAGTTTCATGTCCTTCTCTAGGCAAGGATGACCTGCCAAGCATATTAATATTGGCTTCCCTTGCAGGTATTGACACAGATGTTTAGGTTATGATAGGCTTTACAGCACCTACTGCCCTGCTCAGTCTGTGCTCTCCTTCTTGTGGCTCAAATCATAGCTCAGATGGGCCTGTGAGTGGGGAATTCTCCCCTGCAGGGGATAAAGAAGATGTGCACAGACAGCTGGAGACTGCAAAGGCAGGACATGAATATAATTCCACATTCCGTTAGATATGAGAGAGAGTACATTCAGATTTTCATTCTCTGGTCCTTTACAAATGTGTCATGCTGAGCCCTAATGCAGATTATGAAGCTCCAGTCTAGCCTAGAATTTGTAGTATTTTCCTTCCTGCTGTCTCCTCCATAATAGAGGAGGATACTGACAGTGGGAATTGCCTTCTGCCAGAAGGCAATTGCTTGCTTGCAGAAGATTTACAGTCATGTATTCACTGCCATAGAGAGGATCTTGATCAACCAGGTCTGCACCTCTTGAGAAATCATGTCATTGAACTACCAGGCAACTCCATAAAAAATTATTACACTGCCTTCTGTGAGGCATTGTTTGCTGTGAGCCAATTTCTTTCACCAGATAAACTAAGAGAAACTAATATAATCAGACAGGCAAACTAACATGCACACAGTCCTTCTTCTGGTCTGAAGGAGAAGCTGCATCCTCAAAGCCATGTGCAATTTGAATGAGATTTTAACATGATTTATGTTAATCTGTTAAATGGTTTGAAAGGATATGTGATTGAAAACTGTAAAGCAGAGGTTGATATTAGAGAGACATAAGGTCTGTAGATATTAGACAGACAGAGCCTGTAAGGTTGGTCGCTCCAAAAAAAAGAGAGAAGCAGTTTGCTCCTTACAGAACAGATCTGTAAGGGATAAATCAAGGATGGGAAGTAGGCAGAAGCAGTATATACCACAAACCCAACACTCTTCTTCAGTCTGTGGTTTTCAGTATGCAGTACAGTTATCAGCTATGTTTGCCAGACTTCTGGTTAAGGTAAACACCTTGAGGGTCATGAGAGAAGTGAAAGGAGCACTTCTCTGAAAATGCTGGGAATATGACTGTAAGGAGGTGTTTGCTCTCCGTTATTGCACTGCAGCTGTTTGGTTTCTTAAAAATTCATAGACCAACATACCCACTTCAAAAAAACAGTTACAGTCCAACACAACAAGTACAGATAGTGAACAGTCATTATAATGGCAATGTTCATTTAAGAAGGTTATTCCTTCTTTAAACATCATGGGTTTGGGGAGCCCTCTAAATAGGCCTTATTAGGTTATTGGAACAAACCCTGTTTGCAATACATGCACAGCTGTCACATAGCACCAGCACTGCTGAGTGTATGGAAGAAAAGCACAAGAGTGACCCACCATCTACAGAGAAGGAAAAGATCCTTCCTGGTGAGAAGGAATTGCCTCCTTTCTTCAAGGTGTTCAGCAGAGACTCCTAAAATTTTAACAGTTTCCATTTCTGTTAGGCACTTTAAATACAAAACATCACTTTTAAATTCAGCACTCATTTAACCTCCAATGAAAATTTTGCTCTTTAAAGGGTTTTCTGTTCTAAAAAATTCATTTTGGATCCACAGTTTGTATAAAACCACAGCTCCCTGAAGTCAGCATGTAACACACTGGCTTTCAGCCATCTTCAGCTTTGAAGGGTTTCCTTTGATAAAGGAAGATATTCTTGCATTACGATCAGGTTTCTTAGCCTCTAATCTTTGTAAGTCATATTTCTTCAAAGAAATAATCATTCTGCTTGGACTAGGATAGAGGTTGGAAATAGCTATTAATATTTGAGTACATGCTATTTGTATAGCGAAATACCTTTCATCCGGAGGTCTCAAGACTTTATGCCAGCTTCAAATCCGACTCTTGAGTTGAACAGAGTTCTTTAAGCTGCCTCCTGTGTCAGAGAAAAGGCCACAATCAGAGTCAGAGTGCTCCAGAGGCCAGATAATCTCAGTGGATGGAGAGCATGGAGAACAAGGATGATTGATTCAGGAATCCTTCTGGCCAGCCCAAGGACAGGAGGTCAGAACTTTTCACTGCAGCTAAGTGAGGTATTTTCATTCCTTCACCTTTAAATGAGGCTGCCCCCATCATAAAGGCCTTGCTAGTAAATTAAAAAGGCTGAACTTGCTAACCTGAAGTCCTTCCTTCCCCGAGGGTCTGGCAGTTGTAGCTTCCAACAGTTCAAAGGTTACTTCATAGTATGGAAAAGTTGTTCTCTACAGCATTTAAAACCTTGATAGGTAGCATGCAGCCTGGCTTCAGTGGAAGTCTGGTGTCAGAGGCTGTGTGAGCATGGAATTTATAAGTCTGTACTCAATAAGGGGTTTTTGTATCTGTCCCATCTCTTTTCAGCTCACTTAGGTTAGTCCTTTGACTCTGCCAGGCCTAATCCAAGCCACACTGTGTTTCAAAGTCCACGCTGCTCCTGAAATCCCCATTGACAACTTGTTCTCAAATGGAACTCAGTGGGACAGAAGAAAGGGCAGAGGCGAGTGCCACCAGCTTCAAGCAGCATTCAGCCCTCTGTGTGCTCTGGGCAAACACATGGCACAACCATTCCCCAGAAAGAGCAAAACAAAAATGCTACAGGAACACGCTATAGTTAAGCAAAAGGATTAAAAAGCTAAGCTAAAATGAGAACACCAGGTATGTTTAAACTGTCAAATATGAAAAAGCCCTTCAGTGACAATAGGCCTGATATGCTATTTCTCTTGCTAGGGTGGTGTTTGAGAATGGAGTGAAGCTCTAACAGCTCAGTAATAATAGGCAGCTTTATAGAATCATACTGTACACCTCGTAATGAAACTAATGGGCCTTATCTGTACAGATCCAAACAAAATAAGATTTTAGTATTTAAAAAGAGCATAGCAGTCATAAATTGGCGCCAGTTTGATATGGATATAAATGTGAAACAATTCACAGTGCTGGTTTTATGATCAGTGTGAGTGGAAGTGAAATGCCTGAAGCCTCCTCGTGAGAGACACAATTAATGCTGAGGTGCTTCTCTCCAGCAATAGCTGATTATTAACTTCTTGCTGATTTTCCATGTCTTCAAGAACAGTTTTTGGATTACATGGGAGGGAACAAAAATGAAACTTATAATATCCATGTATCTTTCTTGTAACTCGAGTTCCTAGTAAGCAAGTTGTCGTATATTTTGATATATGAATGATAAGTGACTGATGTCCTCTGAGCTTGTAGGATACAACAGTCCTTATATCTAATTGAGAAGTTTTTTATAATGAGGGTGGTAAAACCCTGGGAAATTTCAAGGCCAGATTGGATGGGCTCTGAGCAACTTGATCTAGTTGAAGATGTCCCTGCTCACTGCATAGGGGTTGGACTAGATGACATTTAAAAGCCATTTCCAACCCAAACTCTTCTATGTTTCTGTGATTGTAATATCCAGGAAAAAAAAAACCTTGACATACAAGGGAGCTAAGGAATTCCAAATGAAGTCGAAGAACTTTGGTTTTTAATTTCCTTTTTTTTTTTTTTGTTTTTCTTTAACATAGCCCTTGGCAGTAGCTCCAGATATTGAAGTTGCATAGTAGGAAGCAGAGTACAAGTCCATATAATGGGGGCAGCCCAGTCCTGAAGCAGGTAGAGGTTAAATGGGAGGGGAAATGTTATAGCAAGAAGCCCAGAAGGAGATCTGAGAAACACAAAGCAAAAAATATATATAGTCACACTTTGTGTCCAGGGAAGACACCGCAGCTATCAGTCCCAAAGGGGAAATACTAAAATGCACTAGAAAGCTTGTTCCCAACTCTTACCTTTGTGGCTATAATTAAATCTTCCATCATGAGCAGTGAGAAAACAAATGCTGGTGAATTGCTGGTGAGTATCCTGTCTCTGTGTTACATTGATTGATTTCAAATATTTCTATCACTTTCTAGGAGGGAAAAAAAAAGCAACCAACAAGTCAGTTACGGGAATACTATATAATTGAACTTAATTTTCTTACTGTCTTCACAGAAGCAATAAGTGCACAAGGGCAAGGTATGTCGGGAGAACATAAGGCTGGAGACCAGCACAACCTCATGGTTAGAAACACCTCTCTCAGATTTTCAAAAACTTCCAATTGGTATCAGAAAAGGAACAAATGTGGTGGCTGAACTACTCACAGTGCTACTATCTAGTTCTGAAAATTGCAGGACTGGTGGCACAATCTGCTTCTTCGCTGAGAAGCTGATTCGAAGGTTTCCAGCATTGGTGGATAACTATGGGAAGAATTTATGTAAGGAAAACTACTCATAAGCAAAATACTAGACAACAGCCAAGGAAGATGGAGAAAAGATTGCTAAAGCTGGGAAATACAATGTGTACTAAGTATTAAACAGTAAGAGAGTGAAGGGAGCTGGGGAGTCAGACAATAAACAAGTGACAAGTGGAGCCCTAAATTAATTTAATCAGACAGTAAAAATCATAACAGATTTTGAAGAAGAGTGAAAGGAAAATGCCAAGAGGCTGAAAATTAAATAAAAGTGCAGAGAAAGCACAATGGATTTAAATTGCTTTAATTTAAAAATGAAACCATAGGAGGAACATTTATCATTGTACGGGGCAAAAGATACAAAGAGCTCTTTATCATCCTTCATTCAGCTTCAATTTGGGCAAGTCAGCTTCCAAACATGGGAGAAAGCTATTTGTAGCCACAGTGTGTATGGTTATTTGAGCCTGATAGTAAGCTTTTCTGTGACACCTTCCTAGTGGAACAGTACTGGAGCAAATTGTGTGGAGCCATGGCAGAGATTTGAAGGGTCTTGCCCAAGCAGTCCATGGCTAAGCCAGGAACCAAAACCAGACGGCACTTGAAAAACCATGAGCCAAAAGCAGCTGGTACTTGAGACCATTCTTCCTTGCTGATGTATGAGTCTGGCCTACATATTGACATGGCTAGACTGGTCCCCAAGCAGCACTAGAAGACAACCAGGGCTTTGCAAGTCCTCGTTTACAGTTATGGAGAAGACCCAGACTCCTGCATATGTTCCCAGATTCTCATGCCTGTGTATCTTCAGCAGCTCTCTGACTTCCACCAAAGACAACTGATTACTGCATTCTCTGTTAAGATCCATCCTATAAGAACTGCTTGGTTTGGTGGCAGAGACCTGCTATATATAAATGTGCTGACATTTACTATTCCAACCAAAGCTTCAGAAGCTCACACAGTTTGACTGGAAGAGGAGCTGTCTCCTCAGTGCAGCAATGTTGCATTGTGGGTTAACCTGGCAGGCAGCTGAGCACCACACAACTGCTTATTTGCATCCCCCTCCAACCGACAGTGGAGCAGGGGAAGAGGAAAGGAAAAGCAAAAGCAAGATAAAAATTATTTAATAAGCAAAGGAGAAGTGGAAGAAGAGGAGAAGAAAACAAACTGAACCAAACCAAAACAATCACACACCACCTCCCATGCATGGACTGATGCCCAACCATGAGCAAAAAAAGATGGCTCATCTCCCTTAACACACTCCTGTTCACTTTGTTGCTGAGCATGATTTTATATGGCATGGAATATCCTTTTGGTTAGTTTGGGACATCTGCCTGGTTGTGTCCCCTTCCCCACACTCAATCTATTCCCTGGTGGGGTTGGACATGAAGAGTAAGAAACCAAGACCTTGCTCCTGTGCAGACACTCTCCATCTATAGCTAAAACACCAGTGTGTTATCGGATGCACTCTTTGGTCACAAACCCAAGCAAAGCACCATATGACCTGCTATGAAGAAAACAAAGTATGTTCCAGCCAGGATCAGTACAGGGAAAGTGGAGGGAAAGATAGGAATCATTGCCTAGTGGAAACGTGCCTGTTTGCAGTTAAGTGACACATCCTCTGTAGGAGTCCTTTACCATCCTTCTCCTCCTGACCGTAAGCAGGAGTGAGCTGAGCATCCTACACTTGATTTCTGGGTAGTCAAGGAAGATGAATCATGCATCTCACTTTTCTGTCACCCCCACTACACATAAAGGTAGAACCATTCCTGTTCACTGATGCTTTTGTTTGAAGGCAGATCAACAATGGCAATTACTGAAAACACAAACGTGGAGTAGAAGAAATTGCATTCCCTACAGCATGCTTGATGAGGTTTGTCCCAGTTTTGAGACACTCATAATCACAAGCTGAAGGAAAAATATCACACACCATGTGATAGCAAGAAAATTACATTGCTATGCAACTCCTGAAGAAGTGTTGAAGTTCAAATCTTACCCTCCTGAAAGGTAGGTTTACTTCTAGATGAGCCCTGCTGTTATAGATACCATAACTTTAAAAGGAACAGGGTATGTTGTACAATTTTCGCATCCCAAGCTCCGGCTTTTCAGTTATTAGAATAATACACAAATATTTTCTATCCAATTCAAAAGCAAATAGTATTTGTCCATGTCTGCTTACTGAATTTGATAATTTATCAACCAACTTGATGGACAGTTTAGATACTGCCTAATGTATGAGGAATGTCAGATTCATAAATGTCAGAAATAACTACAGGATATAACCCACAACAAAAAAAAGCTCTTGATGGAGTGGTGGAACTAGGTGATCTTTAAGGTTCCCTTCAATGCAAACCTTTCTCTATAAAACCAGCTGACAAAAAGCTGTGTCTTGGCACATTTTCACCGCTTCTTGTACACATTCCATCTCCTGTCCAGACTGGTCTGTTTTGTACTTACCCTTTTCGCTCTGGAGAAGATTGTTAAGATTACAGTTGGGAAGGGAACATGGAAATCCGAGTAATTAGCAGTGAGTGCTGGGAGAATCGTGACTGCTGAGGATCTACCCCAAGTTAAGGTTCACCTTGTCACGAAGGTTCAGTGAGGAACAGACTGACATAACAGTGAGGTCCAGGTCCACAAGACTCAATAAAGGCACTTCAAGTATTCCACACTACAGGATAATAATCACTTTGGAAAAAAAAAAAATCATAATCTCATGTCTAAAGAGGACAGAAAAAGACACCTAAAAGGCAACTTCTAGACAATGCCATTCTTCAGTGCCAGCCTACCAGAGTATGGTTTAAAAGAGCAGCATGCAGCACAGCAGATAACAATTGAAACATCAAGCTGGTGGGGTTTTCAACGGAACTAATGGCAATACCAGCCAAATAATTTGTTTTACCAGATGTTTCAGAAAGTGATTTGTACAGACAGGATGGGCTCATAGTGCCAGGATAACTCTTCAGTAGTAAGAAGAAAAGGACAGTGTAAACAAGTCTTTACACATTTGCCCTGTTGTGTAAAGTACCTTACCAAAAGTGAGAAACATGAGAGACAGAGAGACAGTAATTGGAATAAATATAAGACAGCTTGCCAGGAAATGTAGTCATCAGGCAAAATAAAGATGTTTTAGATCCTTGCAGAGACAAAGAGGCCAATGACCAGGCAGGCAGGACACACAAGATGCTCACCACAGACTTCCAGATTCTTTGAACAGACCAGAATTTCTTGGCAGTGGCATTAAAACAATAAATCCATTAATATGTCTGAAGGGAAGATGGGACATATTTTGTAAATAAATCCTCCATCTGCCAGCCTAAACATGCCCCACCAGCAGCACTGGCTGCCCATGATCCATGAGGACGTGGTTTACTCTCATCTCAGAGTACTAGCAGAGACTCTGCTTTAGAAGATGAGTGCACAGAGACTTTTTACTGCAAATTAAGTATATACATTCAGATGCCTGCACTTACCTAACACAAAAGCTGAAACAAAGGCCCCACACCCACATCTCCCTGGGGTTCACACAGACAAGCCTTGCAGAGCTCCTTGGGATGAGGCAAGTCACTTACCAGCAAAGAACTGAACTTCTCTTAAGAATCTTGCTCTTCCTAAATAATGGGAATCCCTGCAAAAATTAGCTCCTTTTCTTTCATAGAAGAAAGGGATAAAAGATTTAAATTATGCAATTCCGACAGTGACTGTGGTAATTATGCCCCTGCAATATGTAACAGATTATTTTCACAGATGAGGTAGATTTTATTAAAAAACAGTTTCAAGTTTTGTTCTCAACAGCAATCTAGACCCAAAAAATGCACCATGCTTACAGAAAAAGCAGGGGAGACCTGAAACAAATTAGCACTTTGATTAAATTCTGGGCCATGCATATTTTTTGTCCAATGTGAAGTGAGGAAGGAGAAGATATTTACAGCCTGTGTTCATCAGAAGAGTCCCCTGCAAGCCCAGATGACAGCAGGAGAATCTGCATTCAGGGTCTGACCTTGGGCTTGCTGAAACCAAAGGAGAAGAAAGGCAACACTTTGCACCTTGGCATCACCTCTGGATTTCTGCAGGCACATTACAGAATTTCATGCTGGTTTCATTTTCTTTTTCAAACACTTCTTTAGCCATCACATTCCCATCTCTAAACACCCTTGTGAACATGTCAGTAAAATAACACCCATGGGTCCAAACATTTACATTTAGCTTGTCTGTTTTCCCTGGTTATTTATCTAGGCATTTTTTCAAGGAATGCTCTGAGGCACTCTGAAATTGCTGGTTGTGTCAAGTTCATGTTCCCCTCAACACCTGTGTTTCTCTATTATGCTGCCTTTTCTTCTCTTCAGTGAAGGCTGAGGTGAGGAAGAGAGAAGGAATAAAGTGTTTGTTGCCCTTTACTTCCACCAACACATGAAATCATCCCAAGCTAGTAATAAGACAGTGGGCACTATTTTCAAGTCCACATTTTTGTAAGTGACAGATACTGAAGAGCCCGAGTCAAGTTTAGATAAAGCACTGCAGTTCTCATTGTTGTTTCACTCCAGTTTTAACAACCACCCAAGCTAGGCAGTACATTCAGTTCCAGTACAGACATCTATATAGTCAATTGTGTACTAAAATAGACACTATCACAGGATCAGCCAGAAGTGGAGTTTTTTTATTGCCTAGGAGTTCACACTCTAGTTGCTGGTGATGGAACTATTGCTAAAACTATTTTCAGCACTTTGCAATACACACACCACGTTGGAAAGAAGAGTTCACTCATTAAACCTTATGATCAGGAGCATCTATTATTTCCAAAGGGATGGATGAGTAGTGGACATAGAAGTAGGCTAAGCCAATTGTGCCTCAGTTTGCTTTTCCAAGGCTGTGATGCCAAAGCATTTGCTGAGGTACATGACACAGTTTGCAGCCATATTTGGCAGGCCCATCCCTTGCTGAAACAGTGCCAAAGAAGCGTGGGCCGGACATACCTTCCATCATCCAGAGCAATGAGTACAACAGATGCTCTACAAAAACATTGAGAAACTTTTGCTTCCAGAGAGAAATGGAACAGGCAGCTTTGCTGAGCAGCGGCATTACCTGTCTCATTTGGGCTAATGAGAGCAGTCCTTAACAAGCCTCGGAGAAGGACCTTCCCTACAACAGGGCTGTCTTCAAGGATGCTCTTCCCAAGAGACTACCCATCTTCTTTCTATTAAAACCTTTGACTTGCACTTGTTTCCCAAGGTGTTTGTGCCACTTTACTGACAGGATGCAGGTCCCACCCTGCATGACTAGGGGACATAGCAGTAGGTTAAGCCAGTTGTTCTCTGCATATTTTTGCATTCTTGGCTTCCTGGCAATGCTCCACAGAAGTTGCTGGCAAGGGATGGCCAGCAGTTTTCCATTTTGTGGGAACAAGTAGCCAAGTTGATGAGAGAAATACGAGAAGACTGAAGCACCTCCATTGTACCAAATTTTCAACCTAGATTTCAATCTGAGATGAGAGCAGAAGGTCAGACTGAGGATGAAAGAGGAACATCACAGTGATGCTGTGCCCTCACAGAAGGCCAGCAAGGTCAGAAAACCCCATCAGAGCAAGAGTGACCCTGCTTCCTAGACTCAGCATGCATTGAGCTGAATGTGCAGAGAGCCCAAACCTGCACGAGGGGCCTCTGTGCAGTTGCAGGATCAGTCACCTCCAATGTCTAACAGAAAAGAAGTAACCCCTGTGCCTGCATGATGGATTTATTCTGCTCTCCTGCCAAGCAGCACACATTAAGAGACACTTTCAGATAACTCCACTTCATGAGGTCTTGATCTGTCAGCTCTTTTATCAAGTGTTCAGGTTGTGTGAGCATCCCAATACACAATTCACAAGCATTGGTGCCATGCTTGGAATTTGATTAAGAGCTTTACCAAGAGGAGATTCCACTGCATTAAAAAAATTATATAATCATTATTTATTATTTTTTAAAATTATATAATTTTTTTTTTGCTGAGTAAAATTCCACTCTTTGGGTCTCACTGTACACAGCTTAACAGGATACAAATTCTGAATTTGCCTCACACTCACTCTTCCTTGAGTACATAAAATTTATTTGCAAACAGTGCCATGATACCAGTCCATTTGAACAGGGAAATAAAAGTAAACACATTTTCACTTAGGAAGCTATCTGGACTGCCAAAACTGCTGCATGCCATTATAAATGCAGCTGTGCATGGAATACAAACAAAAATTGTATCCTGTGTCTTTTTCTGTAGAATTTATTCACCTGAGACATACTGTGGTCTTGTTATTTTCCTGTTTTATTAAATATGACATTGTTCTGTTGGCTTTCTTCCCAGTGAATGGAATCTGAACTAAGTGTTGTTCCAAACCACCCATGGCATGGTCCATCGGTCCAGCTAATTCCTCTCTTGTGCTGAGCAACGTTTTCATTGCTATGGTAACTATAGAACTGTTACAGGACTAGGGTAAGAAATCAACTTAGGTAAGCATTTCTTAATTCCTCAGATGCAAGGGAACTCCTGCTTTTTTTGCTATATCAATGTACGTTTAGGGGAACACAGATATTCACTGGTGACTGAACCTCTTTATAGCCACATCTGCAAATGGAAAAAACCACTCCTGCCACTGTCAAGAAGCCCACAGTTCATGTTGTCAAAGGGATCTCAGCCATATGCAGAGAGACAAGGCTATGTGCATTTGCCACATTCATGGCATAAGATACTTTTCAGAGCTGGACTAGAGAAACTAATACAGAGAATCAAAGCCAGGTGCCTGAAAGATAAAAAGTTCTGGTGCTTTCAGCTTGTGTGTCAGATGAGGACACCTCCGTGCCTTGCTCTAAGACACTGGTTTTTTAACAGACTAAACTGTTCCAGGACAATCTAAGCTGTTCATCAGTCTCGCTTTATGGCTTCTGGTATAACAACCATGGTTCAAAGGTACCACAAAACCAACCACTCTGATGCAGCACAGACAAAACCAGGAGCATTAAATCTGCTGCACAATTTTGCTGGAGGACATACTGGGGTATCAAAGTAGAGTTCACTGTAAGTTCTCTCGAAGGTAACTGATGGGCAGAGAGAGCTGAAACCAGTATCTTTACTACTAGTAGTCAATAAAAGGTTAATAATTGATGAAAACATAGTTCAAGCAGTTCTTTTTTATCATCCTTAGCTTGCAGTATAGAAATTCAATTATTTTTTTCTGCTGCCTTGAAGAATATACAAAATTATAATTTCTAATTGAAAAAAACTAAGCAGTTATGCACAGGATTCAAGAGTTTTCTTGACTTCTGGCAAAGGATGAAAAAGGAAAGGAGATGCACTCAATTTTCCTTTGTAGTCATTTTGAAGTAGTCATGCTAATAATCAGATAGAGACTACATAAAAGTTTGGCTGTTACTTGCAAGTTTTGTTGCCAGATCTTTATTTGCTATGAATTTTTTAGAAACTATTTCCCAAAGCAATTATTTGCTGGGCTGGATGAAGCTCTTTTTTAGCTACAGATACACTGGCATATTTTATTACTAAATTATTCTTATTTTACTAAGAGAATTTCAGGGAATGCTACAGAGATTTAAATGTTCACCAAGATGAGCTACACCTTAGCACAAGGCATTAGCAAGAGAGATTGGCAAATGTCTCCCTTACATATGCAAGACACCATGTTCTCAGGTCCTCAGCATATGCTAAAGGGCTGTGTTGAGGTTTTTAAATCTTAACAAGATGTGTTTTGCAGGAAGACGCTATTTCTTGTCTTACACAAACTGAAATAAGAAAAAAATAAGAAAAAACAGCAGCTTTGTGTCTGAAACAGAAAGAAGATATTTCCAGCGAAAATTTGAGATGGTTGATTTGAATTTAACTGGATTCTGTTCCTCAGTTCCTCAGCTTAAGGGGAAAGGAAAGAGAGCAGCACGGAGCAGAGGATGAGTGTTCCTGAGGAGAACAGTGAACACAGTGCTAGGCACAGGGGTCAGAGACACACACACACACCAGTCATGAGTGCTGTGGTGTATATAAGGTATATAGGTTCATGCACATGAGGTGGTTTGAGACCTTAAATTGGAGGGAGTAGGGTAGAGAGATATTTTGAGACAACAGCATTGATAAGGCAAGCTAAGCTAGAGATCAGTGTCACTGGACACACTGATGTATAAACAACAAGTCTGAAAAATAATACACCAAACATCCTGTATCAGCAGAAGCTGGTATATTTTCAATACAGAATTCCCTCCCTTGCCCTTGTTCACTGACCATCCATGGTACTGCAGGACACCATTGCAAAGCCCTGATCAAAGGTTTCATGAGTGGAGTTTTTGAGAGGCTATGTCTCAAATATAAAAGAAGAGTCTGGGAGACGGGTTCAAAAGGTAACCAAAGCCTCATAGGTTCACATTCAAAACAACTGATTTATTGATTTATTTATTATTTTAATATGAGTAAAATATATGATAAGGCCTTGCTAGCTGTTTGCATCATCAACCAAGAGAAATGCAAGAACAAGCAGACTCTGCTTAGGGGAAAGCCAAAACTGTGTGACTCAATATCCACTTAGGCCTAAGGTGCACCAAACTCCTGCTCTCCAAACTGGCTCTCTGCAGGAGATGGAGCACTCCACATGTTCTCCAGTATGCACCAGTCCACAGCACCCAAAGTCTGCAGGACAAGCCCTTCAGCCTCTACTTCTCTTCAGCAGAGGCATGGGGAAGTGCAAGGTTTGCAAAAATCTTTTGGCAGGGTCCATCTTTACTGTACTCACAAAGTCCAAAGCAAGAGGAACACCAGTCCTATAGCACCAGTATGTCTCACATTGGGAGCTTGAACAGACACAAAACACAGCCCATGCCAAGCTGTGTGATTCCAGGAGCCAGCTTGGGAGGGATGGGCAAGTCCCTGACTGTTTCCTAAGAAGAAGACATAGTAGTAGCTCAACAAGTAAACTTTGCTGGCAAGTTTCCTGAAGTTTATGAAAAAACAGCAGGAAAGGTATTAAATTATTTAAATTGTTCCACTGGTTTCAAAATACACAGAGGAATCTCTGCATATAAGTACTACTTATCCAGAAAATTTTTTATTTAAGTTTTCCCTATTCAGTAATCTTTACAGAAAAATTATTGCACAGGAATTTCTGCAATGAAAAAGAACAATGTTCATTTAACTATTGTACTGAATTCCCGTTAATGGATTTCTTTTTCCTGTGAGGAATGATGCAGAATATCAAAGATGGACAATAGAAGGATTTAAGATGGCAATTTAATCACCTTTTTAGACTTAAAACATGCTGCCATAAAGAATCTATTCTGCTTTTATTCATTCATTTTGTTGAATGGCTGCAGGGAGGCAACAAATAAAGATGACTTAACTTAAAACTCACATTGACTGTGTTATTTAGAAGCAAACTCCACTGCTCCAAACAGTCTGAGCTACCAGAGGCACTGGATGCACTTTCCAACAGTGGCTCAGGCTGCTGAGGAGGTAGGAGATGGCTCTTCCTTAAGACACACATGACAACTGCTCACATCAGTGAGCACTGAGGCCCTCAGCTGCTCTTCGTGCCTCATGGAGTTAGTTTTTTTCCCCTGCATTTAGGTACCTACCTTCAGGTTACTAATTTTTAGAAGTCTTCCCCAGAAAGTTTAGCACAAGTACATTGTATACATCCTCCTTTCTTTCTTCTCCCTGTGGTCTAAAAGCAGCTGTGAAGGCCTTTCACCCCTTAGAGCATCGATATATGAATGGATCATTCAAGACATGAAGGCTTTTAATCAATTTTATACTGGGCAGAAGCTGCTAAATTATAACCTTCCTGGACATCACTTATTTTACCTCTCATGTAGCTGGCATTTAGACCTGTCACTCTTATCTCCCATATTGCCATTTTGGAGCATGTATCAGAGCAGGACCTCCCTGGCTTCTCCATGAACACCATTCAGGGTGTAGTTTTCACAACTTTAACTAAAGCAGGTGACTCTTCCCTAAAGTGGTTTGTCTCCATCTTTTATGGAGCCGATGCTCAAAATTTTACTGTGTTCAGCACTGACCTTCATTAGCTCAAGAGAGACACAGTTCAAAGCAGAGATCAACAAGACCAAGAGGGAAGCAAAAGGGAGCCCCTTCTCCCCATTCTGAGCTGGTCAATGGGTTCAGCAACTTCTGTCCTCTTTACTGGGAATGAGCCAGGCATCACTTCTGACTCAGTGAGTAGAAAGGTTATATCATACTGTGCTTTAACTAACATACCTGGCTTTACAGACATTGGTAAAAGCTTCTCTTGAATGCCTACAATTCAAGCAGCATGAAGACACTTATTTCTCTACCACATAATCTCTTTCTAAGTGCTTTCCCACCCTTCCATTTTTTGCCAGGTAAATATCTTCGTATCTTTTGCAAGTTGATTCAAACTTTTGTTTTATTTGCTTTTAAATTAACAATAAGTGGGTCTTCCTTACCTCATCTCACTGCATTTTAAATGGATTCCTTAATTCATATAGAAAATATTTTCAACAGGACTATATGTTTCTACCTGCAGATGCAAACACAGACAGGATTGCCAGCAGGTACATTTCAGTTAGAAACATCTGCAAGTTGGTGACAAAGCCCAGACATTCCTCTCTGACCTCTACATGCCCAATCATCAATAACAGAATCAACAAATCCCTTGGGAAACTACAAAATACACAAGGCATTTCTCACGGTTAAATGCTGAAAGTTGTGCAAGTTGGGAGGAACATTCTGCCATTTTAAGGATTAAGACCATCATCTGCATCCTAGGGAGCCCCTCACTTCTTTCTGGGGCATCCAGCAGCAGCTCCTGGCAGATGCTAGATGCCCAGGTTTAGCAGCCAGCGGGGACTTGACACTTCTACACCTACTAGAATTATTTTACCTGTGTTGCCACAGCAACTCAGCATGTCCACTGTGTGTGAAGACAGTAATATGTTTCCATGGGAACTAAGCACGCAGGCCTGCCCTGAAATTTCAGCTGGGAAAACATGAAATTTATCCAATAACAGGAAAGTCAAAGAATGAAAGGCAAGTAGTTAACCAAGAGAATCTGTACTGAATACTCATAGGACTGTACAGAGAGACAACCACAGAATATTTACACTGGCCAAGAACTAAGTAAATCAGGACTCTGGCTAGTGTTAAGCCACTAATCACACACTCTAGGAGAGCTCTCTGAAAACATGAATTTTTTTCCCTTCAGTGATTGACAACTTTAATATTTTCAATATCTGCTCAAGAAGTTGAAAGGGCTGTGGCACAGAGAGTTTGGGTTTTTGTCAATTCAAATTTCTCCAGACTAGCCTAGGAAAATTACATAACCCCTTCTCCAAGTAGATTTAAGAATCTGTAGAATACAAAACGAAGTAAGCTTATTCTTGCTGCTGATTGTATGAAAAGTTATTTGAATAGGATCATTTAAAGTAAGATGAGGAAAACCATAAAAGTATTAATTCTTTAGGAGTGGAGATATATTTTTTTAATAAACATATACAGGAAAAACCTGAAGACAGTTAAAAAACAAAACCACCAAAATACCTAAACCTGCTTTCATAGTACTTTTACTTTACATCATTAGTGATCAAAGACCTGGATATTGAGACAGATTTAGGCAGCAAACTGGGCTTCAGACGTACAGAAAACATTGTCTGACAGGCACAAATGGAAGGAAAAACAAACAGACAAAAAATATGCTGTTGATAGGTCTGGCTTGCCACTGAACATCTCATATAGCCCTGGGCACCCTGAATCCCACATCCAGCACAGCTGAACCAGCTCTCAAGACCTGCACAGGCTATGCTGATTTGAATTCTAGTGATTACAAAGAGAGCTCGGAAATGTAGCTCTGCCGCAGGCAGCTCATTTTAGACTATTCGTTTTCAACCTAAATCCTGCTCTGGGGAGATCCAATAGACAGAAAAAACACTGAACTGCAAGCTGTTTAAAACTTTTTTGTGGTTTTTTTCTGTCATTTCACCCCTTGCCCCATAACTTTTAAACGCATAATAATGCAAAGAATGAAAGAGTGAGAAAGTATCTCCACTTGACAAAAGCAGTCATGGTACTTTCAGTATCATACTACAAAGGAAAAAGAAGCTATAAGGTAGTGCTTATATGAGCAGAGATAATTGTTTTGTGAGTAAAACATTTTGATATTCATCTAATCACAGAACACTGTGATTGAAAAATGTAGTGGAAGCACTCAACTGAATATTTTAAACACTTTGTTTCTCTTGTTTTGTAAGTCACACAGTTTGCTTTGTGATATACCTTAGCAACACCAGCTCACACATGAACACAGAAAACTTGCAGGAATCATCAATCATTTAGGTTGGAAGAGACCTCCAGGATCACCAGCCTTTGAACAATCACCACCTTGTCAACTAGACCATGGCAGTAAGTGCCACAGCAGTAAATGCCAACAAAACAGAAAGCTGTTTTATTTCTTGCATATTCCATTGGATGGTGACTCCACCACCTCCCTGGGCAGTCCATTCCAGTGCCTGACAGCCCTTGGAGAAACTCTTCCTGATGTCCAAGCAGAATCTCCTCTGGTGCAGCTTGAGATTATGTCCTCTTGTCCTGTCACTGGTAGCCTGGGAGAAGGGGGTGATCCCTACCTGGCTGCAGCCTCCTTTCAGGAAGTTGTAGAGAATCTCTGAGCCTCCTCCTCTCCAGGCTAAACAACCCCAGCTCCCTCCTCAGCAGTTCCTCATATAAGCGAGTCACTCTCCAGACCCTTCGTGAGCTTTGTTAACCTCTTTTAGGCTCCAGCATCTCAATGTCTTTCTTGTAGGAAAGGGGCCCAGAACTGGACACAGCGCTTGATGTGCAGCCTCACCAGTGCCGAGCACAGGGGCACAATCCCTGCCCTGGTCCTGCTGGCCACACCATTGCTGATCCAGGCCAGGATGCCATTGGCCTTCTTGGCCACCTGGGCACACACTGGTTCTTGTTCAGCCACTGTCAACCAGCACCCCCAGGTCCTTTTGTAGTGGGCTGCTTTCCAGTCAAAATGTTTTGTGCCTGTTCGATCACATCGCTAGCAGTAAAGGTTAATTACAAGAATAAAAACCAACTGCCAGCAGTTCCATTTTAACAACTGCATTAAGGCTGGGATGATTCCTAATGGAAACAGCCAGACCATGAGCGCTGCTGCCTTCAAAAAACATTTCCACTTAATTTTAGATGCTCAGCTTGCTGGTCATCACTTTAGGAACGTATTATAAAATTTATAACCTGCAATAAGTCTTTCAAGTATTAGAACAATACAAGTAAAACTGAAAAGATATACTTCAGGCATTTTTAACAAATTGTATCATATCTAGATTAGCAAGTTGAAGTAATGTCAAATGACCATTTGTTGCTGAGCTACTCTCACAAAGATCTGTTACGACTAATAACTGATCTATTCAAAACTCCAAAGGAAATCTGAGGCTTTTAGAAGACAATTAATCCTAAATTACATCTGAAAAATCCTCAGTGCCTAAGGTTTTGAGAGCCAGCCCTGGGGAAAACAAGCAACTCTGCTTATCTCAGCAGAAAGTTCACTTTGGAACTTTGAAAAGTGTCTCTCCACTTAACTCCACTACAGATACCAAATTATGACTGTTCTCAACTAGTCTCTGAAGTAACTTCTGACCTACAGGCAACACCTGACAATCAGATCCTTTTCTAACTTCAAGTCCAATAATTTGAAGAGGGGCACAGTTAAGCACAGCCAGTCACTGTCACACAGCAATTTTAACCTTTTGAAAGGGTATGATTAAGACATTTTTCATGAACGTATTAATGCCACAGCTACAAGTCTTACTTCTTAGGAGGAAGAAATTTCCATTCAACACAACAGGAAGGCATAAACAGTACTAGATGTCACACAAAACAACACCTACATATATTAATGGCAACATCTAGAAGGGGAGTAGCTGCTTTACTGCTTTTTTCTCCAAAATACTATTAGGCAGCAGATTACTGCCTCATGATAACACATTTTTAATAAAGGACTAAAAAACCACATTGATGGAAATAACCTCACTAGTACTAGTGCAACCTGTCAAACATTTTTAGGTATTTCTGTGGTTCTGACCCTGGTATCTGTGCTGTCATGGTTTTATCTTGTCTCATTACAAGGGATGCCTGACATCAGTCACGCGGTCACATGGGGTTTTGTGGGAGACCAAGACTCCATGGCTCTGTTTTGAGCTCTCAGCTGCACTACTAAGCTTGTGGAAACCTTTCTTTATAACACTATTAGCTGAAGATAGAAAAAAACTGCAGAAATACATGAAGTAATGTAAAATTATCATTTTTTATTATTTGATGTAAATTTTATAGTTTACCAAAGGTACTTTTCTTCTTTGTTTACAAAGCCAGAAATTTATCTGGATCACTTGCAAGTCAAATAGAGACATCAGATGAAAAGGAAAATTTTTCAATGACTGATTACCTGAGTTACAGTGCAATATTTAATTTCAGACAGTATTGCTCTTAGGACTTTTTACAGTAAGAAATAGTAAGTGTTATCAAGTCAAAACCTTAATCAGAGCCTGTAATAAATTTAACAATTCTCAGAAACCAACAACATGAAACACTTGACATAATGCATACTACACTTTTTTGCTTGCCTCTACAATAAATTAATACCCTGGATGACTTAAATATTAGCAAAAGTATTTACAAAAAGAAGATAAAACACAGTATAAAACTTTTTTTCAAAGATATGCTTCTTCCAAGAAACAGTTTGGTACCAAGAGTGAAATTTCAAGTCTTACAAAATTGTTTCTCACTTATTTAAATTCATGAAGATAAATAAATAACACTGAATTATACGAACAAACATTGATATCCTCTTATGGGTTTATGCAGTAAAAGCGTGTATCTCTTCTTGGGAGTATCCAAGATCCTTCAGATATCTGAAAGTCAGAAATCAAGTTGGTAATATTAATATTTGGAACTCAAAACCCACCACAAGCACAGATGAAGCATAACTTCAGCACCACTTCCTTGTTTTTATTCAGACATGCACATTCAACTTTACCCCTGCAAATACATTTAGAAAACAATCAATTCCCAGAAGCTCAGATATACTATATGAACTTTTGGGTAATGAAAACAATTTCTAAAAGTAAATACAGATATCATCTGAATAATCTCAGATTTTTCAAGAGGCAACATAATTATTGGCCAATACACCCTGACTTCAGTAGGACTGCAGAAATGCAAATTATGTCATATTGGTTCAATATGGGCAAGAGAAATTTAGAGGACCTTTAATCTTCAAACATGCATAAAAAATAAGAAAATATTAGGTACAGATAGAAATAAATGCATTGATTTAAAAAATAATCGAGAAAAATGCTTGTGATAGAACAACTGCTTTGTAGTTCTGTAACTTAATTTATCAAGCTAACACTAACAAAGAAAGTCTATTTCCTATTATTCCAACTTTTCTATGGACATCAAATTAAAAGCAGCCTTTGAAACCCTGGGAAAAAAGATCACTGTTAAAGAGTTGCTTTTAGAAAGTTTTGGACAACTTACTAGAACTCATGAAACTTACATATTGCTGATACTCACTTAGTTAACATAAACATACTCCTCAAGTATGGTGCAAGGTGGGTTTTTTAATTCCTTTTCTTTTGTTTTAATTTTAGAAGTTTTCTTGCAAAGCAGACAACATAAGGCTGTTTTTGAAAGACTACCAAATCAGAAACACTGCAGCTGATTAGATAATCAAAATTTTTAAAAAATTCTCACTATCCAGTTAATAATTTAAAATACTCACTGTACTCCTTGTTCTGTAAAAGGTGCTGGACCACAGATGCAGATAAGCACTTTGGAGTCTCTTCTGCTTCTTTTCACAAACTCAGAGAGAAGAGATGAAGAAATCTTCCCCTGTTTACCTACCCAGTCTTCTGAAGGTTGTGAAAGAATGAACTGAACCTCAAACCTGATAAGCAGAAGAATATTTCATAAATATTACCTCTGGTTAGAAATCTGCTATACAAACAGCTAGTGACCAAGACACTGATGTTTCCTATGATTACCTTCCTGTTCTGCTCAGCTCCCCACTGAAGTATCAGATCTCACAGATATTTTGTCATTCCTACTAATCAAGTCAGTCAAATCACCTCCAATTACTGTGTATTTATTTAACCAAATCTTTCAATGTTAAAAAAAGCCAGCTTCCTATTTCGCCTTAAAAAAAACCAGCTGGGACCAATTAGGATATTTAAGCACACATTTTATTGCTCCATTATTCACTTATACACAAATGTTGGTGTAGCTCAATACAAAAGTAGTGAGATAAAAATGCTTGGCCAAACTCATGAAAATGTCAGTACAATTTCAGTGATGAGAAAATACTACCAGCTAGTTTCAAAAACTCACTAACAGAATAGTAACTGAGTAAAAACCAAGCACTTCTGTATCTGAGGCTCCTACTGAAAGGGAGAAGACTTTTCTACTGTAAATTTGCACAATGTCTAGACTACAAAGTTTTGAATGTGCCAGACAACACTAGAAACAGTATTGATTTTCCACTTCAGTGTTGGGAAGGAACAAGTGGTTTCTACTGAGGAAGAATTCAACTAAGAATTAACCATAAACAAAACGTATTTTTGTCCTATAATATCTAAGCAGCGGCAACCGATCTTGTGCTAACAGCAAGAGAACTAAAATTAAAGGGTAGCCTGATAATCCTGTGTCTCCTGACAGAACTATGGCCTGCTGAATTAAGTTGACATTACATGTGCACTACTTGCATTTTAATCTGCAATTACATTGTAATTGAGGGCAAAATGCAACAATTATTAAGGAAAAATTACAGTAATGAGCCTATTTAAACTTTGAATTCCTACATAAACATTTTCATAACCAGTGACACCAAACAGATTTTTAGAAGACTTCTCTAAATTCAGAATGTTGCTCCTGGGGTACATTCTCCTTCTCTCTCTCTCTTTCTCTCTCCTGTGCTCCCTTTTACATAACTGTGTTTTCTATTGTTAGGGCTAAGGCATATTTTCTGCTGCATCAAAAAGCTTCTCAGTTTTAAGAAATCATCTCATCTAACATACCATCTCCAATAACCATCTATTAAACACTGTAAATCAAATCCCTGGCTTCCCGTGGGACCTACAGAACATAAAAACACAGCCTCTGCTATGCATCTGTGACCAATGGATCTCTTTCCACTCCCTCATTACATTCCCAGCTAAGAGCTTACAGAATCAGAGTCAGTCCTTGTGCCAAAGCTGTACTGTTAGCCTAAGCCCCAAGACTTGGTCTGTACACAGAGATGTTACAAGTTGTTCTCCACGAGACTTTTAATTACCTTTCATCTTTAAGTGCTAATTGCTCCAGTTGGTTTCTCCACAGTATGTCATCCTCAGTTTTGTTGAAGAAGATCAGCTTCACTGTCCTTAAAAAAATGAACAAACAAAAAAATTAAAATTACCTGCAGATTGTTGCTTTTAAAGAATCAGAACTTAATGCATCATACAGAAACCTTTTACTAATATTTTTTGTTTTTTCCAGATGCATTCTAAGTCAAATCGAGACACATGGAACAAGCTTTGGAAAACTTGACTGGTACGACAAAATAGCCCCTAATCAGCTATGCTGTATCCTTAAATACTAAAATCATCTTATTCAGAGCCCTTCCCAGGGCTCCCTTCTCTGAAAACAAGGAAAATAAAGCCCACTACACTAAAGCAGTGCTTTAAATGGTGGCATGATGCACCACAGCATCGAGTGTTACTCAAGTGGGGGAAAAATCAATAAAAAGTGCATAGGAAAGCCATGCATTTTGTTCATCGGGCACAAAAGTAGAAATTGGTTGTTTGGAGTAGAATGTTTGGAGACACCCTTACTGGTACTCCCCAGGGTGGACAAATGTATCTGCTGCAGTTCTGTTCAGTACTCAGCACTATAAAGACCAGAAAATTAAAAACTTAGAATGAATTGGTCGTAGTTTTGCTGGAAATAAGGGAGAACATAGCTAAAAGGAAGAAGTGAAAATTTAGATATGATCCCCACTAGTAAAGAAAAGCTGACTGACAGAATGATAACAAAAATTTAGATAACAAATAAGAAGCTTCATAAGCCCTTTGGAAGGAAATAGAGTGAGTCTAACATACTGGAAACTACTTCAAGGGATGTAAATTTTAATAAACTAAAAACTGATATGCAAGGTCTTATGGAAAACTGTTCAGAAAGAGGAGTTAGAGACTCTTAAAGGATTTTAACACAGAGAAAGAAGAGGAGATAGAAAGTTAAAAAATCACCTTCCAAAAAGAATGACAATGAATATGGGATACTATATTAAAAGTGAATATGAGAACAGAGTGGTAATTTAGGAATGAAAAGCTGGAGACAAAGATACAACCATCAAGGAGAATCAAGAATAGATTACAAGCATCCTATACTTGAGAAGACCATTAGCCCCCTACCTAGTGTTTAGTGCCTTTGTGCTTCAGTCTTCTAAGAAACGTACCCACCTGACTGCAGTTACACACAATCAGTAAAAGGAGCAAAAAACCCTCATCTTAAAAAGGAAGTGTAGAGGACCAATATTCTTTTATAGTTAATACTTTAACCAAATACAATTTGGCCTGTAAGAGAGGAAACAAGGCTGAAGAAAGAGCATCATGACTTGATGCACAAAAGGATGGTGCAGCTATGAAGGGAACAAATTGTTTTGCCCATTTACAGTAGGCAAGAAATAGACTTACAAGATAATAGGCAGACTTTGTCTAGACAGTAAGAATGAAAATCCAATTATCCAAGCCCATTACATCAAATGCTGCCCAGGGAAGCTGAAGATTCTCCAGCATTCACAGTGCAGTCCCAGAGGTTCAGCACTCGCCCAGCACTCCAGAGAGAGGTTGCTTTGGCACCCTCAGGGGACAAGACTGTCATTGTACAGATTATTCCTCAGCTTTCTGCAATTTGTGTTCTAGCATGGGCAATCTAGCATGGCCAGAGTTACTTTGCAAAATAAGATAATTCTACGCAAATCGTATTTATACTGTTTATATATATATATATATATATATACACACACACACATATGTATCTCATACAGATAAACATACATATATTAAAGACACTCTGGTAGTACTTCCCCAAAAAATAAATGGAGGACTAAAGAGCAAATATAAGGCCAAGGAACTAAATTGCCTAGAACAGTCAGAAAAACAAAGCCTTAAGGAGTCTACATATAAATAGAACCTGTCTCAGTTCAAGTCACTCCAACACCTAACCAGCCTCCATGGCAAGAAGGAAAAGTCCATTTACTTTGACTAGTAAGGAAACAGATGCTGCTGCACCCTAAACTAACACTGAGTTCCCATATGAAATTGTGCTGAAAAAAGCTAAAAATGTGTTCCCGAGCACTTTGTCAGATGATAAGCTCATCCTTTGGACTCGCAAAGCCACTCAGCCACTTTTTCTTTGCTACGGACAATACAGAACATTTTGGAACAGCCAAACACTCTCTGCTCACAAAACAGGATTATATGTAACTGCTGAAATATAACAATATAAGAATAGTGTCTGGATTTAGGGTTTGTTTGGGTTTTTTTAGAAACAAACTTTTGCAGTCTATGTCATCCTTTGTAGCTTTAATATGAAGATTAGTGTACAGTTAATCTCTTTATGTTGTGTCAAAAGCAGAAGTACTAGTTCTGCAGTTCTGAAAGACACAACAACCTGTTCCCTTGACCAAGAACAAGTAATGCTTTCTTCTGTAGATTTTACAGAGTACAGAATGCATATGCAATATGCATCTTTTCGTGCATTCAAATATACTTAATGCTGTATTTATATAAGTGACATATGAATCTTCTGTGAAAACTGGAACTCATCTGGGAATAATGTGTTACTGCTGCTTAGCAGGTGAAAACCACTAGCTAACTATTCCAATGTACCAGAGAGAAGCCATAAGTAAACAGTTACAACCCTCCTCAGTCAAAACCCAGTATCTACATTACAATATTTCTATACTAAAAAAAGACACTCAAATGTGAAGCCAGTTAAAAAAAAAACTCCTCAAACTTTCTACTCAGTGAGCTCATTTGTACCACAGCTAAAATCTAAAATGCAAATCAGTCCATTACGTTGACGGTAGCCAATAACCAAATAAGTGTCAGCTTCTGACAGATTCTTACCTAAAGCATGCCAGGTTTTAGTGCAAGTTAAAGAAAAATGCTTTCATACCATTTTATTTTGTTAATTGTTTTATTAACACTAAGGCTTGTGTGTCAAGAAGCCCACATACCTGAGACAACTAACTTCAGTCAGAGCAAAATTCAGCAGCTTAACCATTGGTGTGAAGCCTGTGCCTCCTGCCAACAAAAGGAGATCTTCCGAAGTTTGAACTTGTGATTTCTTGAAGTTGCCTTCAGGATTGCTGACAGAAATACAGTCTCCTTTATTTAAAAAATAAAAAAATAAAAAAGCAAACATTAATTTGATGAAGACAAGCTAATTAGCATTCTGACATTTTAAAGGTGATTTCATATTGCCTTTGTCTTTGTAATATTAGGGGTTTCTTTCAGAAAGGTACTCTACACTTCACATAAGGATCCTTCTTGTTAAAAGAAGAAATGTACAATTAAAATATGTCTGATATGAGTACACAAACATTTGCAAAGTCAGTGTTAAAAATCGACCTCCATATCTGAAATGAAAAAGGAAGTGCACCTGAAGTCCCATAAAACAGACCTACTTTCTTTATGCAAAAGTACAAGAAGAGCATATGACATCAAAGCCACCAACTATCATGTTTGATACAGTTCACATACATCAGTTAAAGCTTTCTGTAATGGACAACTCCTAGTTACAGTGAGAAGCCTTTACATTCAGGGAATGGAGAATAAGGATTAAAAAAAGTTTTATCTAAGTCCTGGTGTATAAGTAGGTAAACAATAACAACATCATGATACTCAGACAGTTAATCTTTAAAGATAATGCAATTGCTGCAAAACAAAACACAAACCCCCCCCAATGTATATTTACCAATTTGTAGGTGGTCAAGTGCCTGTGTGAACAGTCCATGGGAATAAATTTTAATCATTAAATATATATGCACACTACCATGGTGAGGTGATTCTTGGAAATCCAGTGGTAAAAAAGGCAACACAGGTGTGTACGGTTTTACTACCTCTGTCCCTAGAGAGTAGACAGAAAGATAGCTCAAATAAAATGACAAGTACTCTACATCCATATACAACAAACAAATAACAAAATAAACAAAGACTAAATAAATAACTTGTATATACCATAAAAATAATACCATCCCATGCTTTTATGCAATTTATTACTTTTCACTGAACTAGTTTTTATTACAGAATTGGAAACCTACTTCCAATTAAAAACTTGAGTATGTTATTACCATGCTACTTAGCAATTCAGAACACAGGATGAAAAGCTCTTGAGTCATCCCCAAAGAATATGAAAATCTAAACATTTTCATTAATTTTCAAGTACCACAGCTTGATTTATTCTAAATTTAAACAGCAGATTTTTAGTACTGCACAATTATATTTTCTTGCAGTACCATTTCAAAAAGCTACTGTATAATGATAGGAAGATCTCAAGAGCTGGACATCAGTGAAGAATTAGGAAGGGAGGAGAAGAAGGTCAAAACAGTTCACAATTAGTGGATGTTTAAAAATTCTTCTGAGAAGTCTCTACCATGTCTAGAGCAATCCAAGTACAGTGACCAGTATAACTATTAACATGCAAATTTTAAGAAGCACTCTTTAAAATAGCAGATTGGCTATTTCTTTGAACTTTCATTTTTTTAAGTTCACATTTTACAAAATTTTGAAGAATAGCACATTGAAGAAAAGCATACGTGCTTTTCAAGACCCATTTCTCTCATAACCTCACATTATTGTTAATATTGCGCAACTGGAGTGTAAAGCAGTGTTACCATGACTACTATAAATCCCTCAGAAGAAGAAAAAAATAAGAAAAAATTGCAAACATACCCTCCTCATTTCAAAAAACTGCAAATTAAAAGGAATTGTATAATGATACATTACACATATACAATAAGCTTCCCACACTTCAGAGATGAACAACACTGCTTTGGTAGAGAGGATGTTTTAAAGGGAGAGTTGAAAGCAGAGACAATAAGGTCATCAGTAAATGCCAGCCATCTCAATAGTTAGATTTCCATTAATATTAATCCAGTCAGTTCATTATTAAGCACTGGTTGTGATCCTAGAAGCAGAGACTTGCTAACAACAACAGGGAATTAGTGGCCACAGACTTGGCATTCTCCCAACACTATGAAAAGGATTTATATAAATATATCCATTACTACATTCTCAATTTTTCTTACCTGCAATAATTTGTTTGAGGTAAACATGTTGTCCAGTGGGAACATGGAGATGTGTGCCCTTAGGCAACATTAGGCAGAAGAGTTTGGTGTCATGGGTAACTTCTGTCTTAGAAACTAACTTGCATTTTCTGTAGAACAGTCCTAAAAACATGATTTTACTTGTTAGTTAAGTCTCAGTCTGTCATTCTGTTATATCTTTCAGTAAGAGAGAAAAACATATTTCACTATCTACTTATAAAAAGACAATAAATAGATGCTTCTTGTATAATTACTCATAACAATTTTTATAATTCTGGACTAAGGACTCATTTATAATGTTACGTTAAGAGCCTCTGAGTTATTGACTGAGAAGAAGTAGAAAAGCACCAAAAACTATCAGAAAACAGCACCCTTACACCTGCCTTGAGTTCCCCATAGAAGTGCAGCATTGGTACACACAGGCAGACCAAAACCAGCTGGAGGAATTCAAATGAAACATAAGCCAGCACAGCACCACACTCCTCAGACTGCCTACACCCACCCAGCAGGCTGAGGGAGGTGATTCTGCACCTCTATTCTGTTCTTGTGAGACCTCACCTGGGGTACCATGGTACTCTGAGGTCCACAAGATAAGCAGGATGTGGACCTGCTGGAGCAAGTCCAGACAAGGGCCACAAAGATGATCAGAGGGCTGGAGCACCTCTCTTATGAAGACACATTGAGAGTTGGGGTTGTTCAACCTGAAGAAGAGAAAGCCCCAGGGAGCTTGACAGCAGTCCTCAATAAAGAAGATGACCGTAAGTAATTTTTACTCCTCTACCTTTAGAAGAGCATTTTTCAGTTAGGTCTTTGTTTCAGCATTGCAGTATTCTAGATATAACCTGGAATATCAGTGTGATCACAGCACCACACTGCCTAAACGGGAAGGGAAGAGAAGAAAGAAAAGAAAAAAGAAAAAAGAAAAAAGAAAAAAGAAAAAAGAAAAAAGAAAAAAGAAAAAAGAAAAAAGAAAAAAGAAAAAAGAAAAAAGAAAAAAGGAAAAAGGAAAAAGGAAAAAGGAAAAAGGAAAAAGGAAAAAGGAAAAGCTAACAAGCAACAAAATCCCATGAGGAGCATTATCTAAACTTCATATATCCAAAACAAGCCAAACAATATTTAAAAGAAAGGCAGACAGAAGAAGCCACTTTCCTACAATAATCCCACCACGTCATCTGCCATTTTCAATGCAGAATTTGTGACCAGTCCCAGTGGATGTTTTTACGTCAAGCCTCTCAAAATTTGAACGGTTCATGGATGAGAACACTTGAGTATGACACCCTTCTAACAACACTTTCTACATTGGAGCAATTTCAGTGAAGTAATATTTCCTTTCCGCTTTTTTTCATGGTATTGAAAAATACTCATGTTGCTCACATAAATAGCTGAGCTACTCATGAAACAGGATGAGATGCAAAGAAATTCCAACCAAGCATCACCATGAGGATGGTCTGGTCAAACACTGGGGCAGCTGCTCAGAGGGAGTCTGTCCTTGGAGATACTCAAACCTTGACTGAACAGCTTTGAGCAGAAGGTTAGAACAGATGACTTCCAGAGCTCCCCTTCAACTAAGTCAGTCTACAATTCTAATCCTTCTAAGAGTTAGAAACACCTTGATCTTTTGTGTTTTGCCACTGCACCAGCAGATGCTTCTTTACTTCCTGACTTCAATCTCTTCTTGATTCTTTTGACAGGAATGGACTACCAGAAATTCTCTAATAAATGTGTATCATTTGTACATGGTACAGTCCTGATGTAGGATAAAAAAAAACCTCTTTCTTGAGTCAAAATACCAACTCTTCTGAACCGAATCTTGCCTGAGGAAGGATTATACAATTTTCCAGTGAAGTGTCCATTAAATACAAATCAAAATGTAAAGGAAATTCTAGCATTGCTGCAGCTCAAATGATCACTGCCATTGCTTCCTTGCTCTTTCTTCCAACAGCACCAAAGAGAATCCCAAGTGAGTGTGCCTGGTTGAACTTTACACTTAACAAGTGCTACAGTTCACAAACACATACCAATTCCTGGACTTTAACAAAACACAAAAAAAAAGCTTTAGAGGGGCTCTCAATAAGACAGCCTTTCCAATCTCTTTGCCCAGTGATCCCCAAGAGCCATTTAAAGACCACGTTGAGTATTTCAGTAATTTAATCTAATGAATTATCATTTTTCAGGTAATTTATCTGTACTGCAGTTTCCTTATTCCAGGATTACTACCCCAAACATTTTGCTCTTTCCAGACATCCTAGATTAAAAACACAGCTAAAGAGTACAAGACAGCTGGAGATCAAATAGAGAGTGCCCTCTGACAGTGCAGTCAATTGCTGCTTGAAGGAACAGCCATTGCTATTAACATTTCCTTCTTCGATAAGTGCGGGATAAATTCAACCATAACAGAAACAAAATAATTTTAAATAGAGGGAAGCTTTCAACAAACAGTATTTATCCACAAATTGCTTCAAAGTTAAGGGTTTAAACAATATGTTCCAGCTTAGCCATGCTTCTCTCTAATTGACTATTTCCAAGGGTATAAATAAATTCTGCTGGAACAGTCAGGCATCTAAATACATTCAGGTTACTAAATCTCAGCTGCACATGCAATTTGTGCATGGACTAAATTAGGATCAAATTTCTGATATATCACTACTGCCACAGTAGATGGCCATGGCATTTTTCTGCATACGCTGGTTTTCTCAAATTATTCAAGTAACTGCTCGTGACTTATCCACTATAAATGCCTGCAGAGACACAACGTAAAGCTTCTGACATGGAATAAATATTAAGATTTATTTTTATTAAGATTTATTAAGATTTTCTCTTTCATCTAACATCCTACAAATCCCTTATTTTGAATGAAAAAGCATTTCAGATGAATCAAAAGAATGCCTAAAGCCCTGAAAAAATGGAAGTCAGTAATTCCATTTCATACCAATCATGAAGTAAAGCAAAACATCAGCATCTCTTCAGCTACATAAATATTATGAAAAGTTTGTGGAAATTTGTTTTCTATCCTTCTTTTGAAAAACAATACACAGTAAGATTGCAAAGTACAGTAGTCAAATAAATATGCTGAGATTGCTGTCAATTCTTCAGACTTAAGAATTGCTTAAAATGATGTGTGAGGTTGGTAATAAAACCATTAACACTGATCAGCTAATTCTCTTACACATATTTGGGAGTGGAGAAAGAAGTTAAACTGATTCATCAACTGATTCATTGTTCCCTGACAATTTTTTCACCTTTCCAACCTGACTAATTCTAGGCTTCTCCACATAAATAACCTTTATCTCCCTTTTTTAATTGCCAGAACTTTTGTCCTGATTCATTCAATATAACTTTTGAAAACAAGAGACTTTTCTAAGTCAACTTCTAGTTCAGACTGTAGTCTTTGCTACATTAACTAAAATTAATACACTATCAGTCATTCCTATAAAATCTGAGGCCACAAGCAAAAATAACTGTGAAAGCAGAAAAGCCTTTCAATAAAAGGAGCCAACTTCTAGCAGCAAGCTGAAGCCAAGAAGTTGGTTTTGTCAACCCACGAAGCCATGTTAACTGTCAGATGCCAAAGATGTATGATTTACTACTGTACAGAAGCAAAAGGTACTGTTTGTAAATTTTGGATCACAACATCAGTGTCCAGCAGAAAATCCTCATTTTTCAAAGTGGACAAAGTCATTAGTGAGCAGGTTAGGTTTGATAAAGCATTTTGCAGACATCTAGTGTCAGCACTGCAGCTCCTGATCTAGGAGAAGCAGCCCTGCAGCCCCTCACTCCCCAAGGCTTGTCACAACAAACCAATACAACCATGGGCTAGGAACAACACTCTCTAAACTCAGCTTCCTCCTTTGCTGGAATCAAGTACTACAGCACCTTGATTCAAAGGCATACTAGTTCAGTTTTACTAACAAACCTGCTGCACAGATAATGATATCTTCTGGAGAGTATCATCCTTCTGCATACTGCACGTTCTTCCTTGTCATGAAAGGGAGTTTAAGATTTTTCCTTAATGATGTTTTTTGCTTTTCTTCAATGATCAAACTTCAGTGACTATTCTTATTTCTTAGTTACTTGTCATAATCCTAGTGATGCTGCAGTGGCAACATTAGCCTGTAGGCTTAGGAAAAAGCCAATTCGCTCCACTACCATTTCATCTCAGGCAGAGGAATTCTATCCCATTCCCAGCAAGCATGTTCCACCCAAGCATGCCCATCAGCCAGTTGAAAGTTAATTCTTATTTTGTTCAGGTTACTTGGTTATGGAGCCTCAAGTACTATCACCTCCAAAGTAAAGGAGATTAGACCACATAGCAGAAGGAACCTACCACTCCTAGCAGCAGCCCAGTCTTAGGAGTTAACCATGAACCCTCACTGCTGACCATCAAATCATCAGGACTCCCAAATGCTTCAGTTAAGTACTAGATTTCACAAGCTAATATTTGCACACTCTTTAAATGAGCAGAACTTGGTAATTAGGTTACTTTCCAAAACAGGAATCTGAGTAAAAGTTCAGAACCATTTGCAGAAGGAAGCAGTTTGTTCTCCATGGGAAAAAATACACACACACACCCAAGTCATCCCTACTCGTATGTCGTTTTTTAATTCCACATGGCTACTGTTCTTATGTGCATGCCCCCTCATGAGTGGGCTTCCACATCTTATTTCCCAGAAAAAGCACCAACAAGACAATCATGTCTTAATACCTACACAAAAACCTGCACTCTATCACTATACAGTATGATATTTTGGCAGGTTGGGAGGGGTCAGGTTTTAGGGGTTTGTTTTGGTTTTTTTGTTTTAATGAGAAAGCTCTATCTTACTTTTTATACTGCATTTAAATTTCACAGGATGCCAGCACTATGACCATAAGCCTTTGTTTACACTTTTAATGACCAGTTTCATAATAGCTACCTGAAAGTAATGTCACCAACTCCCCTACACTGACTACCTAATTATACTGAATTGTGTTTTCTATGCAATACTGTGGGTTATAAATAATTATTTCACCAGAAAACAAAGCACTTAATCTTTTTTAAGGAGTAGAAGCAGTATTGAATATTCCTCTCAATCTCCTGACCATCCTAAGACACAGTGTACTTAACTGAAATTGCAGTTTGGTTTTTTCTAATCCCCTTCAACTTTAGGAAATTCAACAATTCTGTTCATTCCCTCCAATTAACTAAAATACACTGGCCAAAATATTAGTAGAAACTCAGTAGGAATTTGAGAGTACATAGGCAACTTATCTGGGAGTATGACTTTCCCAGCCTATGGAGAAAAAAAATAGGGGCTTATGTTATCGGTTTTTTCATATCATAAAGTTATCATAGGCTTCCAATACCATCTCTGCATTACGTCACTGTCTCTGAAGAATACCTTTATCACTTTTTTGTACAATTTAGACATGTCTGCTTCAAAAATAAACATTAAAGAACTTTAAAATATAGATGTGTGTTCTGCATGTGTGGTGTTCACACACCCCGCCTTTACAAACTCATTCATGAATGCTGTCATATGAACAAGTAATAAAGACATAAAATCAAGTAACTTTTCAGTGTCAATCCTGACTGACTTTCAGCCCTTCTTCCTGTGCTCTGAATACAATGGAAGTGTTTTAATTGGTCAATGCACACAGGAACACTAAAAAACTCAAAGACAAGAAAACTCTAATGAATTAAACATCAGTGCTCCTATAATCACTCAGCCTTGCCACCACACTAGAATTGTGGAATCATTTCAGTTAAAATGACTACTTTAATTAGAAAGCATAAGTTACCAAAAGAACTAGTAATACACAAAAATTGAATAAAATATTTTTTAAAAAGTGTAACAAGATAACATAGCTCCTTTCTATTCTGTTTTCAGGTTTTCAGAAGTGGAAATTAGTTACACTGTCTTCACATAAGACTCTCATATTCATTAGAAATAAAAGGTAATGCTGAGAGTAAGCAGAGGAAGATTCAAGTGAAAAAAAATCAGAACATTTAAGGCAACACATCAATGCTACTGTATATTGAGTGCTGCATAGACATACCAGATATAAAGCTATAAAACAGCTTTTAAAAAAATTCTTTTTAGCTATTAATTATTATTTCTTTGTTTGCACTGCACAAGATATGAGTTTCTTTACCCATAATATTATTTTGATCCCACATTAGTGGAAATAAAAATGAAAACTCTGCAATTTAGAATAAGGGAGCACAATTCTAAGCAGAAAAGGAAAATGGCTACTTAAGACTAAACCAAGAGAATAGAAGACTCTAACATGTAGATTTTATGACTGAGCTGAAAGCACAGGTTCAAATAAAGGAAAGACATCTACGCCTGAGCATTCTTTCTCTATAAACATTCTTGCACACTCAATTTTAAATTTGGAGATTTTAAAATTAAAAACCTGCGGAACAGAAATTTCTGGAATACATATCAATTCATTTGCTAGATTCCTCACTTTTGTAATCAGGGATTTGAATAAACTCAGGGTCAGCAAGCCCTTTAACTTAAGTTTTCTGCATATTCAATTTAAGCTGATGTGAACTCAGTCAATGATATGTAATAAAGTTATCCAATATCTGTAACACTCCTTTGCATAACAGGAGAAATGCTATGTTGGAGATTGACTTCTTAGGAGAAGTAAAAGCAAAGTAATTATGTAGAAAGCACTGGTTACTAATCTCAGTATGTTTTGTCAATTACATCTAACTATCCACACCTTCCTCATTTGCAAAGGATCTAAAAAGCCACTATATTCCATATATCTTGTTCTTTCAGATTATAGTCTCTTTCTGTTTTCTATAATCACAAAAACCAATGAGGAGGGAGAAAATGAACAATGGACAGTGGACAACACATTTGATCAGGCCATAATCCCTTAGATACAGAGGATTATGTTGAAAAATCTAATATTAAAGTGGATGACTCAATAGTTTCTGAAACTCTCAAAAGGAAAACTACATTCTACATAACCTAAAGGTAGCTAGAGAGATGTGCTTTTATGCAGTCAGGCTTCCTTTTTGTACCACAGTAATCTCTCAGCTTTAAAGGCCCACGTAGCATAGGGGCCAGTAAGAGGTGTACAACATGGTGAGCAACACTTCATTAGCTTAAAAATGTACATCTTTTCCTTCACACATAATAAGGCAGGCTATAATCCCACAGTCAATTTTTGAGCATTGTTAGACAGAGGACCAAGAGGTCTTTTGAGAAACCAGGCGACTGCAATAACACCAGGAGTGTGGTTATATTACACAATGTAATTGTGAAGAATTTTTTAATTTAGCTGAAAAAAACCCAAACCCACACTGATCATGGTAATATACTTTGGTGCTGCAACAAGCTCATACTATTCTGTTACCACAAAATGAATCCATATATTACATTTACTGCTTCTTGCAGACACATCAACTTATTCAGAGGTGGCTTTAATACCTACACATGATACGAAGTCCCTCATTTAATCCAAGCTCAAGTTACAAAGATGCAGTGTACTGGAATTACCTTACAGAACTGACAGATGTTACTGTATCTACAGGAACAATGGGAAGTGAAGGTTTTTGATCCTTCACTCCAGTTACTCCCATAATGATTGACACATGTCCATGCACTCTCTCCTCAGGGTCTGTTGTGGTTTTCATATGGACAGAGGACATTAAGCACACCATGAGATGGAACAACACTCAGACAGTGTTCACCTTACAATAGCAGGCTCACCTTCAACTCCATTATGGGACAAAACAAACCAAGGAACAAAAGCAAAGCAAAAAAGCATCTCTAAGACAAACCCTTCCAAGGAAAATTCCTGAGTAGCTTTCAACAGGATCAGACAACAATTGTGAAAAATGAAGGTACAACAACAGAAAAAGAAAGTCCTAGAAAAAACAATCATGACCAGCAGGCACCAAGAAGTCCTAAAACAGCTGGTAGCTGGTCATGAAATTGCTTACCTCTATCTGTGCGTTTGATGAATGTATTATGACCCTCCCCGGGCTGTCCCAGCGTTTTCCAATGAATGTTATCCTTTTTATTTAAGATAATCTCTACTTTCCCTACTTTTTCAGCAATATTTACTAAAAGAGAAAAGATTTCATACTGTTACTTTTAGTTACACTTCATACAAAAAAATATTTCACACATCAACTATAATGAAATTCTGAACAATTATTCAATTCTCAAGACACATGTAATTAATTCCTTAAATAAGAATACCAAATTAAAGGTACTTCTAGCTATCTCCCTATAATGTTTTAAAGTGCAGTTAAAATAAGCACTAACTGGATATGCATAATTAATACACATTATTTGCTAAATAGATTGTGGAACCAGGACAGCTTCACAGACCATCTGGTCAAGAAAAGTGCTCATGAACCCAGAGTCCTCGTGTACTGAAATTTGGTAGTTACCACTACTTAGTACTTTCTTTTCAAGGATATTTGGATTAATATTTAAGTCCAAGAAAATCCCAGTTGAAGCAAAGAACAGTTTACAAATACACAATAGAACTAACTTCTAGCTATTTTAACATTTAGTCATACTTAGAGGGATCAGAGCACTATCAACTTACTACTTTCACAGGTCCAAATGCCACAACTAAAAAAAAATATTTAATGTTATGGCTCGGTTTGATTGACTGTGTCAGGACCTGGTGGTAAGTAAAATTGTAAAGTATCTGATGAGTCAGAAAAACAAACAGAAATTCCACACTATGATATCAGAATCATAGAATATTGTGAGTTGGAAGGGACCCACGAGGATCATGGAAGTTCAGCTCCTGACTGGACTATCCTAGAAGACATACAGAAGCGCTGCAAGAGACAGAAATTACCCGCCACATCTTCTGAAACTGCATGATCCAAGTCTGAAATAAATACAAACAAACTCTGCGTTAAGCAATAATGAAATTCTATTCCAGCTATCATATATACAGAAAGTATAAGTCTAGGAATACTGGAACTAATAACCCTGAAAAGCTATGCATGTTTATTTGGCATTGAAATTTACCTCGTGACTTCTACAGGCCTCATGCACAAAGGCATTCTTTTTCCCATTACTTTTAACAATGGCACACGTAGAGCTACCAGTCTGGGTTTATGGAAATTATTGCACTTGACCTTGTGAATGAGGGCTTTTTAACAATCATAAAAAACACACTTGAAGAAAAATTTTACTCAACTTTAAAATCAGTTTCTTACTGCACTTTAGTCCACATGTAATAAATTTAGTACATATAAACAAATGAAGATGTGAGTTGATAAACAACACAATTCCTTTACGTCAAGGCACTTTAACCATCTCCAATGAAAGAGAAATAAAATATTAATTGGTGCATGTAAAATGCTTATGGTCTGATGAGAGGTTTTTAATAAAGTAGAATGAAAATTCAGTACTTTCAACTGCAAAATTACAGTACCTACCAACTTCTACAAGATATGAGTGGTCATCCATGATGATCTCTCCCCTTAATTGTTTGTCTTGACAGTCAACTATCACCAACTCTGCATTCATATCCTTTCATAGTCAAGGAAACAAAAGTAACAATTTTTATAAAGTTCTCCCAGAATTCAAGCTAGATCACAACTGGATCTTGTAATTCTTCCTTCATGAAATATACTTACTTTCTGCTTAGTATATATGACAATTGTGACCAAATTATCTGTTTGGAACCAGTCATAACTGTAAAACAAAAAACGCAGTAAATAAAAAAATACATACTTTCTTTGGGCATATCAAAACATATTTAACCCCAAGCCTTCACGCAGAGCTTCTTTAATGAATTTACAAGCCAAATATTACTTACAACTTTTGAAGACTTAGTTCAAAGTCAGTAATTTTGAAACAACTACTAAAACAACTATCAAATTATACATCCTAAAAGTCAGTACACTGTAGTTAAAATTATACAGCATTAGTTTTACTTAAAAAGGACATGCATTCTCTTTGTAGTATATGAACCTTGCTTATGAGATGATTAAAACCTTGAGTCCAGACAAAAGCATTAAATAGGCAGGGTGGCTTCCCAGAGTTAAAGATTTGATGCAAATATCACAAAACCACAGTTCCCTTCATCTCCACAAATTAAGTTTTTGCATTCGTTCCTATGTTCCCAAGTCCAAACCTTGCAATAAATCCAGGGTAAAGTAAAAAAAAAAAAAAAGAAAGCCTTCAAATGATAATTATTTGTGTGGCCTTACACTTGCCAGGAAGTAATTTCCATCTACTGTTTAGACTCCTGGACCAGAAAAATAGGCAGAGAGGGAGGAGCAAACACTCCTGACAGCCAATGCATTTTAGGCTGCACACCTTCCAGTCACATGCCAGAATATGCCAGATACACATGGGAAGAAAGGCAGCATGGTTTGGAGAGCACTTCAGAAAATAAACCTCATTCCAATTGTTTACAAGCCACAATATTTTGTGACTGCATGTAACTAGCCCAGAGAACACACACTCCCAGGGGATTTTGATGTCAAGTAAGAAAGTGCACCTTGAGGACCAAAGGCATCATGGAATAAAATGACACCTCAGTGACAACAGCAGGCATAGCACAGAGAGCTTTAAGGGCCTGCTTTGCTTTACATATTGTAGAAACTTGAATGCAGCTACCACATCTTAATATATTCTAGATTGAAATGAAGCACTTTTTCAAGACATGGCAATTTATAAGTTTATGGACAAATTGGTTAAAGTCAAGAAAGCAATCAGTCCAGTTGGAATCACTTTCCATGAGTTTTCTCAAGAAACAAAGCTGAGGAGCTTGCAAATATAAGGCATCCATTTGTATAAAATGCAAGGCAGCACAAGGGTTAGGAATCAACAGAACAAGCAAAGAACACTCATCTGCCCATATGACCTCTGGCAAGTTGCTTAAACCTGAACCTCAACTTTCCTATTTATACAAGGATGGTAATGACATATACTCATTTAACAGAAATTTCAAGAGCTAACCATGGAAGAAGTTGCCCGCATTTACTAAGAATTGCACAGAATTCTTAAATAGAACATTCAACAGACAATGACAGACAAAAGCTTACCTTGGACTTAAATCTTTAGCAGAAGAAGGCAATACTTTCTTCTCAGGAAGCACACCTGCAAAGAGCCGAGAGTCATTAAAATATTTGCTGGGATGCTTGCTTAAGAGAAATAATACTCAGGTATGTTTGGAGCTTGTGGTTTTGGTTTTTTTAAATGAATGTTCTTAAGTGTCGTCAAACAATATTTGGTGGCCTAACTTCCACAGGTAGCCAGACTATGTACTTTTCATATTTAGTTTTTATTCAGCACTGCCTCTTAGACAGCAGGATCCTAGAACACAGAGCTCTACTTTAGAACTTAAGAGTTCCATACACCACAGTACCTGTGTTGTCCTCAACTTCATCTGTTATGAGCTTGTGCTTTTACAGTTAGAGAAGCATAAAAAGACAAAAAGGTTATGTAAATTACTTTCCTTTAACCGAAGGAGTATTTGTTTATGCAGTCCAGATGAATAAATTCAATTTGAGATGCCTGATCTAACCTAATTCACAAGTAAAATTTCATGTCAGTTGATTAAGCAAAGATACCAGTCCTAATCTTTCTACATAGCACTTTGCTAGGAATTTTCACAGAATTCATATACTGACTTTAAGTATTTAACTACATGAAACAGGCTGAAGCAGCCTTTGCTGGGAAGCAGCAGTTGGTCAGTCTTTCAAAATGTTAATTGTACTAATCTCTGCTATAACAGAAATTGAACACATTTGGCAAAAACTTGAGCACAGAGACAGATAAAAGCAAATGCAGTCCTGCATCAATTTTCACACAAAGAAGCTAAATAGAATGATGATGGAGAAAGTTGCAGACTGAACAGCTGGCAAGTGCTGGTTTCAAGCCCATTTAAAGGCAAACCTTGCAAACCTGAAATGGCTATGCAGAAAATAATTAGCACATGAATTCTGAGTTACCCGGATTATTATCTTCCAAATGCCAGTATGTTTTGTAGTATGACTACAAGCTTAAATGTAATTTAGTGGCTCCACTATGGTGGGAAGCAGATAAAAACAAAAAGAGCCACTCTGGTCTAATCCAATCTGTCAAAACTATTTGATCACCCAGATGGGGGAATTAACCCAAAGCAATTAAAACTCAGTCAAATTACTTATTCTTTGATCCTTAATTACTCCTAAGTAAACACCATCTGCAGCTGCCAAGGAGGCTAAATGGCAGAGCAGTCAGATCATGGCAAAAGAAAACCAATCATCTAATGATAAAAGCCTTCTCAAAAGCTAAGCCTTTCTTGAAGACACACATCATATGATTTGCTTGGCCTCCAGGGATAAGAGGAATCCATGGTCATACATACTCCAATTTGCTTTTGCAGGACAAGAGAAATATATGAACAGCCAGAATAAAATAGAACATTCTGGCAAACCAAGTTATTTATTAATTATTTTTAAATACTGTAAGATGCTACATGAAAACAGTGATTCATGCTGCAATAAAAAGACAGTGATTCAGGTGATCAGTGAAGCAATTAAGCAAAGTGCTCTATTAGTCATGGGGATCACAAATAAAGAAAAGCTGGGGGTGAAGCCAAAGGCTGATGGCAGGCATGAAATGAAGAGTTTAAGGTGACCAGATGAACAGCAAAATTACCACCCTGCATGTCACAGGACTGCTCTGCACAATCCCATAGGACAGCAAGACTAGTGATAAAGGTTCTCACATTACCCTCATAGCCACATTGGAAAGAGCTGGGTTTGGTAGGTGGATTGCAACACCAAGACAAAATGAGTAGAACTGCCAGTCACAAAAGGTGTGATCAGCATACTAAATCCAGCTGGAGGCTAGCTACTGTTGGCATTTCCTAGGGAATATGTTTCACAGTCTTTAGCAACCTATAGGGCACATACTCTCCAGTCAAGAGCAATAACATATCATGCAAACAGACAAAACATGAAAGGTTAAGGTTATTAAGGGATGCAAAGAGACTCAAGAAATGGACTGACAAAACTTCATGAAGTTCAGAAGAAAGTGCAAAATTTTGAACTTTGAAAGAAATTTTAAAAATCCAGCAAAATAAGTGGAAGACCTGACTGGATAGAAAAGACTTGGACAACAAATCTTCCAGGCACTTCACAGACAAGCTGACCTTGCTTGCCCATACCCTACCTCCCTTGTCTATACTACTCTACTGAAGTTCTACAATACTTTCAAATGCAGAATTCATAATACTTGGTTAGGGTTTTGCCTTCTGAAATTTCCACAGATCGCTACAGCCTCAGCTCTGGATTCAAATGCAAAGAGAGAGAAGTGTCAGTAAATACTGCTTATTCAGTGACGTTCACATAAGTTTGAGCTTCACTACCCACTTCTCTCCAGGAGAAAACTTACCATTAAGCTGTTTCTTGTCTTCAGACACAGCAGAAGAAATCTCTGCAAGCATTAAGAAAAAACAACAAGCACAACAGTTAAGGAGTTACAGTACTTGCCCACATCATGCTAAATTAGCCAAAGTAAGGATCTCCAAATAAACTTTCCAAAAGGCTTAACGGAATGACCAGGATGCTTCAGACATCAAGAAGCAACAAATAAATGCAACACTAATTACCATTCCAAAAGATTAAGCCTAATTAAAAAAATAGTATATTACAACTGCCACTGCACCAAATGACAAGAAATGCAAAAACTCTTACACTTCAAAAAAAATCATAGATTATCTAGTGCAATTATAAACTTCATAGCCAAGAAGCTCACTGTATCTATTAAGAATTCCAACGACACTTGTCTCACAACAACACACAGTGGACTGCAAATCTGATCAACCCAATCCTTAGCAATTTGAACCCAATCCTTGGCAGTAACATGGGAAAAAGAAAATCTTTCTATAAGCTCCATCTGCCAAATTATTTTATTTTCAAGTTATTTTCTGAGTTTTTCATTAATTCTACAGTATACCACAACTATTCCAAACCAACCAACTCTAGTCAAAAAAAAAAAAAGAAAGACCAAGCAGGTGAATTACACAGTGTCAATTCATTTATAAGGTGTTCAACTTGATATGAAAGGCACTACACCTCAGCCATATTTCCTTCTGTTCACAGTAAATCAGTGAGGAAACTAGACCTCTGGATATACCTGGGCCACTTTCTGTCCTTCTCTAAACTGCACATCTCAGAATGACCTAATATGAAAGGCCCAGTTTATATTCTCTCTTTTGGGAGCCAAGTTTGGGAAGTAGGAGGAACAAATCTGTTTTTTCTGCTCCCTTGTATGAAAACAAAACGGGAATGTTTCTTCTCTGTTCTTCCATATCCTTCCCAGTGCTCTGCAACACATCAGCCAGTGTTAGAGGAAAAATGCCAGAGAGAAGGTAAAGAAGGCTCCTAGAGCAATGCATCAATCATACAGTATTGCAAAATTACTTGAGAGCTCTTCAAGAACACCTTCATCAGAGGCTTTCATGTTGTGCCATTGTAAGGTAAAAAGAAAATACTCCACAAAATGTTTGGTTGAGGCAACATTTGTCTGTATATACACCACTTTATGGTTTCTGCCAGGATGGGCAAGTTGTTCACAAAAACTTCTTTCTAATGAAAGGTAATTTTTTGTATTTAGAAGTCTACTCTCATTTCACTACATTTTAACACACCACACAGAAATCAGCACTGCAATTTGAAGGACCGTGTGATCAAAGCCCTGCCTCTCTTCCTTGGATGCCATCACAGCTCTCAGCCTAATCTACATGAATGAACAGTAACTGAATGAACATGCATTCTGACTCACAAGTAGCCACTAAAGTAACATAGGGACTATGTTGCTATACACTAACATGTGTCTCTGGAAACATCAAGAGTATTAAAATATTTCAGAATGTGCTAATGTTTGCAGCTGAGCACCCTGAAGGGACAGCAAGCAGTTTAATGCTGTACAGTTTTGTTGAGGGAGATCCTGAAATCATCTCTTACACACCTGGGCATTGCACTAGCCTTCTCAGCAAGTACAAACTCTACATGTTTCAGTGCAAAGATCCACTATAACACTACAGAAGGGACACTTCAGAATTTCTTATTAGTCACTACCAAAGCATGAAGCAGCATTCCCAAAATACAAGTTGACAAAACATTAACTATCACCATCATTTTCAAAAAGACCCTTCTTTCTTAAAAAAAAACCAACCTAGAGTGTGCAAGGAGAAACTACAGCTTCCTTAAGGAGTCCAGTAAACAAACCGTAGTACCATCTCCCAAAAAAACCACTATAATACAGGAAAAAAAACCCTGCTAAACAACCACAAATCTTCCAGCAATGCCCCCAACAAACCTACATCTGCCTTCCTTGCTCTGAACTGAGATTGCACCAAACAGCAAGTACCAATGTTTGTCCCACTACTGAACACTCACAAAAAGAAAGCAATGTAATCCATAATTCGAAGTCTTGTCCTCCCTCTACACTTACGGGCTCATTTAATCCTCTCTTCAAAAACACGCACCTAAACTTAGTAATTTATTCTTCCGTTCTGAAATGCAAACTTTGCAGAATATGGTCTTCTGGAAGGATAAAAGACTAAAATTATTGCTGGCTAATAGTGAAGTAAGACAATCGAGGACATGTAACCTCCCAGGAATTGAAGTAAATTTTGACAATCTTACAGTGAAGGATTTCAGCAAGTCCAGTGCTGGAGTGTTCCAGAGAAGGGCCAGAAAGCTGGTGAAGAGTCTAGAGAGTAAATCTTAAGAGAAGTGGCTGGAAATGACTGGACATGGCACTTAGTCCATGGTCTAATTGACAAGGAGATGCCTGTTCAAAGGATGGACTCGATCTTGGAGGTCTTCTCCAACCTAAATGACTCTGTAGTTCTGAAATCAGTTTGATTCTTTATTAACAAAATTACCTTTTCCCAAGTCTGAAATGGTTAAAAGTGCAGGACAACCTTTATCCTGCAAATTTTACTACAGTAAAATGGATAGTTCTATTAAAGAACAAAGCAAGGAAAGGGAACACCAGAAAATAAGACTGCCAGAGCTGGCAGGGGCAAAGATGTGCTTATGTTTTACTGACTGAATTCACAAGAATTCCTTCCAGTTGCAGAAAGGTCAGATTAATAAAACCAACAAAATTCACATTTACTTTTAAATTTCCAACTCAGTTGACAAAAAAGCAGTAACGTCTCTGTAGTGCCTCAACTCAGTGTGGCAGTTAAGCTGCTGAGGTTTCTCCATGCCTTGCAGCATTTACCTTAAAAGTTCCACACTGGAATTAGCTACTGAGCATCATGGAAATGTAAAATACTATTCCACTTCACGCTCAGACCAAACTCAGCCTAACTGTTAAGATGATGTTATCTAAGCATTAAAAGCAAGCATGCAGTGCACTTCTTCAGGAGCTGAAGAGCTACAAGAGAGCTGAAATTGTAAACTAAAGGATGCCACAAAACTGGAGAAAAACAATTGTAATCAATAATCCTTTCATTTTTTCACAGCAATTTTGGTAAGGGTCAATACTGAGTAACAGTGTCTGCTTCCCAGGTACAGGAAATTTTGGCTGTGGCCTACAAACTGAAAGACAGACTGAAGATTAATGTTTCTAGAAACCATCACCCACATTCTAACACTATACGTTTCTTGCTGTCTTGGCTCAGAGGGGTCTGTTGTATTATCAACATTTTCTCAAGGTAAATACAAACTAAAGGACCCAATAAAGTGCTCTGGAAAGAACACCTGCCCATATCTCAACATATATGCAACTGGCCAGATGTATGTAAGGTGCTGAAATCACCAGATTGAAAATAGTGACTTTTATTTCAAGATGAGAGCTGCTTATGACAGTTTGCCCTCCAGGACCAGAAGAAAAAAGAGGGATGGCAGGGCAGTAAAAGGTCTTTTCTATACGCACAGACATATAATACACATGCACAGCTGTTTTCTAATGACTAAAAACAAAGGAAGAAACTTAGCAGTACACTACAAAAGCCTTCCACTATGCAACAATTTCATCTTCAGGTATCTGCTGTAAAAAAATTAATATATGCAAAGGCCTTCAACTCTATGCAAGAATAGAGACCCTCCTCATAAATATAAGGCGATTTAGGATTTCTTATAATTTCCAGATAATTTTGGAATAGAGTATAATAGACAATATTTCATTCTTAAAAAACCTCACCTTTTGGAGCAGCAGCAGGCTTGACAGCCATTCTCCCAACAAGACATTCCTTCAGCATTGATTCATAATTGACCCAACGATGAACCTACATTAACAAAATATTTTTTCAGAAAATTTGGAATTCCTACTATGTTGTTCTATGCACTGAAATAGAAGAGTTCAGTTTTGTACATTGACTAATATAATTCATTTAGCAGATTATTTTTTTAAACATTAGAAGTCACTATTACATCAGTCAGTACTTATTTTTACTTCTATTACAGATGTCATGGCATTAGGTGAAACAATAGGATTATGAAAAAAGTAACAATAGTTTAATTTACTCATTTATGCTTTGCAGTATCTGGACATCATAACCTTGAGCTACAGAATATATATCAGAAGAGCGTTTTTATGATGCATGCTACACAACTAACAGAATAAAGACCTTGTCATTACCACAATGTTTATTAGTCTTGTTTAGACAAGTGAAGGGAAAAGGGATGAAGGAAACAAATACAAAGAGTAATAGTTAAGACAAACAAATACCTCCTACCAAGCTGGTGTATTTCTGTTTGCTTCTGTCTTACTATCACTTTGAATCATTCTGAAATTCCCTATTTTAGAAAGTAAAATAAAGTGAAGAAAAAGCAGTAGCTTTACAGACCAGAACTGGAGAACTTGTAGAGGAAATGGATGGCAGAAAAGCGAATTCTGATAGGGCATCCAGGATAACATCACAAGAAGAGAAAAGGAAACAAAGTGTTGCATGACAAATCTGAATGGTATCTAGATTTAAAAATAAGAACTTTAAACTGAACTAGCTAAGGAGCTGTGATAAAGAATCCCATCAACAAGCTGTAGTTTCCTCATCTACAGGTAACAGAAAGAAATGAAGGATTATGAACGACAGTTAATTTTTTTTCCAGAAATTTAGGGAACACTAGCAATCTACCAAATTCTTAAAAAAAGACCAACATCTGACAGACACAGAATGCTAAAGCAGAGAGGAAAACATATGTCTCTGGTAACAGCAAAGTCGTAAGCTAGAAACCATAAAAGTGAAAAGCATATTTTCAGGATCTAAATCTGCTTCCATTCCCATGACAAAAAAACTAAAAGAAAAAACCAAAATGTAGCAAGCATATATCTGAACTTAATAACAACTACAGGGGCTTCCCCAAATATTCCTGATGTGAAGACTCCTGTGTTCAAGGACATCATAGAATGACTCAGACACATTACTCCAAGCCACAATTTGATATTGGATACTTGATACTACAAATTTCTTGAAACTAAAGAATTATGCCCAAAATCAACACTTCATTTGTGAAAGGATTAATCAAGGATAAACTCAACGAAGCTAAAACATTATCCATCTTTATTTACACTGTTAAAAACATTTTGCAAAAAAAGGAATAACATACTCTGATGCATGACATGTAAAGAGGTAACAAACTTCCATTCAGAAACAGAGATTTCTTTTCTGCTCTTTCCCAGTTTCTCAGCTAGACCTAGTGAATAATGGAAACTCAAAGAATGTCTGTTTCTAAAAAATACCAACTCAGTGAATCACATTTTACAGCACTAAGTTTGCAAGGGATTCCTCGAAGAAAGCACACCCATGCTGCAGAACCTTTATTTTCTGAGTCTTTTCAAAGATACAAAGTTCAAGACACGAAGATCTTTGATCTTTGTTCAAGATACAAAGTTTAAACTATGTATCTCTCCCAGTACACGTAAGTGTTATTCTGAGCAGTGACCCGCTCCCTTCCCTCAGGACTGAAAAAGTTCAAATCACCATTTCCACTGAAATGCCATAAAAATAATCGCAAAGCATGCATTTTTCAAAGTACAGTGAGCAAGTGTCGTCTTCTGCCAATTGTTCTCACCTGATCAAAGAGATCTGTACCATCAGTTCCGGCTGCTCTCATTAGTTCATCCTCACCACCAGGATGGTATTCCATGTACGGCGTGACATTATATACAAATCCTAAAGAAAACAGAACATAAAGCATATGAGCAGCATTTCTACAACCACTCCTGTCTCCAGAAACAATGGAAAGGTTAGCACAAATTAAAGAGTGTACTAGCACACAGTAGGCATAATTGGAGCAAACTGTATGACTTCACAAAAACAGAAACTAAGTGACATAATTGTATAGAGCACAAGAGGTATCTTATTACATGGAGATGTCAATCCTACAATGCCATACCACTTGCCCTGGGTTAAGACTTCAACCTAGAAATTGAACATGATGTATCCTAGCTAGAGGGTAAAAGTATCACAGGCAGGTTTAAAAAGAGACAAAATTGGACCAGCTAGTGCACAGAATTGTTTTCAGTTTCCCTTCCGATTACGTTATCCCCAAAGTGCTGTCCTGGTTGTTTCCCTACCACCCATCACCATCATGGAATGAAATGCCTACAGGAACAAATTGTCTCACACACAGGAAAACTGTCACCATCAGCAACAAGACTTCCATTCTTCAGATTCAGCAATATGAGAAACTTAACATAGCTTGTGCTCATTAAAGGCTTACAACTCTGGTTGTATCTGTCTCAGTAAAAGGGCTCAGCATTGTTTCCACACTTCCAGTGAGATAAAACAATGTTTCTTCACAGGTCTGAAATGATGAAAGCTAATTATAGTTGCTTGGCAACTGAGTTATTGGAGCCTGAAGAATGCAGCTATAAACAGATTTAACTACAGACACATTGCTGTTAACATGAATATTGCATATCTACCTAGCTGAATATTTGAAGATATTTGACATTATCAAAACAGGAAGCTACCGAAAATGGAACTGTGGCAGGGCTTTCAGAAGAAGGTTTTAAGACATCAGGAAGTGTACATTAATTACTTCAGAAGGAGAGAAAGGCATTCAGCACTGAGCCTCGGGGCAGACGTACTTGGGACAATCCTATTTGGCAAGAACAACCATCCCAGTCAACAACAAAGACCCAGTCAGTAACAAAGGAAGGATCTTCACACACTTTAGGGACCTGCTCTTCTGATGGCTGTATTAACTGTGCCATCTTGTGTGCATCAGTGATTACTGCACACAATAAAATACAAGTATCCGCATAGTCATGGTCTCCTGAATATTACTCAAATTTACCATCAAACTGGAGCAGAAGAAATATCATTTATATATCCTTCATGCTTTTTTTAACTCCCCTGAACCCCCCTCTTTATATACAAAATTGTGGCCTATATGACAGCTTTCTTTGATCACACTGGGATTTTGAACAAAGTTAGCTCCTGTTGTTCTTTTATGTCACATTGCTGTCATGGGTTTCTGCTCTTTCTTACAGAGATAGTCTAACTACCAATGCAGAGACCCCATTTAGCTTTTCCATAATTATATTCCTTTATTACCTGTCCACATATGAGGGCTACAGATAATCTACTGTAATTTTCAGTTATGATGGGTTTTTCATTAGTCATCTGAGAACACAGAAAAGGTAGACATGGCAAAATTAAGGAAAGATACAGATGCAGCTTGATGGAGTTTTTGTAAAAACCAGCCTCAGAGATGCAGCGAAGTTAGGATGAGAATAATAAGAAAACAGAAGCATTTTTAGGCAGCAGTTCTGTCTGCAGTAGATTCTGTAGCTCCTTTTTCAGAGAGAAACACGAAGAGATGTCCACAGCAAATAAGCTTTCATTAGCTCTCCTCCTACTACAGTTTTGCTAGCACATGCAACTGCAGCACAGGGAATTAACAATCCTATTATTTAGCTCAAAGGCCAGTACTGAATAACATTTTACCTTTACTTTCACTCTCATTCCCTTTAACACCCAACAATAACGCAATCAGCCTCACATGGAAATTCATAACTTTCTTTTGCTGAAGTTCAGACATGATATTTTATTAAATATTAATGCTGTTCCTTACCAGATCAATGTTATCACTAACAGATTAAGAAGGTCACAGTAGCTAATGGGACATTTCTGTAGAAAGAGTAGTTCTATCTTCATAGAAATTGGTGTTCTCTCCTAACAAATTTAAGGTGATATTAGTGTGTTTTTGCCTCTAAATGATTAAACTGCAGAGCAAACATTTTACTCCCTTCTGTAGGACAATTAGGAACTTGATTTGCAACTCTGAAAACACTAGACTAGCCACAGCTATTGCTCCAGACCACCTCCACACAGTGCTAAATGTATAACATATGATTCAACTTCTGAGACAAAATTTCATTAAAATAATAACAGGAATAGAACTGCATATTTACCACAGATATTTGTTATTGTAGACAGAGATTACAGTTGCTCTGTGTGGCAATTGTCATTTTATGAAGTAGTATGTGGACTTTCACAAATACTTCCCAGAGACCATTGTACAGGTTTAAGTAGCATTTTTAATATTTATATGTCTCTGGATGCTCTAAAGAAATCCCTAAAACTAGTCAACTGCTCAAAATAAAAAACTGTCCAAGATAGAGGAGTGTACATGTCAGCATTTTCAAAACACAATTTTCTTGCTAGGCTGATACATTACCTAAAATCTTGTGTTTTATTATTTTCATAGGAAGCTATAAAACAGGTATAAAATATGCCCATTTGGAAGACTTCTTTAGAAAGGCTTGAAAGCAAGCAAAATCTCAGTAACACAAAATCTCTTACTTGAAGTTATGCCCAATTATGTCCAGATTACACCTGCCCTAAGCACAGGAGGTGTGTAGTTTTCTTTTGGAGTGTGGCTTTTGTTGCTTCTCCCTTAAGTACAGAAAAGAGAAGCCAGCTAGAAAAGCAGAAGCAACATCACAGCCACCAACCTCTTATACATATCCAGCAGTCCTCCTTTTTGTTGTGTTTAGAGAGCTCATCTTCAGTCACTTCAATCAGCCTCCCTTTCAAACCAGTCAAGTCCTTCCCACTTTTAGTTAGCCGAATCCAATCCATAAGACTCCTTCCTGGTTTTAAAGGTACCTGAAAAGTAACAAAAGTACAAACAACTTCAAACTCTAAAGGAAGAAAAAGCCATTCAATACACTTTTCTAAACTCCATAGGAGGGCTCAGACAAAAAAAAATAATAACCCAACTCATACTATTCACTGATATTTGGGAGCCCTACTCAGCAGTAAGGGTGCTTAAGGAAGTGTTCTGAGTAGTAACACAGAAATTACTGAACATCAACAAACATTCAGATGACTTCCCAAAGCAAACTGAAGACATCAAGTCTGCCTATGGTGGTAAATCATTTAAGATATGGTCTGGAAACATACGAGTAATAAAGAAAGGAGATTTAAAAATCATGGTCAGGTAAGACAAAGTTCGCCTTCAAAGCATTAATAAAGACTTTCCACAAGCCTTACGGCAACTGGAAGCCTCACCCAGAGAAAGCTGGGACAGAAGCTAGTAGTTTTCCAGAGAAGTATTGCCATGGCCTACCCTGAAAGGCAGAGCAAGATCTTCAGGGTGTCTACCACCTTCCTTTTCAACAGCACCAGAGCCTGGGAACCCTTTTAATCCAAACTTTAACAGCAGGAAACAGGGTTAAAGAAGTGCGGTCTTACAAAACCACAGGAAAAACAGAAGCAAAAAAAAAAAACCTTTAGCGTACCTAAACCCACATTTCTTAATGCTACTTTAGTCCAAGTCTGCTTTCCAAGCGAGGTCTGCAGACAAGAAGTGTCCTCAAAACCCCTCCAAAGATTTAGATAAGCTGCAGGCAGTAGTTCCAAGGTGAAAGTCTCCATCTCTGCACAGGAGGAACAGCCGGGGCAGACAGTGCCGGAAGCGTTGCCGCCTCTCAAACGAGCAGTACCAAGTGTTTCCTAGCGACGCAGCCTAGCCGGCCCCCGCCCGAGACCCTGCTGCGGACCCTCGGCTGCCGCTGGAGTACGAGACCGCTGGAGGGGAGCGGCCGGGGACAGCCCAGCAGCAGCGGCAGCCGGCAACCGACCGGGAACGGACCGGGAACCACCGCAGATCGGCCGGGCGGGGCCAGGCCAGGCAGCCGCCGCCGGCGCAGCGGGGAAAACGCGGGCGCCCTTCAGCACCCCCCCAAGGGACGATCAGCGGCAGAGCCGCCCCTACCTTGCTGCGGGCACCCGCTGCCGCTCGCTGCTGGGAGCCGGGCGCGGGGAAGGCCGGCGGCGGCACGTTCAGCATCGTGCCGGGCCAGGCCGCGGCCGGGCCCCGGCGGGCGGGCGGGCGGAGCGCTGGGGCACAGCGCGCAGGCTCCGCCGCGGCGGGCGGGGCCGCGGCCCGGCCGGGAGCAGGGCCGGCCGCCTCGGCTCGGGGGCGGTGCGGGAGGGAGCGCCCGGGGCGGGACATCGGTGCGAGCAGGGAGCGGCGCGTACACCGCCTCTTCTCCCGCCGGGAGAGGGGGGGCTGCTTTCCCCTGCACTAAGGTTGGTTTTCCGTCCAGATGTCCCAGCGCCAGGTGCTTGAGCTGGAAGGTTGTGACAGACACAGCTGCTGCACCCCACGCTCTGAAGGTTAAGTATGAGAAGGCTCTGTGTGAGGGCCCGCCTCCGTCCTGCAGCAGGTACCCCGGGAGCAGGCGGGACGGGCCAAGCACTCCCGGGCTGGTGTTGGCACGCTGAGCCAGCGCGGCCTGCAGCAGCGCACACAGCGCGCAGGCAAGGGCAGAGCCGGGTGAGAACACAGGTGCTACCTGGCAGAGGCACTAGTCTTTAATTAAAGCTTTGAATTGGTTTTGTTATTCTCTTCGGAGCTTCGGACTTCACCATGACTGGTACCAAACTTTGTTTCAATTATTAAAACCCGGCTCACTATCATAACTCAATTAGACCTTTTTCTCATTTCTTGATCTCCACTTTACAAACAAATGCAGTATGAAACTATCACTTTTATGTATAACAACACAGCACATGTACATGAGAACACAAGTGATGTAAGGCAAACTTCTACACAACCAGAGCTAGATTAGAATTTGGACTCTTTTCTCTGTTTAGAAAACAGCTATATTGTTTCTCTTCTCCATGTCTGAAACTGTCGTAACAGTAGGCACTACACTGTTAGAATACTTAACCCAATGATTGCTTTACATACTTCCATGTGGAAACTACTAAATCACAATTACAAGCTTTCCTTGTGTCCTCAGACTTTGAGAAAATCACATCACTGTAAAGCCTTTCAAAGTAAGGTATCTGTTCTCTGCTTCAAAAATTGGTGTTCTACTCATGATCTACAAACTGTAGGACCTCAGATATAAAAATACTAATCAATATCTTCCCCACTTAAACCAGGGCAGGAACAGAACAAAGGAAAAAGGCTCAGATAAAATTGCAAGGCATTTCAGTTTTATTAAGAATAACTTACATAGAAATAAATTATCTTTAAAAATACTATAATACATATTTATATTAAGTTTAAATTAAGTCTTAGAAGTGGCATTAGGCTTCCCTGCAGTCAGCAACCTGATTCTGTTCTTGACTCTTGTTCCAGTTCATCTTCATCATCTTCACTATCCGAGTCTTCATAAAAGGAAATTGTAGCCTGAACTGGGAAGTTTTTCAGAAGTGCTTCAGCTTCCTGATACAAGTAATCATAGCACCTTGATTTGGGCCAAAATAGTCTGAAACAAGTATACGATAGATTTGCTTGTTATTATTACGTATTTTAGGTAGAGGCCGACATGCAAAAAACCAAAGTGAAATTCTTTGAAAAGAAAAATCCTACAGAGCTTTTCCTTACATGCTCAATTGCTAAACTGCTTTCTATGTTCAATTAGGAAAAAAAAATTCTGTATTTTTATTTTCATCCAAAGAGATAAAGACGCATTTAGAGTGTTAGTTTTGCAGCAAAACTGCTAAAGCCCAAGATCCTGCATCTGCAACTTCCCACACCAGTACCTCATTAACAGTACTACCTAGGGACCTGATCCAATAGTGCTGTCCCTACTGGAACTATTCCTAGGGAATATAATGGGTGTCAAACAGGATCAAAAATATTTGAATCACATTAGTAGTTTTCTTAGTGGAGGTCCCCAGCCTAGGTAGTTGTTGATACTTGTTTTGCACCACTGTAAAATTCAAAGGATTGAGAAAGGTCTAGGGGTGATATGACCTTGATATTTTTTCTGTCTTTCCAAAAACAATCAGACTACTTAAGGAAAATGTAGATTTTAAAGCAGTCTGTGTTGTATCCAGAAATTAAGAGAATAGGCTGATAAGATCACATTTAGTAAGGGCTATCAGCTAATGATAATATATTGCAATCAATACACTACAAGTTCCTGTTCCTTTTTAGCTACCATCCTCTTTTGCTTGCAGTTTGGAAATAGCCAGAAGGAGCAGACCATGGAAGTCCCAAGAGCCAAGAGACTAGCACATTACAACATAATGAAATGCTGACTACAGATTGTTTAAACTAGAAATGCATTAAAAAACAGAACTAAACGGCTTTCTAGCAATCACAAGAAACACTTTCTAGGCTACTGTTTAACAGAACACTGCTTCCTTGGCAGCACAAAGTCACTGACATCGGCTTTGTAACAGGTCTCCATTCCCAATGTTCCCTGCAAGAGCATTCACTCAAACCTAAGCATTGAAGCAGTCACAGTGAAGTCTGCCTGTACAGTTGCTTAACTAGTGCATCACTGTTGGAAGGATCAGAACCACATTTTATCTGGAAAAACTAGCTGTGCAATTATTTTAAGCACCTTGCAACATCTACCAGCATTTCTGAATACAGAACTTTTGTACATATTCAACTACTGTTATTTTCTTTATTTCCTTTCCAGAACTGCCAGTACAGATACTATAATTACCTTAATCATTAAAGCAGTAGTTACACAAGTGTTTTCCTCGACAATGGTGGCTTATCCAGTGCATACCTCTCCTCCTGCCACACTCTCTCGTGCCTCCACCTGCTTCCCTGCCCTGGGATGGCACTGGATGTTTGCACAGCAACACAGCCTAGGAACTACACCCCCTTGTCTTTTTTAATCCTCAGCAGAGGAATGAGTAGCAAGGTACTTCAGCCAACTCCACCAAAATACACCCACATAACTGTGTAATAGGTCCTAAGTCCTGCATCACAGACGCACATCAACACCTCAAAGATGTTAAATCCACGAGTCCTGGCAATCCTTTGTCCAAGGATCTGTCAGTTCAAAATCACATAGATGGCTAATTCACTCCCAAGGCCCCTTAAATAGCTACATAAGTATATGGGTGGAAACAAAAGGGGCGGGAGAGCGAGTGCTACGGCACTACACTGGCGAGCAAGGGGCTCCCTCCTGGCCGCGCAGCGCCACGGGCCTCTGGTGCCCCGAGGTCCCCGCGGGAAGCGGCAGAGGCCGGGGACTGCTGCTTACCTGACGGGGTGCGTGTACTGCGCCAGCTTTCGGGAGGCTTCCGCCAGCCCGCCGGGGCTGAGAGGCTGCGGAGGAGAGAGCAGAGGTCAGCCCGCCGGCACGGCTCCGGGCCCTCCCCGAGCATCCCCGCCGGGACTCCCCAGCCGTGCGTGCGGCGATGCCGGCGGCAGATGCTCCACCGCGCCGCGCCCCACTCACCGTAGCGGGGCCGGGGCCGCTCCGCCGGGCCGCCTCAGCCGGCGCGGGCACCCACGGTCTCCAGAAGGGAGCAGGGCTGCGGGGCGAGGGCAGGGCAGTCAGGGCAGCACCGGGTAGCCCCCCGCACCGGGAGGAGGAGGAGAGGAGCGAGTAGCCCTGCGGGGGCAGCGCCGCCGAGAGCGGGCGGAGGCAGCCGCCCTCCATCCTCCGCCGGTCCGCGGCCGCTCGCCTGGCGCTGCCGCCCGCGGGCCCGGAGGCTTTTATAGCCGGCGGCGGGCGCTGCGCGGCGCGGAGCCCCCACCTCCCCCGGCTCATCTGCCAGCGCCATCCACAAAAAGGCTCCGCGCGAAGGCGCCGCCGAGTAAACACGGGGCGCGGGCGCGTGCATGCCCCAAATGGCCCAGGGAGGGGAAGCGGGCGCGGGGGGGATTTGGCGAGTCGGTGTTAATCGCACTCGAGCAGACACATGGCAGCTGCCGGGGGGCGGGCGGGGGCAGCCCTGTGGGAACGGAGCGGGGGTCGGCGGCACCGGGGCCGTGCCCGGCCGCTCTGCGCCCCGGCGGTGGGGTCCGGCCGCCGCCACCGCGGCCTTTTGTTGTTGCAGCCGTGTTTGTTTATGGCCCGGAGCGGCGAGTCAGGCACGGCGTGTGGGCACCGCGACCCGCCCGCGGATGGCAGCGCCCGCCGCTCCCCGCGGGAGAGGCATGGACGAAGAGACCGCATCCCGGGGTGGCGGAGGACGTGACACCCTTTAGAGGGGTCCTTACTCAATAACGCGACATCCTCAGTGCGCTCCCTGACGTATTTCCCCTCTTTTTATAAAGATTTTGCATATAAAATATTTTTAATAGGGTATTTTTACGGGAGAAACGTGCCTGCTTTAATTCTTTTTCCGCGTGGTCCCAATACTTCATTCCGTTGCCAGCACTAGATGCTGTCACTACACCTGCAAGGTTTTTCACTGTGCTCCTGCCATTTCCATGTTCCCCGATTTACTTTTGATTCTATTTTTATTTATTATTTTTGTTTCCCCTTTTCTTTCTGAGGTTGCAATCAGTGATGCATGTGAGAGGGGCAGAAACAAGTTATGTAAGAGCTGGTGAACAGCAATAATATCAGCCTTAAGGACTGGGAGGGCTGGTGGGATGGAGCTGCCCCAGATGCTGAAGGAGGGCTTTAACGCCAGGTAATTTATTGTCTCAGTAAAGACCCACATTACTGAGACACCACAAAGATTGAGGCATTTTTTGCCTTTTTGAGTTTGTATGAGTCATAAGGAGTGTGTCTACCTTAGCACTGCCCAAGAGTAGCTGCAAGTAGCTGCTACTCAAAAAAGAGTAGCTACAGACTTGTACCTTCTCCACATCCTATTCTCCACATCTCCGGCACAATCCATTTCACTAAATAGTACCAGCAGCACCAGTTGTAAAAATGCTACATATTAGAAGCTGTGTGGGAAATGTAATCAGGTTAATCTTTCACATCCTCAAGTCACAACCAGATGTAGACTGACTTGCCTTTCTGAAGGAAAGCGACCTCTTACTTTTAACAGGAGATAGTTGGAAGAGTGCACACATTCAAGCTTGTGCATGCTGTGATACATTCCAACTTCACCAGTGGATATACTGTCATTTTGGAGATTTGTGCCATTTGGCCACTTGGAAAAATTGATAATTATGACTTTGAGAGTTAATAAAGGAAAATGTATTTTTCAGTGAAAAGTCCAGTTTAGTAGGACATGATGTTATAGCTGTTTGTGTTATTCCCTACCTTGTTTTCACTATGGCCTAGAATCAGATTAATTAAAATCACAGTGAGCTCAAACTACAATGCATGTTCATCTTACAGCTAAATAGAGAATAGAGCAAAGTATAGTAACTTGTGCAATAGACCAAGTGTGATCACAAGCAAAATTGTTCTGCTGTTCCTCTTTTTCTAAATAGCTATTGTGAAGCTTGTCAGGTGAGGTAAAGCATAAAAGAAATGTTTAAAAGCTGTTTGATGGTAGATTCTTCTTTGGCCTAAATGAAGTGAGAGCAATAATTTTTATATTTCACATTTCTCTTTTGAGTAATTTAACACAGGCTGTGTAAGGAAAAAAAAAGAGGCAAGGTTCATTGTCTAAAAAAGAAAAGCAGAAACATCCTCCACCACATTAGTAGTGACAAAGGGCTAGGAGAACACAATATCAGCTTTATCTGTTTGATAAATCTTAAAATTAGTTTTAATGTCTACAGTGAAAGCAACAAAAGATGGGATATCTTTGACCAATGACTCTTAATTGTCTCAGAATTCTTTTTAGTACCTGTCTGAAATGAGAAAATGTCCTAGGGAGAAAGTGTGATTTACCCATTAGAGAGCAAATTGAAAGAGAGGTGTTGAAAGGATAAGGAGAAAATAATGACTAACAGCTGTTGTTGCCCTGCATATTTTCACACTGTATGAGTTTTCTTGGCTTTATAGTTCAGTAATGCAGTCCTGTTTATTGAGAGAAATACAGAACTCTCTCTTTTGCAATAATAACTTGTTATCATTGACATAATTTAAAAAGAAAGCCAATCAACGAACCAAACAAAAAAAAAAAAACCTTAACATTTTGCTGTCTTCCCACTGACCTTGAAATACAGGCTGGAAATTGGTAAATCAGGGATAGAAGATGCTTTGTCATGTTTGTCTCTTCTGCTGTTTGTGCACAGTAACAGTGCATTGCTAATTTACTATCTGAGCCATGGTTTCATCACACTGAAATCTCTTCAGGCAGGAGTTACAGCTGCTGAACAAATAGTTGATCAAATGGGAGTGATGGAATACACTTAAAGCTGGTTCTTTTCATATAGTAATGGAATACATAGCTCTGAATTCCACATGAAGTCTGATAGAGGCAGTTCCCTCATGCATTCTTGACTCATCTAACTAAAGCAATATTTCCCCTTCTGCACCTTAGTTCCTGCTTTTTTTGTATTTCTACTTTTTTAAAGAAGTGCAGGTCCTGAGTTGAAGGTTGTTCTTGGTTGTACATATATAACAAGACTCCCTCTAGAAAAGGAAGGTTGGGAATCAGGATCTAATACACTGTGCTTTATTATACTGGGATGAAAACAGAAATATTGTGGTTTATGGTTTCATTTACTCTTGTGCAATAATAAAAATACTTGGGCTTTTGATCAGTTATCAGTTTTTTGAAAATTTCTCTTTTGGTCATAGATTTTAAAAACTTCCTTATACTACTTCCCAAGTAGATCATAGCCGGTCATTTGCAGTGTTCAATCCTGCTTAGCCATAGTTTGATTTTTATAGGGATCTTCGTACAAAATTGGAATTGAAGAATTTCAAATGCAGTACAAAAATTCGTGTACAGTCACTCTGAATTTACAGCAGTAGAACAAAACCCCAATTTTGTTTCCTCAGAATTATACCAAACGGTATTTTTCCAGAATAAAAGTAGTCTTTAAAAATTTGGTTTAAAATGATTAAAAACAGTTCTGTGGCTTTCTGCACTATGACATTTTGAGATGTAGTGCACTGTTAATAGGATACACAGAAAGGCAAACACAGAGGTCTGTGCAGATTTCAGTGTGCTACTATAAACAAAGAAGGTGCTCACAAATGGCTTAGAGCTAAATCTGACAAGACAGTGCTAACATGGGAATTTGACAAGACACTGGGGCATGGGAATATCTGGACAGAGAACAGTCAGCTGGCTTCATATTCACCTCCCTTAAGGCAGAGATAGTTCTCATTTATTAGTAAAGCAGGGACATTGCATGAAAATTATTGCATGAGTTGATACAGGGAGAGAATTGACTTGATCTTGTCAGGAATTTGTTTTAGTGACAAAAGCAAGGTCAAACGTGGAACAGTTCCTCTGCTTACTGAGACTGAACTGAGAAAACTGATTAACAGACAAAATTTTATCTTGATTATTTTATAGCCTAGCTTCATCTTGATGTTTCTACTTCTGGCAACACTTTAGGATCAGGTTTTGAAATTAAGCGTATGCCTGATATTTGCATATAGATACGGACCCTACATGCATATGTCCTTTATTTACATGTTCAGTCTGTTAGCTCATGAATTTATCTCTTTTTTCCCCCACTAAAGCAAAATTTGCACAGGAAATTTGTGTACAACTTTGATAGATGTTCATCTGTGTGCAATGACAATTTACCGAAAACTTTGCAATGATGTCTTATGAGGCCTTAAGTACCTTTTAGTTGTGATATGACACAAAGGGCATTCTTTCTGCTATAGTTTGAAAATAAAATATCAATTTACAAAGAAAAAAGACCACCACAGATGTTTTCACCAACCTTTATCTTTACCACTATTTGGATTTGATACAGTATTTTCAATAGACTTAATGTATCTGAAAGTTGGCTTCATTCAGCATTTCACAAAATGATATGTTTTTCTCAGTAAATAATATGAGATCCAAACTAGATTCCAAGAAATAAAATACAAATTAACCTTTTTTATTAAAACAAAAGAAATGAAACAGAACTAAGTCAGCAGATCAGTCTATTCACATTACCAGTGATACCAATGGCTATAAAATGATTGCTTGTGCTTGTCCTATTGCTGATGTGTATTTTTTCCATCCTATTTATAAAGAAAAATGCAGTACATAATCAAACCATGTAATTCCACTTAAACCAAGGTGCTTCCTACAGAGCAGTATGTTGGAGGTCTAAAGAAGGAATCCTCTTTCATGGACACATCCATCCCACTTCTCCCCATTTCTCTGGATTTTGACTAGGCTGTAATAGTATTAAACATCATTCTTTCATTTTATGGAGCAAATTATTCTTTCCATTCCTCTATTAACCTAAAACACTGGAAGGAAACCTTTGTGAAATGGAAGGATGCAATTCCAGGAAAGGATATCTTTTCATCCTCTCTTTGCTATTGGGAGCAGCTCCTGGTAATGCAGGAGTGAATGGCCTCACCTGAAGGGACATGGCTTTGCATTTCACTCTGTCAATGAAACTGAAACCTTCCAACTCTCCTAGGTTTATCCCAGAACTGATGCTTTTACAAACTTTGTGGCAAGATATTGCTGGAATCTGCTGGGAGATGAGCAATGCAATGTGTTTGTGGCACACGTGAGAGCCCCGCTCATCCATGTGGCAAAGTGTGACTGCACTCAGCAGGTTGGACTTCCTCATTTCCCTCCCCCTCTGCACTCCACTCCCAGGCCCAGGCTGGCAAATGGTAAAGGATAACATATCCGCATGGGAAAGCAGCACATTAAGGGACGAGAATGTGTAATGGAATCAGCCACCAGTTACAGGGATCTTTTAAAAAAATGAGTATCACTTGCTATTGAGTTATGGGCACTTTAAATTCCATGCAGATAAGAAACAGAGACATCAGTGCTGAACACCAATCTTGTTAACCTCTTTTAATAGAATGGGAGTCAGTGAAACACTGATACATCATTGATGCCTGGGCTCAGCAAAAGTGTCTGGCTGGCTCAGCATAATGCAGCATAATATCACAGTGTTTGCTGCAGTTGGAGCACACAGTGCTGCAGTGTGGCACTGGCAGGATTTGCCCTCTTGCCTCTGGAAATAAGTGAGAGGCAGCCAAATGAAATGAAGTCAACAGCTATTGACAGAAGAGATGAAGAAAGTAAGATAATCATTGGATTGTCCTGGTCTGACCCCTCTGGTAATACAGTCTCTAGCAATGTCATCTGCTCTCTCACGATGTTCCATTCAATTAACCGTTTCTTCAGATATATTGCTTTCCTGGCTACAAAGACAGCGATGGAGGCAGAGTGGTTGTTTTTCAATTTCCCTTGTCTGTCCAAGCTATCAGCACAGCATCAACTCTCCAAAAGGATGCGTGTCACTAAGCATGACGTATATAATGCAGCATTCAGCCTCTGTCAAGAAGGAACGAATTGCAAGAAACAGAGCTGTACCTCTGACAAACAAGCACCTGAGAAAGGCAGTGTGAGTCTTAAAGATAAGCTGTGCCAGCCAGAGGAGTACACATGGTATCTCTACTGCACTGCAGGGATGTCAGAGCTCTTACACAGGTGCCTGCAGATAGGTGCTGACAGAGACCCTCTAAGCCTGCACTTCCTCCCTGGCTTCTTGTGACTGATGCTATGAAGCTGCCAATTCCATCATGTCAGAATTTCAGCACTTCTTCGAGCATGCTCACATCCCAGGGATCCCTAGTGATAGCACTGAACACAAGGAGTAGGCTGGTACTGGCTGCTAGCCTGTCTGTTTTAATGAAGATGCAGATAAATGCCAGAGGTACCAAAGGTAAATACTGATATCACTTGTTTTTAAGGCTGCTTGTCAGTACCCTTATAATCACAATTTCCATTGCTTATAATTTTCCAAATTTTATTTGGCCTAAATTTTCCTGTGGTATGGGAATTAGTTGGGGGGGGATGGGAGGGGGGAGGGGAGGGGGAGGGTGGAAGAGACTATTATCAAAATAAGAGAGCTCAAATCACTGAACCATTTTCAAGAATCATGGAATGTTTTGGGTTGAAAGGGACCTTAAATATCACCTAGTTTCACCCCCCTGCCAGGGGCAGCAATGCCACTCATTAGATCAGGTTGCTCAGGGCCCCATCCAACCTGGCCTTGAACAGTCAAAAGATATGAGACAGGTTCTTCTTTGTGAAGGACATTGAGCCTGGATGTCTTGGTCCCAGACATGATCTAAAGAGAGGTCTGAAAGCTAGAACCTGGGACTGGTTAATAAGAAGTAATATGAAAAGCCAAAACTGGGAAGATACATGACTAAAATATTAGTACATTGAGGGGAAGAGAGAGGGCAATTGCGTTGGGAATAAAATAGGTATAGGAGTTGTAGCCCCAGTGAACACCTTTCCAAAGTCTGGACCTCAGGAAATCCTATTCCAGCAAAGCCTGAGAAATCTGCTGCAAAGGTCCCATCACCTTCTAGAGAGGCTCCAAGTTAGTACAACTAACAGTTACTCTTTTAGCTCAAGGAACAAAATCTTGCATCATAGGCTTGAAGTTTTCTATCCAGATCCTATTATTGCATGACCTGATTTTTTCCCCCTAGTTGCTCCATTTGTATTTGTACAACATAGCAATTCACCTCTAGACTGTAATGTGGAACAGTTTTAATGCTGCAGTCAGTCACCCAAAACATTAGAAACTTTAAAAAAAATTCAGTGAGGTTCACATATGAGTTATATCTCACCAAATTTAAATGTTTAATGGTTAGTCATCTAAATCTAAGATGGTGAATTCAGGCTGCTGTCACCTTCAGAGACAACTGATTGTGTCCTAGAGGAAGATGGTATCTTCTAAGAATGTCCTAAAATGTCTAAAATGCACAAGGCAGGCAAGATGACAAGCTGTCTGGCACAATCTGTGTCCCTACTGTCTCTGAAAGATGACCGGTCCAACTTAGAAATACCTAGTTTAGCTTGACAATAGCTTTTAGATATCTCAAGCCATGTAATGTGAATCCAAATGACATGTTTCTGTATTTGTGTGTCTGATACAAAAGTCTTCAGTAAGATTTGTAGATGTGTTTAAATCCAGCCCTGCCAGCATTTGCAAGTGCAAATTCCCTCTTGCATTTGTGTGTCCTAAATAGCTTGAGCACTATGGATCTGACACCCGTGACTGCATTTGAAATGAATGAGAATCATGGCTTAAATGCAGTACTATATAATTCAAATCTATGGAAAAATGAAATCTTCATTATCTCAGACTGGCCGGCCAGGTTTAAAGAGCCTTTCTGACATTAGCCACCTGGTAAAAAATGGCAGCAGTAGTCCCTAAAGACTCTGTGATGCCTGTTTAATTCCTGCAGCCAGCATGGTTACTGGCATTGCAGAATCTTAGAATCACTGAATGGTTCAGGATGGAAGAGATCTTAAAGATCATCTAGGTCCAACTCCCCTGGCCATCAGAGCAGCATTTTGAAATCTTGTCTTGTTTTTGCTGTGCAAGAAAGCCATCAGAGTGTGCAAGCTGCACAGAGAACAAATGATATCTTGAAAAGCCAGTGAATACCTTCTCATCACCTATTCTGGGCACTGAGAGAGAGAAGGGACTTGTGAAAAACAGGAGGTGGTGGCGCCATTGACTGTCATAATGCATATACACATGCAAGTTTAATTTAAGTTGTGTAGAAAACCATAATTCTGGCTTCTTTCTAACTTTCTGGTGCTCACTCTCACAGTCTTTATAATGCTGTTTTGACACACTTGTCTATGAGTGTAAGGCATATGTGTCTGTGGTGTATTCCATCTGGAGATTTTGCCTAAGATGCTTCCCTTTTTAATTTACTTCAAAATCAATATTAATTTCCCTTTGTGTGTGTCTTTATATGCCCAAACTTAACATTCAAGAAGTTATTCACTGTCAAATTCACTATCAAATTTATCAAAATGTTCAATATACTTTATATTGAGTAGAAAACTATGTGGTACAATCTTGAGTTTTGACATGAATTTAGATACTCAGATACAGGTATCATACACAAGTAAAAGTTTCAAAGTAGATGATTGAAAATCTCTGGTAGTCCTAAATTTGTCATTTTTAAAGAACTTGAAGAACACTATCACAATGTTTTTATAGCCGCATCCTCAATATTTTAATCACCTTCCTCTGCTCACATTTTTATTGATTTATTTCCTGTTTGACCTACAGCCACAGTCTCATTATGAGACACTGCATTCCTGCACGTCCTAGTATTCACAATATGAAACACAGGATAGCAAGTAAGTGTGATTTCACGTTATTAAAAATTTTTACTGTCTCATCTTTTAAATTTTGTCTTGGCATTTTTTTCATTAGTATGCTTTAGGAATTCCACAGATCCCCTTTCCAAGTTACTGATGTGGCTTTACTCTGTGAAACAGAAGTCTCTGAGTAATTAGCATTTTGTTAGTCAGCCAAGTATCTCTCTGGCCTCCAGGCATTACTGCAGCATGAGCACAAAAAAAGAGTCAAAATTTTTCCATTACATTTATCTCCCGTCTTCTTAAAGTGGTTCTTTATTCAATATAGCAGTTCATATCATATCAAATTTCTTTTTTTTTGTTAGTGAAATATTTTGTGGTTATAATAGATACTGTAAATTCTTGTTTAAGGATTCTTGTTAATTGTTGTTTCTTTTTTTTTTACTTTCACAGAATTTATATTTCTCTCTAGTTATGCCTATATTTATACTGTAAAAATATATTATATATAAAATATGTATTATATAGGAGAGTATATATATTCTTGCCTTCCAAGAATACATGTATTTTATATATACATATGCCATGAAATATATATGGAATTTTTACATATGTATGAAGTACATGTTAAATTAACTTTCACCTGAATATATATGACCTAGTTGGAAACCAACAAATAGCAAATCTAAACCCTGTCAGATGTACCTTCCTAAGTAAAAATTTTGAAAAATATGTATTTTATTAAATGGTGTTGCTATTAACAGGAAATGTAAAACATAAACAATTTTGAGAGCATTTTCCAGCTGAAATGCAGAGCTAATCATTAAAATTATTACCTTGGGTATTCATTTTCTCAGCATTGCAAGAGATCTCTCATATTGGCAAATATTCCAAAATAAAATAGGGTTTCACATGCACACCAAGTACCTTTCTGTCTAAAATAAATACTTTAAATACATTGAAACATGTATATTTAATTGTGGGTTTATTAATTTATTTATTTACTGAGTTACATAGCAAGGATTAAGAGGACATGAATATGGAGTGCTAGGCATAATTTTAAAAAATATTACGTGAATGCTCTGTTAAAGCAACTTTTTGACATAAAGATTCTTAAGCTCCTTGTTGAGACAAAGTATTTTTCTTTGCATTTGAACATTTATTAATACATATATATTAATATATAATTTTCATTATATATGAAACCCAGGGCTATGTATTAACTGCAGAATAGCTGAAGGCTTCTTTTCCAGGTGTATATTTTTCTTTTATCAGGAAAAACCTTACCACGACTGGCAGCACACTGGAAATCTAGAAAGGATTCGATGGCCTCAAAAGGAAATACAACTTTAAATCCTCCCCTGGCTCCCTCTGAAACCTGCAGTGACTTTACTTTGACCTGCAAGGGACCTGTATGAATTCTCAGGTGATGTCACAGTGCCAATAAACACGTTCCATTCAGAGGGAAGGAAAGAAAACCTGTCTTGACACCGCAAGACCTGCTACTGTTCAATAAGACAGAGAAAATACCAGCTTCTGAGGATCCATCCTTTCATTTCAATTCTTCAAAGAGCTGTAGAGCTGAGATGCCCTTCATGAGTTTGCTTATATCATAAGCAGGGAAACAGTGGAAGGTCCATGCTTGTTTTTTCCCCACACTGAAGCCAAGAAAAAACTTGAATAAAAACTGATGGTGCTTTTCTAAAAAGGTTACTATTTTTCTTCCCTTTCCTGATGCAACTTCTGTTCTCTCTTATTGCTCTCTTTTCATGGTAGGAGAGCAGGTGCAAGGCAGATGCTTTAGCAGATAGAAATGTTCTAGTACTATAATTATAATCAACATTTCTGTGTAAAATACCCAAGGGTTTATGCATGCACAACACATACAGGAAGTTCCAAATGGAGTTTTCAGTTTCTTTCTCTTATTCATAAATACAAATACCTTTAATTTTCAGAGAATTCCATTTTTAAGGGGGTGAGGAGTGTTGCCTGGGGTGAGATGCCCCTGGAAAGCAGTGGTTTGAGCAGGCTTGAGCCTCCCTTGTATTCAAGATGCCCTTGGTGTAGTGGAATGAGAGGAAGCACTGTGAATATTCTGCAAAGGCTTGGATTTATGAATGGAGTCAGCCTCAGCTTCCCCAGTACATCATTTAAGCATGAATGTAAGGCTGATCTTACAGAGAGAAGGAGCATGTGCAGCACTAGGCTTTCTTAGTTTCATGGGCTTGACATGGACATGGGGTTCCCTACAGGCCAGGTACCAGGACAAATCTGTAATGGAACTCAAGGCCAGAAAGCTTTCTGGGAGCACTCCCTGGAGGGGGAGGACACAGGTTTTGTCTCTTCCTCTGTGCTGTGCATGCAAACCACGGTGACAGTTGGGGTAATGGCTTTCCAAGGCAGACACAAGAAATTAGCTCAGCTTAATAGCACACCTCAGTGAGCACTGGAGCCAAGGATATAATTTTTAATAAATCATTTACTTCAAAAGGTTCATCTCTGTGTTTGCAAATGTGTCTGTTTCTTTATTTCTGTTGTATAACTGTGTAGAGTTGAGAAACACTTGAATTTTGTTTGCTTATTTAAAAACACATCTCCATTTTCAATAAATCATGCACAAACTGTGTTTGCTGTTCCTTCTAACCACACTGATGTGTACCAGGGAAGTCTGTCAGCAAAACTGACAGACTCACCAGGTCTCTCTGCTCTCTTGACCTGTGCTGCTATGATTGAGTGTCCCATAAAGACATTACACAGATTCCTATTTATCATTTAAGGTTTCTATTCCCTGAACATCTCAAGTATTGTGTTTAAGAGTCTTTATTTCTATAAACCATAATTCCAGTAAATAGAATAGAGGCAAATGCAGAATGTGTGAAAACCCCACCAGCTTTCAGTGTAGAAGGGAAAGGATCTGCTAGCATTCAGGATAAAAAAAAATAAATAAATAAAAAAAAAGGACTGTAGGAGTGTTTTAAAATGGAGGATTGAGGACAAGGTGACAGATGCAGGAGAGCACGCCAGTTGGAGTGACTCATTATTGAAAGAGCAAAACTGAAAACACTCTGCATGCCTGAGAGAAGAAAACAAAATCCAAGCAGCAGACAATAAAGATTGGTGCAAACACTCCAAAGAAGTCAAGCATACAAACATGAAAGTGCTCTGTGTGACTGCTGGGAGTCTTAGGATGGAGGTTAGTGAACTGGAATATTTAATTTTAAATGTTTATAGTAGTAGGCATCTGATAGAAAATAATCAATGTGATACTCTAATAGAGTGGAGTTCAAATAGATCTGAATAACACAGAAGACCGCACCATTAGAGGAGCAGTGGTGTTTGTTAAAAGAAAGCTCAGCTTCACATTGGTAACAGAATGAATGCATGCTGTAAAAATCAATTTGGGTTGAATTTTCCTATCCAGGAAGGAAAAATAGTTAAAAAACAGTTGTCCTGCACTGGAAAGTCAGCCTGGACAGTCTAGAGGACAGCCCCCCCATCCCAAAGCTGGTAGAACCAGCAACACTCTACACATGGCTGTCCCTCTGTGTTGTTGACAAGCGTGGGAGTCTGCCTGGCAAGCTCTGACAAAATATTTACCTGTTCAGTGGGTAAAGTTCAGCATGATAAATTCACCTGATGATCGAGTCTGCGCTTCTGGTGACTCACACGGATGGTGACAACAGCTGCAAAGCACCCTCAGATTAAAGGCTGCAAGGGTCAAATAGGTGCAAGGGGAGACTGCAGCTGTCTGCAGGGGGATTAAGAAGAGTTCAGAGCATGCTATTATTCAGACAACAGGTTTAGAGAGTTTCAGTTCTTGGCCCAACTAGTCAGATGATCCAAAAGAAGAAAAGCCGTTCTAGATTTAATCCTGAGCAGTTTGAAAGAAGTATTTCTACATGTGACTATGGAATAATAGCTCTGTAGCAGTGACTCTAAGGTATTCAAATACAGTATCCCTGCAAAAAATGGAGAAGGCACCAACATCCCAAGTTGAAGGAGGGAGCTGCTTACAAAGGTTGAAATCAGTCAAAAATAAATGACAAGAGTCATAAAAAATAAATTAAAGGTGAGCGCTTTATATGTGAGGGAATAAGCATGGCTTGTAAAGGTTGAAGTCACTCTCCACCAATGAACAAATCATTTATCAGACTCTCATTAAGTTCAGTTATCAAAATGAAACAGAAACCATGATTATACCATCCTTTGAGCCAGTGGTGAAACTGTATCTTGAGTGCTGCATGAACTTTTGCTCCACTGATACAGTATAACCAATGAAAGCTACAGATAGGAAGCAATTAGGATCAGAGAATGGAAACAACACCTAGGCAAGGGGAGGAAATATTACAGACTATTTTCTCTTATATTACTCTTCAGCATAGGATAAAAAGGCGGCAAAAAAGGTGGATATCTGTAAATCACAAATGATATAGAATGTAAACAGCTATTTTTACATAGCTGTGGTGCATCACAGCCTTAAAATTATCAGAAGATGCTTTTTCATATAATGTGTGGTTAAAACTACAAATGCAATGCTAGAGGGTGTCACAGAGACCGAAAGCACAGAGAAGTTTAAAAAACTATCAGACATAGATAAGGCAGATCCATGACATCCTTCTCAGCATCCAGTGTCAGAGACTGAGCTGGACAGGTGCCCTGCCTATCTGGGGGCTGCTGTTCTCACATTCTAACCAAAGTAATTTTAAAATTGCAAGAAAAAACTAAGGTATTATTTTCTCTGCTTCTACCCATCAGATAATAACCTTTGATTATTGCAAACCAGGCTGGATTCCAAGTGAAAATTTCAAGATGAACAGCTCCAGCTAAGTTATCATATCCCAGGGGTTCTCATTTGTAAATGGAAAATAAACAAGACTTTCTAACTGAATGAAGCACAGCAGCTCTCCCTCAGGTTATCTTAACAAAGATAAGTATCTTTAATTCATATGAAATAGAGCTCTTTCAATGCACAATTTAATTATTTCCACTTCCACATTCTTCTTTTATAGTGAGGATTTGGTAAGAAAAACTATCAATAGAATAGGGTCATTTTCAGACTGATGTTTCCATTTTTTACAGTTACTTGAAAAACACAGAAAAAGGGGTTGTCCTTATCTGCCTTTCTCTGGTGCTCAGTGTGTGAGACACCGTGGGCCAAGAATGATAAATTTAATTAAGGTCCTTGAGCAACAGCATTCTGTCTCGGTAAACACTAACACTTCCCCTTATGCCTGAGCAAACACAAAGATCTGGTCTCGGCTTGGGAATAGCTCAGAGTGCTAATGCAAACAACCCAACTACAGCTATTTCTACAAATGGTCCTGAAAGGTTTTCTAGCATGTGTTGATCATGCTTCTCACTTAGGGAGGTAAATTTACTCTCTTATTCTGTATCTTATGAGCAGAATCTTTTGTGTCAATAAGTGAAACTATTTCTTTGGGATAAGGAGGGCAGTATCTGTGCTAAGAAGGCTCTAGATAGTCATCCCAGAGCTAAAAATAGTGAGCAAAACCCAAACCCTCAAGTAACTAGAACTTACAGCTGCAGTTATTCCCCACTGCTAGAAGGTCAGATTTTCACTGCCCCACTGCCACAGCCTGAAGGGGCTAGAGTTACTTTTGTCCAAGTCTGTATCAGCCCAATCTACATCTTACACAGAGAAGTAAAAGGCACATACACGCAGATGTGCATGGTTATATGTGAGTTCCTACATTGATCAATAAGGGTCAACATTGGCACATAAGCATTGACTGCATCTCTGTGCCAGACCAGCCTCTTGTTCACTCTGCCCCAGAAGACCTTCCTCTCCATCTGAGGGGCTGTGTAACACTCCACTCTTCCGAATTCCCTTCATTTCTGCTGTTCTTTTAACTGCTGACTAGTGTTTGAGGTGGGGGTGCAGGGGAACTGTACAGGATCTATCCATCCTCACACTGTGGAAGTACCTCATGATCTCACATGTTTGGAGCTCCTGGGTCTCTTGGGGAAGAAACAGCTCTGCTCACGCTATATTCAGAGAGGAACAGCATCACAGCCATGAACTCATTCATGAGAAGAGTATTTGGGAGCTACAATGTGGTAGAGAGTTGCCTGACCAGTGGCAGCAGAGCTGAGGTTCTGGGGGTCAGCTGGAGTGTCTGAGGTGCTTCCCTTGGGGTTTTAGGCCAGGCATCTTTGGAGCACTGTGGGGTTGACTGGTGCATCAGAAATGCAGCAATTTTCACTTTTGAATTAATCCATGTTTAAACTCGGCAGTGCACATATGGTAACAGGATTTCTGTTGTTTCTTATGCCTTTCGTTACAATGGAGACAAAGTTAAAGGGGTTTCTATATTGTCGGTATTTCTGTAAGAGGAAACCAAAGCACCTGTAAACTGTTTGCACTGGAAGACATCAGGCCTTAACCTGGTTACTTGACTTGATACCTTTTATCATTTCTCTTTCATCTAAACTGGATGCCAAAAAATGCAGATTCACTTGTTGAGCTTTTATGCTTGCCATTTTGTGTTCTACTGCTAAGTGCCAAATTTCATTTTGCAAAATCTGAAAACAGGGAAATGCTTGTGTCCAAGGTTATTTTTCATTTGAAATACAGGACAGTTATATTATTTAAGTACGTTTTTGAAGTTTTAGGAGTACTGAAGGATCAATGGACCCAATTAATGTTCCATTCAGTCAGCATACCATCCAGCCCTGACTCTCCCTGACTCCAAACTACACCTTGTTTACAAACACAAGTTTAGCAATCAGCCTTTTTGGCCTATGTAAATTTTGTGTCTTTTAGATCCTGCGGGAAAATGTCAATTGGTTTAAAGGATCCCTATTATTTCAGTCTTTGTTTGCAACAGTGTTTTGTTTCCTTTTAGGAGCCCCACTCTCATTCATCACGTTTCTTTTGTTTTCTTTTATTATCAGGCTGTCGTCTAAGAGAACATGAGCTAAACACCAAATGCCCCTTTGTTAGTTACTTGTCCTTATCGTTATCATCAGGATCAGTTCCCTTTGCATTTTCACATCTGACCAGCCTTCCTGAAACTCAAAATTCTATTACAATTAGAAATGCTGTAGACATAATGTGCACAGGAACTTCCTATTCATATTCACAGAGTTGTGTATCTTGAACTGAGCAGAAAAAACAAGTCACTGCCTTTCGGGTGCTAAATTCAGGGACAAGGCAGGGTGGACTGTGGTCTGCTCTGGGATGTGTCCATTTTATCTGCCATAGTTATCAGCTGAAAAGGGATTATTGATCCTTATAAACCATGTGGGAGGTTTCAGCTGTATTCTGCACCTGGATGTATCTGTTTGACTGTTATTTCAGACAGAAAGGACTAAAGCTCAGGTTTTCAACTTCTCCAGAAAATGGCCTATCAAGGAGTACCCAACCATTCTGGGGGGGGGGGGGGGATTATCCTGGGAGTAGGAAATTCATACTATTCTCAAAATCCTCATTCCCAGATTAGGTAATTAAAATGTACTTTGCAACTCAAACATGTATATGTCTATTTTTCCTTTGCTTTCAAGGCTTCTTTGTGAAGACCTATTTCCAACAATGCCTCGCTTCTTCCTGGAGTTCCAATTTTAACTCCATCTGTTGGCATTTCATCAATTTGGGAATGACCTGTCTTTCCTTCAGAGATCAGCAGAGAAAAGAAGCTGAATGTGTGCTGCCAGCATCTCTTTACTCATTTACTGAGCTGGTAGTATCAAACTTTTCATTATTTTCCTTCCTTGCTGTAAACCTTGGGAATGTATTTTGATAACCTTGACAATCCTCTGAGCAGATCTCACTGTATCTTCAATCAACTCAATGCACAAAATGAGTCAAACAAAATATAGAGTTTGCAGATATGATTACTTGCAAGAATAGAGACTTCTTGTCTTCCTGTTGGCCAGAACCTATGGAGAGATTAAAGGTGAAAAGTTCTTTAGAGGGTAATCTTTATGTTCTCTCCTAACCCATGGAGGTTTTGTGTAACATTCTTCTTAGGCTTCATATTTCCATAATGAAAAATAAAAAGAGATTCTAAGTATATCCAGGTGAACAAAAAGCTGAGTGGGAAATCTGCAGATAGTTGTGGAGCATCCAATACCCTATACATTGTTTCTCATATAACCTTTCTTTTCTGCTAAAGATCCTTCTGTCTAATTAAAAAAAAATCTGTACAGTTATTGATGTTTTTAATTTTTTTTTCAATTTTTTTATAGATTAAGGTTAGATGCTAGCATTCATGAGCCAAATTTCACTTCCTCTGCTAGTATTGATTTAACAAGAGGGAAGTGGAGGAAAACAGCAGCTGAGATTGAAAGAGGTCACAACTTCTTTGTGATGAAATAATACAAAAACTGGAGTCACACTCTGGCAAGAGAGCAAACGACACAAGGCTGTTCCTGAGGATTCATTCAGTTCCCAGAGCCTCCCTTTGCATTGCATGAACCATGCTATGCTGAGCAGTGCTAGTGCCCTTCTGACTGAGGGATTCTGCTACTGCACATCATGTGCTTCTGCAAGACAGTTTGCACAGTTTTATGCAGAAAGCATAGAGCCTAGGATGAAATTTTTGTTCTTAATCTCTGACCTTGTGTCTCAAGCCTGAAGAGCCTTACATAAGATATTTGAACACGTTGAGCTTGGTGCACAAACTGGCTTTCAGTAAGTAAGGGGTACTGATACTCTTGAAAAAATTAATTTGAGATTATTTCTTATATACCCACAACATTCTGCTTTCTAATTCTTTTCCTTATCTCAACCTCTTACTCATTACCCATTTTATACTTTAGGGCTGACTCGACTGTATGTCATATAAACTGAGGAAAGGGGTTATACAATGTGGTTCCCTCTGTTTCTGAGGCGAAACACATTTTGCCGTCGGTGAGAACAGCATCATATCATATTCCCACGACAGACTGTGATGACAACAGGATTACAATCTGTGCCTTAGGATAGGAAAGAAATAGTGGAAGGAAACAAAGTCTTAAGAAACAAAGATCCTGTTTTCTTACAGCTAGTTTTAACAGCCAAAAAATAAAGCAAGGTCTTGGGAATTTCAATTTGAGGCATACCTGACAGGAATTTTATCCTAAAGTTGTTTCTTTTCCACATTTGTCTCAATCAATAAAGCAATAAAGTTGTGGCTTGCAGGCTGTACAAGTATAACTACATGTGTTACATTTTTTATAAAATTTTTTACATTTTTACAATTTTTTATTATATCAAGAAGAAGAAATAAGAAATATGAAAAATAGAAACTTAGTAACTGATTCTAAGATAGAAGTAAAAGAAATGTAAGTCTTAGACTTGTAATTAAATCTCCTCTACAAATCTCCTGTAGTTAGCTTAAGGGGAGGCCAGTACTCACAGGGATATTGGAGCATCTAAGGCAGCAAAAACTGAAGCTGAAGCTCTGTAATGGCACAAATCAGGTACCACATATTTAGCTTCTCAGCCATACAGAAAGTCTCAGAAATGCCCATTCAACTTGTTCTACTGCAGACTTATTTACACTGGGCATTTGATTTAGAAATAATTTCAGTGATAATGTTTCATTTGAGCATGTCCTGGACTTTAATGCTTATTTTATTTTTCTGCTCAACTAGCTTAGACATGTTAGAAATTAACATCTTTTTTTTTTAAACTTACTGAAACCAAATAATTAATTCAGAATCAACAGCCACTGAGGAGTAATTCCCGAGTCATGGTCTCTCATGGAGGATCAGTAACTGCTCTCAACTCACACATGGCTCCAGTGCTAGTGAGACTTCTCAGGTTTTGCAGTTTCTTGGCAGGCTGGCTCGGTTCCTTTAGGACAAAGAATTCACCTTGAATTATATGTTTATGCCTATATTGTTCTTCACCTGATTCGCATGCTTGGCCCACATATGCCAGCATTTAATCGACATATTTTAGCGTTTCTCATCTGTACTGGGGACACATTTTAGTTAATTTACTTTTTCCATTTAGTATTATGTAACTTCCCTGAGAATTGTGTGTGTCAATTAACAACAGTAAGAGATTATATATGAAAGTTCTACCATAGTAAAAATGGGTTAAACTCACGCAGAAATACCTTCAAAGCTCTGCTATTTTAGAAAGACATTGTCAGGCAATTAAAGTCCAAAATAATATAATCCAATATTTAAGCATATCTGACCTTGTCTTAGCTGGAGATTAATTTGTCTACATGTTTAGCTCTTGTGGACAATTTTGGTAAAGCATCAGAAGTGTTTTACAGAACCAACTGGCTGTAGAAAGCCTCTAGGATTTATTTTAATACTTCAGTTGAAGCAGCTGTTGATTAGGTTCACATCCAAAGAGAACAAAACCAAAGCAATTCTGGGAACTTTTAGAACATGCCATGAATTTTGTTCTTCAGGTTAAGTGAGGATTTCTCAAGTTGCTGAAACAGGTTACCCAGAAAGATGGTGGACACTCCATCCCTGGAAACATTCAAGGTTGTGTTGGACAGGATTCTGAGAAACCTGATCTAGTTGAAGCTCTTCCTGCTCATTGAAGGGGGTTGGACTAGACAACCCTTAAATATCCTTCCAACACAATTGCTACAAGATTCTATGAAGCAGCAAGTTTTTGTTGTGATTTTTCATTAGTTATGGTAGTCTAGAGGAAAAAACCTGCTGATTGTCATTGTGCAATGTGACAAGAAAGAGCCAAAGGTGGCTGCAGCTCATGTGGTAAATGTTGGAGTGCACAGAGCAATCCTGAACCCCAACAATCGCCTTCCCAGGATTACTGTGGCCAGACTGTGATGTCTCCTCAAACTCCCCTTGACTGATGATTTCAAACTAGCTGTAGGAAGCCTGTTTCCACACTGAAGAAGAAGTTATTTAAATAATCCACTAACATGTATGTGGTTTAAAATCCAATACAGTAAAAAAGATAATTAGTATTTGGTGCAATCTGAGAGCAAAATGCCCTACAGCAACAGAGGCAAGTGTTCTCAAACCACAGTCATCAATAACATCAGTATCAATTAAGATATCTGTGGGAAGGCCTAGCATAGGTATCATAAGTAATAACTGTGGAGAGAAAACAGAACTGGTAATGCAATTAGTGCCAAGATACACAGTAAGGGCTTTGCAATCTGCTAAATTTTGTAGTGCTTAAATACACCCTGAAGATCAGAAATAAGTGTTGGGGAAAGAAAGACTGTACAAGGGAGCAGTAAAAGCACAGTGCATCATTAAACAGTGATTAAAGTATTAAACACAGAAATGCTGCTTTCTTTGCAGCTCCTTAAATGCTTAGAAAAATCATCTATTGAACCACATGCGATCAGGTTGCAAACACAAAACCTGCCAACCATGTAGCTGAAATGTATTCAATTTATGGCTGCTTGTCAAGAGGAAGCTGAAGATGAAATAGCCAAGGGTGTGCTCTGGGCACTGGTGAGCGTGGCAGGCACCCAGGAATGTGCAGTACAGTGGGCAGCCCCAAGGACCCAGCACCACAGTGGCAGGGAGGATCCCCAAAGATGCTCTGGGTGAAGCTCTCACATGAAGACCAGATTTTCTCTGCATACTTTAGAGGTATAAAAGGACCAGTTCTCTGCTTGGACTGTGTAAGCAAAAAGAAAAGTATAAACCACATTAAAAAAATTTTCAGCTGGCACAGAAGTTTTCTTCTTCATTTTTATAAAATAACCATGAGAAAATTCAAACCAGTGCCAATCAAATTTATCCATTTTCAAATATACTATCCTAGAGATTTCGCACCTAGGATTTTAAAGGAAATAAATGAAGATATTTTTTCATTACTAGCACTAATACTTCAATGTACTGAATGATTTCATTATATTTGTTTGCGATATTAAAAAGATGGGAAAAATATATGGAACCTGAAAGGCAAAACACTGGAATGGTTTCTACAAGAGAATTTACAGAACAGGTCCCAAGGTAGATGAGAATGGAGATCTCCAATGAATTGGGCAGGTTTTGATAGGTATCCCAGTACTGAGTTTCTGGTGCAAGACTATTCAGCATTTATGTTGATGGCTCGTAGGATGAGTCACAAAGTCTTTGCTGGCAAGATTTTGGATCTCAGAAGATTGCATTAGTAATGTGTACCAGGAATCAGGCTTCTTAGTGCTCTGGATCTGCTGCATACATTGTCCTGATGCAGTAGGGTTTGCTCTGACATTTACAAAAGAAAGCTTCAGTTACTGGGGGGAAAAGCATATTTCTACACATTTTCAGTGTAAGAGAATATGCTGGAAATTAGCAGCTCCAAGGAGAAGAAATGGGAAAATAAGACATCTTATTTTAAATGACAGAAGTCAATGAAAACGAAAGAAGACAAATCATGGTGCTGTAAGGAAGGAGAGGTCATGTCAGGATGAAGATGGCCTGTAAGTGAGGGGACAAACCTGCCCCCCATGCAGCCCAGCTGGGAGAGTGCCCACACTGCACCAGCCATGAGAAGAGATCCACAAGTAATTCAGAGATTAGGAAAAACTTTTCCCAAAAGAAAGGCGAGAGGTGATTGGAAAACCATGTCTCTTATGGAGAAGCTGTAGTGGTTTCACCCCGGGAAACAGAAGCAAAATGTGGTTCAGGGATTTCCCTCTGAGCTTAGCTGAACAGAGAGAGCAGTTAACACCTGAATGCTTCATCCAGGAGAGAAAGAATGATGCTTACATGCTTTCAGGTGATTTAGCTGTCTCCCTCTTGCCTGTGGGTGTGGTAGGGAAAGCTGCATGTGTGCCTATGTGTGTGCATTTGAAATCTGAAGGTCACCCTATGTACCCACTGGTCGTCTTCTACAGCGAAAAGGAAACTTTCTGCTGTGCTCTTAATACTCATAAATTCTCTGCAGCTCTGCAATGGAACAATGATTATAATCAAATCTCATGCTTCAAGGCTTCAGGATCAGGAAAATAACACCCTGCGTGCCACCATCAGTACATGCTCCGAATACCTCTGGGGCCTGACAGGGGAGTTTTTTCATATTCCATGAGCTCAGGTATGTTGAGGACATTGTGACCTGTCTACCTGCCTGTGCATGTGGAGGTGGTTTTACTGCCTGAGGTAATACAAAACCTGCTGGTAAGTTTTGGAAAGCAGGTAATATTCAGCCTATCTAAAAGGCAGCAGTTTGATCCTAGGTGTCCTGGGATCTGCAGGTAAATTTATCTGGCATTCTGATTTGGACTTAATTTCTGTGAAAGAATTCACAGAAAATAAATTCCAAATTGAAGCTGAAAATATTGTCTTCTTAATTCAGAGGGAGTCACTGTTAATATAAAAATTTTGGGCTAAGCCAATTGAACCTTTTTAATATTCTACTTCTGCACTTTGTGTTCCACCTTTACCAAGTCAAAACTCACAACTATAATTGATTTCATAGCTAAAGTGTTCCAGAGAATACACACAAAATCCTTGAACTCTGGGACTTATTATCTATTGTTTAATGACATACCTGAACAAAGTCTTAAAAATCCAAATTTGTGTTTGCAAAATAAATTTGCTTATCGTGTTTCCATATTCATGTAGTACTTTTCCCTTTTCAGTCCCACTAGCAACTGTTCAGTATCAGTCAATATTAATTGACTGAAATGAAATGGATGTATAATGGAAGGAAAGAAGTCTTCCCAGATGTAATACTGTGCATCTGAGTTGAGGATTATGAAAGCAGACATTCAGACCTAGCAATATGCAACCTTTCTAGCCCCCATTCTTAACTAAGGATACACAAAACTTCACTCAATGTGTGCAATTAAGTTTGCAAAGAGAGTAGTAAAGCTGGGCCAAAATATAGTAGCTCTGCTTTGGTACAAATTGCCCACCTCTGGGTAAGTATTGCAAATGAATCCCCAGTTTTGCCTGTTCATCAGGTTGTTGATCAATTTCAGTCTAACTTTTCTTATTTCAAAATAAATGACCTATTTCAGACAGGAGAGAAGCCTGACTCCACCTCTGCAGAGTTTGTAATAAGCCTTCCAAATAGAAAAAGCTGTTAGCTCAACAGTGCCAGGCAGGCATGGTGAGAGGAGTTTCAAGGTGGCCGTAACTGAGGGAAAGAGGAGGGATGGAAATAATGGATGATCAGCACTGGGATCCAGTTTAGTGTCCAGGTTTGGGGAATGGGTGTGCCCCAAGGTGCACAGACACCAGCAGACACCAGCAGGTCGGGGGACCCTCAGGCTAGTGAGCTGCAGGACACTGATGATCCTAATGGCAAAACTCCAGACAAGAGATAATAGCTCAAAGTGAGTTGAGAAAGGCCTTGACCTCACGTGTGACCCAAAATGTCTGTTTTCTAGTCTCCCTGGTATGCCTGCAGCAGACAATGACAGAAGCCTCTAAAGCTAGTCCAGAGAGTCTGCCCCAAGCCATCTGCACCACTGTTCAACCCCATCACCTCCTCTCTAGAGATCCCATGCCCTCACTTCTTTCCTTGCCTGATTACTCCTTACTCGTCCCTCCCGTGACTTTACTTGTCTCCTGCCCTCCAGATGGCCTCATCAAGCTGATGCCTTTGTAAGCCCTTTACCCAGTCCATGATGCTCTAGCCCCAATGGCAGATGGATATTTTGTTGGGAGACAAAGAGGGAAAACCTCTGGGCATATCTTCAGGGTATGGAAGTGAAGGCTAGAAGAGCAAATTTCTTTCTCCTAAGTCTATGACCACATCGCTGCAAGTTACACTGTCTAGTGGTGGGAAGCTCTGTTGAGCAGGAAATACTGGGAAGAGAGAAGAGCTATTTAAACTAAACCACAAAGCTGATACAGAAATGAAAAAGAATAACATGACCACAAATTAATTCTGGCTGGAAATTGAAAGCTCTCTAAGTTTCAGAGAGGCACAGGAGAAACACAGGTAACACATCCAAGTAACTATTGTTGGAATAAAAACCAGTAATTAGGTTTTAAGATACAGCTTCATCATTTTAGGAATGGGATTACTTTATCTAATTGCATGAAAATATAAAAATTAGGCTTCATGGGATACAATCCAGTGCAAAAACCCATTCAGACTGCTAAGTCTTCGGGGTAGCACTGGTCCCATCCCAAGTTTTTTCAAAGTGACATCATTCTTTGTCTCTGACTGTGGTAGGACCTTCTGTATGCTGCTGTATTTAAAAAGGAACAACCCGAGCATAGGGAGTAGAATTAAACAGGAAAAAAATAATTGTGACACTCAGGAAGGTTATTTGATTTGGGGGGATATACAGAATCGTGCCTTGGAAGAAGAAGTTGTGTGATTCCTGGCACCTCATGGCAGGCATTCTGTTGGCTGGGACTGCCCCGGCTGCGGCCTCAGCCGGCTGCTTCATCTGTAAGAAGGGATTGCTTCGCTCGTGGTGGTTTGGTGCCATCTATGGCCTGAGACCGCATCCCACACCCCAGGATCATTGTAGGAAGGCAAGCATGCATATGGATGAGTTTAATGAGATCAGCAACGACACTGATATTCAATGCACCTTTATATCTGTCTATTGATATTAATGTGCCACTTCTCTGCCAGCTGTTTTTTGCTACATGTGAGCTCCTAAAGTCTGTTAGTACCTTCTGGAGAGGATAAATACTTTTCAGATTGGCCTTTGTATACAAAACACAGAATATTAATTTGGGGTCTGGAGTTAAAATCTTCATAGGAAGTTAGTTTCTTTTTTAGTGAAGAAAAGGAAGCACAGAGCTGGAGAAGATACAGCATTTGTTTTTTGAGACAAATGATAAATTCATTATAGACACCAGTTGCTGGTACATCCCCTTTTTCCTCCCATGCATCCTCAAGAACAGGCAGCCTTCAGTGCCCCAGCCAGAGGTCACTGTGTTGTTTTAGGAATGCTGCCTGGCCATGCCCATGGCTTTGTAGAGACAGCTCTCAGAGGTGAAAACCACTGAGTGGACAAGCCCATCCTCAGCTGTGTTGCAGTGTGTCTGTGGCCTGTGTATTCATCTCTTGGCAAACACTGCTGTCAGTGCTGCTGATTGACTCCTGCCCCAGCAGCAGCTCCTCTGAGGGGAGCAGTCAGGGGTGCTGGCAAGGGCATGTGCACAAACCAGACACTTCCTGGAAAGCTTGCCTATCCTGAGGCAGAGATCTGCGTCTTCTCTCTCTTCCCTCTTTGTTTATGCCCAGGGTCTGACCCTGAATTAGTGAATCTGTGAGACCTCCCAAAGTATCTGTGGAGAAATGTGCTCTGTAGAGCACATCAAAGCTAGGACCAGCCCTAGGTATGTCTAAACAATCTCTTGAAATGACTCTCTCTCCCTCAATGGCATACAGGGAAGGATGCAAACACCTGCGGATAGATGTCTGCATATCAAAGTCTACATGTGACACAATTGTCCAGACTCCCACAGCCACTGAGAGAGAGCAGGATTGGGATGCAAAACCCACACACCAGCACCTTGTGCTGTTCAAGATGCCCCTGTGTATCTCACTCATCCACACAGAGATGCCACATGAGACCTGCAGGAGACGCAAACCCTTCTGCAGCAGGAGCTGAGGGCTCAGCAGGCTGCCCAAGGGATGTTCAAAAGGCTCTTGATGCCTGTGTGTGGGCAACAGTAGATGCTTGAATTCAGATGTATTGTCCTGAGTTGGATCCCACTGATTGCATTGCCATCTTCTCTGAGCAACCACAAACAGGTGGTGCAGTCTGCACTAAACAGATTTCAGAATTTCCTCCAGTTACTCATAATATTGCATCAATAATTTCTACTGATATGACTAATGGCTGCAATGATGGTTAGTCAGTTTAGGCTGTGGGAACTGCTGCTGAATTTAAAAGAAGGATATTTTAACTGGTTATTTAAATGGTTATATTATTCAAAAATTGTCTACAGATCCATATCTATAGTTTGACTCATCTGATGTTTATCCATGCAGCACATCTCCTGACAACATCAGTGAGGTTTCTGATGTCACACTCAAGTGAAGGTGCTGTGCATCTGCATATATTGTGTGTGAGCCAGAGAAAGCACATGGAAGATGCATTCCTGTGTTTGGAGTAGGATGAGCTATGTCACATTGACAGTAACACTGCTTTAGACTGCACATGAGCCAGAATATTACTAGTCTGGGGCTTCAAGGTTCAGAATTTGAAAGCCCCTCACTATTCATGACATTTGCTTGGCAAATAAGCCCTAAATTACTTTTCTGGATTTTAGAAAATGGTGATACATAGAAACATAGAAAGAGGTATTGCTTCCAAGTATTCCAGGATCCAGAGGAACCAAATGCAATGAAACAATGCTAGGTGCCTAAACTGTTTAAGAGATATATATGTAACAGAAAGCAATAAATGTGGCTGGGGAGTAGGAGTAAAAAGAAGGGGAAAAAAAAAAGAAAAGAGATGTGTACCCACAATGCATAATCTAAGAAAAATATGCAAAAAAAATTAAAGAGAAATAAAAGTGTGAACATACCAAAAGCAGGTGCAGGGACACTAAAAGAGAAAATTTAATATGATGAAGCTGTCAAATGACAAAAAAATTGTAGTACTGGGACCTTTAAGTCTCAAGGTGAGTAGATGTAACATTACAGCAGCACCTATAAAGACTTTGATGGTTTTTGTAATATCAAAAGTACAGAAAATAGGATTGGATATGGCACTGTCATGAGTGTATGAATTTGTTCAGTGATGGTATAACTATCCCCTAATAATCTAGTAATCACAGAAATTTCTTAAGAAGACTTTTACTCAATTATCCTCTTATTTTCCAATTTAGCCCAGAGGCAGAAGTACAGCTGGACCAGCCAGACCTCTCTGACATGCTGTCATTCTCCTACCACCTGTCAGAAAAGGGAAAAAAGCAGAAGAGGGAAAAAGCAAGGTGCAAGGAACTTTAAAAATACAAATATTTCCATTGAAGTGATTCTTGGTATGGTTCAATTGGCACCGTTTGTAGTTTGAGTATGGTGCATAGATGTCTTGAAAAGATGTCTGGCTTTTGAAAATGAAACTGATCCATACATAGAGAAATATTTTAAGAACAATTATTGTAAGGGTAGTAAACATTGCAGCCAGCCTGAGCAACTTATAGCTGGAATAATGAATTTGGTCTTCAAATGACAGGATTGTAATATTTGGCAACTACAAGTCCATTTACTTCAACAGGAAGGAAAACCTTATTTGGTTTTGGATATGGAGATCAAGAAGCACTGAGATGAAGTGAATTCTTAAGATCATAGGTCATGTCAGAAAAGAGCAATGCAAAATTTGTATGTCCTAGTTCTAACTATCATGAAAAAACAGTGCAACTTCATGCAAATAAAATGTGATAGTGAATCACTGATTGTATATCAGTGTGGCAGTCACATAATCTTTTGCAGAATGAGGTTGCTACAAACTCAATTTGGAATTTCAGGGTTTTCTGAATGAGAAAGGGATATACCAGGCAAAGCCAATAAACTGGAACCCATCTATTTATGCTTTTTTTCTGTCCATTTTCAAAGATCTAAAGCATAGCATCAATCATTATTGTTTGACTGTTCTGATGGCTTCACTGTATATACTCACTATCAAAAATAGTTGATGTTGAAATCCTTTTATGGGATACTTCACAGACATTTTGACCAATTACGTGTCTGTGGTTTTGTCTGTAGATATGGACTCACTTTGGATACACATCCATACTTTAATGGATTCTGTTCATACCTTAAAGGGTATTTCATGAACCAGTGCCTCAAAATGCAAATCTAAATGAAAACAGGAAAATCAAAAGTATTTCTTCAGTATTTTCAGTATCATCAGAGCATTTCCTGTATTCGACCTTTAAACCCAGAATATTTTTTTGTTATAGAAAGTTTTCTAGCTTTCCTTCTCATGGAAGAAGGTAAATAGCTCATCAGCCATTAATGAGCAGAGTATTCTGCTGTTGCAGTGCATCCCCATCCATCCCCTCCACAGAGACAGAAACTGAAAAGATGAAGATTTGTATCATTCAAACATATCTTATTAAAAGAAACTAGTACATAGCCAGCAGTCTGACTTCTGGCAAGGCAACTAAATGCAGCTATAAAATAAGCCAGTTTCTGAAGTTGAAGCAATAGTCAACCCTGCTGAAGCAGAAGAATCTATCTTTTCTCTTGGCTCTGACAGAGATGCAGTCATTTCCAGAGTCCAGAATTATCCACTGCTGTTAATCCTGCTTTTCTTCACCGAGAATGCAGTTGACCTTCAATTTGACCCATCTTTGACAACCTCCCTCGCCTTCAATTACCAAAATTGCATCCATTCTTTTTGCAAAATCTGGATCACTAGGATCTCCCCCTCTCATCTGCTGCTTTTCAAAGTCGCCGATGCAGCTCTGGTTCCCACTGTACGCAGGGTTATGTCCCAGAAGTGTTCTATAATTAGAACTGACCACACAGATGTGCTTCAAGAGACTATGCAGCTGAAATGCAGAAAATATTCACTTTCGAAAAAAAAAAGAAGTTAGTTTCAATTTGCATCATTGCTGCTTTCTGTTGGCAGCTTTTCTTCATGGCATTGCACATCACTCTGACTCCTTTCATTTGAGCAGAGGTAATTAATACCTTTTCTATTATTAAAGCCTTGGGAACAGAAGATGAAATCCTGCCTTTGCTGAAGTCAATGGCAGAACTCCTGTGAACTTCAGTTCCTTGAGTGTCAGGCCAAAAGGGATCATTAGATTGTCCTGTATATCATTGATATTGATGTTTTTGTCTTGGACTACTGCCTACCCTCCAGATGGCATCCAAGCTGTGACTCCTAAAGGACAGAAAATCCACCACTATCCTTGGTGGTGACATATTCCCATGATTAGTTACCCACTAAAAACACCCTGATTTTTACCCTATTAAGCTTGCCCCATTTAAAATTCCAGGCACTGACTTGTTATAGCTTTCCTTCTCAAACTGAAGAGACTTATCCCACCTGCCATGTTTTGTCCATAAAGATACAAATTTAGAGTAATTTAACCTCCTTATAAAATTCTAATACCTACCCAAAGTAACAATTATGATTTCTGACCTTTTGCCAGAAATTTTGTTTCTGTGCCTTTTGCCTGCATTCTCTCCTATATTCTAAAATGATCAAAGGACTCTGTGGTATTTCAATCTGCATCTCACCAGCTCCACCTACATCATCATCTTCCCCCACTTCTGCTGCTTGCAACCACATTCAAGCACATCCTGTGTGGTGCTGGGTTCTCCCAGAGAGCTGCTTGTCTGCTTGTCCCAAACACATGGCCCTCATAAAGACACACCTTGAGTACTTTTTTCCTCAAGCTTGAGCACTTTGTTCTCAAGCTTGAGCAATTTTGTTCCTTGTATGTGATTGTTTTGGGCTATATCAAAATGTATTTTGGTGCAGGTAACCAAGTAGTTCAGACCAATGTGTAGGACAGCCCATTCCTACAGGATGTATTTACTTGTTTTTCTGGGTAGGACAGCTCTGAAGCCAGGCAGTGATGCCGCACATTTTATATTTGCCATCAGGGCCTTGGTACCTAATTGTCATGCTGAGACCAAGGCAAAATAATGATATTAATAAAGATGTCTTCTACAAACAGTTTTAAAGGCTTATCTCCTAATACAATGATGCCATTATTATTATTTCATAACAACACTTTGTGTTTGACACTTCTGTTGCAGCATGCTGTTACATAATACTTCACACTTTCATTGTACACTCCACCTGAGAATCTGACTCTCTACCAAGAATAATGAAGCAAGCTCCACAAAACTAGCCTGAAGCAGCCCTTGTGCAAGTCCAAGCCTCAAGATGATGAAAGGGAGTGACAGCAAGGATAAGGAGTGCCCAAGGTCACTAAGAAAGTCTATGGCAGAACTGATTCTGGAAATAAATTTCCTAATTTCTTCCCTTGGCTTTCACAACACAACCACTCTTCTCCAGAACATAGAATGATAAGAAACAGGAAAAAAAAGATAAAAGGTCATTTTACTAAGAAATTATTTTAATATTTTGCATGAAGATACTCCCGTTGGTGTACTAGAGAAGGAAGAGTTTGCAAAGTGAGGTTCTTAACTGTTGGGAAATGCATGTGTAACCTGCTCTGTTTGCATTACAGTGTTTTTCTGAAAATGATTCTTTCTCTGCACTGAATAAGCTGGGAAAAAATTATCTGCAATCAAATAATTAAAGAGGGTTTCAGGGTCATGTATCTGTTCTCGCAGTTGTCAGCCTGACTCCTGCTTCATGAGCTCCAAAAGTCATAAAATGTGCAGAAAATGAGGCAGGAGACTGCAGGCAATTGAATGCTGCCCTGGAGAGATTGATGCTATCCCAGCCTCTGTCATTTTTCATTTTCTTGTGGCCCAATTGGAGACATCTGGGTCTAAATTAGAAAAAAGCTGAACATTCACAGCTGCACTTAAAATTACTAGCTGCAGTTTGAACAGATGAAAAACAAAATCAGGCTCTGAGTTTCTAAAATTGGGCATTCTCAAGTTTAGATAATACTTGATAACTCTGGGTTTCACATCTGCTCTTCAGGTCTCTGTCTCAGGTCCCTGGACATAAAATTAAGCGAAGAGTAACCTCAAAGCAGAGCTGTAAGAGTACATTAGATAATGTTGGTAAACAGTGATATTATTGCAAAGAGATCATTGCAGTAAATCTCACGAGGAGATTAATAATTCAATAGAGGATTTGAATAATTGTGTTAAAAATGTGTAAAGTAAAGCTTGAGCTTACTGAAAGTGGGATATTTGATTACTTGCCCCTCAGTCTGTCCATCCTCCAGACAAATGAGGCAGGAGCACTGTGGGAAAGGGATGTGACTGTGCCATTAGGTATATTACCAACTCTACTCACAATTGAGCTAAATTCCAGTTGCTCTTCAAATTTTGGCACTCCCTAAATTTTAAGAGCCTGATTAGCCCTTTAAAATCATCCTTTCATTACATGCCTTTGCAAACTAAATTCTATGTATACTAATTTTTCAGTATAATTTGGGTGTAATTGCCATACACCCAATGGTAAATTGCAGCTTCTGTGAACTTGCAATTTATGTGACAAGTACAGGGAGTTATGTCTAGAGAAGACAAGGCAGATTGCTGCTGTGAGCAGACTGAAATACCATGTATAGATAATAACAAATGAATCCCCTTTGTTTTAAATACGTATATTTTTGCTGCTTTTCTCTGCTCAGGCTTATTTACTATGAAAATCACGCGTTCCTGAGAAGCACTCAGGAGTTTTTTTCCACTTTCTATATGGAAAAAAAATCTTTGGTCTCATGGTGGGAGCACAGGCTGTTGTTACACATGACATACAAACCACTGCCTTCAGTTCCACAGGTGCTGCCTGTCACACTGCATTACGGAGCAAGGTGTAAGGTCCTGGTCGTCCCCTGGTGGGGTTTGGCAGAGCCCATCCTGCAAGTGCCATAACAGGCAAAATCAGAACCTGCTACTTTAAAAGGGGTTTTTGCAAAGCAGTGCATGGATGTTGTGTTTCAAAGAGCACATGGTGGAAGGATGCTGCCAATTGCTCACAACGGCTGTGCTGCTGTTCCTCCACCCCAGGAAAAGCCCTTGTAAGGCTTTGCTACCACCATCCTGATTTTGCCTCTCCTCCAGTACCTTCCCATCAGCAGAGCAAATTCCCTGGCAGCTTAATATTGAATAAACCCTATCCCACTGTCAAGAAGCACCAATATAACAAGGTTGGAACTTTTTTCACTGATAGTCATCAATTTACTTATTGCATTGCCTTCCAACTGCTGCTGGAAAATCAGGCTGTACAGACCTGTGGCCACAACAGACCATGGAGTAATACATCTAAGGGATGATGTGGCTTGATGAAACACTTCATTTTGGGTTAATCTTCAAATAGTCCAAGCTCCAGTTGGTTCTTCCGATGCCACCAGCTGTCTCTCTTCAACTGCTTTCAAGTGTTGGCAGCTCCAGCTTCAGTTTGGGGTCAGACCTTGCAGACCAACTTCCACACTGCTAGGAAACAGTGCTGGTACTTTTAACAGTTTACACCTATCCAAATATAATGAGAACTTTTTCTTTTAAAAAGGAGGTTTTTATCAATATACTGAATTACACAATCTCAAAAACTAGAACCCTGTTATCTATTCCCACTCCAACCAGACAGCTTAATTCTAGTGCCAGCTTGTAATGAAAGAATCTGGTTTATATTATTTCTGGTGTAACTTTGTACCACAGGTTTTAATAGTTCAGTATTTTTTTACAGTATGTGTTTTAATTTGGAGAGGAAGTATTTTTTCTTCTAGCTTCAGAGAACTTCTAGGGCAGCCAGCCAATATCGAAGGTGTATTTGGAAAATTTCCCTTTGTTCAATTAAGATGGCTGGGAGCAATCCAGATTCAATGCAATGCTTCCTTTAACCAGCTCTCATCAAATTTATTATTCATTTTTTTTAGCCTAGCTTTCAAGTAAAACGGATGAGGATATTAAACTATGAAAAAACCATTCAGATGAAGGGCTGACTTCATCTCTCAAAAAGCAGGAGAGCCAAGGTTAAAACTGTCACTACTAGGAGACCTCTACAATATTAAAGAGACACAATGAGAGCAAGCTAAAAATGGTATTTCAGGATTAACTCATTTTTTTGTGTGTGTTTGCAGATTTATTACAGAACCAACTCCTACTTATGTTAGGTGACTAATCTCATTGCAATGTGGTAACTCGCATAAGTAGGAAAATAAGACTTAGCCTTTACTGATTGTTAGCTTGCTGAATTAAATTATAGCTTATTTTAAAATTCTTTAAATATATTATACCCTTAACAACTGCACTGATTTATATTTTTGATATTTGGTCCTACCAATGACAGAATGAGTTGGATTTCACAGAAAAAAATAGCAACATGTGAATCATGTTAAACAAGTATTGCCTGGCATGCTCTGAACACTGCCATCCCAAGCGAGCAAGAAAGCAAGAACATAAAATCAATGTAATATTTAACTGTTCCTTGGCCTTATAGATTTTAATTAACAAAAAAGAAAAAAAAATATTAGCCTCTCCCATGTGTGCAAAGACTGGGCTGAGTTAAAGGTTTAGACTGGTGAATTGTTCCATAATTGGTTTTGACACTAGAATTAATATTATGTCTAGTTGTGGCCTCAAGATCTGTGGCAAGAATGTTGGCTAGCTGGTGATTAAATACCAGTTAGTTTTACTATTGAAACATGGTGCAATAGGCAGCACTGAAATAAGTACCTTATTAGTCAATGGTTAGGATTTTTAAAAAAAATCAGAAGGTAGAATATTTATTAAAGTTTATGCCCTGGCAATGAGAGCACTGTGTTTTCTTAAATTAAAGAACTAAATGCAGGAAATATATGTCTATTTTCCAGCAATCAAATGCATCTTGAAGTCACAGAAGGTACTGAACCATAGAGAGGAACATTAAATGAAATGACAACTGTTTTCAGTTTTGAAAGATTTTGTATTGGCTCCTGATTGCAAGAGAGTTGGAACAATCTATGTTGTGATGATCTATGTCTGGCACTTCTAGACAAGTTCAAAAACTGGGGAAGGGAAATCTAAGCATATTCAGGATGCTCTCTTAGATTCAAATTCTAAAACTTATTCACATCAAAGAATAGCTTATCACCTTTTTAGCCCTACAGCCAGTGCTCACGTTCCACAAGGAGGGACTTGTCTGTAGATACAATGACCGCACTTTTCCTACCAGTTGCTTCCCTGGTGCCTACATATGAGAAAATTAATTCTATTTTACATCCAGGGAAGTTTTTTTCCCCCATTTATCTAAGCTAAGGAGAAGCACTGAAGGTTATTGTGTGAGCACATCTTCATACACTTCCCAGGTTTTGTGGTGCCTTCTCAGTTTGTGGAATCGTGACCTCTAAAATTCCCACCACATTACGTGTGCTTGTCTGTACATTTATGCACAGGCACACACAGAGTCTCTCACTGTGTGTCCTCTGCCAGCCTTGCCAGCTGACAGGGACAGAGCTGCCCCTGGGTCTAAGTGTCACCAAACTGGGTGCATCAGCACAGAGTGTCTTCCTTAAATTTTGCAGACAGTTTCTTCTCCTGTGGTAACACTACCCTGATTTACGCTGGATGAAGATCTTAATGTTATATTTCTAGCCAAACCTGTCATGTTAAAGTACAGTTGCTGAGGGAATGGGATGGTGATATTAAGGTAAAACTCTTAACCATCCTACAGACACTGACAGGGGGGCATTAGCCTGTGGGACATGGAGCTGTGTGAGTGGGAAGTCCCTGAAACAGCTATGCAGGCAGTACATCATAACTTCCTCTGCTCTAGTATTACTGGGTCATGTAAGGAGCAGGAGATAAAAGCACATGGCACAAATAGGTCAGAAACCCTCCTGATGGTCTCTTCCATGGAAGCAGCTACTACTGCAGCCCGCTGGAGGAGCAGATGTCCTGTTCCTTCTCCATCTGCGTCTGCAAAACAGAAGGAATTTCCTCTCCCTTGTCTTTCCCCACCTCTCCCACTCAGTTTCAAGAAAGAATATTAAAGCCTATTTACTCAGGATTTGTGGAGAGCTCTAAATTCATCCTCTCTAAAATCTTTTTTTCCTGATAAAAGAAGGCTGCAAAGGAGGATGTTCTGAAGTATTTTCAGTAGCTCAGCAGGTCTCAGATTTCTTGACCTTTGATACAGCCCGGAGCCTTTATTGTTGCTGAAGACCAGGTGCTCATCCTGCACTAGAGCAGCCTTTGAAACTGTCTGCTATAAGGAATTACTGACACTCTTGAAATCCCTGGTAGATGGATACAAAAACACTGTACAAAGACACCAGACAGATTCCTGTATGTTACGTGTTTTGCAGAGCTAATACTTTTCAAGTGTCCTATCTCATTGTCTCTGTTTTGCAGGATTCATTCAGGGAAAGCAACAGTGTTAATGGGGAAGTAAAGGCCACAGAATTTAAATTAAATTGGTGAAGATAGGACTAACATTCATCTTAGGTCATTTCAGGTGCCCACACCATGGATATTTGTGTGTGAACTCATTATCTGGCTTTCCTTTATTGTCAAGGGAGAAATATATGCACGATTCATCTGATCTTTATGAAGACATCTCTTTTATGGTAAGACAGAGTGTAGCTCAGAATTGCCGCTTCTTGGTTGGAGAGCAGATAAATAGCTTAGCTCAGTGTCCAGATTTCAACAAATGAATCGCATTCCCAGAGGTAAATCTCCATCTCTTCACACTTTTGGCATTGCTAGCACAATGTACTCTGTCATAACAGTGATATGTGTGTAAATGAGAACTGAAACCACACGCAGCTTTGAAGAAGGTTATAGAATACAGGGAATACAGCCAAAGACAAGGACTTCACCCTTCTAGGTAAGAACTGGAGAGCAATGCTTCTGCGATGATACCATGTTTCACAAGTTGCACTGGGACTTTTTTACCCTTTTTTCCCCAGTGGTTATTTTTCTAGGAAAATTTCACATTTTTTACTATTTCAAGACAATACTTACATATTAGGTACTGTAAAAAGTGTCAAGGTATTACCTATTTAGGAAATCTCCTCTAAAATCAGCATGTTCAACTGATTTCAAGCTGAGTATATGTCAACACATCATTTTTAGATCATCAAATGTTAAGTAACTGGTTTTTCACTTGTTCCTCGAGTGGGTGCTTAAAGCAGATTCACTGCAGTTTTCATTATTGTTTTAAGTGGGTGCTTGAAGAGATTGACTGCAGATTTTGTTATTGTTTTAAGAAAATCCTATTTTATTTTCTTTGCTATGAACCTTACGTTATTTAGTCTTGTCCTTTTGGGAAAACAGAAATATAATGACCCATGCTGAAATATATCTAAATCCACTCAGAAATATTATCTAAATCTTTATTTGTTATATATTTTGCATAGAGAAAACAAGCTTGGTTATCCTTGCTGGAAAAACCTAAACAAACCACAATCAGAAGATGCATATGCACTTGAACAGATATCTTGGCTATATAATTTTCCTGTACAAGACTAAAACAATTTATTGTTGCCAAGAACTGGACATGAGCCAGAAACCAAGTTTACAGACCCACACTGCTGAGAAATCAAGAAGAATCTGCTTCATTCAGTTGTTTAAAATCAGCAAATCCAATGGCAAACTTGAGTGAGTTTCAGAGGGAATTCTTATTTGTTTACATCTTTCTGTGTCAGGATTGACAGCAAAGGTTCTAATTAAACCTGATCTCCAGACCTGTGAATAGAAATATTTCTGAAAACTTCCATAAACCCCTAAGCAATGCAAATGACAAAACAGTCCCCCCCAACATTACTGTATCCAGTTTATTTGGATTCCTACACTTATGCTTGATTTTCCTGGAGATTTCTGCCTTTCTTAACTCCACTCTGTCTCAGAAGAATCCTATCATTCTTACAGAACTTTGTGCAAGGTCTTACACTTACTGTAATGAAGCCTGTAAGACCCGGGTTCTCCTCTTACATCTGCATCAAATACATAAGGAAAACCTGTCAAATATTAACAATTTATAGTCTGTACTTTCATATATTCTGATGTTCTGTGCTCTCATAAAGCATCTATATGAAAATTTTCTACATGAATGGTGGACCAGAACATGGCTGAATTGTAGAACAATGCAATTGGACATTAACCCTCCAAGGCAGCTGGCAGAGAGAATGTAAGTTAGTGAGGGATGTCTGGGCAAGTCTGCCTGCATCTGATTTATTTGGGCAAAAAGGTGTTACTTCATTATCCTTTTCTGCCACTGCACAATAGAAAAGAAAGTTTAAAGAGCTCTGACTCTGTTTTTCCCAGTTTGTGAGCAGTGATACACAGAAGAAACCTTCCTTTTTTCCCCTTCAGATTTTTTTTGAGGCAGTTCAATAACATTTCAAGGATTTCTGAGTGCAGTGAAGAACCTACACACTAAAAATCAGAGCATGCAGGGACATTCCTGTATTGCCTTGTATCATCCAAACAGTCCAAACAACGAGGAAATCTCTAAAGTTTGAATTAACTCTACAAACAGCCCTAGCAATTTAAATAAAGGCTCGCCACATAATTTAGGCCTAACTTCAACACTACAGCTGAGCTGGGGCCATCTGATGCGTTGCAGTGACCACTAAGATTCTCTCTGGCTGATACAGGTTAGAAAAACCATGATGAAGGGCTGTAACATCCCCATTACTGTTATTCATAGCTGAGATCAGCCATCTTTTCTGCTGAGGGGCTGGAAAGAGACAGCATGCTATCCATATGTTGTTTTTTATTCCACTGAAAATACTTGTGGGATGATCCTGGGAGGTTTCCAGCTCATTTATGGGGCAGGAGTGGCATGAAAGGGCATTGGCAGCTCAGTTACTCTGCTCAGTTATTTGTTTGCCAATCCAGATCCTCAAAAACTACTTTTAATCTTCAAAAACGGATGGTTTAAATCAATAATGATGTTGACAAGATGGAATGTAAAGGAGTTATTCCACTTCATTACACCTCTTCAAAAGTCAATATTGGTAATTAGAATGACTGTCAAGCATTCTGGATATTAAATCTTCATAATGGGTTTGGTGAACTCTCCAATGTCAGTCTTAAGAGAGAAAGACCAGTTCATGCCTATTGATAAATTAACTTCTTTAATGATGACTCTACCATTGATGTACATAAAATGTACACATTACAGGCCTAAATTAAAGGTATGCACAGTCTGTCATTTCATGAGTAGTTATCAAATAGCTTTATAATCCAGGTGAAATTCCATGTAAGTAAAAAGCAATGTCTTCATGTTACAGGGAAAGATCTGTTTATTCTATGAATGCTTACTAAAGGCACATAAATGCATATGATCAGCTATTTGAAAAGACATGTAAATATAAGTATGTTAGCATTATGCAGTGAGCTAGCCTCCCTCTACAGTAGTCCCACTCAAACTCATCAAGATGAAACACCCACAAATACTGAGTGTTCTGCCCTGATCTGCCAAGTCTGACACTGTAAATGAAAAAAAAAAAACAAACAAAAAAAAAAAATGAACTTCCATACTCTCAATTGCTAAGTACAGCAGTAACACTTATTGACTGTAATTTACACCTGAAAGCCACATGTATGTTTATCCATGTGCTTATCAATGTTGTTTTTACATCAAAATACAAATGGAGCATAACACAATATACATATTTTCTATATCGCACTCTTGCTGCATCTTTTTAATTTTTTTTTTCATTCAGCTGAGTTTTCCTGACCATTTTAAGATTTGGTGCCTAGAGTTTTATTATCAGGCTTATTTCATGTTGATAAAAATAGTCTTTTATTGGTCCTACTCCTTAGGTCTCCTGTGCTGCAAACAGCTTATTATGGAAGGTCTCTAGCAGCACCAGCAATGTGGTGAGCACCTCCTTGACACAAAGAGAAGGCAGTTCCTGGGGGTAATAATACTTATGTTCCATACAGAGAAGCTGGGAGGTTAAATTAGCATTTGTGAAGTACTTGGAGTCCTTTGAATTGAAGACATCATAGAAAATGAAGGCTAAAGCAAATTACATTGTGAAGAAAAAATGTCAATAATCAACATTATTCAGTAACGGCCATAATTTTTCTATTAACAACTTGTAGAAATGAGACTCCTGCTAGATCAGTTATTATTTTAGACTGAAATTTTCCATATAGGCACCTAGTTGTATACACAGGAATATAAATAAGTAGCCCAGTAGACATGATAAGTTAAGCAGTGTCTACATACTGATCTCAATCCATGTTTGCTTCTAGAGGCTGTTCCTCTCTTTCAAGCATAAAAATTTGTAGCCATCTGTAACTTCCTGCTCTTCCAAGCTCTGCTGTGCTTCCTTTTATGTGGCTCCACTCTGGGAGTACTGGATTAACACTTTCTATATCACAGTTCCTGGAGATCATTCTCACCATTCTGCCCACTGGAAGCAGCATTTCTTAATCAAACCATGCAGGCTACATATACAACTGTGCATGCTACAAGAGCACTGCATTTTTCTAGTTACAGACGTGAACTCTCTAAGTCACCCCACATTTAGCACAGTATTAGCTCTCACACATGTAATTTCTAATCTGAGGCAGGGTCAATAGCTTGCTCCTGTCAATCTCTGGATCTTAATAAAACAACACTTTCTAGAGCTGCAAGATACTCAGAATACCATCACTTTCAAGGAGAGTGCTGGCACTCAGTGCTTCTAGAAAATTGTCTCATCAGATAGCTAAATAAGAGTGAAAAATGTCAATAATATTTGGCTTATTCTTCTCACAGGATTAACTCAACATGGCATCAGGAAACATTTGTCTCTTTTTCTGAACTCAAACTAATTAATAGGTAATTGTTTTCCTCCTACACTGAGTATTCCACAGCAGCAGGATAAACTCAGTTTGGCATCCTTTGTTAAGGATGATGCTTAAGCACTCCTTATGGTAATTAGTATTTTTTTTTAATATTTTGAGCACTCCACAATGTGCTTACCCAATTGCACTAAACTCAAGAAGAAATCAACTTTGATGAATATTCTTTAAGTAGCAATTTAGTTCACTATGGTCAGGTGTTGCACCTCCTGTAGAAATTATGCTTTCTTGTGTGTCACCTGTGTAGTGTGTGAGGAAACATTGCTACCACGGTCTTAAGAATAAAATGAGCTCATTTCTTCAATGTCAAATCTATAACCTTGTTTTTTTACAGTGCAAATTTTTGAGAAGCTGAGGACAACTTTTCTGGATTTCTCTTCAAGTAAAAGCAGTTTTGATGAAACAAGGAAATCATCGCACAACAAGAAGATACACGGAAAGAAATGAGGAATACCCCACGGGGGAGAAAGCAGGGTCTCATTATTAGTAATAGACAGAAGGAAGAGCAGCTATGAGCATCAGGGTTGTACTGCCTATGCCAAATACTTACGTGAATGGGGTGTGTGCAGACATAGGAGTGGCCAATTTTCCTCCTGTGCTAGAATATGGTTTTTTCCAATTAGGTGGTCATTATCAGACTGCACAGTGAACTAAAGAAAGGGCAGGGGAACTTAACATCTAAAACTGTTCATTACAGCTGTCTGTGTTTGGATGCTGCAAAAAGCCTGAGTACACTCCAGCCCCTGTGAGAGCCAGTGGAAAATCTTTTGGCCTGGACATGGTTTCACCAAACACTCTGTGCAAAAGGATGTACAAAACTAGTAGTAAGGTTTACATCTGGGCAGAAAAAAAATGTCAAAAATAAAATCTTACCTCGTACGGGTGCTCCTGACAAAGATTATTTGTCCTCTTCTGCTTCCACTTTTATTAAATGATTTAGCCAATTTGGAGGAGCAAAAAAATTCTTCCCCTTTGGGGAAAGCAGCCTATAGTCACGATATACATCTATCATGAGGGTATGCATGGGCCTCTCTATATGGAGGACAGAAGGAGTCTTCTAAAACTCTAACGCATTTTCTCAAAATTCCATAAAGAGGACATGAAAATAGGAATTTAAACAGTCTTGTAGTGCCAGTGTCATTCCAGTCATATATAGAAATGGAAATGACACCACAGTCCTGTTGGGGGTATCTGATTACAAAGTCTTAAGTCTCATAAGGTCTTTCCACACAGCATCACACTGAAAGTTTAAATATGTTGTTTGCCTGCAGTGACCCCTAATCCTTTTTCAGAGTAAAAGCTTTCCAGCAAGTAATCTTATAGGATTTGCTTCCAGATATATGCAGTTGACTGCATTAAAGAGTTGTTAATGATCCTAGTTTATCAAGCAAGCCAAAATCAGAAGGGCTTAGTCTTTTACATAGTTGTGATACAGCCAGTCTTGTGCAAGCAAGACCAATTAAATGTGAGAGCCATAAAGTCAAGAAGAAGCAGTGAAGGAGTTGATTGACTACATCTCACCACCAAAATGGTTCTTAGGTTGCCACTGGAGGCCAGTACAATCAAAAATGTCCTCCTGTGGGTGTACAGATTCAGTTAAAGAGCAACTTTGAGCCTGGAAGAGTAGGAAGTGAGAACTCACTAAGCCATACCAGTCACACTGCCACTTCAGAAGCATAATAGCTGAAGAATTTGATCTTACATTAGCAGACTGAGTTTTAGGCTCACAGCCCTTAGCAAAATTATGATGTGCACTGAAAATACCAAAACTATTAAAAGATTAGGAATTAAGTATTGCTAAAAACAGGGGAAAAATCACTATGACATACCTATTTGCATATGCAAGTTTTAGCATGCATTCAGATATCTAATTGCATAAATCAGCTTTCTTTACAAGTGAACAGAGGTCATACTTGGTCATAAGGTATCACAATTCATAATCTCTCTTCCCGATTAAATACATGCTTATCTTTTTTTTGCTTAAAATTTATTTTACCCTCTGGGCTGAAAGTTGTACTCTTATTTGACATATATCTGATATCTATTGAACTTCTGCTGAACAGATCTGTCACTGAAATTATAACTTCAGAAATTTCCTAGAAGACTTTGTCACTTTACCATGCAGATGAGAATTTCTGAGCCTAGAGCAGCAGCAGATGGGGCAGGCAGCACATGCTTGAAAGCTCAGTCCTGAAGTTTGGACAGTACCACACTTCTATGGACTGTGAGGAAAATTATTATCATTATATTGAATCTCTACAGCCTCCTTCTTGTAAGTCAGTTTCTTTCTATGACACACCAAGTTCTTCTTTGGTTTAAACCCACTTCTAGGATGTCAAAAAGCTCAAATAAACAGTTCACAACACCTGGCAGAGCTCTTAAAGAGAAGGTGGGGCACCCTTCCTGGACCTGACTGAAGGCCCACTCTCTTAATAGCTTTTGCCTAACACTCTCTGTCCATCAGCTCCTGCAGATACTGGACAACATGCAAAATAAAAGAATGCTGCAAATGCACATAATTTGTGAAGGAGTATTCAGCATGTTAAAAATTACTGTTTAAAAGCAGCCTCACTTTTGAAGGAATTGGAGATTTGCCAAGAGCCAGAGAAGCAGGTGAGAGACCTGGCTTAGGCTTCAGGATGGCAGTCTTTACTAAGGAAAGACTGAGCAAAGAAATGGAATTTCCTTCTCTTGACAACCTTTTCTTTTGGGGAGAATACAGAGAGGCTTTCTCCCTTGCAAATCATTGCTAGCTGCTTCTCAGGCACAGATTGTACCACTTGTGCTCAATGTAAGATACAGCATTTAGTGCTTCCAGTGGCAGAGCAGACAGAAGTCAATGAAGTATCCCTGGTTCTATACATGATGGTCATAGCCAGGATGCAACCACTACTGCATTAAATACATTACAGCAGTACAATTATTACTATTATTAATACAACAATTCACCATTTACAGCAAAATACTGCCACTTTGTAAGTATGAATACCAAAAAACACACCTTTGCCAAAAATGTTGGTTTTGCTTGAAAAGGAAAATTGAATGTCCACAAAGCCAAGGTAGCTAAAAGACTGTTGTCTTTCTACAGATCAAACTTTCTATACATGCAATTCGGATTTTATTTCAGGCAGCATCCTTCCCTCTTTGAGGAAATGATGCAGTTGGGATCAATGCCTTCAGAGCTACTTTGTATTCAAAGACATTGTATTCAATGTAAATTAGTCAAAGAGTAATAAGTTTTAAACGTCAATTAGTACTAAATGATCTGTTTCTGTATACTCCTGCAAATCTGTTTATGATGTCTGTGAAGCTCAGTATGACTTCACCTAAAGTTTTTGATAAATGTACCTCTTTCCAATATCTACAGCTTCAATGGAATACAAAACATTTGTATTGAAGTTGTCTTGCAACTTTCTTAAATTAATTCTCCCCTCTGTCTATTATAATAGAAAGCTGCTATTTCCACATTGACTATATTAGAATACAAATTATCTACAGAAGCAGTAAGTTAGGTAGCTTTTGGTACACAGACTTGTTAAAATGAATCTGTGAAATATTAGTGCTCTGTGTAAAAGAAAAGGTTAAAAAAAAAAAAAAAAAAGACAAATTTAAGCCTAGTCTGAATCTGTTGTGTGGACGTGCAATACACTTCATACCTTCAGGCTTTTGCATTGGAAGGTCTATCAGGATAACAAAATTAATGGAAATCAAAATCAATACTAAATAGTGAGGAATTTCACAGGTACTGACTTTCATGATTACAGGACTTTTGCTCCATTTCTGATGCATATGTCCATCTGTCCCCTTTCTGGTCCATTAACCTCAGTGTTATTGCCAGACATAAGCCAAAAGCTACTCCAGCAGCAAAAACTACCCTTGTGATGTGGATGATGGGGTCCATTATTGCTTCAGTCAACAGAGGTCTCTAAGGTAATACAGTTTATAAGGTTGTCCTTGTGGGAACCAGCGTGCTGGGTAAACGGAAGGAACATATCTTTTTCTTCTGTACAGAACATGTCAATTACCACCTTTCTGTAACCATCAGCTCTGTAAAATGCAGTCACTCCATATTCTGCAGAACATGACCTCACTCTGACATGGTTTAATGAGCAGTAAAGAGCTCGTTAGCTGTTCTTTGTGTAACTTTTCTCTTCTATTAATTCTCTCTCTTATCTAAATTAACTTTTTAATTTTCAAAGTTCTTCAAAAACACAGAAAAGCATTTCCTATGGGATATAGAGCACATACTCATGCCTCCAAGTCTGTACCCTTACCATTGTGTATTGCTACACTCTTAGATTCAGTAGCTCAAGTGGTTCTCCAAAATATAATGAATCTTCCACCTGGGATGTACAAACACGTTCAGTTCTCAAGCCATCATTTGGACTAGAAAATTGACAACCTGCTTTAATTTCTCATTTTTGCTTTATATCACAGCAACCAAAGGAACTACTGGAACAATTGCCATTAAGGAGGGTGAGTACAGAGGCTGAACATAGTCATAGATCAAGCAATAGTCACAGAAGATCAAGCAATGAGGTTATATTTAACAGCAGAAGCACAGAAACTCCTAAGTATTGCACGATTTGAGTACCTACTGTTGTTTTGCAACTTCTGCTGCATGTGCTGTAAAGGAAGCTTAATGTGAACTACCTGGCTCCATCAACCTGATACAAAGTCAGGAGGATGCTTCTCCTTTGAAAAGTCTGGTTTTCCCCCGCCCCAGAGCTAAACAGATCTGTTCAGGACTGCTGCTATCACTATGGTTACAGCCAGCCTCTCCAGGAGCTCTGTACCACTGGTCCTAGGAGTAAGAGGGAGAAGCAGAACACCAGCACCAGGCCTGATGCAGGCTCAGGCACAGATAAGGTGTTGTCTAAATATCTGCCTGGCCTGTGAAGGCAGGAGGAAAGGGCATTGAAGCTAGCTGGAAACTGGAAGACTTGATAAGAGAAGCTGGGAAACAAATGGAAAAAACCAGAATATTGGTGAGAACCCCCCAGCATTTAAGTGCACCTTAGTGCTTGAAAATAGAGCCTAGATGCTCTACATCACCTTAGGCATGGGCATCTTTGGGGCAGAATTCAAATTCAGGTGTGACATGTGAGGTGTGATGAATCAACCCTTAGACATGCCTCCTTCCCTCCACGTGAACGGAGGGATTAACACAGACTAATTCTGTTTTTCTCACTTTAAATTCAATTAAGAATTATCTTTGTGCCCCAAAATGGCTATTCAGTTTGTCATTAATATAGCTTTTCTTCTTTAAGGCTTTCATTATGAAGTAGAAAGCACACTAACAAACAGTCAAGAAAAACAAATCACCGATTCTCTGTTATTTTTAACTGCAAGAACTCTTTTCAGCTGCTTATATGGCCCTCATCTAGACCTCCAGTGCATCCCACCAGCCAGCCTGTGAACCTGGATTTCACAGAGCCAGAACACCAGGCAACTTCTTGGAACTTCATCTAAAACTACCCCGGGAAATGGTAACCCCAACTCCCCATCTATTTAGTCCTGGGCAACTCCCTCCATGGTGTATCCTCATTCAAGGAGGTTCCTATTTCCTGTGTGGCTTTCATTACAAACATGAACTCCTGTTTTGTGGGGTTGGGTTGTTTTTCGGGGAGTGGTGGTTGGTTTTAAATCCAAAAGCGATACAGCTTCAGTAGATCACATCCCCTCACTCTGAATTTAAAGAATGTTAATTTCTTCTTGTCTTGCCTTCTAAAAGCACCTAAGGTTTTCATTAAGAAACTGCATAAATTTTAAGGCAATAGTACAGATTATCTGACTTATCTTTTGCTTCAATATTTTGACAATATGAAGATATAAAATTAGCTGAGTATTAACAATCACAGTTTTTGGTGACACAGATGAGAATTTCAGTGACAGCAACTGTTGATAACAATACAGACTAGTTCAGAAAGTATCCAGATCTTCACGATGGAGATGTACACCAGACATTAATAAAAGTTGCACACTAATTAAATACTTTGTCTAGCATGAAGTTGAAAACTATCTTACTTGCAGGAAATAAACCCATTCTAAATTTCTGCTGTGTGGAGTCAACAAATTCCAAAACAGTTTCTATAGTTGTTTTTTTTTCCCCTATAATATACCAATGAAAAAAATTTTCTCTGTTAAAGTCAAGCCGTTCTAAACTCCTGACAGTATTACCAAGAAAAGTTCAGAGTCACTCTTAATGCCAGTAATGGAACATGAAGTATAGGCAGATCCCAACTGTTTCTTTCCTCTGAAATCAATTGGGAGTATGACCCCAATAATGATTGTGAACTACAGAGAAAAATTTATGTGCCTCTGCTAAGACACGCTTCTAGCTGCCACAAATCACTCCACTAATAACAAATTACTAGGCATTGAATTTAACATTCCTGTGGTAACAAACTATTTCTAAATATTACAAAAATTTGTCCATACTTTAACAGTGGGCTATAGCATTGCTAAAGAACACAGTATTATCTTTCTCCAGGGTTTACTTATTTGCTACTCATTACTGAATAGAGCAGAGAAACACAGACACATTCTCACTATTGGAATATGAGTCTAGCTTATGGGAACATTTGAAGTTTGCAGACTCCTAATGCTGATTACTAACAGTGATATACACTTTACATCTTTTTGGGAATTAAGTCCCTCTCCAGAATCAAACACTGCATTTGAGAAAACCTTTGAATCTTGAAATCCAAAAATCTCTATCTGCTCTGCAAAAATGAAGGAGATTTAACCAATATCTCAAATGTGCAAATCTGAACACCTGTCTTCAGTGGTCCAAGGCACCATTTTACAGATATTTTGGAAGAGATTCACCACAGAAAAGATACCTTGAACTTCTGAGCATTGTTTTAACAGCATTCCCAAGCTTTCAGGCTACCTAAGATTTTAAAATCTCCGTGTTGTTAGGTTAAAAAAAAAAAAAAAAAATGAAGTAGTAAAAAAGCTGCTGTTTCATACTGTCACAGACCACAATCCCTTGTCAGTATTCTGCTCCTGGTTTAACAAATGAAAATGGTGCCGTATGTCTTTGTATGAAACACAACCCAATTATCACCTGGTGTGCACAACCCTTCAATGCTGGCTGAACAGTGTTTCCTCCAGCTAATTAATAACATGCGCTGACATCGTCTTCTGAAATTTGTTCTACCGGCAGCTCGAGGTAGTTGCTACCAGTGCCATTTCGTTTAGACCCCACCCACTTAAATCACTTTACTCCAAAACTAAGTTCAGCCAATTTATGGTAATATATGTACGCCACATTTCCCAATACTCCACGGATCACTCCGGTAGACTTCAATTACACAACAAAATCGTAGCAATATATCCTCTCGAGTGTAGCTGGGTTGCAACCAAGACCTTTAGGGTATCTTAGATAACAGAAAGAAACCCCTTCTGGGGACATATTTCAGATGATTTTGATAACAATAACATCATAACAACATTCTGGAGAAATTTAGTCTATGTGCAGTTTCGGGATCCCTCAAAGCACTATTTTAAGCGTACACGACAGGACCATGATGCAGACCGGGGAAGCATCAGTGGCTTCGGCTGCCCGCAGCCGCGGATCCCCACCGGGACAGCCCTCGCGTGGGAGCAGCTCCGGCCGTGCCACCTCCGGGAAACGGGAAGCGGGATGCGGGTGGGGGAACGGGGTCACCTGACTGCGCCGGGCCAGCGATCTGCGGCGGCAGCGGCAGCGCCGCTCGGCTCCGCTCCGTCCCGCCCTCTGCACCGGGCTGGGGGGCGGCGCTGCTGCGGCAGTAGCGCGGGGATTAGGCTGCGGGAGGATTAAGCCGCCGGCTGGAAATAGCAGCGTCGGCTCCCGGGCGTGGACGCCCAGCGCATCCCCGGCGGCGGCGGCGGGAGGGGACAGCCCGCCCGGCACCTGGGGCTACCGGGGCCGGGGGGACGGGGGGGGCTGCTGCGCCGCGGGGCTCCTCGCCAGCGGGCCGGGCCGGGCAGCGGTCGCGGCGGGGGCCGGCAGTGCCCTCCCCGGAGCGGCGGCAGGAGGACGGGAGAGAAGGACGCGCTGACAGGTCGGCCGCTGTCGCTCGGTGCATCCTGCTGTCCCCCGCGCCGGGATGCTGCATGGCGCTGGGCGCCGCGGCCGCCGCATCCAGCGGCGCCCTGCTTCTTCCCGGCGTGGGGGGGGGTCCCTGTCGGGGCCGGGGGCGGCGGTGGCGGTGGGGGAGGCCCCGGGAGGGCAGAACATGGCGCAACCGTGCCATAATCTCCCATCGCGGAGGTGGCGGCGGCGCGGGCGCTGCTGCGGAGCCGGGGCGCGGCGGTGGCTCCTCCGCGGGTCGGCTCGTGGGGCGGGCACTGCCGAGGCAGGTGCGGGAGGGCTGCCTTCCCCCTGCATCCTGGGGTTCCACCGTGTTCGTGTGCAGCCTCCTCCAGCTGCCGGCATTATTTCCCCTTCATCCGTTCCTTGCAACGCCTAAAATACCCTTCTTTCTGCCCCAGGCGGCTTCTAGCGAGGCAGAGGCTTACACAACGGGGCGGGGGGGCTGCGCCTCGGGAGGGGCCGGGCTGCCCGAGGGACCATTGTGCGTGTGCGGGGCTGTGTGAGTGCCCGTGTGCGTGTGCCGCTGCCCGTGCCCATTCCTGCCGTGCCTCCCCCCGGCCGCAAACCCGGCATCTCCCCCTCCCCTCCCGTGTCTTTCACCCCTGCAGAGCAGGCAGCAGCCAGCACGCCGTTCGAAGATGTCGGGTCAGACGCTGACAGATCGCATCGCAGCTGCTCAGTACAGCGTTACGGGATCGGCCGTAGCCAGAGCCGTCTGCAAAGCCACCACGCATGAAGTGATGGGGCCCAAGAAAAAGCACCTGGACTGTGAGCATCCCTTTTTGTTTCCCCAGCGAAGGCCCGGGGCTGAGCAGCCTGTCCGCAGGGCCTTTGAGCCGGCTGGCTGTCACGCTTGCTCTAATCCAGCTTGCAAAGCACGAGGGTGATGGGAAATCTCCAGGAGAGGATGAGTTATTATTGCATTTCTTCTCTTATTGCATAATACTGCTCTTTCGGCCATTTTTTTTCCTCATGACCTCTTGTCTTTTATCCAATAACAGTGGAAAGAGTGCCTTATGGAGCAGGGGCTTGGGAAGAGGGGAGGGAATTGGGCGCAGGGAAAAATAGACACACACTTGTCACTGCCTACCTCGGTCCTTAAGCTAGGCTGAGGTACACATAAATGATATTCCCAAAGCTGGCCAAGCACCAGTACGAGTGGGGCCATCTCCACAGCACTGCATCTCCACTTCTGAAGAGGTACGGATGATGGCGTGCTTAAATGGCAAGGCACTGGTATAATGCTGTGCTTTACATTGGGACAACCTTTGAAGAGTTTAAGGCTTGTTGCTGTGGTCCCAAATATCTGACAGCAACTTTGTGAGCTGTCCAGTAGTTAGCATCATGTTTTGTTAAAATTGTCTGTTGGCTTTATCTCAGATTTGTGATCTATTCTGGACTGACATTAGCTAGTTACGGCATGAAACAAGGTTGAGGCAAAACATTTATTGGAAAACAATGAGCTAGTCATGTTTCATCCTAGCAATTTAATTTCAACTGCCAGCCCCTGCTTGGAGACACCAAGTAGTAGAATGGTGGAAGAATTTGTTCGTCTGATGTTAATTGGCCTTGTTTACCAGTATTATCTCTGTCCAGTATTGAACTTGGCAGTTCAACAGCAGGTGTTAATATCTAAAACTAAGTGGGTTTCCCATGTTTTTTTGGACATGGTAAGAAGTACTTTCAAGTAAAGATCAGCAGGTTTTATACCAGGCAGTTGCTTGGCTGCTGGCCATTACTAAGTAATGCTGGTGCAGGTGTTTTAAGTACAATTCTGATGATGCAGTATTTGTTGAAAGGAGGTAGTATTACTTCTGGAAAATAATTCCAGATTTCACTTCTAATGACTTTGTATCTTACACTCCAAGTGACAAACAGCAGGCTGGTCTTTCAGTATATCTAAATACTCTTGCATATATGTCCAAGAAATGCTGATGTAAGCAGCATTGATTGAAGACTCACTGGAGTCTAAACTGTTGTTTAAGTAGATAATTGGTCTTGATATCGTGTATTCTGTCATGTTTTCTTGTATATTTAAAAAAACCATCCTGGTTATTGATGTCTCTTCTATGTTGTTTGGTAGCCGTCGACACTTTTTAATCTGTAGGCTGTCTGGTCTGTCCTATATGGACCATATCTGTTACTAAAAGCTGTAGCTTAAAAAAGCATAGCTCATGTATTTGAAAGCATGCTGTGTCTCTGTGTTTCTGGGTGTATATACATATATAAATAAAAGTACTATCTGGAATAGGCAGGATTAAAGTGAGGTAGAAGTAATCTACCAGTGTTATAGTAAGGACTGTAAAGGGTCTGTGTTTGGATATTGGTGCTAATATTACTACTTTAAAAAGTGGGTGTACTGGAGACAGAAGCCAGTAGAATTCCACAGAATTTTATACCTACCTGCATGTCACACATAAAAGAGGAAAAGAAATTATAATCACCTGGGAAGACATATGCCTGCTTATTTTTCTTTCTGCTTTACAAACTGTTATTAACAGTTCAGGGTTTAACTGGCTGGGTACATTTTAGGTTGGATAAGTAGCATTTGAAGATGTGAAGAATGAAAGGTAAAACTTCCCAGTGCCTTACAATAAGTTTTATGTCAAGGTATGAAGGATTTACACAATTAAAAATTCGGGTTCCAGAGAGTGATGGTTGGAGCGATGCTTTATGATGAGCTGTAATTCTAGCATTGTTGTTGGAGTTCTGTGTCCTTAGGGAACTCCATAATTTTATTTAGTGTCTTAGTGGCCAGGTGTCAAGTCACACAACCTCTCTTCCACTGCCCTACTTAACAACTAGGCTTTGTAAATTAAATTGAGAGATCAACTGTTTAACATGGGTTAAGTAGTCCTGTAAGAATATGACACAATGATGCCTGTCCTCATATGTTTTCTGCCAAAAATAGTAATTCCAGAGGGTTATGTGCAGATCATAGGTGAGAGGTGGTGTGTGAGGAAGGGAGAAAAGAACAGAATTAATGACTTCTGTGTAGAAAAGCTGAGCTGCTAAGTGTTTGCTTTTGTGTGGTTTTCTATACTTGCTATAGCTTTCAAATACAGACTGTAATGTAGATGCTGCTGTCCTTTGGCGTGGGCTCTGGGTGCTGGACAGGCTGGTCATGTAAAGGAGTGCTAAAGTATCATTTGGTTGGTATCATATGCTCATTAACAGGATTTACCATTTTCTTGAACTCCACATCTCCTACTGGTGAATTTTCAGCGACTGCTGGAAGTAGTGGCAGATGGCATTAAATGAGCTTCTCAAGTCCCTGTGGGGGGAAAAGGAGTATAAATCTAGGATGCTCTGATGGTTTGGGACAGTTGAGTCCTGACCATTTTGGACTTACAAAACTGTTGTCATCCAAAACTTGTCTTAAAATCACCACAATTATGTGAATTCCTATCCCTCCTCTAACCAGTGTTTGTTAGCTAAATTATTATTCCTGTGAAGAAGCAGGGAATTACGAACTTTATTTTGATGCAGTGGGAAGGGCCATTGCAGAGGGGGTGAATGAGGCATGTGGACCACATTAAGGATATATAAACTGATAATTCAAGTGGGATGGCAATACTTGTGCACAGCACAGGCGTTTGATTCTTAGAATTGTTTTGAAAAATGTGTTAAGGCTTCACCGAGGGTTTAATTGCGTGGAACAAGGAAAAGACTGCTTCCAGACTCAAATGGGAATGACTCTGATGGTATCAACAGGAAGATGCTTTTGGAGAAGTGAAATAACATGACTTCCAAATGTGAAAACACATGATAGATGGGGGAAAAGTAGGTAGATCTCAACTCAGCTCTTTTTATAGGATCTCACTCAGAAACAGACCTTCAGGCTTTCATTTAGGGAAGTGAATTGAAAACTGGTGAGGTTGTTGCATCTGCAGGTGGTTGTAACAAGTTCCTGTTTGTGAAAATGATAAAAATGTCTGGGATTTTCCTTGACTTATTTTGCTGAGTGAATTGCTTTGTAGCAGGAGGAAGTTCTGCAATGAGTATTCTGAAAAGACCACGTGTGCCTCCCTAGTACTTCTTCAAAATAATTCTCATAAGATAGAGGACCCTCCCAAAAGCCTGATCAAAAGCTGGGAGACGTTTGTGAAAAGTCAAAACAAAGCAGATGAATATCAGTATTTGATTTTCTGTGGCTATGGAGATGACCTGTGTATCTGCTGTAACGTATTTTCATCCCAAGTCTAATTTTGCATATTTGCATTTACCTGGCAAGCAGAGGCTCTAAAAAGAAGTCTGTAGTTTAATTCATAGTGGTAACTGAACTGCAGGGCTGGTGTCAGTATTTTGCTTAAACAGACGCTTCTTTCCTGCACTGTTCTAGCTTTTTTCTGCAAACTCTGGGGTTGACCTAACAAGTTTGAATCACTGTGGTCTTTAGTGTTGAAATAGAAGTGTCTGTGGACAAAAAGCAATGTGTTAAACTGTTTTGCCTAGGCTCAGTAAAGGTGAAGTTGCCAGGCCCTGCAGGTTAGTCTTAGAAACCTCTGACTCCTGTGGAATACGTCTGTCTCTGATTTTTGGGAAAAGTTGTGGGTCAATGGAACTACCTTGAGTCCCTAATTACCAGTGTCTATTGGTTAAAGGATAGTATTAACTAGGATGTGAGTATTTCAGAAGTGGTTTGCTGTTGAAGTGATCTGGGGAGCGTTCCAAGTCTGTTGGCACTGGTGGCCCTTTCCTAGCGGGAGTAGTGCAGATGTACTGCATTGCTCTGCAGTCCAGGTGACACTCGGTCTTCGCTGTGGGAGTATCTTCAAGAAAATTGCCAAGAACAGAGTCCCTGTGCCCACTGGGCTTAACCCTTCACCCTTTACTAATGAATCTGCTTTTAGGTCTCACTGCATCTTGTATTGTAGTAGTTTGTCACAGTTTCTATGAGTGAGAGAACTGACTTGGTTTAAATGTTACCACTGAAGATCAGCTGAAATACCCTGTCTTGGTTTTTGTTGTCACATATGTTGTGGATTTTATAGTGTGAACTCCTCTGTCACCACAAGGAACTGTCCTCACACCTGAAAAGAAAAAAAATCCAAGCAAGCAGTTATTTTCTTTAATTCTTTATTGCATGTTGGATTATTATTGCATTTCTTGTGTGTAAGGACTCATCATCAGTTTTTATGTTGAATGGCTGTTTCTGTGGGCTTCTACCACATCCTTTCCCAAAAGGGTATTGAAGACACACTTCATTTGGAGGCATTTAGACCTCTGAATAGGAGTAGAAATGTCTGTTATGGGTAAGGGGAGGTAATAAGGCTTTTTAGATTAGTTGTTCTTGAGTGTTTAAGTGGCATTGACTTTCAATTCCCCCTCAGCCCCATACTGTTTTTAAGGCATGTATAATATCAAGAGAAGACTGCCCTTTTAATCAAGCTAAGACTTGGCCAATTCTTCAAAATACATTTGAATCAGGGTAGAAGTTTGAATTCATGTTAAGATCCAGATGTTGAAATATGGGCAGGATCACTTGATCCTGTGCATTTCAACTGTTCTGTATGTAAGTTGTCTTATGGTGCAATGCCTAAGGAAGGGAAGAGGGGAGATGTGGGAACAGGAAAATGAATAGGCACTTTAATATTAAACTTTTTTTCATGTAAGCAGTGTAACTTGATAAAGATTGACTAGTCCTGAGGGCAGGTATTCTTAGTCTTTTTCAATCGTAAGCAAGATCCTTCTGTTAAACATGCTTTGTCAAGGTCATGGTTGACAAATTCTGGGACAAGTCAGGTCTTTTTGTTGTGCTGACTTCCACTGTAGACCTTCATAATGGAGTAGCTATTTATGACATGGCCAGGATGACAGTGACCAGAGCATGGTTTTAGTCACTTCTGTTTAGTAGCTGAGTATGTTTCATAATAGTCTCATAGTGTTGCTCTTTTAGATCTTGTCAGCAATTGAACATCTTCTAAATGACAACAAAAATCTGCAGATTTGATTAATTTTCTGTGTTTTCATTTCATCTATGTCTCTGATTTCCCTGCTTCACTCTTAAAACCTTTATCTTCTGTGCATGCCTTACATGGGTCTGTCACACTTGTGAGGAATTCTGTGAAGTCTCCAAGAAAATGCTCTGCCGGTGTGGTTAGTCCATGCTTCTTTGTCCCTGCCATGTGAAGGATCCTCTGAAGTGCCAAAAAGTAGATGACAGCATAACTTTGAAGGACATAAAGCATTTTGAAGGCTACTCAGTTCTCTGCTTCTTGCTGGATTGAGAAATTGGTAGCCAAAGAGGAGAATTTCCTGTTCTCGCAGTTCCCACTTTTGAAGAAATGGTAACATAGTAGAGGTGCACTGCTTCTAGCATTTTTCTACTGCTGCTCAAGATTCTTGAGACTGCTTTGCTCTTCCTGCCCTGCTTACCTTTCCCCAGTGCTGGGTGTCCATGACAAGTTGTTGGCTCCAAGGGTGGCCTGTGTGAGAAGACACCAGGACATGCTCTGTGCCAGGCACAACCAGCTCCACGATGGATCTGCTGCAATGCACAGCTGAGCCCATCCACCAAGTTTGTGACACCTCAAGGAAAACAAACTAAGAAAAGGCAGAAAATACTGGACAGACAGAGGAAGTGGGAAAAAGAAATGGCAGAGGGAACACTGAGGTTAGAGGTAGAGCAGGAGGTACAGGATGAACTCTATGGTGCTGGAGCAGATATCCTCTACAACCTGTGGAAGAGACCCCTGTTCTCAGAATTCACAGCTGCAGCATTTCCCAGTGCTACCAAAACTGTGCCATGTGCATCGAGTTCACGCCCTGCCACCAAAGAAAAGAAAGGGATAGACCTTCCTCAGTCAGCTGTGGACATACAGTACTGCTGAAGGAGCTGGCACCAGTATTTCTGAGGATGGGGAAAATTGGGGGTGGAGTGATGACATTATATCCCTTCCCTTAGCCTTACTATAGCCTGAAGGTGAGTCCAAACTGTACCAAACAGTATCCTTAAGTTACCATGCCCTGTTCCTTTTTTGGAGCGCGAATCAGGGTAAATACAGGAGTCTCATCAATGAGTGATAAACCTTGAATCTCCAAACTGCAACACATGGCATGAAGATTAGGAATAGTATTCTGGCTGGTTTGGAGAGAGGGGTTTCAAATACTGTGAAAACAAAAAAGCAAGGAGTAAAGGAAGCCAGGAAGTCGGGGTCCAGATCTCATTGCAGGACATATAAAGGAAAGGATGGGTCATCTGACACAGGGCTGAGCTCTGAACTCAGACTAAATGAGATGATAGAAGAAGCCTTCCTGGTAGCCCCGCAGGCAGTGATCTGCAGCGCAGGGTTTGCAGCAGTACTTTTGTTCCTCTGAGTCAGCAGTATCAGTAAGATTGCAGTGTGAAGCCTCCCTGGTAAGCTGATACTAGAGTATCCCGCCCCATCACATGCAGCACGGCTGCTTGATTTTCCTTCCGTCCAAAATTTTGCTTGGATGAGAGCTGGTGGCTTAAATTAACCTGAATAAACCAGATGTTGGCAATTGCTGGAAGGCAATTGGAATACTTGGCAGAGGCTAGTTTGTCACACTGCAGGGTATGGAAGGGTCTGCTTTTTCTGGAATCTTGCAAACCATATGCTAAACCCTTAAAACAGTTTTTAATGCTTTTAATCTTGCTATCTTGATCATGTTTACTTCAGAGCTGGCTGAAAATACTCAAAATCAATACAAAACATGTTTTGCTTGTGCTCATGAAGTCTTCTCTTTAGGCTGTGAAAAACATTTACTGAAGCAGTTGAGAGCTGCAGTTTATTGAAAGAGGGAATATACTGTACTATCCATCTGCACTAGCATCACAAGTGATACTGGACATCAGCCTTGGAATGAATGTAGGTGGAATACTAGAACAGTATTTTCTAGGCTGCTGGCAAATGGGGGATTCACTGGGCATCTGAGGCTCACGGCTTAGTTGTAGACACAGGAAATGACAGTGCACAATATTACCACTGACTTCTGGACCAGCCAAGTCTAAATACCTTTCTGTTTCTCTTTTCTGCCCAGGATAATGTGATCTCATGCTTTGTTGTAGATTATATTTGTATCTTAACTTAGTTTAATGAAAGGGATTGGATGCTAAAAGGTCCTGATGTTATGCTAATGTTGTGTGTTTATGTAATTTTTACTCTGGCCACTTGAGCAGAGGCAGCATGTCAGTCGGTTGCCTTTCCTAGAGTCTGTTTTTTCTAGCTATTGATAGAACTCAAACGTGTTATGATGTTTTTTGTAGAGGGGATTTTGTGAGTCGATAGTCATGATCATGCTTGAAGATCACCAAACCCTGCCTCTCATGTGTACTGAGAGCTGCAGGTTGCTGACAGGATGTGTCTGCAGCTTGGGTCTGACTTGTGGTTGTAACTCCTTTTGGCTGTAGGCCAATATGCAAAATTAACAAAGGTAAAAAGCAAATTGGCAGGAACTCCTGTGTTGCAATTGGGCCTCAGAGTTCTGACAAAACAGTTGAGCCGTATGCTTTGATGAGGTTGTTTTACTGACCCAAAGAAGAAATGAAAAATAAGGCAGTGTTCTTTGCTCATTGTTTCTGAGTGTTTAGAAGACTGGGTTATGGCTGAGATGCCAAAGACTGGTAAGGGTAGATTGGAGATTTTGGTGTCTACTTGAGCTAAGATTGTTTTACCATACAATTAAAGGACCAAAGTACACATCTTTTCAAGGAAGTGTCTTAAACTTTTCTGTCCTAAGAAGTGATACAAGGCTGTGGCTTGACTGCTGACAGTACAGTGCACCACTTCAAACTGACTCTTGGCTTGGCACCGGCGCAGATGACATGATGGCAGCGGGTGCTTCCATAGCAGATGGTCAGGGGTTAGCCTGCAGAGCCTGGCAGGATCCTGGTGCCTCTGGCATTGCTTTGTTATATATCTTAAATCACTCTTGATACTTTACAGAATGTTCTAAAATGGTCCTCCACAGAAGTGAGAGAATGACATGACTGCTTCAAGCATGAATAAAACATGCTGACTTGTCGCCCACATTGCTTAAATGTATGCAAGTTTGCAAGTTTACAAGTTTAGAGGAAGGTCGGTGATCAGTGATCCTGCCACAGTGCAGGACAGCACTAGAAGTGGGCACATCTTTACAATAATTGAAGAGCCAACGTAGATGCACTTCAGTGGGAGTTCAAACTGGTTTTAGCAGGACTCTGCCTTTCACTTCTTGCTTCAGGGAGTGTAGGACTTTTATGAAAGGGGCAAGCCAGCTGGCCTGTTTCCTGCCTCTGAAGGCTACTGTTTCTCATTACACATAGGTCGAGTATAGATGAAAACTTATCATTGCATCAGTCCTTTAGCAGCCCTGGAGTTTTCAAGTCCAGCCTTTTCAAATGGATCCTGGATCCTGTTGTGTGACTCTGGAGTCCAGAGTATGTTTATTGTGTTTGTAGCTCTTAATATAAGTTTTATTGCTTCATCTAAATGTATTTATAGGAGAATACACATTCTGCTAAGGGACAGCAAGCCAGAAGGAACTCAGCATATTTAGTGTGCTTAGTGTTTTGAAAACATGTACATTTTATCATGAGTGATGTTTTGTTGCTGGTAAGTGAAACAATGGTATTTTCATATGTGAGCTTTGCCTGTGACTTTCTGATCTGATCTTTCATTATATGAAATGACTATGAAAGACTCTACATTAGAGTTTTTCTGGTTTTGCTAAGTTGATTTAAACTTCAGATTGCTTTGTTGTTTGTGAATGGCAAGAGTGTTAACAGTCAAGGTGTGTTTGTAATAGGTGGGTTTAAAGAACTGCTTCTTGTTCATCAGAAAGCTGGAAATTGCTTAGACAGTATTTAGACAGTATTGTGAGAAACTACCTTTCAAATATCATGCTCCATATCATGCTTAGGAGTTAAATTGACACTTCTGGGTGTTCCAGTCTAGAGATCTGACTCTGCAGAAAGCTTCACTGCCTGGATGTAAGCCTGTGTGATGTATTCCAGCTACCTCAGCCATCAGTAGCTTGATAGGAGACTTCTATTGCCAGAGCCAAATGCATCATCCAGAGGCATTGGTGACTTCAAACTGTTGATAGCAACTTAGTAGAACTGTCAGTTTTTTTAAAATGTTAGTAATCCTTACTGCATCTTTTGTCTCTCAGGTGAATGTTCCATTGAATTTAACAGATTTTTTTTTGCAACATCAAGGAGTCTGTAGTATGTGAAAGGCTGCTGGCTCATGTTGAAGAGTCAAGTCTATTGGAAGTAGGCTTCAGTTTTTTCAAAATTTTTGAGACTTAAACTAACCTGTCTGTGTGGCAGAAGCAAAGGATTATTGTTGAACTGATGTAGTATAAGGCAATGGACATAAAGGAATTACACATTTAGCTTCATATTTTACCTTTATTTTTTTAGCGAGGAGAGAGTAAAGTCATGTCTGACTGTGAGAGGTATCAGTAATTTTATTAAAAAGATTGTTTTAAGATACAATATTCACATATGAGGCAGCAGTCTGGTTTTAGGAACTTTTCTGCTTGATGGTAGATAAATAGATGCAAGAAAATGGATTGAAATGATAGCAGCCATGTTAGAAAGTACTTGCTGCTTAGTTGGAGCTGCTTCAGTGTGCTTCCAGGAGGTCAGACTGTTGCACTGGCTTATGCAGGGGTTTGCATTACACTTGGTTTCTTTTCCTGCAAGTGTGTTCATGTTTTCATCAGGGCTACCTGAGTGATTGTGGGCGTTTAATTCCTGGTTAAAAATATCAGGTTGTGTCATTATGTGGCCTCCACTGATGAACACACTGGACTCTGAGAATAATCTTGCTGAGGGAGTAGTAAAAGCATGGACCAGGATCTGGATGTTGAGTCAGATTTATCAGCTTCTGAGGCTGCCTCAGAAGCCTGATCTTTTCCCAGAACAAAGGCTGTAGCTAATTACCATGTCACTTAACTTGCTTGTGTGTTGTCTCATCCCCACCCAATTTTTTTTGTTTTGTTAATGTATTCCCAAAATACAATGACTGAATATTGGAGCTGGAACATCAGGCTTCTTGCAATATATTTTCAGTCTCGTTCAGCTTTTTAGTGGGTTACAAATTGCTATTCTGGGCAGAGTTGATAGGCTAGTGGTAGTTTCATTTCTACAAGTTTATTAAAAACAAACGATTTTGTGAGGAAGGGAGATAATTTGGGGGTAGAATTCTTCTCAGACTGCAGCCTGGCAACTGAAAGAGCTCAGCTACCATGCCTCAGTTGATTACCACTTTCTGCCAGATGTGTTTGGAGTGTAAGATCAACCCAGCATGTAAAGGCTGATTAGGATTAGAAAATGCTGTAGTGCAGAGATTACAGCAAATGGCCCAGTGTTATTGTGGCAAACGTGAAATCTTGGTATTTTTAGTGTACCTGTACTAAAAGCTGCAGTTGATCCTGTAACTGATATTCCAGCAAGCACCCAAGGGGTAAGAGCTATGAATTGATACAACCAACAGGTAATGTTAGGGGTTGGTCACTTTCATGGAATGATAATTACAGGCCACAGCTGGAATCCTGGTATCAGGCTGTGGACGTGCCTAATGTCAATAGGCAATTGACAATAGTCATTTAAGTATTTTATTGACTTATCCTTCTAAGCAATAATCTTGCAACCCTAGAATGCCTTCAGAATTGCTTTATTGTTTGCAGCAAGAGCTAAGATGCAAGAGAACTGTCACTTTACTGCTTGCATGGATGGAGAGAACAATTCCCTTAGAGGAAATTGAATAAATGCTTTGAAGGCTTGGCAGAAGATTGGCTGGTGGCTCTAAATTAATGTATATTTTGGTTAAGGCTTCCAGGTTTGAAGTGCTGAAGGAAATGTCCTGTAGAATGAGATCTGAGATTTGCCATGCAGGATAAAAGTTCCTTTTCATGTGAAGTTATTGGTCTAAAGCTGTTTGTAATGTTAGCAGGGTTTTTTCCATGTCTATTCTTCCCCTAGAGTTTGGCATTTAAGATGTTATATTATAGTAGCATGGGAAATAGCATTTTTCCAAGACAATTGCTATTGTATTTTAACCATATAACCTTTGATGGGTGTCCACCAAATGCAAATGGAATTTTGCATATCTTAAACTATTACAAGCTATGCAAAGAAGGCACTGCAATGATGATTTGTGGCTCAGCTCTCACTTGCAGTAAATCAATAAAACAGAGAAGTGACACATTTGGCTCCAGAATTACTTGGTGTTTCATATCAACTTAAGCAGAAATGCTTAATTCTTGTGTTTGAGCAGAAAAGTGTCTGTTTCTCTTGAGCTAGTTGTGGAGCAAGATTTGTGTGGAAAGAGGATTGGAAGTGGGTTCTCTGTGTGAGTGGAAAAGATAATTAAAGCTGTGATTTCTCATCTTTCTTCTACTTTGCTGAACTTGTATTATTGCCTGAGACAGATTCTTTGGTGTTTGAAGTGAGTGAATTCTGCACAAAAGAGGTTCAAGACTGAGCTTACGACTTTGGGCAGGGAAAAGATTCCATGCTTAATAAATAATACTTTTCCTATAGAGAAGATGCTTTAAAAAAGCTGTGGTAGCTGTAGCTGGGGAGAAAGCAGGCAGAATTCTTAGACCATGGGGCTTTTTCCCCTTTGTTTAGTGTTCTGGCTTCTTATGTCTGAGGCTAAAAAGGTGCTTTCCATACTATGTTTGTAGTAGAAAGTTTGTGTAGTCTGTCTTCTATTACTCCAGGTATGTAATTCCTGAGTAAAAATGAAACTTTCATTCTTCTGACTGGTTGGATCACGGGTGTCAGCAAGGTCTCAGACTTTGTTCATAAAATATATTAATTGCTAATTAATTTGCAGTCTTAAAGACTTAAAACGTCAATGACTGCACCTTAAAACTGAGCTTCTGTAGCTGGCCTGAATGTCACCTTTCAGTTCTACTGCTCTCCTTGAGAGGACTCCAATGTAAACATTAAAGGGAGTGCACACTGCTCTCCCCCAGAGGCAGTGGAGCTCTAAGTTCTGGGAACTTTCCTTTTATGTAAAAAAATATTCATAGTTCATGAAACTTGAAGGAATTGCTTAAAGCAAGATGAATTTTTTTTTAACACAGTGTAATCACACTTTCACCCCATTATTAGTACTTAGAGAGACAGCTGCTGTGGTTGTACCCTTTTAGATCCAGTAGAAGAGTGGTTGGCTTTTATTTCCTGTTTCCAAGCGAGCTGAACCTGAACCTCTCAGGAGGAAAAGCCTTACATATAAATAATTAAGGACCAAAAGGAACACAAGTGCAGCATAACTGATGTAACACTGATAATGAGACAGGGTGATTTTTCCAGATGACTTAAAGCCAAATATCTTGTCTTGATATGTTGGTTAAGGAGGGGTGGAAACCAGATGGAAGTATGTTGGAATAAATCAGCAAAGTGTATGGGCAGTAGATTTTTCACTTTGATTCAAAACAGGTATTTGATAATATAGGAGGTAGTGCACTGTTGTACTTAAAAAGGAGTAGTGAGATAATGAGATGATTCTAAGGCTAATTACACTCTCAGGCTGAGAAACTGGAGGATGTTTCACGAGAAATTTGCTAGTACTCAGTCATTTACCCTGTCTCTCTGCAGACCCTTCAAGTGACTGATAGGTTCTGCAAAACACTTAATACTTTGGTTAGTACAATATGCCTGTGAGTAGGCAGAGAGGAAGAAATTGTATATGAAAGCTTGCCTTGGTGTGGGGTGCTGTTGTGTGGATCAAAGACTGGTTGTCATGACCTCTCAAATTTCAGGATCTGCAGCAAGTATTTGTCCTCACAAGAGTCTGAGGTTTATTTTTGAAGGAGGATGTCTTTGCAGTAAGGCTGGAGAGAGGAGGTCGCAGTCCCCTGACGGCTACAGCTGCATTATTGGAGAGCGCTTGCTCAGTGGAAGATTGTGTTTAGGTTTGTTGAGATGGCATAGGCATGGAAGTTCCAAGGCAATATCTGAAAGATGCTGGACTTAGATAAAGGGTAGGCTTGCTGGCGTCAAGGTGAGATACAGCAACCCTAGAGAGGCAGACTTTTGGGGAGGAAGGAGGAGACAGCATGAACTGCTGTTGGGGTGATTGTTACAAGCCAGATTAAGATGCATGTTTGTGTTGACAGGGCAAGCTGGAAGTGAAAAGAATAAATGATAAATTGTAACCTCAGAAATTAAATCCAAACTCTTTTCCATGGAATTGCCTGATAGTCAAAGCCAACAACATTCAAATTATCTGATGTTCTTATGAGCAATCACTGTAGAAGCAGAAACTGGTAACTTTGTTCTGCTTTCCGTTATGTTTTGTGGTCAGGTTTCTGTAGACAGGGAAGTTCAGCTCTTGCAATGGTTAGCACAAGGTTCTAGTATCTTCCCAGTACAGTTCTGTCTTGCAGGGGAGAGACTGTACTCTTACTTGCCTGTTTAACTTTCTTGGTTGAGGCTTGTAAACTCTTACTCTGATCTGCTTTCTTCTGTTCTTGACTAGCCTAGATTTTGAGCAATCCTGTGTTTCCTTTTCAATAGGTTCAAGACATTATTTAAATATACTTATAAGCAAGGACTAAAACTCATCAAGATTATTGTAGCATTTGAGTAATAGTGAGGAGGGTCTGTAAGGGGGTTACTGCTGGAGAGATTTGGCAGGGTTTAGGAACTGAATGTGCGACACAGCTCAGATGCTGAGGCAGCTTGTGTGTTAATTCAGTCTGGAATGACAGCTGCTCTTAAGTTGGCATTGATACTCCTCTGAACAGAGAGGTCTTGTGCTCTGCTGCTGTTTCTCTGCATACTGAAATGTAAATTGTGAATAATTAATCATGAACTGGGAATCCCAGGTCTGCTTATTAAAGATTGGGGAGGGGGGAACAAAACAGAAAAAACCCCTGCCCAGATCCAGAATACAGTCTGGAAAGGCAAAGGATTAAGAGTGATTCTTTAAAGTACTGTATAATCTTTCTCATTAGGAAAAAAAAAAGAACTAGAAACTAGTTTTTAATGAGACTGAAAGAGTCTGAAATTCTGAAACCTTTGAAACGTTCTCACTGTTCCCTTTTTTTAACCTTATGAGCTTTACAAACACTAAAGCTAGTCCCATCTTCTAGTGGGCTCTTCCAAATGTCATGAAGAGAGAGCTAAGGTCTTTTAACTAACTTCAGTCTGTCTCACTGAAGCTTCTACCATTCTTCCTCTATTTGGCTGGTTTGTCTTTTTATAAATTGAGGTGCTAATTAGGGAGTAGAAGCAAAGTTAGAGCATGATTAAGTTGCAGTTGTCTTAAGTCTGGGTGAAAAAACTGGCCTGTCCAAGAGTTTAAAGACTGTTTAGATTTAAGTTGTGGTGTCAGAGAATTGGCAACCATTTATTTCTTCTCTGTGCGTTGATTTTCCATCTCAAAGCTAAACTAGAAAAAGTGTATTGAAGTAAAGTTATAATTTTAAAAAGTTTCTTTAATTGAAGAAGTCTTTAAAATAACAACTATGAAAATGTGAAGAGAGGAAATAGGAGAAATCACATATTGTGATTTGGCAATTGTAATTTAGTATCACAGTGAACTAATGGGTTCAAATAAAGGGTATATAGGTCTTCATTCTTCAATTATTTCACTTTCTGTGGTAAAAGCACTTGCTGCTACTGGAGTATGATTCCTGATTTCTGACTGTGCTTGGAATTTGTATTTGAGCTCTGTGTCTGGGTTTGGGGATTAGCTGTCAGTGTACTGGATGCCTGCAGTAGCAGAAACTTCTTCAGGAAGGTACCTTTAATCCTTGTTTGCCCTACTTGTGTGTGCCCCAAATGGAATCAACTTTTCAAGATTGCTTCATATGGCTTCTGCTGGGTTATTCTTCATCTGTTACTTCTTAATATTACCTATGTTGTATTAACAAATGTACCTGTGACTTCCTTGAAACACTAAGTTTTGTTGTCTCTTTGTAAGCTGTCCGACCAGTAAATGTCTGAATCTATGTATTTTGGAAATGTAGTTTCTATACTTTTTCCCTGTATATGATTTATTTTTCCTGGTATCTGTTCTTCTTCTCCACACTAAAGTCAAATTTATTTTTCCAACTCTTATTTTTAAATTTAGCTTAGCCAACAAGCTCTGCTGCTGAGTTTCTTAAAGTTAGCTGTGCTGGCGCTTCATTAGAGATGCTGATGGTTGCTGGTTAAGCTGAGACTCTGTGGTACTGGGGAAAGAAACCCAGGAAATTTGAATACCTTATCTTTGTGGCGAGACTAAATGGGAAACAGCTCTGCAAGAATTATCCCCCCACCCCCTATCTCCTTTTTCTGGCCTCAGATGACAAGTGACATCTTCATGCATGGTTTAATTCTTTCCTGTGCACTGAAAGTAGTAGACTTAATTTTAATCATGCCTCTCTATTTTGCACACTATAATTACTCATAGCCTAAAACATTCAGAGCTGCAGACTGAGATGCTGTACCCTCCAGCAGTTTGGAGAGGAGACAGAAATGACTGAGTGACTTCAGAAGCAGTGCTGTGGCATCATACAGCAGTGCCTTGTTGCCTCCATTGCCAGCATTTCTGTGGGTAGACTCCTCTGAAGTTTCATTATCTAAAGTGCACCAATATGATACACAATTTATAGTGTCCCTCTTTCACAGAAATCTACATACTGAAACCCAAGACTGAAAGCTTACAAATTTGATGCATTTCCTTATATTAAGAAGACAAATGCTTTCACCTGCAGTAAAATCTCTGAGCGGAGTAAACAGTGAACAAGCCACTTGTGACTTGCTTCTAGGCTTCTACAAACCACTGTCTTCTGTAATGCATTAATCAGCAGTACAGAATAAAAGATCATTGGCCTGTTTGTATCACAAGATCAAGGAGAATTCTTGGAGCTCTGTGATCTTGAACTGCTGTCACTCAATAGCATGGCTTTACTGCTGTAATACTTTGTCTGCATAACTGCCTCCTTCAAGGGTAGTATTACTGAGGTTATAGAAGTAAACACATTTCACAGAAGTAAAACACTGAGGTTATAGAAGTAAACACATGTTCTGCAAAAAAACTCATACCCAATGCCCATAACAAAGTAAAAAAAATGCCATGACAACAAACATTTTCAATTCAAACTTGGCAAACAGATCACCTAATTTTTGTCTCCTGTCTCATCCCAGAAAATCATTCCCCTGTCCTGAAACTGAAGACAACTTGCAGCTTATATGCCCATGCAATAGACAATTTCATATGCAAGCAAGCACTATGGTTTTCCCAAGCTTGTGACTCTGAGCTAGAGATGTCTTGGACTTAAATAAGTCTTTGTAATAGAAGGAAAAAAACTCATAAAGATTACATGCCGGGAATTTTAAAAAGACCCAAACCAACCAACCAACCAAAACCTGAACTTTTGAATGCTTCTGGTACAGCAGTGTGGGTTTCTGTACATACCAGGTGGGTCTCAATAGCTGTTGTGACTCATTGATGTATTTAGACACACTTGTCCTCTGGACTTTTCCTGTCCTCCAAAGACAGAATCAGTAGTTTAATGCTGAGCCCTGGCTTTCCACTCTTAGCAACATTAATGCTCTCCATTGCATGGGATTATGTAGGGGAGGGAAAGGAAGTCTACCAGGTGGTGACCCTACTGCCAAGTGAATTGAACTCCTGTAGACTCACATAGTTTAGGTGTGCAGGGATCAATCACAAAATACCCTGTCTGCTTTTGAGGTGGAGTATCTGTCATCACTGAATGATTTGAATAGTTGGAGGAAAATTTCTAGTCTGGGGGTGGGGAAAAAATCATTGACAATGATTCCTCTGAGGGAAAGTAAAAAATGAGTATTTTCATTTCAGATAGTACTTAGTCTAGTAGTTAAACTTTTAAATTTTTTCTGCTTAGGTCTTCAAACTTTAAGCCTCGGCCGTACAATTGGATCTGTGTTCTATGCTCTTTGTTTTGCATGAAGTCGTCTCCTCAAGTCTTGCTAGGGCTGTGTCTGACATCACACAAGGTTTGGTCATGCAGTTGCATTATGCAGTTTCCAGCTGTGTCTCAAAGATTGGTAATAGCTTGTAGAAGGTAATTGCTGGCTGCCTGACTGGAGTCAATAGATAACAGGGGGTGTAGTAAATCACAGATCCTGTGATAGAGGATAGTGGAAAGCTTGCTGCCCTCCTATTTATGATTTAACTGCTTACCTTAATTTCACGCACTATTCTGTGCAAGTCTATATCTTCTTAATGTACAGGACACCAAGCTGCATGTTATCACTGTTCCTAAGACAGTCTAATGTCTTATTTCTTCTATGTAAGGTGCAGTTGCTTCAGTATAAACGTCATTCCTTGCATTCTTTCTTGCTGTTGAAGAGGTCTTAATGCATGCCTGAATGCATTCTTCTTCTTTCTGGGTCTGTAGAAACTCTAGGAGGTGTGCTGGAGCTTGCTGATTAAAACCACCTCTGGAATGACAGAGTATCTGTTTCTGGTGATGCCTCTGTTTGCTGATGTGAGTGGGTTCAGTGTGCTTGACATGTTACCTGTAAGTGAAGGATTCAATGGTACTTATTCCTCTAACCCAGAGGTAATGAACTGCGACAATTAACTTAAAAAACTGCAAGCAGTAAGGTCATAGGATGCTGTGCACCCTAACTTCATCTGGGACAAAGATGGAGAAGTGCTTGGTCATAGCTCAGGACAGGATTGTTGGAAAACTATTCTTGTTGGATGAAGGAGTTAGACCACTGTTGCTGTCAGCATGTACTAATATAATCTGAATGTGGAGGTTGTTGTTGGTTTTGTTTTTGTTGTTTTTTTTAATGTGGAATGTAAGCACTGAACTTCCTGTTTGTCACAACCATGGGCTGCAGCCTGGTGGTCTGAGAACTTGGCCATGCTGCAGACTTTTTATTGTACTTGCAGCACCTGACACCTTCCTTTTCTCTCTCTTACAGACTTGATCCAAGCAACTAATGAAACAAATGTGAATATCCCTCAGATGGCTGACACGCTTTTTGAGCGAGCAACGAATAGTAGCTGGGTGGTTGTATTCAAAGCCTTAGTCACCACACATCACCTAATGGTCCATGGCAATGAGGTAAGCGTTCACGGCTCTCTCAAGGCCACATTGGCACTGAACAGATTCCAAGCCAAAAGTGTTAGTAGTGCAGAGGCATCTTGTCTGAACCAGTAAGGACCTGAGAACAAAGGGCAAGAATGATTCTTGGTGAAGAGAAAACTTAACTTTAACAATGGAGTTGGACTGTTTATCTCTCTCTCCATTTATAAAAAAAGACCCAGCCTCTGCCAAGATGCTGACAGTTTATGCACTGAATCTGAAAACAGCTACACAGGATTAAACGCTACCTGGGATTTTTTGACTAGGGTCAGAGTTGATGTTCTGGCATGTGTATACTGCCATCGAAATGATTGCCTTCTCTGCATGAGTGTAAAAATCTTCCTAGAGCTGTAAATTCAACTTGATAGCCTTCTGGATCAAGTTTTCCTTATCCTTGCATTTTATTGACCTGTATAGGCAGGTATGTCTGCATAAAAAGAGACAGCATATTTACAGCACTTCAGTATGACTGTGAAACAATTCCTCCCTGGCTGTATATAAAGTGTTTTCATGCAATGAACTACTCACAGTGAAAATTTTTACTCCTATTTTTCCATTCCAAGTTTTGGTCAATGTTCTCATCTGATTTCTCCAACTGTTTCAGGCTGTTAGTCCCTGTATTTGATAAGGGGCTTTGCTTGTTACTAAAACAGGCCCTCAGCTTGGCTGAAACTGAGGGTTGCTGGATTGAGAAGTCTGGGACTAGCCTGGATATGTGCTTTGTAAGCAGATAAATCTTGAGCTCCTTAAAATCCCTGAAAATTATACATTTCTACTGCTCCTTTCACAATATATTTTTTATTTTGCACATAATCTATTGTTTGTATATACAGTTGAACATTTACTGGAGATTCTGACTAGAAGTACTTAATCTGAATGGACAGAATGTTTTGGTATTGCGGGCTAAGACAAAAATCAGTGGTTTCATGTTGTATGCTGAAAGTAGACTGGTAATCTTGCTGCAAGAAGGTACAAAGTCTTCGGATACAGCCTGTGATAAGAAAAATTTCTTTGTGTTGCAGAGATTTATTCAGTACCTGGCATCTAGAAACACATTGTTCAACCTCAGCAATTTTCTGGACAAAAGTGGATCTCATGGTAAGCCTACTTATGTCTATAATCTTAACAAGATTTTAAATAAGATACTATTGTTAATTTGCTCCTTCATTCATAAGATGTAAATAAAATAAAAATGTGCTACTGAAGCCTTTTATAAGTACTTAATATTTACAGGAGCACAAGTGAACTGCTGAGCAGCTTCAGAGCAATTTTTCTTATCTCCTGCAATATTTTTACTCAAAAGGTGAAGCTGTACAAATCCTTTAAGTGATGGTTGAAATCCAGACTGGGTCAGCTATCTCCTTAACTCTTATGGGTGTTAAAAGTTGAAATGCATAACTTTCCATTTAGTTTTTTGGGTTTTACTCAGTCTTAAATCGTAATTCCGTTGCTTAGGGACATGGTGCTTTTTAGACATTATCTGTAACTTCTTAGTGGTAGGGCTGTTGGCACCAAAAGAACTGTTTGGTTTTAATTTGATTTGAGTAATGAATTTAGAAAGGTCTAGGCAGAAATTAAGGACTTGTTCCCTCTGAATCTTACAAAGCCTGCTTTTCTACTTTTCCCTCTGGAATTATTAGTGAATTTTCCTGTGCCCTCAATTAACAGAGGAAAAGCTTGTTTCATGGTAGCTCTGCCAGAAAAAAAGGGAAATATAATTCTTCAGCTGTCAGAGAATATTTGTGAATTGTATGCAGGCTACAGAAATGTTACAATAATGGGCAAATTCAAAGCAATGCCACATTATTTCATCTCTTGCTGTAGACATGTGACACCAAAAAAAACTTTAGCATCTTTTAGATGTGGTAACAGGGCAGGAACAAAGCTAAACAAATACTAGGAGTGTGTTCATCTACGGAAAACATGATACATGTGTATATATGTATATATGCTCAAAGACACTGGTGTTTGGCAACAATTAATTCTGTTAAATGCATACATTTGTGTTCTTCACTATGTTCTTTAAACTTAAATTGCCATTTCATAGAAAATACACAGCGTATCATAGATAATGAGGCATCAGAAGATTTGGTAATGTTATGCTTGAGTTGGCAGGGATACTCAATGATGACAGATACTAAGGAAAAACATAGTCAATGACTAAATTGAGGGGTGTGGATTTTTGCAAAGATAGCAACAAGGGACCTGAATCAAAGAGGAAGATGAGTTGCCTTCTGCACACATTTCTATGGCTTAGAGGAAGAAACTTTGAAGGATAGGCTGTAATACCAACTGCTCAAATGTCATAGGTTTGAAAATCACTGAAGTTTGAGGCAGCTTGTACACTATTACATGCCATGAGGATTTCTGGTGTAACAGTTCAAGGAAAACCATCATAATTTCTTTGTTCTGGTAAACCTAGTCAGGGGAATTTTGGATGTCCATGTAAGAGTTGGAGTGGCTGACATACATAAAACATCAAGAGTGTTTAAGTTGAACTTGAGCTTTATTCTGGAAGTCATGTACGAGTTCAGTAAAAACTTTTTGCTAAATTGGTATTTTTCCCCATTAATAGAGGGGTAACTTTTATTGCCATCAAGTAATGTTACCCCATAACTATGTAGGGGCCTCCAGGAACCATGCCACTGGTGCATTGGATGAATCTCTTGGAAACAGAGGATAGTGGTAGATTGCTTAGGTGTATCACTACTGGTTCTTCTTCAGAAGCTGAAAGATGTCTTGTGATGCCTGTGCTGGATGTGAAGTTGCATAGTGTAACAGAAATCACATAATCTTGGGGTTCTGCTGGCTGCATATTATCGTATACTAAAGAACTTCCGGACAAGCATGAAAATTAAATGTAAAACATGAAACTGTTTTTTTGCAGGTTATGACATGTCTACCTTTATAAGGCGTTATAGTAGATACTTGAATGAAAAAGCGTTTTCCTACAGACAAATGGCATTTGACTTTGCAAGAGTGAAGAAAGGGTAAGCAAAGTTTAGATATGCAAATTAATAAGGTTGTCTGGCCCATGGAAATCTAATTTATGGCATTACACTTAATTTTAGTTTCTCAGTGACTGTTACATGCTTTGGGTAGCTACAATGAAAAACTTGATTTTTAAAGTACTTGTAATTGGTTAAAAATTGCCCAAAGAGGAGAGGAAAGACTGGGTAGTAAGACAAATATTGAAGATCAAAGTAAGGTGCCTGGTGAAACTGGAAGCATTTAGTGCTAGCTTTAAATCTGACCCTAATTAAATATTGCTGCAGTGAGACTGTGTTTAGGATTTGGAGAAGAAAACACTCTGAAACTATGTTTAGGATGTTTCATTACTCTTCAGACACTTCCCTAAGAAAGATGGCTGATGGCAAACAAAGCCTGAAGCGAATGCCTGAAGTTCTTAGCAGGCAACAGAGCAAAGAGTAATAAACTGAACAGAATAAGGTTGTAAACTGCTGGTTTTATTTCCCACAAGAACTGTGTTAAAAAAAAAAAAAAAAAAAAAAAGGTTAAACCAACCCACAGTAGTTTGTTGATTTTTATGACAACATTTTTCTGGTCTCTGACTCCTCTAACTGGGAGTTTAGGAGCTCTAGATTTTCTCTTGAAGGACAGATGACCCAGCAAGTGGGTTAACATCTACTGAAGGTGCAGCTTGATTGAGTGCATACTAAAGATGCTCCTGCTAATTGTAAGTTGCATACAGGATCCTTCTGGCAGTTCTGGACTGTTCTGGAGCTTGGGATTCTGAGGCAGGCATCACTACCAGGCTGTTCTCTCCTGCTTCTCAAACAGCCAGGAAGTGTAGGGCCTGCTGTGGGGCAGCTTTGCTGTGCAGCTGGATGCCTTTCTCTTAGAGGGG